>BSBM01000061.1:15065000-15775000 GCA_027924585.1 Larix kaempferi
AATATGAATATTACTATGAAACATTTTTGTACATTCATCGTGTGTTGCATACTAACCATGTGCAGGATTGCTCCATGACAATACCACCGACTTCATCAAGAGAATTCATTCATAGCATCATGTGAAATAGGCTTGAGGGGCCAACATACTATGCAAAATCTTGTTTGGATGGAACATGCTCCAACTGTGCTGGAATGGCATTATTGAGCCAATGTATGCATGAGAGTGGAGACAGTGAATTTGGGAAAATGGTTACAGACATGAAAAGTTTCAAATAGTCCCAGGGAAAGAAAGCAAAAAAATACAATTGGTGACATCTCAGGTATGCATTTATATCTATAAAATTATGTTTGAACGGTTACATTTCAATCCTTACAAAAAAAACTAATATTGAGATCATTTTGTGTCACCAGGTACAAGTCAGTGACTTTGTCAAGGAATTTACTGAAAAGACACATCAATATGTTCAGCATGTCCATGTGGCACGATGGCAGGATGAGAAGTTTAGAATATGCAAAGATACATTTCCCCGTGGTACTATACTTTCAGTTGTTGATTTTGCTGAGAACTACACTCTGCAACCTCAAAATGAGATGCAAAGTCAGTATTATCACTCTGAGCAGGTTTCTTTGATGGTCCATATCACATATAGGCATGGCCCAAATAGCAATGAAGAGCAAAGAGAAATTTTGAAGGAATATCACTTCTACATAAGTGATGATAGGTGCCACGACTCCCACTATGTATGTCATTGCTTCATCATGTTCTATGATAACTTGAAGGGAAGGAACATACAGATGGATCGACATTGGATTTGGTCTAATGGATGTGCTGGTCAGTTCAAAAATGCATGCATATTTCAATGGTTGTGTTCATTGTGTAAAAACTACAAAGTGCCACATATGTGGAACTATTTTGAGATTGGGCATGGTAAAGGAGAGCATGATGGAGCCAAATCATGTGTCAAAGCATCCCTATGAAGAGAGGAATTGAAAGTATCTACATAATCTACTATTCTAAATGCTCAATCTATAGTCAGGTGGTGCATGTCAGTAATGGAAGAGGAATCAACTATGCGAGTAGAATCCACAAGAAAGAGACACGTGGAGAGATTTTTTTGGGAGGTGGTAAACATATATCATTCACATGCATGGGAATGAAAGACTGTGCCCGGGACTCATGGCTTTCATTCAGTTTGAAGCTCTGATAACCCAGTATTTGAAATTTGGACCAGAAAACTTGCTTGTTTTTGCCTGCCTTGTTGTGATGGTGACTAGGATGGGTGTGAATCATTGGATTGGGTTGATGGATGGGATTGCATATCACTTCCACTTGATTAGCATGCAATTGTTCAGTTAACTCTGTTGGAAGAAGACCAATCATCTATTTCTATAGATTTTGATCATGTCTCAGACCTTGTACAACCTGGTATGATGCATTTCCTTAACATTTTTTTGTTTATTTACGTAGTCTTCAAATGCACATTAATGGCCTTGTATCGCACGAAAAATATTTTGATCATATACCTACAATCATATTATGCAGTGCACATATATGCAGTGGTTGCCTCAAAATATAGTGAATGGGGTGGTGATTACTGGTTGGCACGCTGTATAGATGGAAAGCAAACCCTCATTATGTCCATGACTGATGATGAAAACAACCACTTCCCAATCGAGTCTATGGTTTTTAAAGGTGAATACTTGACACAAGACAACATTCAAGAAAGAAGGGTGGATATGTTTACAGGGATTACAAACTAGGTGCAAGTGTGTATCACTTTACCAACTTAATCATTGGTACAAACCTCTAGGTATGAACAATGCCTAGCCGAAATTCATTGAAGGTACGCTACTTCTTACCGGATATAGAGCACGAGAGACTAATGGATACCATCAGTATAAGAGATGATCCGGAGGGCTTGGTTGTATGATAATAGGTGGGATCTAGCATGATGAGGTATGTTACATACTTTTAATACTATACTATTTATACTATTTGTAATTGAATATTGATATATGCTCAATTTTCACATGTATGTTGTTTATGAATATGTTAATATTGTGTTCTTGATATGCCAAATTTACATTTATGTTGTTTATAAATATGCCAAAAGTTCTTGTATGTCAAGTTTATGAATATGCCATTTTTTACATATGATCAATAAACCCTAAGATTATGGGATTGGGTAGAGTTAGATGAAACTTTCCTTGGGTGATCTAACGCTAATATGTTTGATTGAATACACATGCATTTTGTAATGGGATCATTACATAGCTAATCTGGATTGTTTATGTGGAGTGAGACACCCATCAACCATTGATGCCTAGATCTCTACACACAAGTTTATTAACCCCAACCCATAAAAACTCTTATATTATGTTGATTATGTTGGTTATTGGCTTCACCCAACAAAATTATATTAAACAATACACATATTCATAGATTTGGTTTCCCATGCTCAATGCTCACTATATTTAACAATAAACTTATATTAAATTTAATTCATGTCTTGTTAAATATTTCATAATGAATTAGCTATTTTAGAGCACCACCTTAGACCAAGCCATACCATTAATATAAAATGTGCATTAGAGAAATTACCTAATTCAATTTCCTTCTATAACTCTAACCCTAACCCTCACCCAAACCCTACCACTAAACCCTATGTACTCTTTAGATACTTCCTCCAATATGTCCTAATCTCCCTACAAGTAACACTAGGTCTCTTCACCCTCTCCACAATAGTGCCACTATCATGAAACTCAAAAGCTTGATAAATTTTCTGAACAAAACCCTTCATCATCATTGTCATCTCTAGGTTCATCATCAACATCTCCATCATCATCATCTTCATCATCATCATCATCATCATCATCATCTTCACCACCATCACCATCATCATCATCATCTTCATCACCACCACCATCATCATCATCTTCATCATCATTGTCATCTCCCCCTTCGTCATCAACATCTCCATCATCATCATCTTCTTCATCATCATCATCTTCCCATCACCATCACCATCAACATCATCATCAACATCTTCATCATCATCACCATCATCATCATCATCATCAAAATCTTCATCATCATTGTCATCTCTAGGTTCCTCATCAACATCACCAGCACCATCACCATCACCATCACCATCAATGTTTGGATCATCATCACCATCACCATCCCACCACCATCACCATCCCATCACCCTCACCATCACCATCGCCCTCACCATCACCATCACCATCAATGTCTTCATCATCATCACCATCATCATCATCATCACCATAAGTGCCCGGAGGATGATTTTGCAAAGTTGAACCCTGTGTGCAAAAATTGCACACTCCCTTACTGAGCAAAAACCTAGTTTCTGAAATGGACCTACAAGATGACACCTGGGCCATGGGACTAGAGGAGAGGGGCACCCCTAGCACTATCATGACGTCCTGAATCCAACGGAGTTGACAGTTTGTCAATCCGAGCCACAGTCATCATTCTATGGCTCATTCTATCTCGCATACAAAAGGCCTTCAGGGACACCTGCTGGATACCTACCGGGGGCATATAATTCCAACCATGCAACAAAATCGGGGTCTGGGGAGTCCTGCAAGTGTGTCTAGGAAGGTTTCGACAGGGAGTGCTATCCATAAGTGCCCGGAGGAAGATTTTGCAAAGTTGACCACCGTGTGCAAAAATTGCACGCTCCCTTACTGAGCAAAACCCTAGTTTCCAAAATGGACCTACAAGATGACACTTGGGCCATGGGACCGGAGGAAAGGGGAACCCCTAGCACTATCCCGACATCCTAAATCCAATGGACTTGATGGTTTGTCGATCCAAGCCATGGTATTAATTCTATGGCTCGTTCCGTCTCGCATCCAAAAGACCTTTAGGGACACCTGCTGGATACCTACCAGGGGCATAGAATTCCAACCGTGCAACAAAACTAGGTTCCGGGGAGTCCTACAAGTGTGTCTAGGAAGGTTCCGACTGGGAACGCTAGCCATAAGTTCCCGAAGGAAGATTTTTCAAAGTTAACCCCCATGTGCAAAAATTGCACACTCCCTTACAGAGCAAAACCTCAGTTTCTAAAATGGACCTACAAGATGACACCTAGACCATGGGACCGGATGTGAGGGGCACCCCTAGCACTATCACAGTTCCCTGAATCCAACAGATTTGACGGTTTGTCGATCCGATCCACGGTCGTCATTCTATGGCTCGTTTCATCTCCCATCCAAAAGGCCTTCAAGGACACCTGTTGGATACCTACCGGGGGCATAGAATTCCAACCGTGCAACAAAATCGGGTTCCAAGGAGTCTTACAAGTGTGTCTAGGAAGGTTCCAGCTGGGAACGCTAACCATAAGTTCCCAAAGGAATATTTTGCAAAGGTGACCCCCGTGTGCAAAAATTGCACACTCCCTTATTGAGCAAAACCCTATTTTCCAAAATGGACCTACAAGATGATACCTGGGCCATGGGACCGGAGAAGAGGGGCACCCCAAGAACTATCCCAGTGCCCTGAATCCAACGGAGTCGATGGTTTTTCGATCCGAGCCACGGTCATAATTCTATGGCTCGTTCTGTCTCACATCTAAAAGGCCTTCAGGGACACCTGCTGGATACCTACCGTGGGAATAGAATTCCAACTGTGCAACAAAACCGGGTTCTGGGGAGTCCTGCAAGTGTTTCTAAGAAGGATCTGGCTGGGAACACTAGCCATAAGTTCCCAGAGGAATATTTTGTAAAGTTGACCCCCGTGTGCAAAAATATCACACTCCCTTACTGAGAAAAACCCTAGTTTCCAAAATGGACCTACAAGATGACACCTGGGCCATGGGACCGGAGGAGAGGGGCACCCTTATCACTATCCCGGTGCCCTAAATCTAATGGAGTCAATGGTATGTCGATCCGAGCCACGGCTATCATTGTATGGCTCGTTCTGTCTCGCATCCAAAAGGCCTTCAAGGACACCTGCTGTATACCTATCGGGGGCATAGAATGATGACTGTGCAACAAAACTTGGTTCTGGGGAGTCCTGCAAGTGTGTCTAGGAAGGTTCTAGCTGGGAATGCTAGCCATAAGTTCCCAGAGGATGATTTTGTAAAGTTGACCCCCGTGTGCAAAAATTGCACACTCCCTTAGTGAGCAAAACCCTAGTTTCCAAAATGGACCTACAAGTGGTTTAGAGGCTCTTGCATCTTGGAAGTGACCAACAGTATCTTGCAGTGTGATAAGTATGCATTTTAGGTTTCAGCGAATTCAAATATGACTCAGAGTCTCTTGCTTTGTGGGTCATTTACTGAGGTTTTTCCGATTACTAGTTGCATTTCTATTGGCTACGTACTTCAACAAAGCAGTTCCAAAGAGATGCATGAATGTGGAAGCTTTGTTTTCCATCTTTCTCTCAAGTATGAGAAGGCATGGCCATATCAGGCTCTTTAGGAATTGAAACATAGTATGATACAATCCTTAGGTATGGAATTCAATTAAAATTTTATCCATACTGTTGGGGAAGATATGATAGGAGACCATGCTCAGAAGGATTTGGTGAGCATTTCATTCCTGGCCGAGCTATTCCATTCATTGCCGAGATGTTTGAGGCTGAAAAGGATCTGGTAAGCATTCATTTTTCAAAAGTGCTTCAAAGGCTCTTGCATCTTGGAAGTGACCAAGAGTATCTTGCAGTGTGATAAGTATGCATTTTAGGTTTCAGCAAATTCAAATATGACTTAGAGTCTCTCTCTTTGTAGGTCATTTACTGAGTTTTTTCGGATTACTGGTTACATTTCTATTGGCTACATACTTCAACAAAGTGGTTCCTAATATATGCATGGATGTGGAGGCTGTGTTTGCCAACTTTGTCTCAAGTATGAGAAGGCATGGCGATACCAGGCTCTTTAGGAATTGAAACATAGTATGATACAATCCTTAGGTATGGAATTCAATTAAAATTTTATACATACTGTTGGGGAAGAGATGATAGGAAACCATGCTCAGAAGGATTTGGCGAGCATTTCATTCCAGGCCAAGCTATTCCATTCAGTTTCGAGGTGTTTGAGGCAAAAAAGGATCTGGTAAGCATTCGTTTTTCAAAAGTGCTTGAGAGGCTCTTGCATCTTGGAGGTGACCAAGAGTATCTTGCAGTGTGATAAGTATGCATTTTAGGTTTCAGCGAATTCAAATATGACTCAGAGTCTCTTGCTTTATGGGTCATTTACTGATGTTTTTCAGATTAGTGGTTGCATTTCTATTGGCTACATACTTCAACAAAGCGGTTCCAAATAGATGCATGGATGTGGAATCTGTGTTTTCCATATTTGTCTCGAGTATGAGAAGGCATGGCCATATCAGGCTCTTTAGGAATTGAAACATAGTATGATACAATCCTTACGTATGGAATTCAATTAAAATTTTATTGATACTGCTGGGGAAGAGATGATAGGAGACCATGCTCAGAAGGATTTGGCGAGAATTTCATTCTAGGTTGAGCTATTACATTCTTGGTCGAGGCATTTGAGGCTGAAAAGGATCTGGTAAGCATTCGTTTTTTAGAAGACGAGATTGCATTGAAGGAAACTGAACAAAACCCTGGTTTACGAAATGAATGCACAATGAAGTCACTGGGCCATGAGAGGACGAGGGAGAGGTTCCCCTAGAGGTAATTGCATGCCAGGAGACCAACGGAGTTGATGGTTCGTCGATCCGACCTCTGGTTTTCAAGTTATGCCAAGTTGCAAGTCGCATGAAAATGTCGTTCAGGGACACTTGGTGACTTTCGAAACGGGAGCAAAAAGCAAATGCAGCAGCAAGATTGCATGTCATTGGCTCCTTCAAGTATGTATGGGAAATGGCGATGTGGGAACACTAACAACACTGGCTCGGGGGAGGGTGTTGCAGAGTTGACCCACCAATGTGAGATTGCATGCAATGAAACTAAGCAAAACCCTAGTTTACAAAATGAAAGCACAATGAAGTCACTGGGCCATGAGAAGATGAGGGAGAGGGCCCCCTAGAGGTAATCGCACGCCAGGAGACCAACGGAGTCGACGGTTCATCGATCCGACCTTAGGTTTCCGAGTTATGTCGAGTTGCAAGTCGCATGAAAATGTCATTCAGGGACACTTGGTGACTTTCGATCTGGGACACTTGGTGACTTTTGGTCCTCCTAGGGTTTTTGTTTTTTAAGGCTTGTATAATTTCCTTCTTGATAGCTCACCTCTCACACCTTGTTAAATTTTTGACACTTGATCTAGATAAACGGTTTATACCAATTATAACCATTAGTTCAATGCATAAACTTAACCATAAAATATTTACATAAAGAATTTAACCTGTAGGATTTAGTCAAGAATAGAAGGCACTTTATTTCTTGAATCCCGAGGTAATGTTTGTTCCTTTCATCAATGTTACTTTGAGCACTTGTATGTAGTTACTCATATATAGTGTTGAATCTAATTGTACAATCATATATTGGGGGTTGATGAAATGTGTAGCATGTATTGCACTTAGTTTTATTAAATTACACTTGAACATTCATTTAACTTGTAATTTAATCATCCAAACTCACAAATTTTAATTAGACCTATCCAATTAGTGTGCATGAGTGAGTTCATTGAAACCTTGAAATACATTGTATTGCACTTATTTTTATTAAATTACACGAGCAAGAACTTTGACTTAACTTGTAATGATCATCCAAAATCAGAATTTTTAATTAGATATCCAATAAGTGTGCATGTAGTGAGTTTGTTGAAACCTGTAAATATAATAGTTTGTTCTTTTGACATAACACATTCATGAGTAATAGATAATCCACACAAATCAACACAATAGATTGACACAAGAACATGTGGAAACTGGAGAACAAATACAAAGTGAAATGTATCATTCATTTATAAGTGAAATGTCAATGTACATGTCCCCAAAAGTACATATATATCCAAAAGTACATGTATCCAATGAAGTCAATGTACATGTCTCCAATGAAGTCAATGTACATGTCTCCAAAAGTACATGCATAATGAAGTCAATGTACATGTATCTGAAAGTACATATATATCCAAAAGTACATGTATCCAAAACTATCCAAAGCTATCCAAGCCACATGTACATGTATCCAAATGTACATATATCCCATAAGACACATCAAAACTCAAGCTTCCTCTTGTTCTTTCCTGACGTTGATCCTCTAGGCACATCTCTAGGATTAGTGTGCATCTGTGGATCCTTCAAATTAAATATCAATTGTTAAATTCAACTAACTATGTACTAATACATTATCTCAACAATTATCAACATGTGCATGGAAATTGCATGAAACACTTGGTCACTAATGGACATCTCACCTCAATGAGAGACAGTGGCAGAGGGGATTGCATTCCTTGTGTAGCAAATGGAGCCGTTGGTTGAATATCCAGGATGGTCGCAACCATGGTAGAACCAGGGGGGCCAGGAACTGCTCCTGGTGGTGGTGGCTACAATCACAGAATGTTGAAATAGTTAGACATGCATGAATAAACAATAGACAACAATAATAAACTATGTAAAGATCATGTTGAAATAGTTACATACCTCTGTGTGACTAGTTTTCATTGCAGATGCAGCATTGACTGATGCATCAACCATCGATGCGAGGTTTTCAACAGACAACTCTGGTTCCTGATGTAGTAAACATGCAATTCAAACATTAACAAAAACAATTTATGCACTGCATTTCAAGTTAACCAAAAATATCATCGAAGGATATACATTACCATGGTGTCAGTAAGCCCATGGTCATGGGCAGCTGGAGTCTTGCTAGGAGTAGGCTGCCTCACATACGCATGACCCTTGTTCATGAATGTCCTGGGAGGAGATACAAATCTAGGCAATGGTCTAGGTGTCTCGGTTGGTGCCTATAGTCAGCAAGTGTTCACGTAGTTAGATATTCACGATTCAACGAGCAGACATGTATTTAAAAAATGACATTTTTAATTGTTTACCTGGAGCCCAGATGTTTCCTCGGACGATACGACCATGGATGCTACCTCCACATTGGCTTGCCCTAGTGAAGGATCTGCCATCTGCAAGTTTTTTAATTGTAAATATTAGACCGTAGATAACATTAGTGAACTAACATGTAAGGTATGTGGAAATTAACAAATTAACAAGTATTAAAAAACTGAAATTTTAAAATGTTTACCTTAGTGTGAGATACGGCAATGGGTGATATATAAGAGAGGCCTACCAACTGGGTAGCATCATGAATCCCGCCACCAAAGACAGGATCAGTGGATGGAATGTCATGCCCCCCTGTAGAGTCTGGAACATCTGACTCTGGGGCATCACTGCCGGCATAAAGCATCAACTGCAAGTTCACAAAATTAATATATTAGCTTAAACTATATATATGTGTACAAAGAGGAAAATAAATGAAGAATTTATTACAATTAACCATCTACATACCTCACTCAAAAAACCACTGAAGGAAACATCTGAGGTAAGACCATAGCAGGGATGACCACATGATGTGCACTCGTGAGGCTCAATACTAGGCTGGGGATGTGCTAATGGTCCTGCACTAGTGGATGGTCCTGCACTAGATGATGGTCCTGCATGGTGATGACCTAGTGTATGTACCACACCAGGGACAAATGTCCCTTCCTCACCCATATGCTGAACCATAGTTCCATGGCGAACAACCGCTTGTGCCAAACTCAAAAACGCATCATGTGTCTGTGGAATAACACGATATGCAGGTGGGACATCTGGGCTAGGAAACTACCTGCAAGGTGCAGGGATAGGGCGATCCTGGTCTCGAAGCCTCGCATTGGGTTGGTTTTGGGGAATCCCCCCACCGATCCCTTGAAACTACAAGATATCAAAATAGTTTATGTGTTTATGTACCACGAACTCTACATACATCTTTTGAAGGAAATACAGGGGAATTTCCCTATTGTTATGTGATGGCATATCAAAAACCATGTACCATATGTCCATCCAGTTATTAACAAATGGTTGAAATGTGCACCACTCAATGGAGATATGAGGCTTGTTTTCGTTTGTGATTTCCCCCGACCGAGGGTCCCTAAACAATGCAAATATGAGCTCTTTGGATATTTTCAATTTTTTATTAAATTGTATTCTAGACCATCAGCATATTCTTGTCTTTTTTTTTCTCTATATGATGTAATATCATATAGTACAGTGCTAGACTATGAAATGGTGTCAACAATTGCATCCAAGGTTGATGCAAGTGAGCGGCGAATCCTATCACCACCACTAAAAGTTGCACTAATGCCCCTCAGGTGGGCAATCTCAATCAATATCTCGGCATTTCTGTCCATAGCCACAACTGCAATAAAAACATCAATACGAAAATCATTAGAAACATATACATGGTATATAATGACGTCTCTTCAAAATTGAAAATGTATTAAATCAAACTCAAGTAAGCAATTTAATGGAATTCACTTACATACATTTAAAACTTAAAATTAAACATTTAACATTTAAAAAGTTAGTTTCGTTCAACTTCTTAACCCTCATTGGTGACTTTTCCACACAAACTTGGGTTTAAACTTCTTAGAATTTAGGAGTGTTATTTTGACATGTTTTGGCCTTTACGTTCGTTGCAAAAAATAATATTTCCATCAACTTCATAAGCTAACATTAAATTTGTTGATTTCAACATATTATGCCTTGTGGTTGGAGGGGAGGACAAAGTGGCATGGAATTAAATGGATATGTATGAGTTTGTCTTGCCAATATGTTTACATATACTTGAGATGACTATCAATGATTAAGATGTTGAATAATCAACTAGAGATTGTGACTAGAATGATAATAACAACAATGTCAAATTAATAAGATATCACAAGTGGAATATGACAGTGTTATCTCAGAATTATCACATGTATATTTATTAATGATCCAAGTATTATGATATGTGATTGATATGACAAGATGGTTGATTAGGAGGATGAAGATTAAGTTGAGATAGAACAACTAAATTTAAATGTCACAGTCCTAGGACTGTGATTACATTCAGTTAATGAATAAGTAAGAATAGGATATGACTTGTTAGGCTTAGAAAGATGGTTAAGGTAACATTCCTGGGGGCATGTCAGGTGGTAAAACTCAGACCAGTGTCTTAAACACAATCTTTAAGAGGGATGAAATTTTAGGATAGATGTAGGGTTAGGACAACATCCAAGGGAAGAAGGGACAATATAGGTAAGAATGTTAGAAGGGTTTTAGGATAGGTTTCTAGGAGTAGTTACTAGGTCAGGGCCGTAGGTCTTTTTGAGTGTAGATTAGGATTGTTGGATATGTAAACGATAGGTGCGAGGGACTATTAGGATATGTGAGGAAATAAAATGGGTGATACAGGGCTGCCACCAATCCTCTAAATATCATTGACTCGATCATGGTTGGGAACACTCTCACGACACACTTTAGGTATTTCATTGGTGTTCACCATTTCCATTGTTCTATAAACCTGGAAACCAACCAAAAGTGACATGGGAAAATGGGGAAATTGTGGACTAGAATAAAATTGGTTGTAGATGAGCTTAGAGACTCGACATGTCTTTGAGTTGAATCGACGGTCCCTGAGCGTTGAGTAGATTGATCGAGGGTGTGGATAGGGCAGGCCCGAGAGGCACTTTGTTAATGTGTTTTGGCATTTAGTTAAGGGTGCTTAACTAAGAGGCAATGTATAACTACATACACTTGTGATGAAATTTTGATTATGTTCATGGACAAATGATTGTGATGAAATTTTGAGAAACCAAGTTAATAATTTTTTATGCATTTTTTCTATTCACGCTTGTGCATGCATTTCATCTTGTTATGGCCATTTCCAAGGAAACTTATTCAATCACTATCATGGGGAAATGGCCTTTGAGGGTTGGAAATTTGGGTTTCCTGTGGATGGATACCTTGTAGAAAGGGAGGAGTTCTATTTTTTTCGATTTTTGGTTGCGTTAAGATTTTTTGAGTTCTTGAAAAGGGATTCATTGTAATTATTCACTCATCTTGGTTGAGGGAGATATGAATTTAATTAAAGATTGGGTTATTTCCAATTTGATAAGTATTACAAAATTAGGTTGTTTTAAACTATAAAAAAATGGTAATTTAGGTTTATAATTGACAAATAAATGGTATGGGTGAATGAAATACCTAATTAGATGGCAATCCACAGGTGAATTTGCCTCCCCTCCGATGAAATCCAACTCCTCCAACACTCTAGGGAACGTTGCCAAGCTTGAATTCACGTTTCTGATGTGTGAAATGCGTCGTGGGTGGTCGAGGGTGGTCGGGACTGTGTATTTAAATTGATTTTAGATTTACAAAATGCATACGTGTTATGTAGTTACAAAATGCATACGCGTTTTTCAGTTATATAACGCATACGCATTATGTTTACATATCCTACATGTCTAGTGACATGTCAGGCTCGGGTTTTACCTTACCAAGTGTTAGGTATCATAAATAAGTTATATTTTTATGTATTAGGAACGTGTTTTCAAAAAATAGGATTACATCTAAAGGTCCCTCATCTTCTTGCACACACCCATATAAATCCTACAAATACACATAAGTTGCATTCATTAATTAATTGTGAAGTAAAATGTTTTCAATTTACCCAATTATTGGTTAATTTACAATTATCACAAAACTAATATCTTACTCATTATTCTATTATTAACTTAACAATACATAATCCAATATATTCATCCATGTGCTAACTATTCCAATTTGGGATCCTAAACAATAACACATAAACCCTACAAATATGCAAAAAATGCATTCATTCATTGATTGTGAAGCAAAATAGTTATTCTTGTAACTATTTATGAAACAATTTATTTAAAATGTGAGGATGCATGAATGCAAATTGAAATTGAAATTCAATGTAGATTTATATAAATGTATTTTACAATCTAGCCAATTTAAATTTGGAGCTGACATGTGACAGAGTGACACATCTTATCCACTTTGGGTTGTAGAAAGGGCCTCTCGGCCCAATAAAATATTTATCCTTATTGTTTTATTCTAGAAAGGCATATAACATTCTCACTCAAAATGAGATTTCTCACATAACCTAAAATTTCAAAAAAAAAATACTTCATAAAAATTGTTACTCTACAAAAAAACTATGCATAGTACAAAATATGCATGGACTATGATTTGGCTTGTCAGAAAAACATAAGAAAGAATGTATGAAGATTGTTTAATAATGTCTATAAATAATCCTATAGGTCCATCCAGGTTTGAACAAAGTAATATTCTTTCTTATTCATTTTTAAACATGAAAAGATTGAGGCTTGAGCTACCTTATCATATGTAGAAAAATATGATGACAACATTCACAACAAGAAAGGGAGAATGATTTAAATCTAACGTGATTTCATTGCATTCTAGAATTCATAAACATTTAAAAGTATTTGTGAAAGAAACAATTGAAATGACTATACCTTAAGCATAGAAACTATACCTAAAGACACAATGATACTTTAAATACAACCAAAATGTGGAGAATTTTTTTATGCTTGATATGCTTAATGCACAATGTTATCCAACCATGTATGAAGCAATACCATTGGAAGCAATGCGTTTAATTTTCCCATCACTAAATCAAGGTATCTAGTGTACTACATTATTTCATTCCAATATATCCATAATGGGGTTGTTCTAGTGGACAAAGATTGTTTATCCTCCTCATTATTGGCTTCAAGTTGCTCAACATGAAATGTACCAGGCTTCAAAAGTAATTTTGGCATATCGCCAAATCTATGCCAGTTGGTGGAGATTATCTCAACATTTGAATTTGTTTTTTCAAATTTTTCCTTTTCAAGGAGCTCGTTGAGAGGATTCCAAGCTTGATAGAAAGGCATTGCCATTGTTATTACTAAAACAATTTGACCGTTGTGATCATTATCATGAGATATGTAATTTCTATTTAAAAAATTGTCGATGAATGGAATATCTTATGTAGAGTTAGTAGGGTTTGTATAATATTTTGAGATTTATCACAATTTCCACTAGCATCCCACATGTCCATTGCGCCACTAGCTAGATGGAATTTTATGTTTCAAAACATCAAAGTGAGGCATCCTCTATTTATACTTGTCTTGAGGCTGACCTCAGGAATTACCAATGTCCTCAGGAACTCCCTTGGTGATGTGCATTTTATGGCATTATTTTGAATGTGAAAATATGCACCTAGATTTGGATGAAGACTATTGTTCTTTACTAGGTATAATTAATTATGCTCCTAAACCACTCTCGCTTTGTTAATTCTATTAATTGTTGGTGCATATTTTTTAATTCCCATAAATGGTTTCAAGGATTGCATGCATATAAACAAATTGTTATGTGCATCAATGCTCTGAATTAGTGGTGAATGTGCAAAGGCTTGGTATATATTGGTAATAAATTAGGTTGTACACATACTTCCCAACATATCTAAGGGCTTACATACTTAAAATATCTAATGTTGGCATACACACCATTCATAAATATATTGCATAGTGCATGCTTGAATCTTTGAGAACTTAAGATTTGGTTTATGGTGATTGGTAAAGAGTACATTCATGCATCAAATTTATGTATATATGTGCATAGTTACATAAATAATGTTGAAATAGTCTCACCCACTGCTTTTTTTACTAGGCATGCAAATAGAGTAAGCTACAACCTTGTATGGAAATGGTTGAATGAGTGTATGCTTAGAAATCCCTTTGGTATGAAGCTACATTTTCTTAATATAATAGTGGGTAAATTTGAGATTTGGTTGGGTTGCTTGGATGTATTTGTTGAAGGTGGAAAACCTTCGTGTAGCTTATTTGGTTATCAAATAAACCCTGTTTTTTATATCTTACATATAAACTTATATGTTGATGAATGAGGTCATTGTTGCATGGATGATGTGTATTTGGAGTCCTAACCTTCTTGTTATTGAGTGATTTTTCTCACAGTTAAACGCACACCATGAATGAATAGTCTATCAACACAACACAGTTATATCCAAATTTATGGTGCACTCAGCGGAAATGGTTATGTAACCATCAAATTACTTAACACTTGGACTCAAAAAGAGCACCACCTAAGTGCGATATTGAAGGATTTGTGTTTGGAGTGGTTTGGGTGCTTGGAACATGTGGATTTGTGCCTTCCTAACAATGGGTGCACAGATTGAGGAAGGGCGTTAATATACTCAGGGGTGGAAATGGAGTTCGTTTGAAAGAATATTATCTTCGCACATGTGTGGTTCCCTACTTAGATTGTTGCTTGGAGACGTGTTCTTGACATACTATGGTTATGCAGCCATTTACTTTCCTAAAACTTGTAGAGAACACCACCTAAGTGCAATACTTGTGGATTTGTGTTTGGAGTGGTTAGGGTGCTTGGGACACATGGATCTATGACTCCCTAACCTTAGATGCATAATTTAAAAAAGGGTGTTATATTCGGGGTTGGTAGGTTATCTTGAAGATTTTGATGAGTGGTTGAAGGTGGCACATGTCTCAAAGGGTGATCCACTTGTGAATTTGAGCACATGCTTCCTTGTAACCTACACTTGGGGTTGAATAATTTCATAGTCGACTTAGGTCCTAGCAGATGCATAAACCATCATTTTGGTGTGTGTCATTCAGGCACCAATTGCAAGGGATCTATTAGTGTGACTACGAAACGACAGAGTAGGTCACCTAAAAAGCTTGGATTTTGTTTACAATGTGTCATAATGCAAGAGTACATGGGAAATCTGAAGCGAATACAAAATCATCTAGGAAATTTTATAAAGTCAAATTTCAACCAATTTTTCAAGAATTTACAAGTTTTTATAGTTTAGTGTAAGATTCGCTAAGATTTCACAAGATTTTTTAATTCAGTGAAAGATTCACCAAAAATTTTACAAGTTTTTATAATTTTGTGAAAGATTCACCCAAAATTTACAAGATTTTATAATTCCGTGAAAGATTCACCAAAAAAAAAATATACATATTCTATTCTTGATAAAATAACCTTCTCACTTTCTCGTGTATCATGGGGATTCTCCCATTTTTTATACATATAAATTTTTTGGTGGGTTCTTAAAATCATCCATGCACGTTGAGCCTTCCTGGATTGACTATAGAATTACCAGTATGGTTATTCTCTAATCCGGTTATCCCAAGTGCATAGATTATTTCAGATCACGGTCCTTCCCCACAAGAACATCAACCTCACGTTGATCCTTTTCCTTCTTCATCAAATGTTGATCCTGCTTCCCTTTCTTCCTCTTCGCCTGCTGAAAACTGTGATGTTAGTAAACAAGTGGATAAGAAGAGGAAGGAAAGGAAGGCTAAGAAGAAGAACACTAAGCAAAAGGTCAAAGCTCCAACCTCTAACCATCATGTTGGAAACCCACCAGCTGCTGATCATCATGCCGGGAGTATTGATGTACTTGTTTCGAATCTTCGTAAACCTAAGTTCGCTTACAGGATTTGCAAGGGGGTCCATTTCCTTAAGGATTGCCCTGGTATTCCCAAGGTATTAGAAGTATGAAAAGACTAATTGAAAATGAAAAGACTAAAAGCAAACTAAGAACACTTAGGTATGACCGATCATTAACTTCTAGGAATATAAATTAAACTAACAGCAAGATATAAACTATAGGAAATAAAAAAAATGACATGTATAGGAAATAAAACAACATCATTTACAGGAAAGCGAACTACTTGCTTGCAGAAACAAAATGATTTACAGGAAAACATAATAAATACATGTAAAAAAAAAATGAGTTAGCTACACAAAAGAAACAGAAACGAATTATATGCAAAAGGAATTCTGTTGTTGCTGAGGAGCCCTTTTCAAGAACAAAGGATGTTCCATGCTAA
Source organism: Larix kaempferi (assembly GCA_027924585.1). Lineage (NCBI taxonomy): Eukaryota > Viridiplantae > Streptophyta > Pinopsida > Pinales > Pinaceae > Larix > Larix kaempferi. The sequence goes on from BSBM01000061.1 coordinate 15,081,874, forward strand.
ACTGGAAACAAAATTAACAACTCAATAGAGCTTTTGTATTAATCTCATAAACAAATTTTACAAAACGTTTTTCTATCTCTTCTCTCAACCCTGGGCGTGTTTATATAGTTTTTTACAAAGTAGAGTAGGTCGACCCTTTCAGTGGTCGACCTCTCTAAAAATAGAAGATTTTGTAGCTAGGAAAATGGCCCATTAAAACAGGAACAAACTCATAAATGACCAACCACGTTTTTACGTTTTCTAGGCAAGTTGGTTTCAAGGAACCACGTATTTCTCTCAAACGGCTTTGAATTTTTCGCAAAATTCTCCATTAGAACCTAAATGGGCCTATTCCACACAAAACCCATGTGCCGGAATTTTTAATTTCGCCTATTTTTCTGTAGATCTAGCTCGAAAGTTTGTTGTCTATTAAAACACGTTTTTAATAGAAATTCGAATGAAGTTCCAAATGGGCATCCGAATGACCCGTAACGGAAATTAGTTTCACAAATCCGGATTCTGAGCGGAATTTCTGCTGTGTTTTTGGCCACATTGAGGCCTGGGTGCTTGAATTCTATTGGCTAAGTTTTATTGGCTGGGTTCTAGATTCTTTCCTTTTCCGGCGTGATGGGTGCCCCTCTCCTCCTTCACGGTGCGTGAGCTTCCATTTCCTGTGTGCGGGTTACTCTTTTCACAACCTGCACAAAATGGAAAGTCCGTTAGTTGACAACAAATAAACAAAGTATTTAAATGGCATATGGTTAATATGCATTAGGTTACTGTGCATCATATAAAAACATGGTTTGTTAAATATGAGTCAACCCATACTTCATGTTATGTTAAAAGGAACATCATATAAAAGGGATGTATGGCTTTTCCTTTTAATTAATCACTTGATTATATAAAAAGGGATGTATGGCTTTTCCTTTTAATTAATCACTTGATTATATAAAAAGGAACGTATGGTGTTTTGATAAAGTTCTTTTTCTTTTTAATAGTCATTTTGAAATAAAAGCTCTTTTTCGCTTTCTTTAAATATAATAATAATAATGCCTTTAAATTTCTTTTAAAGCATCATTTTTCAATAATTGTTTATTTGATTCTAAATATAAAATAATGCAAAGAAAGATTAGCGTTCACTCATGGTTTTATATTGCATATGCAGGATTAACTAGACTAGCAAGGATCGAAAGATAAGGGTTCAACAAGAGCCAAAAGACAAAGGAAATCCAAACTCAAGGAACCAACAAGAAACATGCAATCAAACCTAGTGTGGAACTTAGGACCAAAAGAAAGGTCGGATGAAGGACCAGACATCTATCATTTGCACAATATTGCATTTAATACATCTAGAAATAACATATTGAGGCTAACTTTACATTTACGAGATTTAATTAATAAAACAAAGTAAAAGATAGCCTTATCGAACATAGATGCATTAAATTATGGTAGATAAGATCAGAAATTAATGTAAATAACATCATTATAAAAGATAATTCTGGAGCCCAACAAACCCTACTCTTTTCCCCTACTCTTGTGTCCTCTCCTCCTTCACGCGCCCATGCTCCCTTCCTTCCCAGCCACCGGCTACCACTCGACCTCCTTCCTGCACTCCCCCAAACAACGCCCGCCCTTCTCCACCTCCGCTAAGCTCTCAAACCAGTCACCCATCACCCTTTCCCTCTCCTCATCCCACCACTGCCAGATCTCTCACGTGCCCTGCTCTCTCTCCCCACTCCGCTAGCTACCCACCCTAGGCATTCTCGCGCCTCCCTCATACTCCATCCCTCGCTCCTCTCCTCTATGTCGCTCAACCACACACCTCGTGCAGCCCTCCGTCTTCCACCTGCGCAGCTCTCTCTGCTGCACACTCCTCCCTCTCCCACCCTTCCCATGCATTGCTCATCCAGTGTAGTCGCTCCCGCTCCGCTTGCCTCCCACGCCCTTCCATCCATCCATCCACCAGCACTCCCTTGCTCCCACCTACGCACTAGTATGCTACCTCCTTCGCACAACTCCTCCACTTCCACGAGCCACACCTTCCCCACACTGCACATCTCCTTTCACTCCAATCCACCCCTTCTACGCCATACCTCCAACGCACTGCTCTCCTCTCCACAGCCCCCACCTTCTTCCATTCATGCATTCCTTCCTTGCTCGTCCCCTCTGCTTTCCCTCTGACCTCCCAAGATCCTCTTTCATTTACCTCTACGCCACTACTTTACCATTAGGGCCATTGAAACCCTAATAATAATAATAATAATAAAATCAAATATTAAACATTATAATACTATTATTATATTTGTTTAAATATTTTTTATTTTTGAAACAAAAAACTATATATTAAATATATAGTTTATAAAATATTAATAATAATATTATTAATTAATTAATTAATAATTATTATTATAAAAAAAAGAAACAAAAAATAAAAAGAAATAATATTATTATTTTATTGAAATAATAATAATTTTTGGAAAAGAAAAAAAGGTTATTTAAGCTAATAAGAAGACGACAGTCGAAGAAGCCAAAATCAAGAAGATCAGTAAATCGTTGAAGAAGTCAAAGAAGACTCCATCATAAAAATAAGTCGAGGCTATCTATCATCAGAGAAGTTAAAGTCAAAAGGAAGACTCGTAAAAAAAAATCAAAGACCCTCTATCATAAAAAAAGTCAAAGACTATCTATCACTAAAGAAATCAAAGAAAGACCATCTATCACCGAAGAAGTCAATACCATGGAAGCCAGTTTGCGACTACAAATAGAGAAATTAGAAGCCAAGTTAAAATTCTATCGAAGAGACAATGACGAATTACGAGACCTGAATATGAAATCGGAAGTAATGATTAAAATACATGAGATGAAAAAAGAGCTCAAAGAACAAAAAATTTCCGATCAGAAAAATCATATAGAAAAATTGTCTCCGCAAATCGAGGAATTAAAAAATGAAAGTGATTTCAATCAGAGACTAAAAAATCAAGATATAAAGAAAGAAAGAAATGATTACGAAGTAGAAATAGTATGCTTGAACAAAATCGTTAGCAACAAGGATGAAGAACTGATGCAGATACTAAGGAAACCAGAGGATCAAGAACTAGTGGTCGACCAGTATCAACAATAGATAAAAGTTCTTCAAAAACAAAATGACGTCTCTAAAAAGTCACATAAGTCAGAGATCGCAAAGAGTAATAAAACACTATCCAACAATTTTGAAGAAATTTTTAGATTAAGAAATCATAACAAGACACTAGTCACAAAAATTAAGAAGTTGAAAAATAGTCAGAAGACAGAACAATCTACGAAAGACATTGAAGTAAAACTTCTAGACAAGCAGGAAGAAAATAATTGCATCAGAAGTCATAACGAATATTTTAAGGAACAACTTAAGAAGTCTGAAGATGACAGAAAAGCGCAAGTAGAAGTGATTAAGAAGTTTCAAAATGATAACATGCAGTTAGAAAACAAGTTGGAAAAGATACAAAATGAAACCTTAAAACCTCAAGGGACAAAAATACAACTTCCAACTCAGATCAATGCTCAAAAGATGACACTCATAAAAGAAAATGACATTGTGAAAATTCCCTATCGACACCCCAACCATAAAAACCGATATTCTAAAAAGTGGGAAATGTCGAAAGATAATGGTACTAATATGATCAAAGCTCCCGACGACAGATCCATAAGGAATCCCAACAGTCAACAACAAATCAATTTGGGATGGATTGACCGATCCACTTATCGAAAGTTATGCTCTACACTTAGCAGTTCGTATCAACATGTTTCATCAACCACGACATCGCAAAGAATGACGCAACAACATTATATGGCTTTGAGGACAAAGCCTTTCTAAGAGAGTGGCAATGTAACGAACATAAATAAGATAATAATAAAATAATAATTTTAATTTTTTTGTAAATAAAAACTACATTATATTATTGCTTGAACAGATAGAGAGCTAGTCATGCTGAGTCTTCAGAACCCTCGGCCTTCCTGGTTGATAACAGCCAAATAGGAAACCATACTTAAGACCTTACAGAGTTATCAAAATCACAGAGACATTCCCGACTGTGGGTAGCCAAACAGGAATTTAACCATTGTCATAAAGTTTGGACACAAACAAAACTCATAAATACTTGACTATAGCTTAGACATTCTAGGGAGACAAAAGCTAGACTAGAACATTAATGAACTCGGGCAATGCCTACAGCAACACAAAACAGAAACCAGAAACATCGATCAAAGGTTGATCACAAGCACAGTCTCCTTACCGCGATTTTTTGGATTCAACCCCTTTCCTACTACCTTGGTTTTTTCCATAGTACTACCAGCAGCCGCTTCATACAAGCTCCGAGTGCACCGGAGACCACTATCCACAGGCGGCCCCCTCATTCTACCCCTGGACAACGAAAGTGATCCCTAGATTCTTAGCAATGGAGTCAATTTTCATGTGCATGACCCTGTTATCCATATTATGGGATTTCTAGGCTCTAACGGGCTCCTTGTCTCCCTTACTCTTGTTGATAGAGTCCATAAGCACATGAGAAAGAAAATTCTTTGTCACCCAGTAAGTCATAATCATCCGCTCATAGGCAGACACTCTGCCCGCTGTAGAACCAGGATCAGAAACCCAATCTTCAACCTCTCTACGCAATTACTCCATAGGAAGAGCCTCGACCATTTCCCACAACTCTTTTTCCACTTCTTCAATATCACTTCTGATAACAGAGGGGATGCAGCCACAGAAGAAATTAGCCGAGTCCAGGACTTTAGACTTTGCTGAATCACGCGTCACCCTACCCATCCCAGCCTTACTAGACACAAACGTTTCCCCTGCAGCATGATGCCCGGCAATCTCAATATTCCTCGGATTCCTTTTAGGTGCCATTGCACTAACCCATAAACAACCGGGAGGTCTGACCCAGAAAAACCACCCGCACCGATAAACAAACTTGTTGTTTACACTGTCTCGACACTTGCAGAGCATAGATGGAAAATCAAGAATGGGAAAGATACTGGCAAGGCCATCCTCATTAAGAATCCTTGGCATCATAATGGAATTAACTGTAAAATAATGGGCCTGTTTCACTGAATACGGTGCACTGAGCAAAGAGATGAGCCACCCACGAAGATGAATGATGACACAACAAATGAAAGTACAGAGAAGGATGTACAAATCTATTCCTCCATATTTCATTTGCTTCGGATTGTACCATCTTATGCCTGCACAATAACTCAAAACGATAGCCAGCGTCAAGTCACTCATGATTGAAATGGGACACGAGGCAGCCTCATAATTCTTTCTGGACACTTGCTCTCATCACCTCAGTGTGTGGGGCCTTCCTGCACCACCTGTCCACATTTAGCCAAGGCATCCTGAACTAGGTGGCTACAATTCCAAAACCATGGTTCCGGCCTAAAGTTCATCAGGGAACCACTCAAAAGGGGCCTACCAACCTCCACCCCACAATTCGCAAGACAGTCAACCACCTTATTGGCTTCATGTTTGATGTGGGAAAAATACAAAGTCGACTGATTGGCAAGCAAATCCCGGAGGTACTCTAAACGATCCAGGAGATGCCAACTGGAAGACACCTTCTCCAGATATTGGTGACATAATAGTTTTTTGGCCATATGGATAATGATTAAAGAGTCACCTTCCAGAATCGCAGGGAGCCAGGATTTGTGAATAACCAACTTCACCCCCTGTATGAGTCCTTCCAGCTCGGCAGAGTTATTCGAGTCATGACCAATAGATCCGAAGAAAAATTTTTGAATATCACCCGAGGAGTCACGACAAACCCCCCCAAAACCAACAGACCCAGGGTTACCACGGGATGCTCCATCAAATTTAAATTTGAAGCAAGAGGATGGGGGTAGGGACCAATGGATCAGGATTATCGAACGACATGATTTATCTTTTCTCCTAAGCCCCTCTAGGTCAGACCGACCAAGATCCCAACTGGCAGCAATCTGCAGTTCGTTAGCTAATAAGTCTTTATCCTTATCATCCCACTGGGCACTTCTGATAGTCTCCTTCATATTCCTTACTAGCTTAGTCCAGACTTCCTCCTCCCGATGATGTTTATCTTGAAAGATACGTTCATTCTGCTCTTTCCATGTCGACCACATAACCATGCCTAGGAACATCAACCATAGAGTGGCAATGATGGGATTCGAGAATGCTTTAATATCCCAGGATTTCAATGTTTGGTTTGGTTTCCCTCTAATCCTATTACTTCGCCTAAAAATGGTAGCTCCTCAGTCCCACGTCACTGAGGCATAGCGGCAAGAGTCCAAAATATGACAAATAGTTTCTTCCACATTGAGGCATAGAGGGCAGCGCGATGGACCAATTATTCCCCGCTTTCATAAATTTTCACTGATCAGGATTTGTTTCCATATCACTAGCCAACAAAAGATCCCAATTTTGGGCCATCTATTCATTCCCCATATTCTCCTCCACATTTTATACTCCTCCAAATCGTCCTCAATCTGGAGAGCATAAGCTTCTTTAATACTGAAGGTTCCATGCTAGGAAGAGCCCCAACAGATTCTTTCAGGGGAATTATTGATTCTGATAAGCCTTTCCTGCAAGGTAGCCTGGAAGCTGAGAATATCAACCTCTGGGAGCAAATCCTCCCAACCATCGAGAGAAAACCAATTTCTATATCCTTCCTGGACAGACTGCCTCCAATAGTGATAAATTTTAGTTTTTCCCTCCTCCAAGCCTCTATCCCGGATTAATTGACATCTGGTATCATCCCTTAGTTTGGGAAACTGGTTCCAAGAATCGCCCATAAATTCGCCCTTTCCCCATTATCAACCTCCCAGAAGAAATGATTTTGAACAAGACTACGCCTGGTGAAATATTTAAGCCAAATGTGATACCCAGGTCTGACTTCATTGAATCTAATCAAATGTCCAAGCTCGTGGTTCTTGGAATATTTAATATGCCATAAGCACGCCCATGGTTTAGAGTTGTGAGTGCACCATTTCCACCATATTTTGCTCCATAAATATCACTCAGAACCTCGGGGTCTCTGAGACCCAGACCCCCTTTGGTCTTTGGCTTACAAATGTTGTCCCACCCAACCAAGGAAAACTTTGCCTTGGTATCCCTTCCACCCCAGAGAAAATTTCTCTAAATACTCCGGATATCTTTGAGGCTGGACTTGGGGGCTGAGAGCATCAAGAAAATATAAACCAGCATAGCGTGAAGGACATATTTGACTAAAACTAGACAACTAGGCAAGTTCAAGGGGCGAAGAGTCCAGCTAGCTAATTTACTTTTTAATCTATCCAATAAATCCTACCACGAAACACTACAAATGGTTCCTTTAGCCAGCGGAACCCCCAAGTATTTAGAGGGGAAAGAGCCTTGGGAAAAACCAAGAATTCTGAGAATGTTAAGCTTAGTGGGAGCATGAGTGTTGAAAAAGAAAACCTGATATTTAACAGGGTTAACTTCCAACCCAAATGCCTTCGCAAAAAGGACAAGGCATTTCTTGAAGATACGAGTCTCTTGGACTGAAGGATGCCCCATTAACATTGTATCATCCACAAATTGCTGATGCGTCTGCTTGTCCATACCCCCATGAAGCTGGATCCCCCGAAGCCTGCCTTCAACAGTCTGGGATTGCAAAAGCTTACTGGTACCTTCCGCCATTAGGATGGAGAGAAAAGGGGATAGGGTATCACCTTGATGAATTCCACGAGAATCCTGAAGGATTTTGGAAGGGGAACCATTGAGGAGAATAGAATAAAAAGGTGTCGAAACCAAATTCATAATCCAAGTCACCCACTCCCGAACAAAACCAAAGGCCTTCAAGATGCCTCTCATATAATACCAGCTGATTTTGTCATAAGCTTTGGCAATATCTAACTTAACAAGCATGTCAGGTTTCTTTGTAACCTTTAGAGAGTGCATGACTTCATGAACCAAGATAATGCCATCCGTGATCTATCTACCCTCCACAAAACCCGACTGCTATGGGATTATAAGCATGGAAAAGAGAGGCTTAAGCCGATTGGAAATCACCTTAGTGATGATTTTGTATATAACATTGCATAAGGCTATCAGACAAAACTTCCCTGGAGAGTCAACCCCATCTTCTTTTGGAATAAGAGATAAGAAAGTAGCATTGAAAGCTTTTAGAACCCCTCGACTGCTAGGTGATTCTTCCACGATCTGATGGACTTCAACCTTGATGAGATCCTAGAAGTGATGAAAAAAGTTGGTGGTGAACCCATGAGGTCTCGGGGGTTTCCCAAGAGCCATCTGATTCATTGCTTCCTCAACCTCCTGCATCGAGATTGATTTGCATAACATTTCATTATGTTCCCTAGAAACCATACGAGGAATGAGGATGGAAATTTTGGCGATGTCATGGCTACGATCTATTCAATCTTCTTTTAAGACAGCCTCAAAATGGGAAACAAGTTCCTCTTCGGTCCCTCCTCTAGTTTCTGCCTGTTCCCCATTGCTTTTACGGATCTTGAGGATTTTCGATCTATGACAATTCTGGATGACTATATTGTGGAAGAACTTAGTGTTCCTCTCACCATCTTATAGCCAATTGTTACGAGACTTCTACTTCTAGAAGATCTCTTCTTTCCTTTCCTGCACTTCCAAGCGATCCAGGAGGAACTTCTCTTGTTCGCATAAGTTCATGTCCCACCCATCCTCCATCCCTTTTCGATGAATGGCATCTAAATCTTCACTCAGCTTCTTTTTATCCTGAAATATGTTGCCAAAATCCTCTCGATTCCAGGTCTTAATCGTTTCCTTTAGAGCCTTTAGCTTCTGCTGAAATTGGTACATACATGGTCCCTCTGGGGGAACCAGTTCCTGCCACCACTGCCTCACCAGATCATTGAAGTCATTATGCTCCACCCAAAACTGTTCAAATCGAAAAGGTTCAAAGAGCCCAGAATTTGATAGATCATAGTTTAAGACTATAGGCCAATGATCGGAGCCCGCCGAAGGAAGGACACTGGCATTGACTTCCCCCTTCCCTCGTGCAACATCTTCGGTAGTTAAGAATCTATCAAGTCGAGATGCCACGAGGTGGGAGCCACCCCTTTTATTATTCCAAGTGTACCAGCCATTCCCAGTCTCAACATCAATGAGCTGGCTAATACTGATGATATCCCGAAATGAATCTTGGAATCTATCCAAAGTCCTTCTGCCACCTTTTTTCTCAATAAGGGAGGTAATAAGATTGAAATCCCAACCTACGATCCACCACCCCTCCTCAGCTTGCACAGCAAGCCTGGAGAAAAAATGAAGGAAGGCCTCCTTATGAGGCGTAGCACTCGGCCCATAGACATTAACGAGGGTTCTAGAAACCCCCAAATCTAGGACCACAAACTCAGATATCAAGGAGAATCTGTTATCCCAATTGGACAGAGTGATGGATAGAGGTCGCTAAAGGATAGCCAAGCCCCCCGCCATGCCAGTAGCATCAATTGCCATTAGCTCACAACCTTTCCAAATCTTTTTCCCTACTTTCTCCATGGTGCTAGATGAACATTTGGTCTCCTGAATAAAAAGAATATCAGGTCTTTCCTGCTTAATATTTCTTGCTAGCATTTTTATCTTCCAAGGGTGATTGCACCCCCGAATGGTCCAGGGTATAATCTTCATTGGGAAAACCTGTTTACTTTAGAGAAGCCCGCCCTAATCTTCGAGTATTTTCCAGACTCAATAAGCTTTACACCGATTTCTACTATTCTCTGTTTGTTGGATTTCTTGCCCCGCTTCAGATCTTCTGTTGGAGATTTCCGTTTGTTCCCAGACTGAGGGTCGACCGTGATACCCAACTTCTGACTAGCTTTTGATTTGATGATTGTTTCCCTTAGGAGCTCCACTTGTCTTTTGGATACATAACCCTTCCCCCTTTTTTCACATTCCTTCTCGATCTCGTCCAGATCTAATTCTCTCAGATCTAGTTCTTCCTCACCATCTTCTTCCATCGCTGCAGGTTGATCATCCAAGATCTGATCCTGAGTCTAGTTTTCCAAAACTTCATCTGTGCTCATCTGCAAGGGTTCTCTTTCACCCTTTTTTCCTTCGCCCTCCTCATCGACCTCCTCCAACACCTGAAACGGGTTTTTGCTAGTGGCCCCAATATCCACTTTTTCCTTTCCTTTTTGCGACTGGTCATTAGATCTATTCTTTTTTCGGATTCGGACCTGGGTAAACCCATCCTTATCCTTCTTACTTTCAAATTCAGATCGTGAAGAAGGTTTCTCCCGATCAAAATGAGGGCAATTTCTGTAGAAGTGACCATATTCATGGTAGAGGCGGCATCGAAAAGGAAGTTGCTCATAATCAAGTGGTTGGATTCATTCCTCATCTTCCAAGTTTAAGCTAATAGCCTCTGGGAGCTACTTAGATATATCGATATAAACACAGATCCAGGAACAAGAGTTGTACCTTTGCAGTTTCGTATGTTCCAAGACTTTGACAAAATCCCCAAGAGAATTACCAATAGCCTGCAATATTTCTAGATCCCAAATCTCGCAGGGGAGAGAAAACACTCTGATCCAAACTAAATTAATTCACCAAAATACTTGATAAATTAAATATGCCATGAATAATAGATAATATTAGATATTTGAGTACATAAGAGATAATTGAATATTACAACATAGCTTGCCTTTTATATGGCTTGAGCATTCATAATGAAGAGTTATGTCCCTTCACATTAATAGCTAACTATTGAAATAATTAACAATTATTATTTTATTATTATCCTATTTATGTTCGTTACAAGGTCAAAAAATGGTCTCCTAAGAGATGTACTAAAAAGTATGAGATATAGTAAAATATTATGGGTTAAGGGTTTTATGGGGTAAGTATATATGACAAGTCACCTTCTACACTATTTTCTATGCACAATATAAATAGCCATGGTTGAGTTACTTTTCAAAATTCACTAGAAATAAAATTAATAAAATAACTCTACATTGATGTGACTTGGATTCATTGTAAATTCCCCAAAAATTATTATCCTTTAGCATTTATTTGTCTTGAACTTGTAAATTAAATTAAATAATAAAAAACATTTTTTAAGAGCTATTTTTTTAATTTATGTTTATTTTTTATATTTAATATTTTTCTCATCAATTTAATATAATGTGATTTAATTGAAAATTTATTTACATTTAAAATATTAATAATATTATTATAATCCACATTACATTATTATTATTATTATTTATTCACTAAATCTATATTGGTAAATTAATATCAAAATCATAAACTTTTTTGGGATATTTATTTTATTGTAAATGAATGTTATAGATAAGTATCTCGTAGAAAATAATATAATACTTAATTTATTCTTAAAAATTGATTAGTAAAAATATATAATTTTTTTTAACTATTAATATTATCTTTAGAACAGTATTATTTTGTAAAACATGTTTCTTTAAAGCTTTGAAAATTGTGATGAAATTGAATTTTTTAGAAATATTATAATGTGTGTGTGTGTGTGTGTGTGTGTGTATATATAGTTATAGTTATAGTTATAGTTATAGATAACTAACGTACTTTTTTCATATTAATATCATTCATGAATTTAATTTATTTTAAAAGTACAAGTATATATATATATATATATATATATATATATATATACTTGTAATATATATATATATTAGTTTGGCATTATAATATTAAATAAAATGGAGTGAATATATAATTAAAAATTAAAAATATGAAAATGATAAAAATATTATTTTATGAAAAAATGTGAAAGGAATATATATATATATATATATATTAGTATCACATTATGATATTAAAAAGAATGGAGTGAATATAAAATTTAAAATTAAAAACATGAAAATGACAATATATTATTTTATAAAAAAAATGTGAAAGGACCTTCTTTATGAATTATGAGTACTTTACTTGAAAATGACAATAATATTATTTTATGAGAAAGTGTGAAAAGACATTCATTATGAGTACTTTACTTGAAAATGACAATAATATTATTTTATGAAAAAATGTTAAAGGACTTTCATTGTGAGTACTTTACTTTATGACTTAAAAGTACTTATACCACTACCTTGGTTAACTATGGGTTTTCATCCACCATAGAAAATTTAACAAATAAGCATTCTTAATTCATGCAATGCCACCTCAACCATGGGGGATGATGTCATCTACTAGAATGTGATTGGTTGATTTTTATAATACATTTTCTTTGTTTTGAGGCCCATTTTTTACCTCAGTCCACACTCTTTCGAGTGTTGTGTTTCCCTCATGACAGATGCATTGTGATTATCGACCAACTTTCATTTGTTCAGTCTCATCCGACTACCGATCCTCTGAATTATGTTCACGCAGTATCTTACCCTCCACAAGTCACTTATGTGGTGCTATATCCCATGATTTCAACTTCAGATGAATACAGGCCTCTCTCTAATTGCTCATCTTCTTTAGCCTTAGATTCAAGAGTTGGCATGTTTTACCTTCCTTCCAATGAGGACCTCTTAGAAGCCATGACCGAGACTTATTTTTTGATATGTATTCCTTCTGTAGTGTCATCCTCTTGGGAGCCATGAGGTGACCATGAGCATAGTTCCATTTCTGTGTCAAGCTCATTAAAAAATGAAACAAGTCCTTACGAGCATAATTCTTTTCCTATGTCAAGCTCATTAAAAAATTAAATGGATGATCATGAGCATAGTTCTATTCATGTGTCAAGTTCATTAAAAAATGAAACAGATGACCATGAGCAGAGTTATATTCTTGGTTCAAGCTCATTAAAAAATGAAACATATGACCATGAGAATAGTTCCCTTTATGTGTCAAGCTCGTTAAAAAATGAAATAGGTCATTACGAGCATTGTTCTTTTCCTATGTCAAGCTTGTTAAAAAATGAAACGGATGATCATGAGCATAGTTCTATTCCCGTGTCAAGCTCGTTAAGAAATGAAACGGATGACCACGAGTAGAGTTCTATTCATGTGTCAAGCTCATTAAAAAATGAAACAAATTACCATGAGCATAGTTCTATTCCTGTGTCAAGCTCGTTAAAAAATGAAATAGGTTATTACAAGTAGATTTCTATTCCTGTGTCAATCTCATTAAAAAATGAAATAGATGACCATGAACATAGTTCCCTTTCTGTGTCAAGCTCATTAGAAAATGAAACTGGTCATTACAAGCATAGTTCTCTTCCTATGTCAAGCTCGTTAAAAAATGAAACAAATAATCACGAGCATAGTTCTATTCCCATGTCAAGCTCGTTAAGAAATGAAATGAATAACCACGAGCAGAGTTCTATTCCTGTGTCAAGCTCATTAAAAAATGAAACAGATGACCATGAGCATAGTTCACGTTCTGTGTCAAGCTCGTTAAAAAGTGAAACAAACTTCAAGCATAGTTTATTTCTCGTTTCAATCTTGTGTAAAATGAAACAGGTCTCTTCAAGCATAGTCATTTTCTGTTTCAAGTTTGTGTAAAAATGAAACAGTACCCCATGAGCATAGTTCTATTCCTGTGTCAATCTCGTTAAAAAATGAAACAGATGACCATGAGCATAGTTCTATTCATGTGTCAAGCTCGTTAAAAAATGAAACAGTATCCCATGACAACAGATTGGTCTTTGTCTCCAAATTCGTTAAAAAATGGAATAGATCCCTACAAGCATAGCTTACCTTTCGTTTTGAGCTTGTGTAAAAATGAAACTGTTCCCAAGCATAGTTTACCTTTGGTTTCTGGCTTGCGTAAAAATGAAACCAGCTTCATGAGCATGGTTCTTTTCATGTGTCAATCTCTGTAAAAAATGAAACAGAAGAAAGAGAGCATAGTTCTATCCCTATGTCAACCTAGTTAAAAAATGAAACAATACCCCATGAGCATAGTTCTATTCATGTGTTAAGCTTGTTTAAAAATGAAACAGATCCCCTCCCTTTGAGTCCATTCTTTCGCCATATCTAATATATTAACCTTCATTTCTTTCTCCTATGTTATTTAATCTGCTTTTTTCTTCCTCCCCTGGTGAATATATTCCTATTCGTAACCATGAGTCTGATTGGATGAAGAAAAATATTAGGGGAACAAAATGAAGCTTGGGGGCATGTCTCGAGCCTCTAGTCATCATACTGGAAGTAATCCGTCAGCTTCTTATGCTGGGGGAAAAATTCCAACCTATGGATATCATGTTGGGAAGAAACCTACCAATGGGAATTATACCAAGCATAGTTTATTTTTTGCGACAAGCTCGTTAAAAAATGAAGCAGACATCATGAAAATTCTTTTCACATGTCTTCGATCTCGTTAAAAACAATAAGATGTTATTGAGCTTACTTTTCACTTTTTTTGTGCTTTGGTTGAAACATGAAAAGTAGTTTGAGCTTACTTTTCACTTTTTTCATGCTCTGGTTGAAACAAGAAAAGTGGCATTGAGCTTACTTTTTACTTTTTCATGCTTTGGTTCAAACATGAAAAAGATTCTAAGTGCTTTTGATACCATTGTCATGATCGTTAAAAATTGAGTAAAAAGGTGTGTCTAACAAGTATAGGCTTATCACTTTATCCGGCCTCGCTAGACTACTTACGAAAAATGAACTATGCCCAGTTTACTTTTTCCTTTGTCATACTCGGTCATCAACCATGACAAAGTTGTCCATGGAGTCATCTTTAAGCTCTTCTCAGACTCCCAAAATAGGAAAAGCTCGCTGAGCGAACTTGTTTCTTTTATGCTCGTAAAAGGATTTGAAAGGACTTCTATTCAGTGATAGTTTATCCATTTTTCCGACCGTTTAGACTATTTATGAAAAAGACTTTAGTTAATCATAATTAGAAGAGTTCTCTCTCACGTTGTTTTATCCTTTTTTCAAGTGAGGAGACTAAATTTTACGAAAAAAAACTATTAAGAGTCTTCTTTTGACCGTTTTAGACTCTCTAAATGTGAAACGTCACTGAGTTTACCTTCTTTGAACTCGTAAGAGTATACATGGAAAGACCCTTTTTGGGACCGAACCCCTCCTTTCTCAGGTTCATAAAACATGTGAGATTGGATTTTTTGGACCATTTAGACTATTTACAGAAATGAATACTCTAGTCAAACATGATTAGAAGAGTTCTCTCTCACATTGTTTTATCCTTTTTTGGGTGAGGAGACTAACTTTTACAAAAAAGCACCATTAGGAGTGTTCTTTTGACCATTTCAAACTCTCTAAATGTGAAACGTCACCGATATTACCTTCTTTGAAATCATAAAAGTATACATGGAAGGACCCTTTTTGGGACCGAACCCCTCATTTCTCAAGTTCATAAAACATGTGAGATTATACTCATCATATGATGAGCTACATCGAGCATTTTTTACCCTCTTCGAGCTCATTAAAACTCAAAGAGGCAGTCATCCATCATGATGGGGAAATTAAGGGAATGGGAAGATGTATTTGAGTATATATTAATGGCATCTTAAAGTTTCCTTTAAACATGGCACCTGGTCGTGTCTCATCATACAGTTGGATAATCTGCTTTCCTCTTAGTCATACCAATTTCATGAGTCGTCCGGCTCCTTCAAAGTCATCTGAAGAATGCCTCAGTCATTGTTGCATTATATTTTGGTCTCTGCCTCACTGTATCAATGTTTCCAAGTCACTTGTTGTGTCGTTAAATTTTCAAAGGAAGTCTTTCACTGGAATCAACCTTCACAGTCATTAAGCCTTCCATTGTGTCGGTCATCCCTATTTACCATTATACCTTTGTTTCAATTCTCACTAATTTTATCTACCATATTATATATCACTTCTTGTGTTAGTTTTGTGTTGATGATGTGGGATACATCATGGACCTCCTTCGACGATTCTATTCCTGTCGAAATCAACTCATCATATAGGAATTAGACTTAGAAACTAGTTGGTGTCTTGTAGCATGCATGCCTCAATGGCAAGTTTCCTCACTTTTGAAAGTAGGTTTACATCGTTGACCTCTTATCGAATGATTTTGTGGATGTTCGAATTCAACTCATTCATTAACATTCATCGGAATGTACTAAGATACCTTGGGAATCATTTTCATCATTGGTGATTTCTCTCGCACTTGTTAATGGTTCACATCATTGACCGATAATGAAGTGGTTTCCACCATGTTCGACTTCAACACATTGTAATCACATGGTTAGATTCGCATCATTTTGGGAACAAGTAGAAGACCCTGGTTTGTTCTAATGTCTTACTATTACACCCAGGTTGTGATGGATATTTTTTAGTAGGTTCCCACACAAATGTTATGGTGGAAACCACATTGATGTACTGTCACACAAATACACTCTTGTATTGGTTGTGGTTGTGTCATTATCTCAACATGGATCTATGCTTGTATCTTAGTAGCCATGATTGTGTTCATTCATTTAGATATGGATCCATGTTATATTTTGGTGGCCATATCATAAGTCAGTATCAACATGCATCTGCAATGTATTTGTCGGTAGCCATGTTGTGATTCATTGGTATGATAAAATTATTGTATTGCAAAAAGATCCTTGGTTATTGTTAACAAATTTCCAAATTTTACCTATCCTGTTACTCTAGCTTCATACTTTGGGGGGCATTCTGTTACATGGAATTTTTGTACTCATCATGATTACGAACCATGTATACTTTCTCCTTGCCTAAATCCCTGAGGTACTTGGCCAAACTCCTTGGAATATGAGCTATGAGGTTTTTCCCTTGAAAAAACCCTATTTAGAGATGTCGACGCACCTTGCCTTATAGCAAAGTATGTCTTTCATGATTGACGCACCTTGCTCCACTACAGACCGCATCATTGGCACATGTTGCTAGTGTCTAGGGTGCGTTGATGCCTGTACGGAGGAAAAAAAGAGAATTTTTGAGAATTCTCTCGAAGGAGACCCTCGTGGAGGCCTATACCTTCCATTTAGGGTGGATCTTACTCACCTCCTAGCTTAGTAGGATCCCACCTCCTCCTTCTCCCTAATCCTCTCCTCTTACCTCCTCATCTCTTTTGGCCTAAAAAATAAATGAAGCTCCTCTTCATGGGATAGAGGGGTTGAAATGAGGGCAGCCAAATGCTGGAGAAATTGATCCAGGAATCCATTCTTCCATCATTGTCAAATTGAGGAAAGGTTCCATTAGAAAGGATATTCAACACCAAGGCTTCATTGGTTGTAATTATTTCCTCTATTTAATTAATAAATCAATGTCTTCCTTTCCCATAAATGATAGGTAATTTCATTTATAGTAGTTCTCCTTGGTCAATTTCTTAGATGTATCATGTTATCTTGTAGTCTCTTGTCTTTGTCCTTTCGAATCTTTTGCGGGTAATCTCTTCATCAACAAGCAGGATCACGAAAGCTTCAAGACATGAGGACGAAATTCATAAATAAGGTATGGACTTGAATCTTTGTATTCAAGTAAGTTTATATATCTAGAGAAATGTTTTCATTCTTGTTTTTCTTTGTTCTAGATCTGAACCATTTGGACTAGGGAGATTGGTTGGTGTCCGCATCGATGGATTTATCCATTAACAAAAATAAATAAGTTTGGAGCTCGAGCAACAAAATATTTTTGGGAACTCTAGTTTTCATGACAACTCTAATCTCTCTCAAGTAATAACCCGGATGTAATCCAATAAGATTACATAGAGCTCGTTTCCTCCTTCATCTCGTCTTATAAGAAGGATCTCTTAAAATCCCCCTTACAAATCTATTTGAGGAAGAGTAAAAATCTAGAGGAAGAGTCTCACATTAATAACATAGCTGCAGATTTAAATGTGGAAGTATAGCAGGATGGAATAAGGAAGAGTGGCCATAAGAATAAATACTCTCTCAAAGGAGCGGTCAAAGGATGCTTAGCCCCTCGTATCCAACCCTCATCCTCGCATATATGAGAGAAGAAAGTAGGGGGACTAGCATCAAATGATTTCCTGGTCGGCAGTATCCAAGGTGGGTTCAGGGTGCTTAGAGCAAACAAATCCCTTGCGAGGGTTCCCAAATGATTATTACAACCCGTAATGTTCAGGGACTTGGAGGGCATCCCAAAAAACAGACCCTCCATCAAAATTTTGCATAAATCAATTCATTAGTGATTCTTTTTCAGGAAACTATGATTAGTGGCGAAAAGGCGTGAAGTATATGTGTTGAATTATTACGCGGTTGGGAGTTATGCTCAATGGACACTTCTAGTTTGTCTGGGGGGATGCTCTCTGCATGGGACCTGTCATAAGTCATGTTTGTTCCCTACCTCACGAGTGGTGGGATTTTATTGGAAAGTCATGTGAGGGTTTTTTATCAGGCTCTAAATATCCTAAATATATATGGACCCTACCAAAACAAAAAGAACTTTTGGGATGAATTGGTGGAGACTGGTATCCTTAAGGATTTGCATCTTATAGTGGTAGGTGACTTAAACCTAATGCTATCAGCGACTGAAATTTGGGGGGGACGATCTTTCCCAGACCCATTGGCTAAGTATTTTAATAACATCCTCCATGAAGCAAATTTGTTAGATATTATGCCTTCTTCGTTATCACCAACTTGGAGAAATGGTAGAGCGAAAGCTTTTAGGATAGCTAAACGGTTGGATATATTCTTGACAGCAGCAGATCTAACTGAATCGTGGCTCATTTTCACTCATGGATCTCAAACATCCCTATTTCAGATCATATGTCGGTCGTCCTCGAGCTAGATACAGGTATGACTAATGTTACACCAAAATCTCATCATCATGAATTATTTGTCCTCTATTTTCCTTGATTTTTAAAGCACCTAGGCCAAATGATTGAAAGAAAAAAATTTGTGATTCATTTTTCCTTTTGTTGTCACCTCGACATGCCCTACTCTCTAACAAGGTGTGTCAGACCTTTGGTGACGTGCTCTGCACATTGACAAAGCGCATCAGTGATGCTATTTTCCTTTGCACAAGATGCATCGCCATTCAAAGATGCAGGTTGTCTGTGTGCAAAGTGTGGCCCTGTTAGTTTAAAAGGATAAAGAGAAGCTTCGAGTGGCTTCTAGAATCCTTGGTTACATGGGGGATTATCCCTACAAACTAGTAAAGGTGGCATTCGGTTCCCTTAAATTTTGGGATGATCCCTTGAGATTCTCCCACAAATCCTCAACCTGTCCTATCCTTTTAGACCTATAAATACAAACCCCTTGTCCATGATCAAGGAGGAGGAAGATAGAGCACTTAAATGCTAGTGAAATTCTGCTAGAATTGCTTCCCTTTCATCCATCAAGAGGCAAAAGCTTGTATCTTTGAGGCTAGGATCATTTGGAAGGAGTTACAACATCAAATCTCGGTTGTAACCTTTCTCTATGTATTTCTTATTATTACATTAATATAGATTATTTCCATAAACATTTTGTTATTGTAAGATATTTAGAATCAGTTTCTTTGACTGGTAGTTAGATTGACTTGTGTTTATATGCTATTACTACTTGCTTGTTTCCCTTGTGGTATATTCTTTTGCAGATGGAGATCCGGAGATTTGGAGATCAAGAGCTATGTCAAGAAAGGAGATAGTATTGTGTTCATAAGGTGAGTTATCTTCTGACATCCTTTGCAATTTGATCAATACAGGAAAGTAATTTGTATTATTTACTTCTTTTGTTTTAGATCTGAACCATTCAGACTAGGGAGATTGGTTAGTGTCTGCACTTACGGATTGTCCGCAAACAAAATTGGTGACCCCACTGGGGATAGGTAGCCCATAGTATTTGATTTGTTTGTAATTTTGCATTTCTTGGTTTTCTTCCAATAGTGTCTTAATTTCCTCTCTTTTTATTGGTTTTGTTTATTAGAGAGTTACTGGGTGATCCAGAATCAGATTGGGACTTTTAGCTTTTCCATTTATCTTTTTGTTCTTGAGATTTTTTATTTTTCCAAAACTGGATTTCTCCTGATGCACCTGAGCATCTTTGTTCATGCATCTCTATTACACTGACGCACCTTTCATTTGGGAAATCTGCGTCTGAAACGATTTTTTGGTGATCAACCTATGTCACTGACACACTCTCCGCATGTGCAAAGCACATCATTGGCATCCCAACGCTCTGGTGTACACTTGCAGGGTGCATCTCCCTACAAAACTTAGTGCATAGGGTCAAAAAATATCACAAATTGGTTTTGGCTTGGTTTGTTGAGTTCTGTGTTTTTTTTTTACACCCAAAGTATCCCTCATACCCAGTGTGCTTTATCCTTGGTCTACTTTTGGAATTTAGAGTTCGATTTGAGTCCTAGTTATTCAAGCGGATGTTTCTCTAGTCATGGGAAATTTCAATCCCTCTCAACTGCATCCATTCTTGTAACTCCCTTTCCGCATTTCTGAATTGTTCACTCTGATTTCTAATCCCTCCAAAAGTTAAGTTGTCGTGATTTTTGCAAAATTTGGTGTGGATTTTTGTGTTGTATTATGATTTTGGGTGATTGATTTATTGAGAACTTCTATTTGCTTGAGGATTGCAGTTGTAAGTAGTCTCTAGTATTCTGAATCAAGGTTTAATAAATGGCATCATTCTCATATTTTTTAGTACATTAGTTTGGAAAATCAAAAGTCCTTTATTATCTTCATTTCGAGTAAATTACTTGGGATTATTGTGAAGAGTATTTCATGCTTTGGATAGTTGTTTAAGAAACTTTGAAAAAGCTCAAAAATTGTCAATGCTTATGTTCTCTTGGTTTTGAAAATTTCATCTTCATGTCCTTGAAAATATTAAGTGAATTTAGGCCTTATTGAAGTATTGGAAATCTAGTGGAAGCTCTCATAGCTTTGATTTTCTTTTCACTTCTTTTAGTCTTTGTTTTCGAAGTAGAGTTATTGGAATCAAAAGTGATATTCATATTTTCATTTTGCTCATATATTTTTCCATAGTTGGAAAGAAAAAAGAAAAAGAAAAATTGATTTGTTGTGCTTTTTCTTATTACATGAAAGAGCACTTGTAGTCTTTTGGTTAAATTTTAAAAGAAATTAAAAAGAGGTACTTTTTTCATTTGCTTTCGGAAAAGAAAAATATTTCTCCTTACTTTAGTTAGTTTTCATTGAAAAGAAAAATGAAATACTTGCACTCCATTTAGATTAGTTGTGCATATTGTTTACTTTACAAGTATACACTTCATGCTTTCACCTAACCGTACAAGATAAAATCAAGCAGTAGTCTAGGTTAAAATTGTATAGAAACTTGTGTGATAGGGTAGAGATGTGTTCCGATGTCTTAAAACGTAGCAGCTGGCGTTATCTACTTGAACTACATCCAGGAGGATTGTGGTTCTTCCACATGCTAGTCGGTATATCGAATGCCCTTTCGCATACCTTCCGTTATATAGAAAGGTACTTCACGTACTCGACAGTATATCAGAAGGCTCTTGTCACACGGTTGTGCATTAGACAACACTACTACAGATTGGAGCTCCCATGTACCTTGAGTATATCAAAAGACCCCACTGGGATTCATGAAACCATCCGAATTAACCATTGGCCGCCTTGGTGTGGAAATACACCGAGAACAGCACTTGGGGAGCTACTATGCATGTACTTCCAAGTATTCAGGTAATACGGTCAAGGGTATAGTCCTAATCCTCCTTGGTTAGTGCTCTGAAAAATTGGTCCAAGTATTACTATTGGACCCTGTAGTATATCGCGAGTTTTGATGCCTTGATAATCCTATGATGCTCTAGAATTTTGAATCCCACCTAGCACATAAGTTTGTTTGTGGCTTTATATTGAGTAGGATTTGAAGTGTATTTTTCTTTTTTAGAAGACTTTTTGTAGAATATTTACATCAGCCACCCTAACTGAGCATCCCTTAAGACGATCCCGTAGAATATTAATTTTTCCACCTAAATATCCCCTTAACCTGGAGGAGAACTCAGGAGCAAGCATGGATCAACCCACAACATATGAATCACGTGAAAAAGAAATTCCTACCCTTGAATCAGGAGTAAATTACTCTCCTCCTACAAATCCACCCATCATTGATCCTACGGGACCTTTGTTGGTGGATCAACCTCCTTTGCATGAAACAACTTTTCATCACCCTCTTGAAGGTAACCCTAGAACCGTCGATTGGATTTTCACTCGATCCCAGGATGACCCAATCGCGACCGCTTTTGGTCCAACTGCATCATTTTGGGTGACTTCCTTAGGTCATAATATTTCCGATTTTCGTTCCCTTTCGATGGTGTAAAATCCACCACGCATGTTCCCTTCTTGATGGACTCTAAATGAGGAAATTCTCGCACTAATTTATGATACTATTGAACGTTTATGCTCACTCAGTGATCGAGTTAGGCATTAGATTTTTTCCTCGCGACCCAATCTGTAGGTACCAATCCTTGAACAACATTCCCCTATACATTCTTTTTCTTTCTCTTCACTAAGAAAATATACACCCATTATGAACATGTATGAACTAGTCCAACCATATTTCCCGTCTGGTACACTTCCAGATCATTCGCTCGGTTCTACACCCCACTTGAACCCAACAACTGGAGGGAAACCTTTAGCTACTATCAACTTCGTAACTGGAAAACCACCTCGGCCTCAAAATTCGAGCGGAGTCTACCCTCTAGTGAGTAGTCAGCATATGATCATTGGTCAACCTACAATTAGTGGTCAACGTATGCTTACTGGGAATACTACAATTGGTGGACAATCTTCAACCGGGGAAACCCCTAGTCAGTGGACAAAATCTAATTGGGGGTCAACATCTAGTTATGGGATAAATTGTAAGCGAAGGACATACTTCATACATGAACTACAATATGGTTGGAAGTTCACTCCCAGCCTTGGTACAACCTTCATGGGCACATCAAATGGGGGGACCATCTACTTGGACCCAACCCCCAAGGGGGCATACATACCCACATAATCATAATATCGCAATAGGTAAAACATACCTAGGGAATATTTTTCTTGGATTACCCTATCCCGGAATATGAAGATACCATGGGGGCATCGTAATGTTCCACTGACTAGACCTCCAGCTAGCAGACCACCCCCCCCACCACCACCACCACCCCCACCACCTGTCCCACCCCCCCTCCACCACCTGTCCCACCTCCACCTTCACCACCCGAAGGGCCCTGTACTCTGGAGGAGGACCCCCACACCCTGGAGGAGGAGCCCCTTCAGGTCCACCTCCTAATCCGGGAGGACGACCTCCATCTGGGAAAAATTTTATGGGAGGACCTTACGACCTTACGATCATTCGATCCATGGTCCTACTAGTACCCAGATTCCTTATCAATATTACCAGTATCCACAACCAAACTAATAGTTACCATTTCTGGATACATTAGATCTATCGGATCTATCCTATTTGACCAATGATCCCATCCAACATGTTATAAATTGGAAAACTATTCCTGTGAAGTTAGCATCATACATACCTAAATTTTACAGCAAACCCGGTGAGGATATTAAGAACCACGTAATGACATACCATTTGTGGTGCTCCTCCAATTCCTTAATGGATGATTCTATCCGTCTGAGGCTATTTCAACGAACCCTCACCGACACTACTGCAAAGTGGTACATCGAGTTACCACCACTCTTTCGCTGATTTTAGATATTTAGCTATGTCCTTTTTTACTCATTTTCAATTACTGATCTGCTATGAAACTAGCACAGATATTTTGACATGCCTCCGACATTCAACCTCCACTCACATTTCTAATGATATTGATGAGAGGAGGAGGATACTTCGCCTTATTAAAGCTCCCATTCCTGATCAACTACTCGTCGATTGGTTCAAAAATTCATTATTACCCATCATATCTAAAGACGTTGTTATGGGAGGGGCAGTCATGGAAGAACAAGCCATCTCACATGCTTAGTACCTAGACTTATTCTATGCTCAATCTGGCACATTATATGACATTATTCCTAATGCCCCATGCCCTACACATGACCCAACAAAACCTCCTATCGGAACACACGTTGATGGCATCATTGGTTATGTTCATACCCATCCTGCTACTCAATTGATTGGATCACATAACCATCTTGGTTCATCTACATCTCCGTCATAGGCTGGTAACAACACCAATCATTCACCCAACCCTATTTCCACTACGAAGGTGAATTCAGTTCAATCTGCTTCACCTCAGAAATCCAGTGGTAAGAAGAAGAACAAAGGAAAATCTAAGAAGTATTCTAACCAGCAAGAGCCCGAAATAATCATGATCCTAATGACAAAAAACAGAAACGGAAGGTCAAATATCCTTGTTTACTGTGTGGTGACGATCACTTTACAAAAGAATGCCCACATTGTGAAGAAGTCCAAAATTTTCTCAAGGGAAACCCTGCACCCACAGTTTTAAAAGACCCCTTCCCCCCACAACAACAGCAAATGGTTGCAAAACCACCACCTCCTTCTCAAGGAGAACCGTCCACAATCACTCATGTTCTCATGATGTGTGGTGAAATAGTCAACTTATCTACCAGGTCACATACATACGACTCTATTCCCAATAAGTAATTTAATGGAGGTAATACTGAAAAATTCTCCCCATCTACATCTAATTCTCCTCCACCTCAAGGTCCCATGACCATAGAGAAACCTTTATCATATACTCTACTGCATCCACCAAAGAGCACAATTCGAAAAGCCATTTTCAACCCTAACGCCCGGGCTGCTCAAAACTACAACATTATAGAAGATCTAGCCCAGGCACCCTGTGCTATGTTGATGCTAGAAGTATTACAAAATTTCCGTAATCAGCATAAGACTCTACTATCTGCTATAGGAGCAATAGATATCGATTCCTCCAACACTATTATGTTCAAATTAGAGTATTTCAAGCCATGGATTTCCCACCAATTAACATTTCGAATCGTTACAAATGTTTCTAGGAAAAGTATCCATCATATTGTTTTAGACGAAGGAGCCTCTACTTCGGTTATGTCAATATCCTGCTGGAGAGCCATCGGCTCTCCCGAGCTGAACCGTTCCCCTACTAAATTGAAGGCATTTGACGGATATGGATTTCAACCCCATGGTTTATTACAGTCCTTAGCCGTAGAGTTGGGAGGTAAGACTATTTCCATTAACGTGGAAGTAGTCGCCGCCCCCATTGGATTATAATTTGTTGCTTGGTCAAAATTGGTTCTATGCCATGATTTTGGTTGCATCATCTTTCTTCTACATCATGCAATTTCCCCATCATGGGAAAATTGTCACTATCAACTAGTTATATTTTTATACATCATACACCACTACTCATCCTGCGGATAATGTCCCTCTCTTGGGACACTCCTCGTAAATATATGAGAGTGTGTGGGTAAGACAACTTAAAGACTCATCCATAATGGGAGTCTTTACAACGCCGGATCCCCCATCACATGTTTCTATGGTGAACATGATCTCATCTATGATCCCATCCTCCTCCAACTCAACAAACCAATGGATTTTGCTCGATTCTAACCATATGGATTTTATTGGAGACGTGATGCCTATCAGCCCCACTGAAACCACTTATGAGGCCATCCAATCAACACTCGATTTACCGGATTCCCACTCTTCAGTGGAATATACCTCAGGTTCTCTGTCTCCATAGGAGAACTCATCCCTACCATCATCTGCGATCATCTACTCCAGAAGTTCTCATTCTGATGAATCGATCATGGAAATTATGAGCTTGGATGAGCCTCCATGGGAAGACCTTCATCATCGATCATCCTTATTTCAGCTTCTTGACATGGTAGAGAACATGATTTACACTATTGTTTCACCAGATGTTGTTTTTCACCCTCAATCTCCTATTCTTACCCAAGATACAATAACCAAGGGGAATTTGGCAAAAATCACGCCTACCATCACTGTAGACATCTTGGTAAAACCAGGAATCGTGGAACATGTTCACATAAGCCAAACTCGTTCTCCGATGAAATAAAGATGTTTACGGCCTTGTGTTGGAATATTCTCACCAACATATCTTGTTTTTGCATGCATGCATTCCATGCAGCACTCCATGCATCCGCGCATCAACAGTGGAGTCTCCTATCACCTAGTCCCTGTTTTGGGCCCCCTAGAGATTGTTTTTGGCCATCATTATCCTTGCTAGCCACTTAGTGCACCTTGTTTCCATCATTGGAGTTACACATGCACCCTCATGCATAGATTTAGGTGATCTATCATTCAGTTCCATGATTTAGTGAACCTTGTCCCCTTGATTGCTGAGTTAACTAATTGTATCTCCTAGTTGACTGCTCCTGAGTGTAGGAGCACCCTCCTTGACCACTGATAGTTATTTATCCACCCCCTTGGAGTCTCCTTCCCTATTTTGGTGCCCGCATGGTTCAGTTATGCTCAATTCTACCTCAGTTGACTCTTTATTCACCATCAGTGGCCACTCAGCCTTATCGGGAGATGGTTCCAATGCAAACTAAGCCATGAATTCAAGAGAATTTGAATCCTCCAAGGAGTATCGAATTCATTCTATTGTATTATCATATTTTTTCCAGCTTACAGCTGAAGAATGTATCAATAACAGTTTCTCATATCTTTTTAGTTTCATGGGTGAATTTGATCATATTTATTGCTAATTCTTCTCTACAATAAACTGTGAAATTGTGAGGTTTGTTCAAGCTTAGTGATCTACCCTTGTGGAATTTCACATGGTATCAGAGCTTGTTAGATATTTTTTTGTTGTAGCACTAGTAGCAGTTTATTGAGCAGTTGTTATTCAGTAGTGCACCAGAAGCCTATGGATTTCCACAACAAATATCAGTACCATTGCATTGAATTCATTGGAGAAATCATTTAAGGTCTAGCTCGGTGTGATGGATCCAGATAAAAGTGCCTACTATCCTAAAGTAGTGTTCAATAGATTCTGTAACAATCCTCTATATAAATTTAATTTTTTTGTAGTTTATTCCATCATCAGAAGCGCATTCAATTAGCTACTATGGATATCACCTTTATTCCTAAACTCACTTCTTTCAACTTCTTTGAATGGAAGGGGAAAATAGAGATCTTAATGCTCATTAGAGGTATCTACATAGTGTTACATGGAACTGAGGTCAAACCAAATGGTGCTACAAAAAAATACAAGTATATAAACAAACTTGATGAAGCAGTTGGGTTGCTATTCCTTGGCATTTCCAAAGATCTACTCTTTCATCTCACCAGTCTGAAAACTCCCAAGGAGGTTTGGGAAAATCTCGAATCCTTATTTGGGAAACATGATGATTTGAGAGGACATCAATTAGAAAATGAGTTAATCTCACTAAGCCCCATCAGTTTCGAATCCATCACAGATTTATTCACAATTAGGCTAAAACTATGTGGAATTGAGAAAGAAGACAAGCAGTTGATTCTTTCTATTCTTTCAAAATTGGTACCAGAATATTATGTGTTTGTTTCCACCTTCCAAACAACAAAGATTTCCATCCCAAACTGGAAAATGGCCACTATAGATGCATTCATCCTCTCTATCACAAAGGAGAAATACAAATTGGTGCAGATGGGAGTAATAAAACCAAAAGGGGATCAAGCTCTTGTTGTAGGAGAAATAAAGAATGGGAATGGAAAAGGGAATCAGAAGGGTAAGGAAAAGAAACCTTATGAACAGAAGTCAAGGGAAACTCCCAAACAGTCAGAAGGGACCTCAAATCCAAAGAGAGGCAAGCAAAACTAGAAAGAGAAGACCAAATGTCCATACTGTAACAGAGGTTTTCATCCTGAAAGTGCTTTCATGAAGAAGACCATTGATCTCATGACCTAGCTTCTAAAAAAAATAATCTTCCAGTACCTGCAAATGCTAGAATAAAAGAAGTTGATCCTAAATCAATGGACAAAGAGAGGTGTCATGCACTCATGGCTAGAACTTCAAATGACTCCTCCTTCATCATAGATTCTAGAGCATCCAGACACATGTCTGATTCCAAGGATCTATTATGTGAATTTGAACCCACTGTTGGGCCTTCTATTATGATGGGAGATGATTCTGAAGTTTCCTTGGAAGGGATTGGAAGGATCAATTTGTATCATGGGTACTTTAATGGTGTACTCTATGTGCCTACTCTTGCAACTAACCTCATTTATATTTACCAAATGACCCATGTAGGAGTTCCCAAGAAGGTAATCTTTACTCCTAATGCTGTTTAAATCCAAGAGATCTCATCTGGGAAGATCATTGCACAAGGCATTGCAGATCACCATTCTAAACTCTATAAGTTTTCTCACTTCTTTCCTTACTCAAAACAAAGTGCACTTCTTACTCATGCAAATGAAGTGAGAATACTTTGGCATGAGAGGTTTGGGAAGCTCAACTACAGATATTTGCAAGAACTGCACAATCAGAAAATGGTTGAAGCGATTCCGAACATCATATTTGCTAAAGGCACCTGTAAAGGTTGCTTGATTGGTAAGCATCCACAGAACAAGTTTGAGAAATGAAAGGAAAAGAGAGCCTCATCTTCTCTTGAGTTGATTCACAATTAAATATAAGGACCTGTTCCTAACCTATCTTTGAATAATGCAAGATACATCTTAACATTCATAGATGATTATTCTAGATTCAATTGGGTATATTTTCTTAAGCTGAAAATCAGAAGTATTTGGATACTTCAATTTTTTTAAAGCTTCTGTAGAAAAGTTCACTGATAAGAAGATCAAGGTATTTCATACTAACAATGGAGGAGAGTATGTGAAGAATGAGTTTCAATTATTTTGTGCAAATGAGGGTATTGAAATGCAGCACACTGTTCCTTACATACCATGGCATAATGGTGTAGCAGAAAGAAAAAACAAAACTTTGAAAGAGATGGAAACTTGCATGCTTGAGTCTAAAGCATTTTCTCCTAGACTTTGGGAAGAAGATTTTAGCTATGTTTCGTATCTCCATAATAGATTTCCTCACAAAGGCCTACAAGGAAAAAACCCTTTCGAAGCATGGATGGGATACAAGCCATATGTGTCTCATCTGAGAGTCTTTGGATCCAAATCTTGGGCAAGGATTCCTTCCAAGAAGAGGAGAGACTTGGAGCCACAAAGAAAAGAGTGCATACTGGTTAGTTATGCACTGAGTGCAAAGGCCTACAAAATGCTATATATATCTACCATGCAAACATTTCTTGAGAGAAGTGTTCAGTTTGAGGAATGGCCATTGCATGATTCCCACCATGTCGATGAAGACAACTTTCCAACTAATTCACCAAATCCTATTGAACAAGATAGCAAAGCATCCTCTCATGAAAGTTCATATTTTGACTCTAAAAGTGAAGATGAACGAATGCTAGATCCAGATCCATAAGAACCTGGAGATCGAGCACCTGAATATACACCTCCTCTTTCAAGATGGGCTGCCAATACCCTTGAATCTGCCAGTGATCTTGTTTGAGATCCACAAGATCCAAGAAGAATTAGATCTGAGTTTCAAAATGCAAGGTTTGCACTCTCTCATATAGATTGCTTTCTTGTCGATAGATGTTTTCTTATGATTAGATCAGATGCAAAAACTTTATTTGAGGCCTCCCAAGATTCGATATGGATATCATCTATGGATGAAGAGTACCAATCTCTTCAAAGAAATGAGACTTGGGAGCTTGTTTCTCTTCCTCCTGGAAGGAAGCTTGTTCAATGTAAGTGGGTATACAGAACCAAGATGGAATCAGATGGAGTCACAAGCAAGTACAAGTATCGCTTGGTTGCTAAAGGTTTCTCACAAGTTCAAGGGATTGACTATTCAAAGACCTTCTCTCTTGTTGCAAAGATGGACTCCATCTGTCTTGTTCTAGCTCTTGCTGCATCCAAGCACTGGGAAGTGCATCACATGGATGTCAAGAGTTCTTTTATTCATGGATATATAGAGGAGGAGATATACATGAAGTAAGATAAAGGATACATTGATGATCCTTCACTAGTGTGCAGATTGAGGAAGTCCTTATATGGGCTCAAGCAGGCTCCCCGAGCATGGTATACTAATATGGACTCCTTTCTACTGTCACAAGATTTTTAGAGATGCAAGTCCGATTCGAAGGCATACATGAGACATGATGGTAACTCTCTACTCCATATTGTCCTCTATCTTGATGATTTACTAATTACAGGGAGTCTCTCTTCATGTCTTAGATCTATCAATTTCACAACTCCTTCTCTATGTCATATTTGGGGATGCTAAAGTAGTTTCTTGGTATTGAAGTCTCTTAGAATGATTTGGGAATCAAGATTGCACATTCCAAGTATGCATCAAATCTACTTGACATGTTTCATATGACGGAATTCAAACAAGCAACATTTCCTTTTCTTTCAGGTATCAGTCTTGAGGATTGTTCTTCTTCACCTTTAGTGGATAGTACTTTGTATTGACAGTTGATCGAGAGTTGATCGGGATTCTTTTGTTTCTTACACATACTCTCCCTGATATATCCTATTCAATGAGTATTGTCTCCATATAAATGCAAGAGCCTCATGAGGTTCACTGGAAGGCAACAAAAAGGATTTTTCATTATGTGCAAGGGACGAAGACCTATGGTATTCACTATGCAGCTAGGTCTCCATTGAACCTAGTTGTGTATACAAATTCAGATTGGGATGGAGACAGTTCAAATCGGAGGTCTACATTCGGTTTTGTATTCATGATTCGATCCAGTCCTATCTGTTGGTTGGAAAAAAAGCAGACTGCTCTAGCTCTTTCATCAGCTGAGGCCAAGTACAGAGGTGTAGTGAATGCAGCCACATAGCGCATCTATTTGCGGGGCATCTTGTCAGATTTTTGGATTCACTACAATACTCCACCAGTACTTTATTGTGACAATCAGAGTGCTATCAGTATTTCTACAGATCTAGTTCTGAGAAAAAGAACCAAACATATTGAGATACACATGCATTACATCTGAGGTTTGGTGAACGATCATACTATCACACTGCTCTATTGTCCTAAAGAAGAGCAGATTGCATATATTTTCACTAGGACCTTTTCAGTGAAGAAGTTCACTTACCTCTGATCCATTATTGGGGTGAGTGCTACCTTGGTTGATTATTTTTTTCATTCTATATTGAGGGGGGTTTTTTTTCCCACTGGTTTTTCCCTCTTTCCTCACACCTCTTTTAGATTTTTGTATGGGGTGACCTTTGGTATCAGTAATCAGGGCCCTATTTTTTCAGTTATTTTTACTCATAATCCAGCTTAAGGAGGGCTGTTGGAATATTATCACCATCATATCTTATTTTTGCATGCTTTTCATTCATGCATTCCATGCATCACTCCATCATCCATGCATCAACAGTGGATTATCCTAGCACCTAGTCCCTATTATGGGCCCCCTGGAGATTTTTTTTTGCCATCATTAGCCCTCCTAGCCACTTAGTGCACCTTCTTTCCATCACTGGAATTATACATGCGCCCTCATGCACAAATTTATGAGATCTATCAGTCAGTTCCATGATTTAGGGAACCTTGTCCCCTTGATTACTCAGTTAACTGACTGTAGCTCCTAGTTGAATGCTTATGAGTGTAGAAGCGCTCTCCTTAACCATTGAAAGCTATTTATGCACCCCCTTGGAGTCTCCTTCCCGATTTTGGTGCCCACATGGTTCAATTATGCTTAGTTCTACCTCAGTTGACAGTTTATTCACCATCAGTGGCCACTGAGACTTATCGAGAGATGGTTCCAATGCAAACTAAGCCATGACTTGAGGAGAATTCGAATCCTCCATGGAGCATCGAATTCATTTTATTGTATTATCATATTTTTTCCACTTCACAGCTGATGAATGTATCAACATCACTTTCTCATATCTTTTGAGTTTCATGAGCGACGTTGATCATATTTCTTGCCAATTCTTCTTTTCAATAAACTGTGAAATTGTGAGGTTTTTTCAAGCTTAGTGATCTACCCCTATGTAATTTCACACGATCGTCCTTCCTTCTTCCTCTTGACACGGTATAGAACGTGATTCATACTATTGTTTCACCAGATGTCTTTTTTCACCCTCAATCTCCTATTCTTACCCAAGATATAGTAACCGAGGGGAATTTGGCAAACATCACGCCTACCATCATTGTAGACATATCGGTAAAGCCAGGAAACGTGGAACATATTTACATATTCCAAACTTGTTCTCCCAATGAAATCAAGATGTTTACAGCCTTGTTTAAATAGTTCCACAACATATTTGCATGGAGCTACGAGGAAATTTCCGAGATTGATCTTGCTATTGTTATGCATGAAATCCAAACATATCCCGATGCAAAACCTGTCTGAAAAAAACTCCGTCCAGGGCACCCTACGAATACTGCGGCTATCAAAGAAGAGATTGAAAAGCAATTGAAAGATGGTTTCATTTATCCTGTTCCCTTAATCGATTGCGTCTCCAATGTCATCCTGGTTACAAAGAAACGGGGAACCATCAGAGTTTGCGTTGATTACAGGTATTTGAATAAGGCTTGTCCTAAGGACAATTAACCTACCCTGTTTATCAACCAAATTATTGACAACTGCAACGAAAGTGTCATCTTTTCATTTATGGATGGGTTTTTTGGCTATAATCAGATTGAGATCCACCAAGATGACCAACATAAAACTGCTTTCATCTGCCCATGGGGTACCTTTCCATATCGCAAATTACCTTTTGGCCTTAAAAATGCTGGTGCCACATTCCAGCAGGCCATGTCGTATTCCTTTCATGATGTAAAGGATTTTTTGGAACCTTACCTCAACGATCTTCCTGCTCATTCAAATCGTCCTGACTTCCACATCGATTATCTGATGGCTTTGTTTCTCATATGTCGATGGTACAGCATCCATTTAAATCCCCACAAGTGCATATTCTGTGTGGAGTCTGGACGCCTCCTTGGATTCATCATTTCCAAAGATGGGATCCTCATTTATCCACTCAA
Source organism: Larix kaempferi (assembly GCA_027924585.1). Taxonomy (NCBI): domain Eukaryota; kingdom Viridiplantae; phylum Streptophyta; class Pinopsida; order Pinales; family Pinaceae; genus Larix; species Larix kaempferi. The sequence continues at coordinate 15,114,694 of BSBM01000061.1, forward strand.
GGAGGAGGCAATTGTTTCCCTACCGCCATCCACAAATATTACGAAAATTCAAAGTTTGTAGGGGAAGGAAAACTACCTGTGTCGTTCCGTGTGTAATTTTGCAGAGAAACAAGAAGGATACATGCGATTGTTAAAGAAGGATTTCCCGTTTATTTGGGATGACTATGCTCAAAAGGAATTTGACAGTATCAAGTACACTATTACTCATGCACTCGAGTTACAACCATCATACTACACCAAGGATTACATCCTTTATCTTGCTACCTCTACTTCAACTATCGCTATGGTTTTAGTACAAGAATATAACAATATGCAAGAACGTGTGATATACTACCTTAGTAAGAGTCTTAGAGACTCTGAAACTCGTTATTCGCATGTCGATAAGTTAGCTCTAGAAGCAGTCATTGTTGTTCAAAAGTTCCGTCACTATATACTGCTCCGCACCACTACCATTATCGATGATTCTAATCCTATGTACCACGTTCTCATGCATCAAGTATTATGGGGAAAATATTCGTGCGAGATCGTGATTCTCCAAGAATTCGATCTCCAGTTTGAAAAGGCCAAATCTAAAAAATCATTGGTATTCGCAAAGCTCATTTGTGATCTTCCCCATACTAATCAAGAATCTGATCCCATTGACTCTCTCCCAGATGAGTCATTTTTTTATTAGTACTTCTAACCTTGGTACAGAGATATCATATTGTATCTCCAAACCCAACACTTTGGTCCTAACTTATCCCTTGATGAACGTCGTCATATCCGTCACCACACGAAATATTACTTAATCTTTGGTGATACACTATATCGTCGTGTATTGATTCCATCCTACGACGTTGTTTAACTCACGAGGAGGCCGAGCATGTCCTAATTGATTGTCACTCAGGAGCATGTGGCGGTCATATTTTTGGGAAGGATACAACCTAGAAGATCTTACATGCTCGATATTACTAGCCATCTATAATGTCCCCATTCAAATAAATCTCAAGAAGGGAAAATTCCACCAATCTACTAGTTTCCTAGGTTGGGGTGGAAACATTAGATTTGGAATAAGGGAACTAATAAACTCCAAATGGACTTCATCTTGACATAAATACATTAAATGGGGATAAATAAATATCTATGATGAGAAATAAAATGGCACTTGGTCATGGAGACACATTGGTGGTGTGGGACCCACACAAAGCTAGATTCCTCATGCCACATGGCATTCTACTCTCACCCATTTGAATCCAAGGTGGAGTCCAATATTCTTGGGGGAGTTGGAAGGGAATAATAATTTGCATGACTCAATGAGGTTGAAATGTAGAGGAAGAGAAACTCCCATGGAAGAGGAAGAGGCATTTTGGAGCTAGTGGGACACTTGGATAGATTCCCTAGCTTCTATGACACCAATGATGAAGATGCCTATCACACTTATGAAAAAATCAGACCTGATGGCTGAAATATGACATACATGATATTTCAGGGCTAAAAATAGCCTCTAGGAAGGCACATAAGGGATTTAGGGCAGCCAAAGAGACACCTATTCGAATTGAGTGAAGGAGGAGGCTAGAATTGGAGGGACAAGTGGCATACATTGAAATCTCTTTCTAATTTGAGTTGGCATGAATCTCATGGATGGAATTCGAGATAAAGAGGTATTTGGAATTTTATAAAATTCAAGAGCAAATAAGGAGAGTATCTTTTCATCAATTGATATTTTTCGTTTGGAGAGGAGAGCTAGTAGAGTGCTATTCTACTTGCCTTAGCACCAATTTTGAGGGTGAAATATTCCCATCCTAATTGGAAATTAGAGAGGCCATTCATACATTTCATTTGGATATAAAATGGACTATTTTGTTATAGGTTGAAGCTACAGGGAAGCTCGTGGTCACATTTATTTCAACTTGCTTCTACAACCATTTTCTCATTTCTTGGCATATTCTTGCTCCTTGAGGAGAGGTGAAGTTGGTGAGGTGATGATCTCTTTGAGATAGATCATGAGGCCCCATATATTTGTAATATGATATATATACTCTGTATTCACTTCTCGTAAGACTTTCAGATCGAAATTCCAAGATATTTCATATACAAATGCTAAACTATAAAAAAATGGTGTCATTTCCCCAATACCTTTTTATTTGCACTTGAAGTGGTATCAAATTTGAATGGTTCAGTAAATATCTGATATATTAATGTTGTATAGAGTGCCATTAATATTATGAAGAAGGTTCATATTCATTATACAATCATTTGGAGCAATATTCTTAAGTTTCATAACAATTTGTGAAGATTTACTATCATTTACCCCTATGTCAAAGCTAGTATACAAATATCTGATTTATGGGAGTTACAGAAGATTATAGAAACTTATTAATGATGAATTGGGGATCCCATTGAATTCCTTTATTATTACCATGTATTTGTTCTTAAATTTGGGAATCTTTTACAGTGTTTGGGAAGCCATCTTTGTCTCCTACCCTTGGGGATTGTGAACCTCGATTTGATTAGTAAAGTTCGTCATTTTTCCATGATTATAAATCAATGTTGCAAAAGTGTTTTAAGAGTTTCCAAGAATCCATCATCCTCATTTACATGTATTAATACCTTCCAAACTCATTCAGACCCAATTCAGAACCATTTGGAGCCATTTGGAAGCAATTGAGTCAAGACTAGTCTAAGGGTCGAATTGGTCAAAATTGGCAATTTTTCCTAGTTTTTGCAAATTATTAAAAAGGGACACTACAAGTGGTATCAGAGCATGGTCCTTGCACCTGCTGTGGATGACCATTTTTGAAGACAATAAGCCAAATAAATCATCCCCCACCCTTAGAACTTGAAACTGAAAGTGTTTTTGTCGAAGAGGAAGAAGTAGGAAAATAAGTGCATTTTGTTGAAATTGTGGCTAGGGATGAGAAGGGAACCTCAAAGGATAAGGAGGAATTTAATAAATTCATGAAACCATTCTTTGAAGACATGACAAAACAGATCATGAAAGGTTTCTAATTGTTGGCTAGTCAAATTCGAAGCAAAGGAGCAATAGGATGGAGCAATAGTTCTTCTTTCGAGGAAAAGAAGGCAATGGGTGAAAACATTTTCTCGAGGAAAAGACCTCATAATAGACCTAATGAATTTCAAAGTTCAGTAAGGCCGAATACACCTAAATTTATTGTGTCCAAAGAAGAACCTAACACCCAATTTGATATACAGGAAACTATAAAAGAATCAGAAACGTTGAGTGAAGATTGTAGAAGGACTCTACCCTTTGAGAAATACTTTAATGTTTCAAACAAACTCAAAATGAGGAAAGGTAATAGGAATCCATTTCAGAATAAAGAATTGAATCATTCCATTGGAAAAATGCCCCTTCCCACTTTTTATGGCTCATCTCAAAGTTTTGCAAATACTTGGGTACAAAAACTAGATGTGTTTTTTTAGCTGAATCCAATGGTGGAAGAGGATGCTTTAAAAATGGCTATTTTGCATCTCGAAGGAGAAGCCAATCATTGGTGGTTCCATGGTATGGAAAATTTGGGACATGATCAGGTTACAACATATGGATAATTTTTTGATAGGATATTAGAAATATTTGAGCAAAAAGACCCAGAATTGCCTTTCAAAGAACTAGCCCAATTGAAGCAAGTTGGAACCCCTGCTGAGTATATGTCGGAATTCCAAAGACTATCAGTCAAGGTGGCTGATATATCTATGGTAAGATTAGTCTTGATATTTACTAAAGGTTTGGATGAACCCTTAAAAGGTTTATTTAAATCCCATAAACCTAATTCATTGAAGGATGTCATGAGCTTGGCAAGAGATTTGCAGAATGTGCTACCAATGACAAGGGTTCCCCCCAAGACCAACCTTCCTTCCCAATTCAGATTTGAAAAGAAGCCATGCCAAGAAGATAAAATTGGAAAGGATAATAAAGAGGGACCAAGCAAGGAATAACTTAGAAGGAAGAAACTATGTTACACGTGATTCCAACAATGGGTAACAGGGCATAAATGTGCTAAGGGAAAGGCACAATTCATTGAAGTATTTTCTGATGATCAGTATGAAGGGGGTATGGAGGAAGGAGGATATATTTCATCCCAAGAAGAGGGATATGCCACAGAATAAGAAGAGAAAAAAGAATAGTATCATCCATTATCGGAGAAAGGGAGACTAGCAGTGATTTCAGGAGTGCCTCTTTTCCACACTATTCGATGCCAAGGAGATGTACAAGGAAAAAGGGTTTCAGTACTGGTAGATGGAGGAGCCACACATAATTTCATTGATGTAGCCATGGTGGAGAGGAGAAAGCTACTTGCTGAACCATTTGATAGCTTCACAGTCATCATTCCAGGTCACCATATTATGGAGTGAAAAACATGGATTCCAAAGCTACAACTCACCATAGGGGAACATACAGTGAACTATCAAATCCTGAAATGAGATTCAAATATTCGAAAGGAAAAAAAAGGGTATTGAGAGGAATGCACACCTATCTGAATCAAGTAGTGTCATACCACAGCATGAAACACAAGAATGAAAATGTTTTGAGATACATTCCTCATGGAAGGCCACCTAATAAAGGAGAAACAAGTTTGCAACATCCTAAATTGAGATTGCTTGAGGGAAAGAAATCTTAGTTGTGGAGGAATGTAATGTCCCCATTCAAATAAATATCAAGAAGGGAAAATTCCACCAATCTACTAGTTTCTTAGGTTGGGTTGGAAACATTAGATTTGGAATAAGGGAACTAATAAACCCAAAATGGACTTTATCTTGACATAAATATATTAAATGGGGATAAATAAATATTTATGATGAGAAAATAAGATGGCTCTTGGTCATGACACATTGGTGGTGTGGGAACCACACAAAGCTAGATTCCCCATGCCACATGGAATTCCACTCTCACCCATTCGAATCCAAGGTGGAGTCCACTATTCTTGGGGTATTTAGAAGGGAATAATACTTGGCATGACTCAATGAGGTCGAAATGTAGAGGAAGGGTAAGTCACATGGAAGAGGAAGAGGCATTTTGGAGCTAGTGGGACACTTGGGATAGATTCCCTAGCTTCTATGACACCAATGATGAAGATGCCTATGACACTTATAACAAAATAAGACATGATGGCTGAAATATGACATACATGACATGTCATGGCTAAAAATATCCTCCAATAAGGTGCACAAGGGATTTAGGGAAGCCAAAGAGACACCTATTCGAATTGAGTGAAGGAAGAGGCTAGAATTGGAGGGACAAGTGGCATACATTGGAATCTCTTCCTAATTTGAGTTGGAATGAATCTCATGGATGGAATTATAGCTAAGGATGTATTTGGAAGTTTATAAAATTCAAGAACAAATAAGGAGAGTAGCTTTTGATCATTTGAGATTTTTCATTTCGAGAGGAGAGCTAGTAGAGTGCCATTATACTTGCCTTAGCACCAAATTCGAGGGTGAAAGATTCCCATCCTAATTGGAAATTGGAGAGGCCATTCAGACCTTTCATTTGGAGCTACAATGGATTATTTTTTTATAGGTTTAATCTATAGGGAAGCTCGTGGTCATATGTCTTTCAGCTTGCATCTACAACCATTTTCTCATTTCTTGGCATATTCTTGCTCCTTGAGGAGAGGCGCACTTGGTGAGGTGATGATCTCTTTGAGATAGCTCTTGAGGCACCATATATTTGTAATATCATATATATACTCTGTATTCATTGATGAAAATACTTTCAGATTGAAATTCCAAGATATTTCATGTACAAATGCTAAACTATGAAAAAATGGTGTCATTTCCCCAATACCTTGTTATTTGCACTTGAAGTGGTATCAAATTCGCATGGTTCAGTCAATATCTAATATATTAATGTTGTATAGAGTGAAATTAATATTCTGAAGAAGTTTCATATTCATTATACAAGCATTTGGAGTAATATTCTTAAGTTTCATAACAATTTGTGAAGATTTACTATCATTTCCCCCTATGTCAAAGCTAGTATACAAACATCTGATTTATGGGAGTTGCAGAAGCTTATAAAAAATTATTAATCATGAATTGGGGATCCTATTGAAGTTATTTATTAGTACCATGTCTCTGTTCTAAAATTTGGGAAGGTTTTACAGTGTTTGGGAAGCCATCTTTATATCCTACCCTTAGGGATTGTGAACCTCGATTTGACTAGTAAAGTTCATCATTTTTCCCTGATTATAAATGAATGTTTCAGAATTGTTTTAATACTGTCCAAGCATACATAATCCTTATTTACATGTATTAATACCTTCCAAACTCATTCAGACCCAATTCAAAACCATTTGGAGCCATTTGGAAGTAGTTGAGTCAAGACTAGTATAAGGGTCGAATTGGTCAAAATTGGCAATTTTTCCTAGTTTTTGCAAATTCTTAAAAAGGGACACTACACCATCCATTTTCAAAGATTGTGTGGAAGTGGTCAAGAAGTGTCCCCCTTGCCATTTTTTCATTATAAAAATTGCTCGCACCTAGCCCCACTACATCCAGTTATCGTCATTGGCCCCTTTGCAAAATGGGGCATCAAATTCATGCATTGTAATCCTACCTCAGCCAAGGAGCATGGTTATATCATTGTCGCAGTAGACTACTTTACCAAATTGGCTGAGGCTATGCCTACATACAAGTAAGATGGCGAAACTACCACACTCTTTATGTTCAATCACATCATTGCTAGATTCAGAGTCCCTCAAACCATCGTCACCGATCATGGATCACATTTCCAAAACAAGATGGTGGATGAACTAAGCACCAAGTTGGGTTTTTAGCATGAAAACTCAACCCCCTACTATCCTCAATCAAATGGACAAGTAGATGCCATTAACAAGGTCTTGAAAACCATGATTCAGCACATGGTGGGCACACACAAGTCAAATTGGCATGTGATGTTTTTTTCATCCCTTTGGGCATACCAGACTTCCATTAAAACCGCCACTAGTTTCACACCTTTCCATTTGGTCCTTACTTACAACCAAAAACATGATAAGCTGGGGGAAGGAAAACTTGAGTCCATGTGGCATGGCCCATATGTAGTAAAACATGTTTTGGGAAAGGGAGCTTACAAGATGGTTGATAATGACAGAATATCCTTGCAGGATCCCCGTAATGGGATCTACCTAAAGCAGTACTATGCTTAAGTTATCTTGCATTAGTACTTTGTATATATTGTACATGACGTGTGTTTGTGTTTGGTGTGACACTTCCTTTTAGTGTGTTAGGATCTTATCTTGATTTTTGCTTATACCATGCTCTTCCTGGATGTACATATGGAAAATTGCTATGGATTCGCAGATGGCACTAGCCGACACACTCATAGTCTCACCTCGGCAGCATGGGTACTATATTCCACCGCCAGTGAACTAACAAGCTCAGGAGGAACTTGCTTAGGTACTGCAACCAATAATGTCGTTGAATATCACACAGTGATCAGATTATTGACGAACACTTTTTCCCTTGGTGTGGACCACGTTGTTATCTACCTCGATTCTCAACTAGTGGTCTCTCATTTGAACCGTGTCTACGCTATCCATGACCCTATATTGCTCCACTTGTTTCTGTGGGTACGTCTCTTGGAAAGGTCTTTTGAGTCCATTCAATACCTACACATTCCAAGAAGTATGAATATGGTTGTCAATTCCTTGGCTAATTTCATGTTAGATTGGCATATTACACATTCATAAACATTTTTATCAAGGATGCATAAATCAACATAACATGCAAACTATTCATATTGTATAGAAAATCATGCATAAGATCCAAATCCATCATAAAAACACATGTATAAACCGCTAGATAGTGTTTTATATATATCATGTATGGCAAAATGTTGTACAAAAAGAGTACTGATACACAAAATTTGAAGCTCATCAGCTTTTAGTAGGTCACATCTACAAAATATGAATCCTATGGATTTCATTACATCATCATGTATACATCATATCCCTGAGGATACTCGTGATAACATATAATGGCCCTACCCACCCGGGGGAGTAACCGACCAAAACTTTCCGAGACTTCAGTTGTCCTACACTGGTAATTTCGAGGAATATCATCTATGGAAATGTCTGGTATATCAGCAATCAACCACTGTAGGTTCTCCTCCATAGCCTCCTGATGGATTTTCGCCATCTCCTGAACTACTCCTCGCCTCTCGATTGGTGAGGAACCCGCTGGTCAGGATGGGCCAATATCTATATAATCAAGATATGACATATCAGTACTATAAAAAAAATGAAAAAATCATAAATACATAAAAACAAAAGAGTCTCTTTCTTACCAATCTCTCCCCATTGCTCCCCATCCAGAAGAGCCAAATCAAGATCTCCTATGAAATCCACACCTGTATAAGCATAATGCTCAACCATGAGGAGTTGTCCACGTAACCACCTGAAGAAGGTCGGCCCATAGGTAATCATAGGTCCACCGACACCATGGAAGGACATCACCTCAGCCCATCTCTGCATATGTGGATCTCATGGATCAAGATCATCAAGCTCAACCTGCGGATGAAGAAGTGGAACCCTTTCCAGGAAGAAAGAGACCACGATGGAACCATATCCAAAATGTTTCAAATCCCCTCTAGGACACTTGGTCAGTTGATATTTTAGGTTTGCGAGGAGCCCCTTACACCAGTTAAACACAATAGGGGCCATACACTCTATGGCATACAGCATATGGGCCTTGGTGGCCTGATGTGCGGCCCTGTTTTCCGCCACTCGCTCAATGGTAAATAGAATAGTCCTCAAAGGATGGTCCCATACATTTTTTATGGGATTTTTACCACCTAACATCTGCGTGCCCAACGTACAGAACTATGCGATGTTAATTTTTGAGCATTAGTTCAAGATACTCTAGGATCGTTACTAAGAGAATAACATGTATAGTATATCAATGCATATCGATCATAGCAAGCATGTCAATCATCACAAGAAGTAAACATAAGAGACAATAGATACACAGAGTTTCCGTGGGGAAAACCCTAAGGTGAAAAACCCCACAACTTCCTCAAAGATAGATAGAGCAATGATACAACCAAAGTACATAGGGATAGACTCCTCCTAGCAGTTGATCCTCCTCCTCACATGTGCGCCACTTTCTAAGTGAAGGAAGAGTGAGTTCTGAAGTGATCAAAATAAAGATCGGAAGATCTCTATTTATACCTGTCCTGATTGCCCAACAAACTTATGGGGGCGACTTTTCTAGCTTAGCACAATAACCTCATGTTACATTAATTCGGGTCGACCCCTTACAAGGTGGTCTAATAACCCATCAGCAAGTTAACACACTTGCGACACTTGTCACTACAAATGATGACACTTCTGTATAGAGGAATAATACATCTCTATAGGACTACAATAAATATATATATGAAATACATTCCAAAGTTACATATACATCAACATTCCCTCTTAACTAGGAAGGTATTTCTCGACACAGATCTACTAGCACAAGTCTTCTTCTCTGGATCATCATCAGTGAATCATCATCCTCGAATCATCGTCATCGTCACTGCTGCTGCTATCTCAATCAATCTATGAATCTACTCATCATAGGAAGTTCTACAGAGACAGTCCTTTTTCATACTGGATGTAGGCCCACCGCCTACAGGTCTTCATCATCACTGGCCATACTGTGGAATCCTCAGGACTTATTACGTGCGTCATAAAACCTCGAAAGAGCATCCTAGGACTGATTATGAGCACACAACTCAACCTATCGGATCTCCCAGGACCTTTTACATGCTACTGCACAACCTGTTCACAACCACAGAGTATCATGAAGCACAACCTAGATGAACACACACAGCACTTACACTCACCGGCATGGGAGGACCAACCTACCACCATCCGTGAAAGGCTCACAGCACTTACATCAATGACCATGGGAGGACCAACCTACCACCATGTCGGAATGGCATAGCACTTATATTGCAGCCATGGGAGAACACATCTACAACCATGCTCAAATGGCCCCAGCACTTATATCGCAGCCATGGGAGAACACATCTACAACCATGCTCGAATGGCCCCAGCACTTATATCGTGGCCATGGGAGAACACATCTACAACCATGCTCGAATGGCCCTAGCAATTACATCACGACCATGGGAGAACACATCTGCCACCATGTCGGAAAATCCCAGCAATTACATCGCGACCATGGGAGAACACATCTACAACCATGTCCGAAAAGCTCATGTGCATCTGTGTCTTCGGAACTCATCACACATAATCCAACTGATTATGTAATGTATCCACCTGATACATTTCATCACATATGATCATCCTGATCATCATCACTACATCGTCCTGATGCATGTAATATGGAGCAACATCTTGAAGCTCGTCATCCATGATCATCCTGATCATGTAATGCATCCACCTGATGCATACCAAGTATCTACCTGATACATATCATCATACATGATCCACCTAATCATACATGATCCACCTGATCATATAATGTATCTACCTGATACATACATAGATACATGATCCACCTGATATATATCAACATACATGATCTACTTGATCATACAATTGTATCCACCTAATACATATACAGATACATGGTCCAAGCATCCAACATGATGCATATATACATACATATAAATGATCCAACTGATCATATCCAGCATCCAACATGATGCATACATACATAAATGATCCAACTGATCATATCCAGCATCCAACATGATGCATACATACATAAATGATCCAACAAATCATATTGAGCAGAAACTAGAACATCATCCTGATGCTCATCATCTAACGCTTACATCCATAGCCATGTGAAGGATCCTCCTTCCAGCATGCTTCGAATGGTCTTCAGCAAATGTCTCCATCACTTCTTCCTCGAAGTGTCGTCGATCTGAAGAACACCAAGTCTCTCTCTAAATTACTTGAACTTCACTCTGGCTAGTGGCTTCGTCAACACATCTGCAATCTGCTCATCCGTCGCAACATACAGGAGCTTCACTGCTCCCCTCTACACCATATCCCTAATATAGTGATATTTGATCTCTATGTGTTTCGACCTGTCGTGGAACACTGGGTTCTTAGACAGCTTCACACAACTCTGGTTGTCACAAAATATACCAGTAGCCTCCAACGGTAGATCAAATAACTCAGACAGTAGCTTCCTCAGCCATACTGCCTCACAACTAGCCGAACAGGCTGCAACATACTCTTCCTTGGCTGTACTCAGTGCTACGCAGGACTGCTTCCTGTTAAACCAAGAGATCACACCTGATCCCATACTGAAGCAGCACCCAGAAGTGCTCTTCCTATCTGCAACACTGCCTACCCAATCTGAATCAACATGACCCTATAGGTTAAACTTTTGATTCGCATCATACTTGAGCCCATAGTCAACTGTACCCTTCAGGTACCTCAGAATATGCTTTACAACAACCAAGTGAACACCTATGGGATCCATCACGAACTGGCTCAATGTGTTCACCGCAAAGCAAATATATGGTCTAGTGTTTGTCAGGTACATCAAGGACCCAATCACCTGACGATACACAGTGACATCAACCTGATCAGATGAAGCATCACACAGAAGCTTCAGGTTCGATGCCATAGGTGTTCCCATGGCCTTACAGTCCATCATCCCGAACCTCTTCAGGATCTATACTGCATACTTCCCTTGTCCAAGGAAGATACCATCTACACTCTGCCACACCTCCATGCCTAGAAAAAAGTGAATCATCCCCAAGTCCTTCATCTTGAACTCGGCTGCAAGCTTCCTCTTGGTATCAGCAATCAAACTATCATTACCTGTTACAAACAGATCATCCACATACAAAAGTAGTATCACTGGATTGCCTTCATCAACCTTGTAATAAAGGTTGGAATTTGCTTTACTCTTGGTAAAGCCCAAGCTGGATAGGAAACCGTCCATCCTACCGTACCAAGTCCTGGGAGCTTGCTTCAAGCCATACAAGGATTTCTTCAGTCTGCACTCATATGACTCCCTGTCATGTGTCTCAAAACCGAGTGGTTGTTCCACATACACTTCCACTTCAACTACACCATTCAAGAAAGCAGTCTTGACATCCATCTGGTGTATCTTCCATTTCATCACTGCAGCCTGAGCAAGTACTGATCTAATGGAAGTGTACCTGACTACAGGAGCAAAATTTTATTCATAATCTATTCCCTCCTTTTGAGAGAAGCCACGAGCTACGAATCTGGCCTTGTATTTCTTTATGCTGCCATCTGCAGCATGCTTGATCTTGTAGATCCATTTGGAAGTCACAACAGACTTCCCTTCAGTTCTTGGGACAACATCCCAAACATCATTCTTCATTATTGATTGGTATTCTTCGGCCATGGAATCCTTCCATTCTTTATTTTCTGCTGCTTCTTCATAATTGGAGGGTTCTTTGTTCATGATATCACAGAGTAAAGCAACATAGCTGGTATGAGATCTAGTTCTCTTCTTTGCTCTGTGTTCTTCTTCTGGAATGCCATATCTTTCTACATCTTGAATGAGCTCTCTATCCCATGCAGGTTTCCTCTTGTGAGAGCTTTTCTCACGGGGTGGATCTGTAGGTTCTTGTGGATCTTCAATTTCACGATCTGCATCTGGAATTGCTTCAGTCATAGTAGTGTCTTGAAATCTAGTTTCCTTAGGTTCTTCATAATCTTCAACATGTATCTTCCTTGATTTGATGAATGCTGAGTTTTCATCAAATGTCACATCCCTACTGACATCAATCTTCTTCAACCCTGGAAAGTATATTCTGTAAGCCTTCGAGCTTTCACTGTAACCCACAAAGATACCCTTCTTTTCTGAAGGATCTAGCTTGGTCCTCTTCTCCTCTGGGACATGAGTGTATACTGGACAACCAAATATTTTGAGATGGATGACTTCAGGTTTCTTACCAGAGAAGACCTCTTCTGGTGTCTTGTTGTCCAATATCTTGTGGAATGTTCTGTTCTGCACATATACAGTTGTCCTAGCTGCTTCTGCCCATAGATGCATAGGTAGATCCTGGTCATGCAGCATTTCCCTTGCTGCTTCCATGATTGTTCGATTCTTTCTTTCTGCAACTCCATTCTGTTGTGGATTGTAAGGAGCAGTCAACTCCCTCTTAATCCCTGAATCACTGCATAGCTTCTTGAAGTCACCTAAAGTGAATTCTCCACCATTGTCAGATCTGAATGTTTTAATCTTCTTATCAGTTTGGTTTTCCATCAAGGTTTTGAATTCCTTGAACTTATCAAACACTTCATCTTTGTTATTCAAGAAGTAAACCCAAGTCTTCCTAGAGAAGTCATCAATGAAAGAGACATAGTAAACATACCCACTCAGAGAACTGGATGACATCGTACCACATACATCATAGTGGATAATTTCCAAGATACCTTTTTCCTTGCTTTCATTGCTTGGAAATTCCTTCTTTATGTTCTTTCCTTTTGCACATCATTTGCAAACACCTTCATGCTTGGTCTTGATTTCAGGAAGACCTTCTACAGCTTTACTTACAATTGGTAATGCTCTGTAGTGCATATGTGCAAGTCTTCTATGCCAAAGTTCACTTGGTTCCATGGAATCATGCACCATGTCATGTTCAAGTTGTCCTTTTAATTTATACAGTCCTCCCTCTTGCTCTCCAATCACTAATGCATCATCAATAGTTTTACCTTTTGGCCACATTAGAACGTGGCCATCCACAAATGCAACACTCATACCTTTTGCATCCAATGCAGATATGGAGAGTAGGTTCTTCTTCAGCCTAGGTTCATAAAGAACCTCTTTCATCTTCAAGGACTTTCCAGAATCTAGGTTGTAGGAGGCTTCACCACTTCCTTTGATAGGGTATTGATAGTCATCCCCAAGTTTCACTTTATGGGGTGATTCATGTTTAGATAGGTTTACAAGAGATTCTTTAAACTCAGTCATGTGTTTGGAAGCCCCACTGTCAATAATCCAATCATTACAACCATGAGATATAGTACCTGTGAGAGCAGAGATTAGAACATACTCTTCTTCGCTTGATGAGTCATCATCATCACTTTCAGATCTAGCCTTCTTCTTGGGAGGTTCATCATCCTCAGCAGCATGAGCATGATATTTTCTTTTGTTGCCCTTCTTCTTTTTGTTGAATTTGTTATTGTTTTCCTTCTTGTTCTTGGGACAATCTGAGGCAAAGTGCCCTTTCTCATTACCTGTGAAACATCTTAAATGTTTCCTATTTTAGAGTGGTGAGAAGGTATCTTAGAATGAGAATGCTCCCCCTTGAACTTGCGTCCCTTCTTGGAGTGAGTAGTGAGAGCATGATCTTCATTTCCCATCTTTTCTTCTCGAGCCACAAGCCTTGCTTCTTCTTGAGAGCATTCCTCCCATAGTCTACTGAAAGAGATCAATTTCTTTCTTGCACAGATTCCTTGAATAAAAGAGTCCCATGACCTAGGTAGGCTATTCAGAGTGGTCATAACAACTTCACCATTGTCTACTACTTCATCCACAGCTTCAAGTTGTTCCTTGATCTGAGAGACCTTGGAGAAGTAAGACTGAATGGTCTCTCCATTCAATAGCTTGACCCCTTTCAATTGATTCCGCAGAGTCATCTTCTGATTTATGTTCTTCCATTCAAATAGCTTGGTCAAAGAGTCAAAAATATCCTTGGGTGTCTTCAGAGATGACACATGTGGTATGAGATGGTCTTTGATAGAATCATTAATGATTCTCTTTGCCTTTACCAAGTTCTTCTTATGCAATACCTTAGCCTCTTCATCCTTTGGGATAGGGACCTCAGAGCTAATGTAGGTGTCCAATTCATTTTCTTCCAGGATTAACCCAATCCTATACTTCCATGCTCGGAAGTTATCAGCCCCTTCAAGCTTATCCTCAAGCTTGGTGTGGTGAGACATCTTAAAGAGTACTTCAAATGGAAATAGAGAAGATTTAGGTCTTACCACTTGATTTGCTAAAAATTGGATCTGGTCCAGGATTAGGGTTTGTCAGAGAAACCCTAAAGATTCAAAATATGAATTTCAACTTTCTGAAAGGATAGAAAGATGCACCTTGATGAGCTGATCAGACTGGTATACTCAGAATTTGATTTCTGCAAAGTTTCACCCTTCAGAAGTGCCTTTTAGTCTTCCCGGATTCACTAAGGAGAACCCTGAATTAGGGTTTGAGTTTCCCGGTGTTTTACCCAGCCAAAAATCTCGATCCAAATCTCTAAACTTCGATTTTTCCAAGGAGCTTCTAGCTGTGTCTTCAGATTTCAGAAATTCCTATTTTTAGGAAACCCTAATTTTAGGGCCAAAACTGAAAGTGCTCAGAATTGAGTTCTGATTGGCCAGATAGATTCACCTTGCTGAGGAGGGTCAATCTATCATATTATGTTTCCAAAATCTGTGGAGAGAAGCCCAATAAACAAGAAACCCTGGTTTCCGTCACTGCACAATGTCTTCTTCTCAGGTTAGCTCTGATACCATGTTAATTTTTTAGCATTATTTCAAGATACTCTAGGATCTTTATTGAGAGAATAACATGTACAGTATATCAATGCATATCAATCATATCAAGCATGTCAATCATCACAAGAAGCAAACATAAGATACAATAGACACACAGAGTTTCTGTGGGGAAACCCTAAGGTGAAAAACCCCACAACTTCCTCAGAGATAGATAGAGCAATGATACAACCAAAGTACACAGAGATAGACTCCTCCTAGCAGCTGATCCTCCTCCTCACATGTGCGCCAGTTTCCAAGTGAAGGAAGAGTGAGTTCTAAAGTGATCAAAATAGAGATCGAGAGATCTCTATTTATACTTGTCCTGACTGCCCAATAAACTTATGGGGCTGACTTGTTTAGCTTAACACAATAACCTCATGTTACATTAATCCGTGCCGACCCCTTACAAGGTGGTCTAATAACCCATCGGCAAGTTAACACACTTGTGACACTTGTCAATACAAATGATGACACTTTCGTATAGAGGAATAATACATCTCTATAGGAGTACAATAAATACATATATGAAATATATTCCGAAGTTACATATACATCAACATGTGATAAGGTCCTCAGTGGACTGGTAACTGACCTTGGTTCCGGATAGTGATACCGGGGCCCCATGCCTAGACTATCATGTTAATAAATAGATGTCCTTGACATCCAAAGTGAGGATATGAGCCCCTAACCTAAAGTACTATTGATCTACATCCCATAACTGAATCAAATAGTCTAGTAACTGTATCTGGGTCCTCATTCCTTGGACATGGAAAAATTCGAACAATCCACACCCCCTCAAAGCATTGATGGAGTGAGGATCATTTGTGGCTTGTGCATCTTCTAATTCTTGCTCACGCTCCTTCCACTGCACCATTTTTATGGCTAAAACTTGCACGAACACCAAAATAATGGGCATTAGGCCCTTTCCAATGCTTCAAGATTTTTTTTTGGGACCCATTCCCAACTTTGTGAGTCGAATTCCGCCTACGCACCACGTCTTTCCAAATAGGGCATCAGCAACGTGCTTTTCCCATAGGGGAAGCGCGTCATTGCTGAGTGACACACTTCCCGAAATGGGAACTTCGCATCACCCAAGGAGCGCATTTTCCCCTTTGGAATGAGCCCAAAAACCCAAAAAACTTGTATGGAAAGCAAATTTTCAACCATCAAAACAAAGAGGATGAGATATAGGATTACCTGGCGCCAACAGGAGGATGAATGACTGATGGAGGCTCCCATAATCATTGCCGAGAGATCGAGCTCCAAAGAGGTTTTTCTTCACTATTCCACTTGGTAAAAATGAAATGGTAAAGAATTTTTACTATTCACCCCTTTTATATAAAAACGGAATATTCCTTTTTTAATTTTTGGTATTTTGTGGGTTTTTTACTATAGTTGATTTCATTTTTATGCTTTAAAACCTTGTGATGGATCCTAACTTGGTTCCTGGATCTTGCAGATAGAGGAAAGTGGTGTTTTGACTATGTTGGTAACCATTATTGACTTTTCATACTCTTTATCAAGTGTGAAAATTTCTTTGAGTGTATTTTATACCGTTATCACGCTCGTTAAAAATAAGCATTAAAGGTATCGAGCTGAGTCTTTTTCCTTCTCGTGCTCATAAATACATGAGAATAAGTCACCGAGTTATCCTTTATCTCTTTTTCGGGCTCGTGAAACTCCCATGAAAAAGGAACCCCCCTGGAGTTATTCTTTAATCTCTTTCAGACTTCCTAAATAAGAAAATATCGCCAAGCGAACTTGATTATTTCATGCTTGTAAAAGTATTAGAAAGGTCGTCTTTCTGGTGATAGTTTACCCCATTTTCGAACCAGCAGGAATATTTACGAAAAAGGAGAACTCTAGTTAATCATTACTAGAAGAGTTCTTTCTCACATTGTTTTATCCTTTTTCAAGTGAGGAGACTAACATTTACGAAAAGGTACTCATCGGAGTTTTCTTTAGTCCTTTCAGACTCTCTAAACATGAAATGACGTCGAGTTTACCTTCTTTGGACTTGTTAAAATCTGACATTGAAGGACCCTTTTAGGGATGAACCCATCCTAACTCAGATTCATTAAACATGTGATATTGGACTTGTCCTAAGGATGAGCTATACCGAGCATCTGTTACCCTCCTCAAGCTCGTAAATAAACAAAGAGGTACTCATCAATCGTGATGGGGAATAAGGAAAGAGTTTGCATTTACTTGTATTAATGGCAGTATGTAGTCACTCTTGAACATGGCACTCATTTGCATCTCATTCGAACCGCTTGGATAATCTACTTATCTTCGAATCTCACTAATTCCTTAAGTCATTTTACTCCTTTGAGTCATCCAAAGAATGCATCGATCATTAGTTGCATTAGGTATCGGTTTCAATCTCGTCATCTCAATGCTGCCAAGTCATGCCATTCCATGTTCAAGAGAATTCTGTTGATCGAGTCAATCTCTGCAGTCATTATACCTTCCATTGTGTCGATCGCCCCTGAGTCAGTCTCAAACATCACTCTACAATCCGATCTACTACAAAGCATCTTTGATCTTGTTTTGTGTGGATGATGAGGGAAACATCATGGCCCTCCTTCGACGGGTTTGTCCTTTTCGACTTCAACATATCATCCAAGGATTGAACCTAGAAACCAGTCAAGTACCTTGGGGCTACATGCCTTAATGGCAGGTTACCTCGCTTTCAACAGTAAGTTCACATCACTAAATTCCGACTGAAAGATTCCACCAAATGTTCGACCTCAACTCATTTGATTCACATTCGGAGGTATGTACTATGATACCTTGGGGATCATTGACATCAATGATGATTTCCCTCGTACTTGTTAAGGGTTTACATCAATGACTGGTAATCAAGTGGTTTCTACCATGTTCGACTTCAAAAAATTGTAATCACATGGTTAGATTCCTATCATTGTGGGTTCAGCTTGAATACCCTGGGTAAACTTATGTATCTTACCGAGGTTGCGATGGAAATTTTTTGAGTCATATCACACGGATCAACTCTTGTATTGGTCGTGGTTGTGTAATTATCTCATCATGGATATATGCTTGTGTCTAGTAGCCATGATTTTGTTCAATCATTCGATACTACCATGGATCTGCAATGTATTGGTCGACAACCATGTTATGAGTCATTTGAGACATATATCTCAGAGTCTGTTGTACTGCAGGAGTCTTTGTTCGTCACTCCAACCGATGGTTCTTGCCTCTAAATCTGATATTTCAAAGCATCTCACCTACCCTATTTCTCTAGCTTCATTCTTTGGGGGTCATTTTATTACACCAAAATCTTGTCATCATGAGTTCTGTTTCCTCTATTTTCCCTGATTCCTAAAGCACCTGGGCCAAATTATTGAAAGGAGAATTGTTGTTATTCCTTTTACCTTTTGTTGTCACCCTGACGCACCCTTCTCTCTAACAAGGTGTTTCCGACCTTTGGTGACGTGCTCTACACATTGACAGAGCACATCAGTTATGCTAGTTTCCTTTGCACAATATGCGTCACCCTTCAAAGATGTGGGTTTTCTGTGTGCAAAGTGCGGTGCTGTTAGTTTAAAAGGAGAAAGAGAAGCTTCGAGCGGCTTCTAGAATCCTTGGTTACGTGGGGGATTATCCCTACAAACTAGGAAAGGTGGCATTCGGTTCCCTTATATTTTTGGATGATCTTTTGAGCTTCTCCCACAAATCCTCAACCTATCCTATCCTTTTAGGCCTATAAATACAAACCCACTATCCATGATCAAGGAGGAGGAATATAAAGCACTTAAATGCTGGTGAAATTCTGCTAGAATTGCTTCCCTTTCATCCATCAAGAGGAAAAAGATTGGATCATTGAGGCTAGGATCATTTGGAAGGAGTCACGACATCAAAGCTCAGTTGTAACCTCTCTCTATGTATTTCTTATTGATACATTAATACAAATTCTTTCCATAAACATCTTATTATTGTAAGATCTTTAGAATTAGCTTCTTTGACTGCTAGTTTAGATTGATATGTGTTTATATGCTATTACTACTTGCTTATTTCCCTTGTGGTATATTTTTTTTGCAGCAGGAGATCCGTAGATTTGGATATCAAGAGCTACCTCAAGCAAGGAGATAGTATTGGGTTCATAAGGTGAGTTATCTTCTGACATCCTTTGCAATTGATCAATCTAGGAAAATAATTTGTATTGTGTACTTCTTTTGTTCTAGATCTGAACCATTCATACTAGGGACATCGGTTAGTGTCTGCACTGACGGATTGTCCGCAAACAACTAAAGCTAAGTACCCTTACAAATTTAATCATAACTGGCTCGAAGATGAAATGCTAAAGGATATTATTACAAATTCTTGGAATTCTAGCTCCATTGCTCCTACTATTTCAAAAATGGAGACCATGAACACAAAACTGAAAGCAATTAACGACGTTTTCATAACCTGGGAAAATAAAAAGAAATTGGAAATAAAAAACGAGCTTATTGAGATTGAGAATGAAACTAGTTTCATTTACTCTTCGAACTGTCCAAGAATCTTAACCAATGCTGGAAAATCCTATGTCGAAGAGCTAGAAAGAAGAAGGTAGAACATTTTGATTTTCTAAGAAGAGAGCTAACGCTTAAAAAGAAAAGCACTATGGATAACTAAGGGGGATCAAAATACAGATTCTTTTAAAAAATATGCAAATTAGAGGAGGGTTAACAATGCCATTTGGAATTTACGTGATGATGTCGGTAGAACCATGGAAAACCAACAAGAGTTGGAGGAGGGCTCTAGGAAGCATTTTCAACACCTGTTAAAAGATCTTGGGAAGAATTCCATTGTAAAATAGTTGGAATTAGTCAGGTGTTACCCTTGCTTCTTCTCCATGAAGGAAGGCAGAAAAGTGACAGAACATATCACCATTCAGGAATTAATAGGGGTTTTAAAAGAGTTTTCCAAAGATAAAAGTCCAAGTTTGGATGACTGGGCTATAAAATTCTTTCTTGAATTCATAGATATGATGGGACAAACATTGCTTGATGATGTGCAAGAATCTCGTTTAAAATTCTATGTCAATGGGGCCATGAATGCAACATTCTTAACTCTTATCCCTAATTCATCCAATCCACATACTTTCAATGGATTTCGGCCCATATCCCTCTACAACATGATATATAAAGTTATATAAAAAATTATTGTAGGCTGGCTTAAACCTACCCTCTCAAAAAATTTCTTAAAGGAACAGTTCAGCTTCTTGGGGGATAGGCATATTTCGGATGCCACATAAATAGTATAGGAAGGCTTACATTTAGTTAAATAAAAAAATGAAATAAGTTGTGTTAAAACAGGATCTAGCAAAATATTACGATAGGGTTGATTGGGGGTTTCTAATACTGATTCTCCTCTAGATTGGCCTCGGTTTTGAGGAAGTCCAGTACATTAAGGGATGCATCTCTTCGACGAACTTCTCAGTACTAGTTAATGGTGTGTCCTCCAAGTTTTTCAATGGTACTAGAGGACTATGCCAAGGTTTCCCTCTATCGCCATGGCTGTTCATTTTAGTGATTGAAGGGTTGAGCTTACTATTGCAAAATTCTAAGACTTTAGAAGCTTTCATCGGTATCAAAGTTTCAAAACTCATTAGGCTCACTCACCTACTCTTTGTGGACAACGTATTAATCT
Organism: Larix kaempferi; assembly: GCA_027924585.1. Classification (NCBI taxonomy): domain Eukaryota; kingdom Viridiplantae; phylum Streptophyta; class Pinopsida; order Pinales; family Pinaceae; genus Larix; species Larix kaempferi. Next base: position 15,135,831 of record BSBM01000061.1, read on the forward strand.
TTGGATGAGGAGTAATAACGGATTAATAATGATTTGTTGAATGCTTAAACACATTTTTCCAAAGCTACAAGGATGGAAACAAATAATGAAAAGTCCACCTTCCTTGTTGCGGGGGTTGGAGATGATTTTATAGACCAACTCGGGACGATCCTTCCCTACAAGACTGATTAGCTGGATGGTGGCTTAAAATATCTAGGCTACTTCCTATAACCAAATCACTATCTCAAAAGTGTCTGGAACTGGATCTTAAAGAAAATTGATAAAAGATTGAATAATTGGTGCCATGGGTGGCTATCCTTGGGAAGAGGCCTCACCCTGGTCAAAGCAGTGCTGGAAAACATCTTGATTCTCGATATACTGGCAGTCTTTGGAAAAAATTCCAGCCTATATTCTTAATCAGGTACAACAAAAGTGCTTCTCTTTATTATGGATGGGCCAGCTAGGAGAAAATTGCTCTCCCAAAGAGGATGGGTGGTTGGGGTCTTACAAATGTCTTTGATTTCGAAAAATATATGGCTACAAAAATCCTTTGGTGATTCATTTTCAATGGAGGCATATGGAGTCAGATCATAATGTCCAAATATATGAGGAATGTTCCAATAGTGGATTGGCTACACAATCCATAGAATAATTTAGGAAGTATATCAAACACCTTGGTCTACTTACTAAAATCCTTTCTGGTCGTTAAGGATTGGCTTGTTTAGAATCCGGGGAATGGTCTGGAGATAAAGATTGGCACGTATCAAATTATTGGAGGAGCCAATTACGCAACTTTTAATCCCGAGTTGGTTGTTGATCTTTGGTCTAAAGGCATAGCAATTTCTTGCATAGGTATCCTCGGTGGGGGATAGGGTAGGTACTCATCATTGGAAAACGGTTGTTGAACTAAATATACCCATACATATCCAACATGAGTGGAATAATTACACAGATGGGATCTATCACTATGGAATATTGATGGTACACCATAATACACTTTTGAATGTAACTTCAAAAGATATTCTTATTTGTATTATTCGTATCATTTGTATTGTACACCATACAGGGATTATTATTGATGTAATTGATCATGTAAAAGTGATTGAAAGAGTCAATGTAAACTCTAACTGTTAGCTCAGCCCGAAAATATCCAAAAAAGAATATTTTATTGTGAATTGGACAAGTCGGCCCAGTTAGGAGAGTCAAGTCGGCCTTGTTTGGTAAAAATGTCAAAGTCACTGATTAGTATAAATGAGGAGCTTGCCTTCCTCATTTGGTCACCTCACTCACTCATCAAGTTCGCATGAGTAGGAGAGATAGAGTTAAGTGAATAGCTACTTTTGGAGTCTTCTTGTTTTGGGTCATTGCACGAGGAACACTATTGTATATTCTGATGAATTTATATAGAAGAAGTTTGTTGGGTTTTTATGCCCCGAGAGGGTTTTCTAGGGATAAATTATTGTGTACTATTGCCTATGTTGTGCTTGTTTATCTTTCAATGATCCTTAATTTTATTGCACTTAAAAATACAACACCACCTCTGGAAGTGGAAGTGTCCACTTAAATTAAAATGTTTCCGCTGGCTCCTGTTGGAAGGAAAGATCTTAACCTGGGAATTTAAAAAAAAAAGGGGGATGACATGGCCTAGGGCAATGTGCTTTATGCAAACAAGAAGAGGAAACTAGGGAACACATTATGTGTGAGTGTGTCTTCACCAAAAAGGTCTGGAGCGAGGTTCTCATCCTCCTACACTGCTCAAAAATCTGGAATAATGGTTCATTTGAACAAAACTTACTTCATTGGGTCTTATCTTCAAATGAGATGGAAGTTTTACCGGTTTTTGTTGCTTGATCTATGTGGATCCATAGAAATTCCATAATTTTTCAATACAAGAAAGTTAATCCTTTCTAGGTGGCAGTGAATGTTATAGTATCTTTTCATGAATCATATGCTTTTATGTCGATTAAAAAGACTTGTTCCCTAAAAGAGCCTATGATAGATCTCAAACTGTCATTTGGGTACTTCGATGGCACATCCCATGATGATGGTAATACCTCTAGAGCGGGATGACCCTTGTTATCAATCAGAACCACAACTACAATCTATGGTTAAGCTGTGGGAAAGGCACTAATACAAGAAGTGAGCTTATAGCTCTAGGTGGTATGATTTTCTTTGCTAGCTCTAATAACATTGATTCTATACAAATCCTGGGTCACTCCAACATCATCCTGGAATGGGCATAGAATATAAGGCACCTTAATGTGATCAATCTATGTTGGTGAAGGAAAAAAATCAAACTTTTGATCTCCTCCTTTTGCTCGATAAGTTTCCAACATGTCTACTATGAGTTTAATGGTGCAATGGACTCTCTGTCAAAGAAAGCACTCTGTTTTGTTGAAAGGATATTGTTCTTCGAAGAAATTTCAAATGGAATCATCATATCTCACAATGAAATCCCTTTCTTTGATGCTTTCTAATGGTAACTCTCATGTGGATGCAGCTGGGCTTCTCCTAGTCCTAATGTTTCTTTGACCATGGAATGCTAGTTATATCTTGTCGTTTCTTAGATAAGATCCAAGTTCCTTTCTTGAATCAATTTTGTATTGGGAAAGTTGCCCAGCTTCTCGGTTGTTTGAGAAGTATTTTTGCTCTGGTTCTTTGACAATATTTTTACATGCCTCAGCTTTGTCTTTTTTGTTAATGCCATCGTTTTGAGGTGATTTGCTCACTTCTCTACAGGATTAGAATCATGCTTAGTTTTTTGAACTCTTATGTATACTTTGATTCTAAGTGAATATCAAGTATAGCTTTCCACGGTGTGAAAAAAAACTATGCCCTCTTGATAATAGCTTATCAAATTCTATAAGACAAAGTGTTAAAACTAAAAGATATAGTTTCTTTATATCAATGGAAATAAGATCTTTGAATTGAAATAATTTATTTGCCCTCTTGATAATAGCTTATTGAATTCTATAAGGAAAAGTGTTAAAACTAAAAGATATATTTTCTTTATGTCAATGGAAATAAGATATTTGAATTGAGATGTGGATTTTTTACGTGGTTAGATTTTTAAGTTTTTTAAAGAATAAATTTTTTGAATTATGTTGTTAATATAAGTATGGAACAGGAGTGGCGGCTCAAGAGTAGGGCCATATGGTTAAAGCATGGGGATAAGAACTCTAAATTCTTCCATTCATTTGCCTCACACAGGCACAACTTAAATTCTATCTGGTGCATTGATGATGGTTCAGGTTCCATGGTTTTTGGTAAATATATGATTCATGAGGTCGCTAAAAAACATTTTGGTAGCATTTTTACTAATCAGAGGGAATGTGACCTTTTTGACCAACTTAAGGTGGTGAGATTATACCCTAGATATTTTGATGTTGATAACTCCTTGTATTTGGTGAATGAAGTTACTCTAGAAGAGGTGGAGGAGGTTTTAAACTCTTTTTCCAAGGAGAAGAGCCCAGGGCCTGGCGGATGGACTATAGAACTGTTTCTTCATTTTTTTGATATTATGGGTTCGGAAATTCTGAATATGGTGGAATATTCAAGGAATTTTGGTTTCATTTCTAGTGCACTGAATGCAACTTGCCTGACATTAATTCCTAAAAGTAATGATCCTAAACAGTTTGGGGATTATAGGCCCATTGCTTTATGTAATATGGCCTATAAAATTGCGTCAAAAATCATTGCTATTAGACTGAAGCCTATATTGTCTAGATTTATTACTAAGGAACAATTTGGTTTCTAGATGATAGACAGATTCTAGATGCAGTTGGGATTACTCAGGAGATTTTACATTCTATAAAAGTTCAGAAAAGGAAAGCTATTATTCTTAAGATGGATCTGGAAAAGGCTTACGACTACGTGAACTGGGATTTTCTGCAGATTGTCCTTATACAAATTGGTATCCCACCATTGGCCATCAATTGGATTATGGCATGTGTGACTTCTATGAATATTGCAGTTTTGGAGAATGGGGATCCAACAGATTTCTTCAAATGTTCTAGAGGTATACGTCAAGGGTGCTCTTTATCTCCTTTATTGTTTCTTCTGGTTATTGATGGTTTGAGCCTATTAATCTCTCAAGCAAAAACAATTGGACACATCAAGGGTCTTAAAGTGGCTAGAAATCTTTTCCTGTCAGACATTCAATTCGTGGATGATGTTCTTCTCGTTGGCTCGAACTCTGTTGATGAGTGGAAGGTTTACTAGAATATTATCAAACTATTCTGCAGTGCATCGGGCATGAAGGTGAGTTTAAATAAGTCTCGTTTTTATTATAATTTGCTGGATGATATGGAGATTATAAATATTTAGAGTGTGATGCCATCTTAAGCTTGTAATCTAGGTGAAGGGTTTAAATAACTTGGTTACTTCTTAAAGCCGAATGGCTATATGATCAAAGACTGGCAGTGGTTACTTAGGAAGGTGGAATCTCGCATTGCACATTGGTCTTATAGATTTCTATCAATTGGTGGAAAGCTTGTACTGGTGAAGGCTGTATTGATTGGAATACCAGTTTACTGGTTTCCTTACTTCCAATACCTTATGCTATCATTAAAAAATTACAAAGACTATTCTGTAATTTCCTTTGGTCTGGAGGGATGAACAAGACATCCATTGTGATGATTGGTTGGGACAAAATTTCCATTCCAGAAAGTTTTGGAGGTTGGGGTATCAAAGATCTTTCTTCTTTTAGTGAGGCATTGAGACTTAAATCCTTCTGGCGTAGATTGTTCAGCAAGACACTTTGGTCTGAAGTCTTACATTTGAAATATATCAAAAAGGAAATTAGTCATTAGTTTAGAGGTTCCGATAAAAAGACTAAAGGAGTTTCGCCCATCTAGAATGGTTTTTTAAAAGTTTATAAGTGGCTCACTTTAGAACTATGTTGGCAAATGGGAGATGGAAAAGACATATCCATTGGTGTGGATCCCATTGTGGGTTTGCAGGATTCTTATTGATTATCTCATGATATTTTGATACAGATCAGAAGATTTGGCTGCAACACTCTGGATAGTATTATAAAAAAAATGTTGTTGGTTATTGGTATAAAGCTCAAGATTTTCGGTTGACGGGAACTGCTGCTACAGAATGGATAGATGCATTAAGACTCTAAATGAGGTTGGTTGCAGAGCTACAGGTGACAGGGATAAAATCTTATGGATGGGGGATGAAAGCGTAGGTATTGTGATGGCAAAGTTTGCTTATCAAACTATTATTTGACAAAAATGTACTTTTCCCAAACATTGGTGGTATAAGACACTGTGGAATTGGAAGATCCCCATTAAGATGAAATGTTTTATGTGGTTTGTGTTTATGAACAGACTTAAGACTTGGGATAATCTCATCCATAAGGGTTGGATCGGTCCTAATATCTGTATTCTGTGCAAAACTAATGAGGAAAATATCACACACATATTCATGGAATGTGAGTTTTCTAGGTTGGTGTGGGATAGAGTGTGCCAAACACTTAGCATTATTAATGATTGTGGTAATCCTGATATCATATCCAGTATGTTCAGCTAGATTAAATTACATAAAACCTATGATATTCTCCCGATGGCTGTATGTTGGAGCATTTGGCATATGAGAAACCTGATACATTTTGATCATCATTCACCAAACTTTTTGATGGCAGGTAATTCATGTTTAAAGCAATTTGTTATTTATCAAAGCAAGCATGCTGTTTGCAAACAAAGGAAGGTTGGACTGTTGAATTTCTAGATTGATAAACCTGTTCTTTTTTTTTTATGGGGGAGCGGCCTTGGGTCAATGCGCAGTTGGTGGTGTTATCTTTCTTAATCAGGATCACTATTTTACTTTCAGACTGAAATGTGGCAAGGGGTCCAATATGAAGGATGAAATATTGGCATTATGGATGATCATCAGGCTGGCAAATATATTTGGCTTGGCTGAAGTTAAAATATTTGGTGATTCTTGTGTCACTATCAAATGGGCCAAGGGGGAATATAAATTACAAGTGACTGCTTTACTTCATTGGTGTGATCGCATTCGGAAGGAATTTGCGAAATGTCAAGCCATTTCACTGCATTGTATTTATAGAGAAACTAACTCTTTGGTGGATAAACTGTCTAAGTTGGCTATGGAGGCCGAAGAAGGAATTTTGTTTTGGGAGGAATTCATTGATTCCATGCTGGAATCCAATGGTTCTATTCACTTTCGGGATGATTGAAGACTTTTGTATACAGTGTTAGTATGTTGTACTTATGTTTTTTTGGGTTATATTTTTGTTTATTTTGGACTAGTATGTATGGGATTTGGTAATATGCCAAAAGTGTGCTGTAATGGCTCATAGTTGTACTATTTGATTTATATATATAAATAACAATATTATATTTTTTTTTCGCTAAAAAAATAAAAATAAATTAGATAGTTAAAAAGTTGTGTTGTCATCTTCTTCATTCAAATTTAAATCAAATTTAAATTTAACTCAAGACATGTTTATGTTATTTCATGTAACACAATAACAATATAACTCTCGACAAAGATAAACCAGCCGTGAGATAACTGACACTCAAATTTACCCGCTTTCAAATGCATGTGGTTTTAATATTATGTACAATGATGCCATGTCGGTTCTTGTGGTTTTAATATTATGTACAATGATGCGATGTGGGTTGTTGTGGTTTTAATATTCTGTCATCGATTATCTACAGAAATGATGTCATGCGTGTGGTTGTTAGTGGTTTTAAAATTGTCAATAGAAGTTAGATAGATTATGCATGTGGTTGTTGTCGTTTTAAAATTGTCAATGTAAGTTAGATAGATTAGCTTTTATCAAAAGCATAATTTGTGATCCAAAATTATTAAAAATAATTATTTTATTTAAATTTAATAAAATAAAAAATCCAAGTGTGGTTTATCGCCGTGGGATAACTGGCATTCAAATCGCCCCTTTTTTTCGGTAATTTTTTCTTTCGATTTGGCTATAAAAACCGGTTAAAAGCGTGGTTCCACCAGTTTTTTGTGGAACTAGGCCATGGAACTGTGCCCCCAAAGGTTTTGGGCCATTTTAAGACGACCCCGATCGTCGAAATTCCAAAAAAATGACCGGAAGGGGGTGGAACTGTGCCTCGCCGGAAAACCACTCACCAAAATAGTGCCCCATATCACGCGCCGCCATGCATTTGTGTATCATTGTACATCATTTTAAACCACATGCATGACATCATCTGTGTAGATAATTGATATTTGATCTTCTCAATACGTGATCTATATTAGTTTTAAAATAGATTTATATTAATTTTAATACAATTATTTAAAATGGATATATGTAAGATTACATTTATGAAAGATTTTTTTTTAGTTCTTTCCATTATTTTATATTTTTTCCTTTTTTATTTGTGTTAACTAATTTATTTTATATCTTTAAACTCTTTTTTTTCACGAATTTACTTTATATCTTTAAACTCCAGCTTTTTATTGATCTATATTAGTTTTAAAATAGATTTATATTAATTTTAATGCAATTAATTTAAAATGGATATATGTAAGATTACATTTATGAAAGAATGTTTTTTAGTTCTTTCCATTATTTTATATTTTTTCCTTTTTTATTTATGTTAAAAAAATTATTTTATATCTTTAAACTCTTTTTTTTTCACGAATTTACTTTATATCTTTAAACTCCGGCTTTTTATTGATCTATATTAGTTTTAAAATAGATTTATATTAATTTTAATACAATTATTTAAAATAGATATATGTAAGATTACATTTATGAAAGAATATATGTTTTCCTCTTTTATTTGTGTTAACTAATTTATTTTATATCTTTAAACTCTCTTTTTTCACGAATTTACTTTATATCTTTAAACTCCGGCTTTTTTCTCTTTTCCAATTGGCCTGGGTATTATTATAATAATAAGTCATTATTATTATAATTAATAATTTTCTTATTACTATATTTTTAGATTTAAAATTAAAAAATTACCAAAATTTGAAAACCTAGAGTATTAATAAAACAGACTATAATCAGTAAATGAATTATATTAGGTTTCATATATATGTGCTCATGGGCATCTTAAAATATATTAGGTATATTAGATTTCAATGGTTTCTATATTAGATATATTATATATATTGGTTTCAAGTATATTGTATATTAGGTTAAGTATCTCTTAATGATGATTCCAGAGTAGAGAACAAACTTGAGTTTTAAAGTGATTACTTTGATTGAAACATCGAGTTTCAAAATGATCCAGAGTATGGATCTAAACATGAGTTTCAAAGTGATTAAAGCAATTCCTTCTTCACTCAATGGTTACTGATTAAAGAGTATATTAGGTTTCACCTGTCAAGATGATGATCCCAAAGTAGAGATCGAAGCGTCCAGTTTCAAAGTGATCCCAGAGTAGGGATCGAAACTTCTAGTTTCAAAGTGATTAACTCCTTCTTCACTTAACTGGTTACTGGTTAAAAAGTATATTAGGTTTCAATTGTCAAGATGATGATCCCAGAGTAGAGATCAAAGCGTCCCGTTTCAAAGTGATCCCAGAGTAGGGATCGAAACTTCGAGTTTCAAAGTGATTAAAGCAGAGTAGGGATCGAAACTTCGAGTTTCAAAGTGATTAAAGCAGCTCCTTCTTCAGTCAACTGGTTAAGGGTTTCAATTATTCTGGTTAAGGATGGTGTTTAATTTTTTTTTCTAACTCAGAAGAGATTCTGCCTTCCCTTCAATCCTTTGGTTAAGGGTTTCAATTATTCTGGTTAAGGATGGTGTTTAATTTTTTTTTCTAACTCAGAAGAGATTCTGCCTTCCCTTCAATCCTTTGACTCTTGGGTAGCCATACATTTCAATCTGCAGTTCTAAGCAGTTCTTAGAAGTGCCACATTGTTGAAATAAATCCCAATCCAAAGCAAATATCCAGAACGTACAGCATTTGGCCCTAAGCCCAACACCCCTTGAGGTCAAGGAGAGGAAGATTATTGGACCGAGCAATTGAACAGAAAAGAAAGAATGTAGTGTTTATTTAAGGAGATTTTATTTAGCAATCAAGATGTGAATATGACATGCGGTGACCAATCGCTTTCGGCGTCAGCTTTTCCTTATCTACCTGTGTATTCCGTAAAAAATTGTATTTCTTAATCGTTTTTTGTGAAAATAGAGACTTTTATTATTTGGACAGACTTCCAAATCACCAAAGCATTTTTTTCTTTATGTTGGTCCTACAAAGTTGCGTTGCGTACACTCCACTCCATGCATAGTAAAGATATTTTACATATTTAAGCGCTTTGAAAGGAAAGCATGACTCACACTTTAATGTTTAAAGTGCAACCTACCTGTTAGGGAAAAAAAAAGCCATAATCCCTTCAATGACCATTTGGAAGGGGTATCACACAGTATGCTATACAGAAGAGGAAGGAAGCCCAGATTTATTGAATCCCAAATTTATTTAATCACAGCTCTTATATGAGTATAGAAATCATATGACAGACCCCACTTGATAACTGGTATCAACCAAAACAAAATCAGAATCAAATACCACAAACTAAAAAGACACAGATTTCTCTACAGCTAAACTTGTGCAGCTTTTGCATTTACAGATCTATGAACAGGTTTTAAAAAACATCTGATAAAGTGGGCAGCTTGACAGTGCCCTTCTTGTTGAGGGGAAGGGTGAATTTGCCAACAACAGGAATGTGCATGGTAAGTCCAATATCCCACTCATAGTCAATATCCCAATCCCTGCCAAGGTCTTTCATAATACTGATCAAGAAGTCGTAAGGCACTGTCACTGGAATGAGCATGCCTGTCCTGTCATTGGCCTTCACCGACCCAGGATCTAGAATTGTTCCAGACGCTATCTCTCTGCTCGCACAGATTAATCAGGTCATTATCAATGGAATGACTATATCAAGAATTCATCAATCCAATATTGCATTTGTTAAGCCTGTAGATTGAAAAAAAAATCAACAAGTAACAAAGATATTAACTAGAAATATCCAGGGAGCTTGAGAGATTACCTGTCTGCGCTTCGGAGTCGGAAAGAAATTTGCCCAATTGGTAGGTCATGGCTGTAAGGATTGGTTATGTCAATAGCGCTCTCCAGAGTGATTGATTGCATGGTGAGATTTTTCACATCGATGTCTGTCACATCTGCGCTCGGCTTTTCTATATGGGCGATCTTGTCTACTACGAACTGTTTCGCTTTGTCCATCAAACTCGCCATTTCTGCTCACGCCTCTCAAACAATAACACCACACAGTACAGTTCGATTTCTGGATCGAAAATAACACAACACAGTTCGATTTCTGGATCGACTGAATACAAGTTAATTCCATCTGTGGAGATTACAAGTATATATAGATTGGCTTGGAGTGGATTCGATGTGAAGCCTGCTGTTGCAATGGAGGTGCAAGGAAGTCGGTGAGTGGCACGTTTCAGCGGATGAGAGGAATCAGACCACATGGGGGCACCACTATATTACACGTGTGCTGATGCAGGTTCCCCAATTTGACTACTCTCTCTTTCCCTCGGTAAGTGAATCTTCTCATTGCAAACTGAATTTTCCACCGATTTTTAAAGTATAAAATAAAGTTGGATATACCGTGATACCCAAGATATTATTTTGGCAAATGACAGATATTTATTTTTTTAAACTTTAATTCATCCGATGCCAAGCTTATCTATAATGTTGTCACCTTATCCACAATACTAGAGAAGGTGTCCATGTGGTCACCTTAATTCTTTATTTATTCGAATTTTTGTTATTTATATAGAATTTAATGCCGTTTGCTGATGCACTATCAAAAGAGGCTCTTTAGGAGGAGGAAGGCCTTCTCTTATGGGAGGAGTGGATTGATAGTGAATTGGTAAATAGTGGTTTTAATTACATGTTATTTGATTACTATGTTTTTCTTTGTGCATGTTATTATTAGAAATTATGTTTGTATTTTTGTTGGTTGTTTGGATTAGTTGGTTTTTGTCATTCTTTTTTTATGTGCCTGAGCTTGAATAACTATATCTTTTCTTGAAAGATTAATAGTGTTTTTTTAGATGTATTACAAGAATGTCGTTGGTGTAGAGATGTTGGTTCATCTTGATTATGATTGGAGATGTACTTTTTGATTTATATAAATAACAAAAGTACAGTTTTTTCTTCTTCAAAAAAGTATAACTACTCTTTATGCTAGGAAGAGAAGACTGAAAAATAAAGGAGAATTCAAAGTCTTGTTTTAGTTGGAGAAGTGTTATTTGGTTTCATTGATGGAGCTTGTAGATGGCCTAGGATGTATGAAGTGCATAAGTTGTGCTAGACTTAAATGATGTCCATTGTTTTTATTTAAAGCTTGGTGCAGGGGCATTTCTAGGCAGGGGACTCTAAGGTGGTTATAGATTGGGTGTGCAAGATGATAGCACTATCAGCTCTTACTTTGGGTTGGTGGCAACAAAAAATAAGACAACTCCAAGAAGGTTTAGAGGATATCTCTTTTCAACATGTGTATAGGGTGTTGACTCAGACCCAGTCGACAGGGGTTCCACTCACTGTCGACATACAACCCACCCCGATCTCCCTGAGCACCGGCCTAGATGGGTCTTACCCCATCCAGCAACACCTGCGGAGCAGATGAGGTCTCACCCGAGATGTTCAAGGGAGAATTGACGGAACCATGTTTCTGCCGAATGAAAGATGATGGTTGTGGCTTAATAACTTAACTTGTTGCAACATTTCAGAAATAGATCTATGCAATTCACTCAGACATGATTTATATTCATGGCATCATTCAACATAACCATTCATCACTGCATCAAACATAACAATAAAGCAATTATTACAGCAAGGAAACATTACATCATTTGTGGATTCATATCGCAATATGCATTACCATATATGATCAGAAGAAACACATGGATTGCACAAAACAGCTCTATCACATCCTATTAATTCCGCAAAAACCTAGATACAACATATTCATCCTTTCACTCATAATCTGCAACATACAGACCTCATAGATGTCTCCAGATCTCAGAGACACAAAACAAAAACAATGATCCACGATGCTCCAACCCTTACAAATCTATGAATTTTTATAGGCTTTCATGTTTACATTACTTGTCCACCTACTAACTACTTCCTAACTGACACTTCAAAAAAATTGACCCAAAACATATCTATTGTGGTCCAAATGACCCAAAACCCGTGCACTGCGGTACAATTAACCAAAAACTACATAAAATATCATCGTTGGCGCTCCATTTTCCATCCTTCGTGGTATCGTAGCATTTGTAGTGCTGCGATAATGACCCATCCTAACAGCCTGCCAATAGGCACCCAACACAATCTTGTGGCTCGCCCTCGAGCCATGTCAGCAGGACAAGGTGTACTCAATTTTTTTTACTCTGAAGGCGTCATACTGCTCGCTGACTTCCGTGACCTGCTTCTTCACTGCCGTAGCTATCGCCTGAATGTCGACCACATCCTAGGAGGATGGGTGCTCGCTCTGTTTTGCTGCAACTTGTTGGCGACCGTCTTGTACAGCCTGGAGTGCCTCACTAGCTTTTGTCATAAACTAACCGCTAACCTCCTGGAACTCCTCTAACTGCGTAGCGCACTTCTTTTATCGCTCATCGGCCTTGGTGATTCACTGCTACAAGGATTTTAAGTCTACAGACTTGGCAACCTGCTCCAGTGGCAGCATCATGCACATCGCTATATTGAGTGTCGCCAACTGCCCCTCTGCCTCCTACCTAAGCTTGGTCAATTGTTCGACTTGCTCGTTCTGAATAATTCGGCCCCAAAACTGTATAGTGTCAGGTGTGAGTTTTGTCACTGCCATTTCCAGTTCCTCCATCTATGTGGCGACCTCCTCAATAGCCCGTTTGCAGTCATCCACCTATGCCTGGGGTGTACTAGGATCCACCCGAGCTGTTAACTCCTGATTGTCGTGCCGCAACTAGGTAATGACAACCCCAAGTCGCTGCACACGTTGAATCACATCCAACTCTTTGGTGGGCTCCGACACTTGGTGACAAGCCTCCGTAATAGCCGTCTCTATTCACACATTTTGATCCCATAAGGTGGCCTTCTCCACAGTAAGGTGATCCTGTTCCTCCTTCAACTCTTCAATCATGCGAGCCTTCTCAGCTCGTTCTTTCTTAATGTCCTCTTTAACTTGTCCACAGCCTGCTGCGCTGTAGTAGGCCTCCCGGTTAACTCGTCGACCATTGCCTTCGCAGCTGCCTCGCTCTCCTACAAGCACAAACACTTACTGTTGATCTCGTGCATCCTATCCGCCATCTCCCGGGTGGAAACCGCCTGCATAGTTGTCAACACTTTCGCTGACAATGCGTTAATGTTGATAGTCAATTTCTCAACCATTTGCAGCAAGGCGCACAAAGCCTCGTTATTTATCATAATCGCAGTCGGGGGAATATCAACATTCCTGACCCGTGGCTCAGTGCTGATTGTGGCGATTCCTGGTACCGGTGTTCCTTCTAGTGCTTTCTTCAACATAATGTCACACAAGGAATCCAGGTGGGTAGTGATCGCATGGAAACCTTCATCCGCCTTGACCGACATGGTGTGTGCCACTACATTGGTTACAACATTTATAGCATTGAGTAGCCAGCCAAGCTTGGCCTCCGATGACAGGGGAAGCCCACTAATCATCCCATGGTCCAGGTGTCTTTTTGTTCTATTCTCCTCAACTTGTTTCTCATCAATCGTAGGGGTCTACGATGATTCCTCATTCAACAGATGATGCGGTTCGTCCATGACTGGTATATCGGATGGTATCCCCGTATCCTCGTCTTGCTGAATAACTGGTTCGTGCTAGTTGATCGGCTAGTCATCAATGATCGGATCCAAGTCTTCATCTGTTAACTTATAGGGGGTATGCAACCACTGCTTATCTAGATCACGATTTGCTTTCACATAGATGTTGTGTGGACCAATCGCGAAAGGGGAAATCCCCTTGTACTTATCGACAGTTCCCTAAGTCAACTACAGAATCTTCTGAGTAGTCGCCTGCAGCGCTTCCCAATAAAACCATAATTGTGTAGCACAATCCTTGAGCCACTCCGGCTCCTGCACCCACCACAAGTTTTGGTAGCACACTCCCTTGTGTTCTTCGAGCCTGTCCACCTCCATGCCTTCATAATCATCGAGTTCCATCTAGGCGACCAACGCGACTAATATCAACAACCAGCTATATGTGAATGACCGTTGTTCTGCTTGGGCCGCCAATGCATCCTCCATCAACTGGCTAAGTAAAAACAGGGACGAGTTCATCTGCACACCTGCCACACACAGCTCCACGTAGGCGACAACCCCAGAGTGTCCTTGATTGGGTCGAGTATTCTGTAGGAGTTTGGTAGGCAAGATTTGTGCCCCAATTTTGACTGTGGGCTCGTTGATAGTGTCCAAGTGGTATGCCCGTCCATCTTTCTACATTTTGTACTACTTCTGCAACCTTAACGCAAGATTTTTGTTGTTGTTCTTCCCCTAAAAGTATTGCGATGGGTTGATCCCATCCTTAGGCAATCCTGTGATCTTAGAGATTAGGTCCACCATCATAGTGACCTGCCTATCCAACCATCGCACCCCGCCATGAAAACAATCCAACAACTACTTGATGCAGGCATTGGCTTCCGTCAACCACCCAAAATGTGGCATGTAAATCAGCTCGAATACTCCAGACTTCACCAAACCGCGTGTCAAGTCAAGTGGAATGCATGGCACAAGACCAGTCTCCCCTGGTGCTCATCGCTTAAAGGGCTCCATCATAACGTCCTCTAGCACTAGCAAATCGTGATCATCATACCGCAGTTACATCAATGCCGGTACAATGTCGGTGGTACAACTCAGACCTGATGGGATTGCCATCATCCATATTTGATACCGCTGGGTCCTAATTTTCTTCTTCGGCGGCACCCCAGCTCAACATGGAGGTCAGTAGCTGAGGATAGCCGTGGCAGAAATGCTTGCTCGGACTATGGACTCCACTACGCCGGAGCTCAATGCGCTCTCTGTCCGGAAACCTTGCGACACTTGGGCAGAGGAGTGGGTGTGCCACTTCTCGGGCCGGTCGGAGATAATCTGCGTCCCTCCCGTCTTCTGGCGCACCACAGAGGATGATCCCACTGGCATGCTGGCAACATCCTCCACGAGATTGACGTCTTCCTCAATTGTAGTAGCCGGGATGAGAGGTGACTCAGTTTCACTTAATATCTCCACCGTATTTGGCTCACTCGGCATGCTGCGCTCAATTCCTGTAATGCCAACGAATAACTCAACCCATCTTAACTCAGAACTTGCCCAACACAGCTCAAATGCACTCTGCAACACACCTCAACCTATGCGCAATTCAACAATGGAAACTGAACTCACTTATCACAAACAGGTGCCTTCCGACCATCCTTGACCCATTTTT
Organism: Larix kaempferi; assembly: GCA_027924585.1. Taxonomy (NCBI): domain Eukaryota; kingdom Viridiplantae; phylum Streptophyta; class Pinopsida; order Pinales; family Pinaceae; genus Larix; species Larix kaempferi. The sequence goes on from BSBM01000061.1 coordinate 15,151,218, forward strand.
ATAGCGCCCAACCGAATCCCTTGTGATCATGACTAAATCCTGCATTAATGCGGACTAAATCTTGTCTTAATGACCAGAATCTACCGTCAATCCCGCTAGCCGATCGACCGAATCTGCCATTAATGCTCATCATCCAAACGAGCACTATTAATTAACTATCTTTGCTTTTGGCATTTATTGTTGATTTGACCTAGTCACGACCCTGCCACTGTCGTGGAGCACTCCTAACTTGCAGTGCAAGCCTCCCTGCTAGCGCATTTTTGTCCTATCGGTGCGCGATCCGGCCAGCAAACAACCTACATTTTTTTTTTTAGTCGATGCGACTTAGGCATCGCGCTTCTCCAAGCCCGACCTATAGGGCTTCAACCTACTACCATTCATCAACTTTGGGAGCATTGCTACACCCAACTGTTGCAACTGTATTACACCTCCTGAAGTGATGCTATTGATGCAATATTGACCAAGCCAATGCATCTGCAATTTTCCTAGGTGTTTCATAAACTTACTGTCATACAACAACACCAAGTCACCATGCTGAAATTGTTTGTTTTTGATGTGGCGATCATGCCAAGCCTTCTGGCGATCCTTCTCCACGCTTGGGTGGAATCCTGCGACAAAGCGATCTTCTTCCATTTGCACTAATTGTGCTAAACGTTCTTCCAATGCCGCTACAGCATCCATACCTATTGCTGCTGCTACGCGTAGACTCGGAATGATGTACTCGATAGGCATAATCACTTCTTGGCCATATACCAGCTTGAATGGTGTCTATCCCATCAACCTTTTACACGTGGTGCGATACGCCCACAAGACTGCTGGGATTTTCAGATCCCAGTCATCGTGGTTCGCATTGCACATCTTTGTCAATGCATTCTCCAATATCTTGTTGAAAGCTTCCACCGTGCCATTTTTCTGCGGATGATATGGTGTACTCTTCTTGTGTTGTATCTACAGTTCCTTCGTCAATGCGCTAATGGTGGGATTGAGAAAGTGGCTACCTTGATCACTCAACAATATCTTGGGGCAGCCAAAGCGAGTGACAATATTGTCTAACAAAAACTGTGTGGTCGTGGCCATAGAACAATCAACAACTGGTGCAGCTTCCTCCCATCGTGTCAAATAATCTGTCAGCATGATGATGTATCTTGCACCAATGCGCTTCCCCGGTGGGTTGATGGGTCCCATGAAATCCACTGCCCATTTGTCAAATGGCTGCAGGGTGAGCTGAGGCATCTACGACATCTCATCCCTCCTAGATGGCTTTCCGGTTCACTGACAAACATCACAGGACCGCGCATAGTTTGTCGCATCATTGTGCAGCGCGGGTCACCAAAGCCCCACACAAAGCACCTTCTTGGAAGTCGCACGACCACCATAGTGCCCCCTAGCCACTCCTGCATGTGCCTCTTCCAAGATCTTCCCCTGCTCATGAGGCAAAACACAACGCCGCAATATCTCATCGGAGCCCAATTTGTATAACTCACCTGCAATGAGCTGAAAATTTGTAGCCCTGACTACTAGTTGCTTCTTCTGATTAGTGTTGAATTCTTCTGGTGCGGTACCTATCGCTAGAAACTGAATGATGTCTTCAAAGTATCCATTAGCGATTTCAACCTGAAAAAGTTGCGCATCAGGTAACCCGTCTTCAACGTTAGTTGGCTCCTCACCTGTTTCAATCTGCGACAGATGATCAGGGCCAACATTCAATCGCCCTGGCTTCACAATCACTTCAAAATTGAACTCCTGAAAAAGAAGTAGCCATTGACATATCTTCCCCCCCAACACAGGCTTATTGACTAGGTATTTCAATGCAGAGTGGTCGGTGAACATCTTAAAATGTCCTACTAATAAGTAATGTTGAAACTTCTGCAGTGCATACACCATCGCCAGGCCTTCCCTCTCTGTAGTGGTATAGTTTTTTTCTGCTGATGACAACTTCCGACTTGCAAAAGCAATGGGGTGATCTAGATCCCCCTCTACTGGCTGGGAAAGCACCACTCCCAGCGCGATCGATGATGCATCGATGTGGACATGAAATTCCTTACTCTAGTCTGGAAATACCAGTATCGGCGCTGAAGCCATCTTAGCCTTCAGCGTCTCAAAAATATATTGACATTCGAGGCTCCACTGAAATACCACATCTTTCTTCAATAGCTTCTCCATAGGGGCAGTGATCGCTGCATAACCCTTGATGAACTTTCAATAATACCCGGTATGTCCCAATGTCGCTCGCAGCTACTTAACATTAGTCGGCGGGGTTAATCTAAGAATGAGCGTAATCTTTGCTAGATCGACTAACAATCCTTGCTTGCACACGATGTGACCCATGAGTATGCCAAATGGTGTACAAAAAATGCACTTCTTCAAGTTCAGCGATATCTGATGTTGTCGACAGTGCTCCAGCATCAACCACAAGTTTTCTAGATGATTGCGGATCAAACCATAGACTGTCCAGTCATCCATGTATACCTGCAAAAACTTCTGAATGAAATCCTTGAATGTAGCAACAAAAACCCACGAAAATATCGCAGCGGCATTCTTCAACCCGAACGACATTACTGTGTACTGAGAACAACCACATTCTGTCACAAAAGTTGTCTTGTGGCGGTCTTCCTTTGCAATGCGGATCTGATGATAACTCAAGAACCCGTCCGTGAAAGAATACATCTCCTGCCCTCATACTCCTTCGAGTACCTCATCAATAAACGGGGTCAGAAAGAGATCATGTAAGAAGGCATCATTCAACATCCGCAAATCGACACAAATGCACACCTCGCCAGTCTTCTTGTCTTGCACAACCATAGGATTGATCCATTCTGACTCTTCAATCGGTTCAATGATACTGGCATCCAACATGCGATCAAGTTCTACCTTGACCCTCTCCTTATGGCACGGATTCAACCGATAGGGTCACTACTAGATTGGTTTAGCATCTGGTTTCAACGAGATCTTCATCTCCCCTAAATCGACCAAAATACCTTACATTTCAGAGAACTTCGTAGGAAATAGGTCTTGTAATTCATGTATCAAGTCAGTGACCTTTCCCATCATCTCATCATCGCAATAATCTCCAACATTCACGAACTTGGTCGTGGTATCCATCCCAATATTGATCTTATGAAGCTTCAAGGGCTGGATGATCAGATCACTTGTTGCATCAGGTGGTACCACATCGCAACTTCCGTCAGACTCCGAAATATTGACATTCCGCGGATCATCACCATCTTCAGACCCACCAGTGATATTATAACATCCCATCATGGATTGCATCTGGTAGTGTGTGTGTGGATTTGTAGGATATGCCACTGGAACAACCTTCAAAACCACATCGCGGATGATCTATAGAGCATTATGGGCATCCAAGTTGGGATCAACAAAATTGAATGTATGAGTGAAGCAAACTGTCAAATCCAACCAAGTAGTGATTTCTCCTTGCAATTCCGCTGCAGTATACCATGATCGCGACATTTCGTCCAAAGTATGGATAAATGCATGGACACACTCATCTCTTGGTCGCGATGTCCATAATGTTTGACACTCCCTCAAATGAACTCCAGGGTTATGCCAACCATCATACTTCCATGTATGGTAAACCTCGGTATCGCCGAAGCAAATCGTCATCAATCTCCTGCATTGCAACCATCTGTCGATTGATTTCTTATGTGTCTCCCACCAGCGTGCTGGAGCAGCCTTCAATGCTTACTCCAATGCCAGCAGTCGCTGTGGTTCAAAAACCCTTTCCTCGAGTCAGATAAACCAGGTAGCCCCTCGTATACTGGTAGTGTAACTGTATCAATCACAACACGACATAACGATTACATGACTAACCCGCATTTGCAGAGCGATACCTCATGCAAGCGATTCTGCCAATGTTCTAATGCATCATCAGAGTCAGAAGATGCAGAGCTGTCACTGCGCCATCCCAGCTCACCGTTGGCAGTCAGATGAAAATAATCTTCAGAAATATTGAATGCATGGTCCCATCCACTGGGATCTTCGTCCTTCACTGGCTCAATGTATCTATGTCCTTCAGCCAGATCCAATCGGGCTATGACTCTGAGATCGCGGTTTTCAAAAGTCATCATCCGTTGCTTGAAGTTGATTACTGCTCCACTATAGCTAGCCCATCCAATCGCCAGAAACGCAGGATAAGAGGTCCCTCCTTCAACTACTTCGATGACATCAAAGTCAGCATAAGTATTCATTCCCTCAATGTCCACCACCAGGCGTGGGACTCTTCCAATTGGTGTTACCTTGGCCTGATTAGCTAGCTGGAGCTGTACAGGAGACCAGCTCAATGGGGGCCCCCCCATTTTTTTCCATGCCTGCTTGGTTAATATGTTGACATCCGAACCAAGATCCAGAATAATCGAATCAACATCATAGTCCCAAATTTGGATATTCATTCACATCTCCTTACCGGTCTTCCTTCGTTGTAAGGAGTTTACTACAGACTCCTACCATCCCTTAGTGGGTCGCTGCAACAATCCTTTGATCTCAGCAAGGGCCACAAGATCTCTTGCCAATAATAAATATCCCTTGAAAAACTTATGTAGAGTTCCAGACTGCACTGATGGACCTTCCTCTGAAGTTGCATAAAAACAAGGGGCATGTCGCAGATAATAGCTTCACTGCGATCCTGGTACATCGCACAACGTGCCTGAAAGAATGTATTGCACTTGGACTCAATATCAAATAACACCTTCTTCTTCCCTGCCAACCGAATGAGCAGTTGAGAGATATCCCCTCTGGTTGTTGCACCTCCACGAGTGATAACTGCAACAACCGCATCTTATGGCCGGGGCTCCGCAGAAATTGTTGCAACACTCGCACCTTGATTCTAATTCTGCGGTAGATTCCCAGGTTTGTTCATGTTCTGATTAGCATTTTGATTCAAGTGTTGATTCTGGTTCTGTACTAGTTGCTGCACTTGATTCTGTACCAGCTGTTGCACCTGATTCTGATTCTTCAACTGTGGAACATTTCCTGCCTGCCATCGTGCAATCAACTGCGGGCAGTTTTCTACTATATGGTCTATAACAAAGAAAAACATACAATGTGCCTGCAATAGTGGGAAATCTCGCTGATAGAGTCCCCACATCGCACAGTGATAACATTAAACAAGCCCACGACCTCCTCTTCCTCCTCCACAACCAAATCCTCCGCCGTGTCCACCCCGGAATCCTCCTCGAAATCTGCCCTACTATTGTTACTGTGGTTGATTGTACTGTTGCTGCATAGGATTCGGTTGCATGCCTTGTCCTTGCTGCGCATACTACGGTTGTTGAATGTACTGTGGCTGTTGTGGAGCCATTTGCATCGGAGCATATTGCGGCATAAACTGCCGTGGTTGCTACTGCGGTACAAACTACACCTGCGGCTGAGGTAGTGACTGGACTACCTGTTGCTTCAATTGCAGTTGTTGTATGACACACTGGTCATCCTTCACATAGAATGTGTCGTATGTTCTCTCATGTAGCAACCCATATGCATGACAATCTTTGTCTTCGTGGCCCACAGATTTACAGAATGTACAATACAGATTCATCAGTTTTGTGACCATCTTCTGCATGTATTGGCATTCCTCATGGTGGTTCCCATATACATGAAAAATGCGACACCATGGCATGCCACTGCCACTCAACGGATTCGGTGCTCCTGAAACCAGATAATTGCAGAAGTTTGGGCAATTATCCTTAGTATGTCCTTCTCTTCGACATCGCATACACCATACTTCTTCACACTGCTCCTTGCCCTTCTTAAGATCTTGCAGCTGTATGGTCAGGTTAGCCAGCTGCGTTTGAATCTGCGACATCCTAGCTGCGTTTTCACCAATTCGTGACGCTTCCAACCGCATTGCAATCTCCAGAGCTTCGCTGGGCATTGTAATGTTTTGTTGCATCAACGGTAGTCGAATGTGCCGAAGTATTGCCACGATGAACCATTCTTTATGTTGGACAATGCTCATATCAAAACTAACCCTTTCCATCAAGTTTTGTTGACATGGTGGTGTCGAGATTGTGTTTCTCACTGGTTGACAGATAGTGAGTGGAGATGTGGGTACGCTGCTGTTGGGGTTTAGGCCTACCTATATCCTGGGTGTAGCCTGGTTTTCCTTGTACCGACTGTGAGGTCACTTCATCCCATGTGGTCTTCCTCCACAGCCTTGCGGTTCGATTGCAGCAGGACCTTCTCCTATCCTCTGCCTCTTCTCCTGTCGAAACCTTGCTCCTCCCCTTGTAAGACCACTAACTTCCTCGGCTTCACTCACAGTCTTTTCATGACCTGCACCCATCTACCACTTATCATTCCATGTACCTCCCCCCTGCTAATGTGATACCCATGGCCTCCTCCCACTAAGATGTTTACTAATCCAAATGCATCTTCAATATACCCTTCTCGCAAATAAGCATTTTAATGGATAGTTGGAGAGATAGCAGAAACCTTCCCCGGGGTCCGCGGAAGAAATATCTTTCAGCTTCACTATAATATTTTTCGGTATCAACCGCAAATTCAATGATATAACCTTCCAATATGCTATCGAGCCAAACTTTGATAGCTCACAATGCCATGTTGTCAACTTCCTGCAGCTCCTGGATCAACTCTGGAGTCCAGGTTGTCAGCTCACAACCTTGGAAGTTCCTCTTCTGAAATGTCAACTTTGCCAACCACTCATACAAGACAACTGGGAATTCGCAGAAAAAATATTCTTGTGGACCATCGTGAATATATCTTTCCACCCATTGATCTATTGTCAGTCGAGTGTTCCAACTTTCTTCTTCAGCAAATTCCTGCAACTTCTGATCAAACCAGTTTTGTATCTCCGGTTGCATCAGATTCCACAACATATCCTCCTTTCACTTCGCACATGATCTCGACAACGGAACCATTTGTTGACTCAGACCTAGTTGACAGGGGTTCCACTCACTGTCGACATCCAACCCACCATGATCTCCCTAAGCACCAGCCCAAACGAGTCTTACCCCGTCCAGCAACACCTGCGGAGCAGATGAGGTCTCACCCGAGATGTTCAAGGGAGAATTGACGGAACCATATTTCCGTCGAATGAAGGAGGATGGTTAAGGCTTAATCACTTAACTTGTTGCAACATTTCAGAAATAGATTTATGAAATTCACTCAGACGTTATTTATATTCATAGCATCATTCAACATAACCATTCATCATCACATCAAACATAACAATAAAGCAATTATTGCAGCAAGGAAACATTACATCATTCGTGGATTCATATCGCAACATGCATTACCATAGATGATCAGAAGAAACACAGGGATTGCGCAGAACAGCTCTGTCACATCATATTAAATCCGCAAAAACCCAGATACAACATATTCATCATTTCACTCATAATCTGCAACATACAGACCTCACAAATGTCTCCAAATCTCAAATACACAAAACAAAAACAATGATCCAAGATGCTCCAACCCTTACAAATCTATGACTTTTTATAGGCTTTCGCCTTTACATTACTTCTCCACTTACTAACTACTTCCTAATCGACACTTCAAAACAATTGACCCAAAACATATCTATTGTGGTCCAAATGACCCAAAACCCACACACTGTGGTACAATTAACCTAAAACTACATAAAATATCATCATTGGCACTCCATTTTCCATCCTTCGCGGCATCGTAGCATTTGCAGTGTTGTGATAATGACCCATCCTAACCGCCTGCCAACATAGGGAATACAATACTTGTTCTTGGTTTGGGTTGGTGGGAGCGGAAAATAAGACAACTCCAAGAATATTTATAGGATATCTCTTTCCAACATGTGTACACTTGAACCTTCTTTATTCTAATTGTCAAACAATTCTATATCCCTAATTTAAGCCCTTGAACACAGAGTTGGAAAACTTGGGAATATTTGCAAATCTTAGTTTCAATTTGCCTAAAATTTATTTTCTATTAACTAATCCCAAGGATATGGAGTTTACATGTGCACATTGCATACCTTAAAAGTAACATACATATCTACATACACATTACTTAGATAAGACTTTTGCAAAAGAAATAGGATAAATTTCTATTAGTGAGATTACAAGCTACCATAAAATACATTTGAATACTAAAAAAATGGATGTCATTTATCTTGATGTAATTGTACACAAGGAAATAAAAGAATTAGAACCTCTAAATCAATAAATCCTATTAAAATTTATGTGCCTTGGAAGAGTAAGAATAGAGTATGTATCTTATATGAGAGAAATACATCAATGTTTATAATGACATTTCAGAGCATAGCTACTAGGCACAAGAGTTAGACGCAAATATAAAATGGATTGAAAAATACAAGAAAATATGTCAACTTTTAAGATGCAAGAAGTATGCGAAAATATACCTATAAATGCATTAGAAAACAAATAAATCCACAAGAAATCTAGAGTATAATGTATGTTGTATGCATTCATGACCCAAGTTTTAGATGAGAACGAAACTTGAGCTGGTAACTAGTAAGGTACTCCCACCTAAACATGATTTAGATGATTGGTTTTTTATATGATAGTGAATACTTACTTCCTTTATTTACTTATGTGCCTCCATTTCAGCTTTAAAATCTAATATCTAATTTTCATCAAAACAAAGACCTCCAATCATTAGAATAAGACTCATCCAATTAATCCAAGATATATAAGTGATTGCTTACAACAATGAAGGCATATAAATTCTTTTTGACATTTTAATGTACATTATTAGAAAACAAAGTTCAATCTTATAAATATTTTGAAGGCCACCTAAGATGAAAAGATACAAGCTTTGCATATCTACTAAATAGTAAATGATCATATGTGTTTTTCAATTTTCTATCAACCTGTCAGCAAACACAAAAATATCAACAATATGCCATAGAAATATAATTTGAAAATGCCAATTGTGGCTTAATAATCTCTACTTAAAATTATTGAAAAGAGAAGAAAATGAAAAGGAAGATAATAAAAAAAACTAACTAAATCCTAACTGCATGTTTTGATAAGCATGCACCATTGCATCTAAGGATTGGATGTCTGGTGGTAACATGAAATATGGAGATATTCAGGCTCAAATAAGTAAAGTGTGCTATGAAAAAATGGATTTGTAACTTACCAAACATTAATGTTTATTACATGCACTCCTACTAACTTTTCCAATTTCTTGAAGTAGGAAACCTCATAAATGAGATTCTGCTTAATATAATTATATACATTTATTGAAATGGACAAATGAAGCATCAATGAACTATGAACACTTTTTTAACTCAATGAAATATTGAGTTAACTCCAACAAATCAATAGTGAATCTTTCATACAAGGAAAGAATCACGTGCCATTGTAGTTGTTTTAAAGGCATTTAATGAATATGGATTGTTCTAACCCCTCGAGAACAAGTAATGGATTGGCATTGACATAATAAGGGATAAATCAACCTCCTTTTTCCTTGTATTTCCAGTTTTTTAGGCCTCATATTATATTCTGAGAGCATTAAAAGGATATTTGCGACGTGAAAACAAAAGTGCCTTGAGATGATAGAAAGTTGATTTTCTAGTACAAAAAATTGTGAGAAGAACAATTCCTGGAGTTTGATACAAAAGAAATGTTTTCATTCATACTTGAAATGAAATCTCCGCTAACCAATGCTCTTGAGACACCACCATAAAAGCAATGGAAGATATTTTTAAAGTAAAAAAAAACGTTCAAATTATACAACATTTTCAACCATGGGATTATATTGGTCCTTCAAACCATCGATCCCAATTTGTGTTCGAATAGATAGTTTGATAGAGTTCCCTAGTCCCACCCAGCATAGAGTGGGGAATCAATGACAAATCTAATTCGTTCATGCATTCTTAAATAACAAATTCCATTTCCATATTATGAATACAAGAGGGTTTCCAAGGAAGACCAGTAATTGTGAAAATTGCCACTATTTAGCAACAAGTAATCAGTTCAAGCATAATAGATTCAAGGCATATTCTTACAAAGTTACAAAAATGCACATTTTGAGTCATTCTCATGCACAAATCTAGTAAGGAAGAAGGTAGCTGAAATTGTTAAGAACTCAATAGGGGTGGCAGGTGCAGGAGGGGTCATGTATGACCCAAGAGGAAACAAGGTATCTGAATTTGCTTCGGGAATAGATAGGAGAACCAATAACCAAGCCTAGTGGGTTTCACTTATTCAAGGGATGGACATCATGAACTCGCTCCACACAGATCACTTCATCGCCCTGGGGGATTCTAATATTTTTACTCAAAAAATCATCAACATACGAAGAGGACATCATGAGGCTCTGAATAGAATTCAGAAGCGAATTGTCTCCACCAACGATATCTCCAGGATCCATTTCTTCCATATCCTTAGGCATCATAACTCAGAAGTAGACCTATTGGCCAATCATGGAACTAGGTTGAAGGAATGGAATAGGGTGCTTAACCAAGGTCCTAGCCATTTATGTTGGAAACCATGCTTTTAACCCTTAGTGCAATGATGGGGGTGCTCATGCACAACCCCTCCTATTTTCCGCGGACATGTGGCTCGCTCCTTCACCCATGTCCTGATGACAGGCCTTGCTTCTCTACCAGCATTAAAGGGAGTTGGTGCAGTGGGAAGATTGACGCATGCAGAATTATGTCGATGCTTCGAGGTCTCTGTTTGCATGTATATACCCAGGATGATGGAATTACTCTACAACAGGTCATTTTGGGCTTGGAAGTTCTCACATGTAATGTTGCTCCTTTCTCGGCCGACCTTTGCTCCATTCCTAGTTTCTCTCTTGTGCACATTACGATGAATTTCGAGAGCATGGCTTCGGACCTAAAGGATATTAGAGGGGCGCACTAGGACATAAAGAAACATGCACGTAATGATTTTGAAGCCTCTAGGGCTGCTTTGGACAACATAAAACTCACAGGTCAGGACATTATTCGGCTGGATATGCACATGGAAGATGTTGTGTCCAACACCTAGGTTCAGGTGGGAGAGATCGAGGAGCTACATAAGTACTTTCAGGGAATAAAAGACTCTCAACAAGAAAACTTTTAAGGCCTCAAGCATTTCCTCTTCTCCCTGAAGCATCAGCTGTTCGACACCCTGCAGGAAGGAAACAACATGATTGAAGCTCGCCTGACACAATTAGAAGTCTCCATGCAGGAAATGAGGGAATAATTTGGGAAGTTCACTAAATCAGCAGACCCTGGGAACCATCGCGAAGAAAGCTCTTTAATGGAGGATGATTCGCAAATCCACGAAGGAATTCCTCCAGAATAATTTCAGGAATGTTTAAGTGCACCTTTATCTTGTTTCAGTGAAATGTTTTTTTGCCTCTTCTTATGTAATTAGTATGTTCAGACATACCCGAAAAATCATAGTAGTCATGAATAGCCATGAAATACCATCCTTAGGACTGAAAAGCTAATACTGTTTCTCTCATAACTGCATATCATCTTTTTTCCCTTGACCCTTCTTAAAAGTGATTTTTGTATTTGTACTTTTCTCCATGTTCAATGTATATTACTTCGCATTCCTATTAAAAATAAAAATAAAAGAAATTGTTAAGAACTCAACAATCGAGTTCCCTCTTTTAATTTAAGAGTGATGTACCCTTCCCATTTCCAATATCTTTTTTAATGTCAGTTTGCTCCTATGAATGGAATAAGAAGTGACCCTTACCACTTATTCCACTGAGAGTAGTAAGGTTCTCTATAGTACAATATGGGGGAGATGTTGTCGTGTAATTTGACCAAAAGTTTTAAAAAAGTTACATGTTGGCTTTATTAGAAACAATAACTAATTTTATTTAATCTAAAACATTTAAAAAAATAAAAGCATCTTTAAACCGCATTTACAAAGCACCAATACCTTTCCTTTAAAGTAATGTATCAAATTTGTTCATATTGATAAGGGTGGCGTTATTCAAATAAAGATACTGATTGATTGAACCAAGCAGCGAAAGAGGGTTGCCTGTGCAAAAGAGGATTTGTATGCTTATTATATTCCCATTTGCTATCAGCCAAAATTCATAACTAGTATACCCAGACATGAGTCCCTATCAACATGAGTGGTCTAGGGAGACAAAATAACACTCACATTGTAACATCCCAAAAATTGCTAAAAATTTAAAATTTTTGATATAGAAAAATCATAACGAAAATGCTAACTGCGGAATGAAATATATTTAACTAATTAACTAATGGTAGCTTCACATGATTACCATTGTTATTCCTAAACATAAAAGACAACAGATTATAAATCAAATGCAATAAAACAATGTTTATCTTCTCATGTGTTATGGTTCTAGTAATAATACTGACGATCTGTTTGCATATTTCTGAAGGGGTTCCTACAGGGTGCCCTTGGGTTGACCTAGCTTGATAGCTAAAGCATTGGTCCCTTTCTTTCGCAGATCTGTAGGTAAGATAATAAAATAATTCAAGTACTTCAAGCAAATGTTATACGATTCAGCTAGCCATCTCTGTTTTTAAGATAGATGTGTGTACTGCCATGCATGAAGGTATCGATGGTATGAATTTTTAGTTTATCTTTTGTCAACTTGTACTATTTTTATCCTAACATGTGAGAGTGTAGCTAGAGATATTTTTACACTATACTTTTGTTGTAATCATTGATAGAAATCATTAGAATTACAATTTATATAAATATTATGAGAGTTCTAATTGTCTGAACATTATGTGACTTTAGTGAAAGGTCTTTAAATCTTGATAACGACAAGCATATGATGATATCTATTGTTACGACAAGCTTGAACAATAAGTGACCTTAATTAATAATGTTACTAAGTATCTAGTGGGGTTTCTTAGGATTGGAATCCTACCTTATTTAATTCGACACGCTGTTGTATAATAATGTTAGCATTATAATGCTATGGTGCATGAATAAAAGTTGGCCTTCGTAATTATATGACCTATTATCACATGCATCCTAAATTACTATATGCTTTTGCAATCCTAATCTACTATATGAATGTGTGGACAAATGTTGATTTGTTATGTAATTGTGACATATAAGAATTTGTCACAATACCCTAAGGAATAACTGTTAGGGTTATAATGCATAAACCATATGCGAAATAAAACTTAGCATTGGCATTCTATTATGTGCATACTATGTGATATAAAAATTAACATTAGAAATATATCAAACATGGATACTATGCGAATTTGCAAACATGGTATGGAAATATAAAACATGGAAATGATATAGGGATCGTGCTGTTGCTAATTAATACGATGCTGACAAGAGTTAATGCCATCGAAGGTGTAGCCTGGCAAGGGTGATATGTAGGATTTGAGCATTTATGAACCCTGTGACTTGTTAGTGGATTGTCCTGTTGGCTATTACCTGTAACTGGCTCCATGTGATGAACTTAGTAAGAAACATGGGAAGCCTGCCGAGCTGTAAGCTACACTTGGTGATATGGCATCAGACTGGGCTAGATATTAATTGAAGGAAGATTGATCGTAATATTGTCTTGGTGGTGGCTTTGCTTGGCTGGCTCGATCTCAGTCGTTTATCTGGTCTGTCTCGATTGTTGAGAATCTAAACCCTATTGCACTTTCCATTCCATTGTTTGTTTTGCCTTTCGCATTCATTTGAAGCCCTGGCTTTGGGGGAGAGGCCGACATGCCACTGAATAGTAGGGTTCAACCTCTGGTTGAGTCTTTGTTGGCTCTGCAACTTCCATCTCAAGAAATTAATGGTGGAATCTTGGTTGTAGAAGTTTTTAATGCTTGAATGGAAAATATGTGTTGAAGCCCTGTGGCTTTCATCGTGTAATAGGATAGGGTTTTTGTTGGAATTATAATTAGAGCCTAAGATTTTCGTAGCTGTATGCTGCCCCTGTTGCGTTGGTTGGATGATTTGGAAACTGGAGAGCAATAGGAAGTCCATCTTCTTGCTCTTACGAGGTAAGTTCGGTTCTTATGAAACTTATTGCTATAATTACAGTTTGAACTTATGCATAGTAATGTTTTGGAATTATGTTATAACCTCGTGGTAGTTTGTGTGGCAGGTGTTTCCTTCGTCGTGGAGTTATAGAGTTGAAGCTTGATGGCAGTTGATGGCTCGTTTAACTGGTAAGCCCCGGTGGCATAACCCTTCGTAGGTTCTCCTGGCAGAATGGACATCGTTGATGTTTGACCGAGCTTGTGGTTTATTTGGATGAGGATTCCAGTACTGTGTTGTGCTAGATGTCTGTAGTGTGGATGCCTTTCGGCTTGCCTAGTTAGAATAACAGGTTTTTAGATTTCTTTTGTGTCCAATGGACAATGTAACTACTGTCGATGTGAGCTCCTTTCCTTCGTCAAATTTTCATTAAACAAGAGTGTAATAAACCAGTTTTGTAACACTTGTCTCGTTCGTCTTTTGGGGTTTCAAACTTGGAATGTATCCTATGATTTGGGTGTGTAAATGTAGAAGTGAAACTTGTTTTTAAAATGGTTCTGCGTTTAAGCGTTAATGTACAAAAAGTTATAGTTGTGAACAAAGATTTGGTACTTCTTTGCTATCGTTTCCTTTGTGGAATAATGAACTGTAAAATGTAACAGTCGTGGGAATATGTTCTCATTCACAGACTTTGGATAAAGTGAAAATCATGTGTTTCAATGAACAATGGTATATGTTTTTAATCTATGTTTTGATTTCTGCCTGTGTGTAGTTCGTCAATTTTAAAATGATGTCGCATTTTCCTTCTATAAGCTTTTCAACGGTTAGGGTATGACTCTGTTTAAAATGTATGGTTATGAGTCTACTCGTCGTTAAGATCTCGGAAATCCAAACTTGTTTTTGCTTCTGCTATTTAGAGTTGTTCTACTGTTAATGTAATAATAGGAATTTTCGAGATGATAGTGAGATATTTGACTAGCTCGATCTGTAGAAATGAATACAGTTGTATGTTTAGCAATAAATCATGTGGTTTGACATTCTATTAAGAACTGTTTAAATCAAATGATATGACAGCTCAGTTAAATGAAAGTTATGAAATGGAAATATTTAGGGTTTAGGGTTTTTCTGTTGAGTCGTGTGAGTTTTTGAGAAACTATAAACAAACTCTATTATGTAAGTTTATTTTGTATATTGTAAATGAAGATAAAGTGCAAAGATAGAATTTCAAACTAAAAAAGCTTTTGAGAAGAAAACATGAAAACATAAACCCTAACTTAACTTTTAACTTGGAAGAATATTACTATATAGTATACTTGAAAACTAAATATTTAGAACTGTAGATTCAAAATAATCTACTGTAGAGAATACAGTAAACCTGGAAAATTTTAATGAATATGGAAAGAGAAAGACATGGGGCTATGATAACTAATACTAAATATTAATAGTAGGAATACTGAAGAAATATACAAAATTAATCTACTCATTCATATGGCAATCTGCCTATCATATCTACTTACACTTAATTTATTCTCTGTACTAGATTATGATGCCGATCCATTAGCATGGGGAAAAATGCAGAGAACATTTTAGTCAATTCATCATAAAAATCAATACTATTCAAAATCCTATTTAACTTAGAAATAAAAATAAAAATGAATGCATGTGTTCAGTCATATCTTTGGAAACAGTAAATTAACGATAAAAGATAGAAATTTTAATTGCATGAAATTAGAAAAGATAAGTAAAACCTATAAATGAAGATAGGGCCAAGAAACACCCAAGGAGGCCTGTTCCTCCCAACCTATTCCAGAAGAAGCAAAAAATTGCTGGCTTCTTGTGAACCCCCAAGCCTGCTTACTGAGCCACTAAGTTGATGGAATCTGTGTAGAAGCAAGGCACTCAAAAATACCTTCAGCACTCAGCATCAAACTCCTATAAACACATGCTTTCAGCACTCAGCATCAAACTCCTGAACTCAATAGAGTTTGGCAGACTCACAACATGATCAACAACTTAGCATATCCCCTCATCAAATCTCTTGGGTGCAAACACAGCAAAACCCCAAGGTAAATTTTATCGTCAGGAAAAGTGATGAACCTCAGTTCATAATTTGATGGCTATTATATAGACTGCCTAGGTCTTTAGCGGTTAGTTTGGAATAAATGAGCCTCAAGCTCTAGTCCCATCTTTCATGGCACTATGACCACATTTCAAGGGAGTTGTCCCATACCAACAACTAGTTAGTTGCATCATGATCCTGCCACTTGTCCATTGCCTTCTACCCCAGATTCCATTCCACCTAGTGAATCAATAACCATTCTTTCAACAGTCCTCTTAGGTGTTTGTCTCTTATTTTATTTATTAAATAATAAAATATTGTGCAAATTACAGTCATCCTTACACACCTGTCCAACATAAAACTTTACAATAAAAGTTATCATAATGTTTTCTAACACAAAATGTTTTCTAGCAAAAAGGGTATGCTAAAACACCCCCACTTAAGGGTGAAATCGCGAACCTGGGAAACACTTTCGTGACAAACAGAGTGAAAAAAACAGAGTGTGGGCGGATGATCATGCGAAAATAAGTCAACCTCAAACTCTAGGCCGAGAGTTTAAAAAACTCTAGGCCAAGAGTTTTGAGATTTAAAACTCTTGCCCGAGAGTTTAAAAAAACTCTAGGCCGAGAGTTTGAACCAATCGCCGGACTGTATTTTTAAAAAAACTCTCGGATGAGAGTTTGAACTAAACTCTCGTATGAGAGTTTGGAAGATATTTTTTCGACCGAGACTTTATGGTCAACAAAACCTGCAAAAATATCAGGCATCTTTCTGGAACCTGCAGCTTCAGCAAGCCCGAACCCCTGCAAATTTTAAGTATTATTTGTTGGACTTGGTAGCAATATATTCATCTTTGAATCTAGTTTCCAATGATATAATAATTGTTTCATTTCGATTTGAATTACTATTTATTAATAATTTTTTTCTAAACCTTATCCCTTAAGAATTTTATTACTTTGAAAATCACCCGAAATGAAAATTCAATATCATAACAAAGAGAACACCAAAAAATTTGAAATTTCACAGAGACCATAATTGGCTCGTCCTCTTCAAAAGGGTACTTTTATTTTTTCCAATAAGAGTCAAATTTGAAAGAAAATGTGAAGACAAAAACATGTGTCGATAATGCACCATTTTCTGAACATATGTTGTTTTGATAAATAATAAAAAATAGTTTCCAAGTCTTAAAAAACTCAAAATATAGTCCAGGATCCAGTGTAGTGTGTGTATATTATGAGCCTACAATTTTTTTCCCTAAATGAATAGCCATCTATCAAAAAACCATTATCAACACAGGTCACTCATTATCCATACTGAAAATTTTAAAGTATATGCTATATGTTGACAACAAATTTGTCCCACGATATGTCCATAATTTTTTTTTTTTAAAATACAAGCAGAAAGCTAATTCAATTATCTAAAACCTTTGTGTTTACTTCAAGTTGAAATTCCTAAGGGAGATATGGGTTTGAGGAGGTTGAAGTTGAAAAACATAAAATTTAGTAGTTTTGTTTGTAAAAAAAAAGCCAAAATTGTTTCCAAACTTCATGTTTTCACCCTTAAGCTCAACATCATCCTCGATGTTGCTAATTCATCATCAAGTTCCTCATGGAATGGAACTGGATATGCTGTCCGCATATTACTTTCCAGTTCCCAAGTAGCTTCACCAGGGCTAAGGTGCTTCCATTGCACCTTTACCTGCCCTATGGTGCGATTCCGAAGCATAATTTCCTTCCAGTCGAGAATATAGTCCAGTTCCACCTGAAAATCTCCTTCGGGTTCCACCTGTATGTCATTCCAATTCAGCACATGAGTAACATCGTGCACATACTTCTTTAAAACATAAACGCGAAAAACATTATGGATTTTTAAATTATATGGAAATGGCAGTTGATATGCAACAACTCCTATCCTTGATAGGATTTCGAATGGTCCACAATATGTTGGTGCTAGTTTAGCAAAACTCCCAAGCTTCAAAGAACTTTTCTTGGGTTTTACCTTTATAAAAACATGGTCTCCTACCTGAAATTCTCTTTTAGTGCATTTCAAATCAGCATAGCTTTTCTGCTAATCTTGGGTAACCTTTAAGTTACCTTGAACCTGTTTCACGGTTAGCTGCATTTCTTTCAATAAATATGGTCCTAACATTAATATGTCTACAGGGTTATCCCAAGAAATAGGAGAACAACATTTTCTTCCATACAAAATCTCAAATGGACTTAACTTAGCAGATGCTTGATAATTATTATTGTAGGCAAATTCTGCTAAATGTAAGAAATCTTTCCACTTAGATGGCTGATCTTTAACATACAATCTTAACATGTTTTCTAAAATTTGATTTACCCTTTCTGTTTGACCATCAATTTGTGGGTGGAAAGAAGTGATGAAATTTAATTTAGTATTTAATCCTTTAGACAGTGCTGTCCAAAAGTTTCCGGTGAACTTAGAGTCCCGGTCTGAAATAATTACCTTTGGAATTCCGTGCAAGTGAAAAATTTGCTTCATGAAAATATTTGCAATGTTAGAAGCCTTGAAATTAGTTTTAACGGGAATAAAATGAGTAGCTTTACTAAGTTTATCAACAACAACCATGATTGAGTCATTTTGCTTTTGATTTCTAGGAAAACCTGTAATAAAGTCAATGCTTATAATTTCCCATTTTCATTCTGGAATTGGTAAGGGCTGCAATAGTCCAGCTGGATGTTGATTTTCAACCTTAATAGTCTGACATGCAAAACATCTAGCTATGTATTCATCTATTTCATTCTTCATATTGGGCCAAAAATAATCTTTTCTTAACATAGTTATCATTTTCTGATAACTAGGATGTCCTGAATAAGGACTTTTATGAATTTCATCCAAAGTCAGTAGCTTAACTTTTGAAATATTAGGCACATAAATTCTATTTTTATAAGTCATTAAGCCATTTTCGTTAATGCTGAAATCTATAATTAAATTTTCAGATACATTTTCAGCCACTTTAACATGCAAATCTTGATAATTCTTATCTTGATTAATTCCTTCTCTAATCTAATTTTCCAGATCAGTCTTAAAAGCACTGATTGCTGCCACAAAAATCAATATGGCATTTATGCTCAAGGCATCAACAACCTTATTTTCTTTACCATTAATGTGATGAATCTCAAAATCGTACTCGCTAAGGAAAGCTAACCACCTAGCTTGCCTTGCGTTAAGATTTGTTTGATCCAATAAATACTTTAAGCCTTTATTATCAGTCATTAGAATGAATTTTCTCCCAATCAAGTGATGGCACCACATTTTAAGTGCATGTATTACGGATGTCAACTCAAGATCGTAAGTTGCATAATTATTTTCATGAATTTTTAATTTTCTTGACTCAAAAGCAATGGCATGACCTTCCTGACTTAAGACCCCTCCAAGTCCATTGTTGCATGCATCAGGGCATACGACGAAATCCTTATTGGAATCTGCAATTTTTAAGATGGGTGCAATAGTTAATAATTCTTTTAACTTATTAAAGCTTTCTTGACACTTTTGATCCCATACGAATTTCTTCCCTTTCTTCTACAAAGAAGTGATGGGGTTAGCAATTCTAGAGAACCCTTCAATAAAATTTCTATAATAACCTGTTATTCCCATGAATGACCAGACATCAGTTACGTTTTTGGGGACATGCCATTCATTAATTCCTTTTATCTTATCAGGATCAACATAAATACCATCTTTAGAAATTATATGACCCAAATACTGAATTTTATCTTTATAAAAATCACATTTACTGAAATTAGCGTAAAGCTGATATTCTCTAAGTACTTGCAAAATTATTTTTAAATGTTTGTCATGCTCTTCTTTAGTTTTGAGTAAATCAGAATATCATCAATGAATACCACTACGAACTTATCCAAATATTTATGTAAAACGTTGTTCATCAAACACATGAAAACTATCGGTGCGTTAGTCAGCCCAAAAGGCATAACTACGAACTCGTAGTGTCCATAACGCGTTCTGAATGCAGTTTTGAATATGTCCTCGTCTTTTATTCTGACTTGATGATACCTCGACCTTAAATCAATTTTAGTGAATATCTCTGCTCCACGTGCTTGATTAAATAGATGATCTATGCGGGGTAAGGGATATCGGTTCTTAATTGTCATTTTATTAAGGTGACAGTAATCGACGCACAATCGCATGGTACCATCTTTCTTTCTAACAAAAATTACTGGTGCTCCCCAAGGAGACACACTAGGCCTTATGTATTTTTTATCTATTAATTCTTTCAGCTGAGATTTTAACTCATTTAACTCCAGAATATTCATTCTGTAGGGGGCCTTTGAGTTTGGTACCGCACTAGGTACTAAATCAATGGTTAAATCAAGTTCCCTTTTCGGAGGTAATCCTGGAATTTCTTCTGGGAATACGTAAAAAAAGTCCCCGAGGATGGGAATATCCTCTAGTTTTAACTTGTCTTCTTTAGATGAACACCCGTCATTAATAACATTAACGACAAACATTTTACACCCTTTTTTGGCAGCTCTCTTTACTTGTAGAGCAGAAATCTATCTTACTGAAATCTTCCTATGAATTTCTTTTACTGTTTCTATATTACCTTCTTTATTTACACATGTAAAAGATTTGTCATAACAATTTAGTAAAACTCTATGCTGTTCAAGCCAGTCCATACCAATCAACAATTCATATGACCCTAAGGGTAAAATATTCAGATTAATTTGTGTTTTCAACTGACTTATAAATACTTCACAATCCTTGACAAAATATGTAACTTTTCTTTTAGTACTTGTTGTAAGCTGAACTAACCATGCATTATCAAATTTCTCTACTTTTAACTTGCAATGGTTTACTAAAGTAGGTGAAATATAACTCAGATTTGCACTGGGATCTATCAGAATAGAAATAGGCTCGTTTCGTATCATACCTTCAATTTCGACCATGGATGTTTGATGGTTAACTTGATGATTTTCCAATGCTGCATTTATCTTGGGCATTTCTCCTGTGATATCTCCAACTGTAGGTTCTGCTTGCATAGTGTGAATATTGTTGGTTGTCCTCTTGTTGCATGGGCAATCTACTCTCTTATGTGGTCCACCATAGTCATAACACTTCATGGGTCCTTTCTGTTCAGCATACCTGTTGTTGTTATTATTGTTATTGCTGTGATTATTATTGTTAGGTACGTTTCTTGCAGCAGTAAAGTTCTGAGATGCATTATTTCTGTAATTATTATGATTAGGAAAATTTATGTTATTAAAATTTTTCTTAAAATTTGCAGAATTATGATTAAAATTATTCTTTTTATAGTGAAACTGATTAGTCTTACTGTTCTTCCATCCAGTTGTTCCTTCTCTTTTTCTATTTTGATCAAAACAGAAATTAGCCTTTCTCATGGCCTCTTCCAAAGTGGAAGGGTTATCATACTACATACGGTCCTTTATATTGAAAGGTAGACAACAGAGAAACCTTTGCACTTTAGGCTTTTCCTCGACCATGTAAGGCACATACCTCAGCAAGCTAAGGAACTTGCTGCACAATTCTTTCATGTTCATTGTACCCAACTTCAAATCGTAAAACTCCTTTGACTTATCTTCAAAATATTGTTCCGACAAAACTTCTTTTTAAACAAACTTTTCAACATATTTCAAGTTACTTCTTTTTCTTTTATACTTTTAATTCTTTTGAGATCCTGCCACCAAATATATGCCTTCCTGGTCAGAT
Source organism: Larix kaempferi (assembly GCA_027924585.1). Classification (NCBI taxonomy): domain Eukaryota; kingdom Viridiplantae; phylum Streptophyta; class Pinopsida; order Pinales; family Pinaceae; genus Larix; species Larix kaempferi. The sequence goes on from BSBM01000061.1 coordinate 15,172,893, forward strand.
TGTAAATAGCCATCTTGCCTTTTAATTGAGAAGAGTAGTCATAAATATTAAAGTACTTCTTCATTCCAGACAGCCATGCTTCAGCTGTCTCACCCTTCTCACTTTTGCCATTAAAGGTGGGTGGCTTAATCTTTTTAAATTCTCCAGTAATATGTTCATGATGTTTATGTTTTCTCTTTTTAGAGCAGCAATCACTGTTACTGCTATCATGATCAAAGTCATTATTACTTGGATCAGATTTAGAGGATGAGTAACTGTTCCTTTTATCATTTCTTACTTTCTTATGCTTATGTTTGTGGGACATTATTTCAGAATCAGACTTCATTTCTGATTTTATGCCTCTTTCATCATTATGACAGTTCTCCCTCAAATTCTGTTGTAACTCTTCCTGTACCTTAAGGATCTGTTCATTCTCTTCTTTAACAACTTTTAACTCAGATTTTAAATCTTGTACAGTGCATAAAATTTTGGAAGATTGATTATTTAATTCAACATAAATTCCTTCAGAATTATTATTATTAATACGCTCATTACAAGGAGATCTGTCCTCTGCTGATTCTTTTGGTATTTCCATACCGGCAATTTAAAGGTCAATCTGTTTTCTACAAAAATAAAATTGAATTAAAAGTTAGTAACATAAACTTTCTGATTTGTTTTATGTTTGCGCGCGTGAGCCTAATTCAGGCCTAGAGTTTGAACTTGCACTCTGATACCACATGTAACATCCACAAAATCACTAAAAATTAAAATTTTTTGATATAGCAATATCATAAAGAAAATGCTAACTACGGAATGAAATATATTTAACTAATTAACTAATGGCAGCTTCACATGATAACCATTGTTATTCCTAAACATAAAATACAACAGATTATAAATCAAATGCGATAAAACAATGTTTATCTTCTCATGTGTTATGGTTCTAGTAATAATACTGATGATCTGTTTGCATATTTCTGAAGGGGTTCCTACAGGGTGCCCTTGGGTGTACTTAGCTTGATAGCTAAAGCATTGGCCCCTTTCTTTCGCAGATATGCAGGTAAGATAATAAAATAATTCAAGTACTTCAAGGCAATGTTATACGATTCAGCTAGCCGTCTCTGTTTTTAAGATAGATGTGTGTACTGCCATGCATGAAGGTATCGATGGTATGAAGTTTCAGTTTATCTTTTGTCAACTTGTACCATTTTTATCCTAAAATGTGAGAGTGTAGCTAGAGATATTTTTACATTATACTTCTGTTGTAATCATTGATAGAAATCATTAGAATTACAATTTATATAAATATTATGAGAGTTCTAACAGTCTGAACATTATGTGACTTTAGTGAAAGGTCTTTAAATCTTGATAACGACAAGCATATGATGATATCTATTATTACGACAAGCTTGAACAATAAGTGACCTTAATGAATAATGTTACTAAGTATCTAGTGGGGTTTCTTAGGATTGGAATCCTACCTTATTTAATTCGATTCGCTATTCTATAATAATGTTAGCATTATAATGCTATGGTGCATGAATAAAAGTTGGCCTTCGTAATTATATGACCTATTATCACATGCATCCTAAATTACTATATGCTTTTGCAATCCTAATCTACTATATGAATGTGTGGACAAATGTTGATTTGTTATGTAATTGTGACATATAACAATTTGTCACAATTTTTAAATTTTGAGCACTAATTCACAATACTCTAGGATCTTTGCTAAGAGAATAACATATACAGTATATCAATGCATGACAATCACAATATGACAAGCATCACAAGAATCAAAAGCATAAGAGACAAGAGACATAGAGTTTCCATGGGGAAAACCCTAAGGTGAAAAACCCCACAACTTCCTCAGAGATAGAGAGAGCAATGGCTCAACCAAATAACACTGAGATAGTCTCCTAGTAGCAGATGATCCTCCTTCTCACTAGTGCACCAGTTTCTGAGTGAGAGTGAGATACTTTTCCGAGTGAATAAAATAGAGATCTCTGATCTCTATTTATACTAACCTTTTTGCCCAGTGACCTTATGGGGCCGACTTGTCTATCTAGGTACATCACATTATTATATATATATTTCAGGGCCGGCCCCACACATGGTGGTCTAATAACCCATCGGCAAGTACACACACTTGCAACACTTGTCAATCCACATGACGACACTTCCTTATAGAGGAATAACACATCTCTATTAATGGTACAATAAATATATATAAAATACACAGATAAAATACATTCTGATGTTACATATACATCAACACTCCCTCTTAACTAGGAAGATATTTCTCGACATAGATCTGCTAGACAAGTCTTCTTCTCAGGATCATCATCATCGATGCGTTGTCATCATCATCGTCACTACTGCTGATATCGCAACCAATCTCTGACTCTACTTGTCATAGGAAGTTCTACAGAGCCAGTCCTTTTTCATACTGGATGTAAGCCCACCACCTACAGGTCTTCGTCATCACTGGCCATACTGTGGAATCCTCAGGACTTATTACGTGCGTCAAAACCTTGAAAGAGCATCCCGGGATGTTACAAGCACACGACTCTACCTATAATATCTCCCAGGGCCATATTATATGTGACCTCACCACAAAAGCTCCCATGAGCATCCCAGGCTGTTACGAGCACGCAGCTCTACCTATAGGATCTGCCAGGGCATGAATTACATGTGGTCATGGAAAAACCTTACAAGAGCATCCCAGGACTGATTATGGGCACACAACCCAACCTATCGGATCTCCCAGGGACACGAATTATATGCCATAGGACAAAACCTCGAAAGAGCATCTGCCAGATATCCCAGGGCAACGAATTACATGCCATAGGCAAAACCTCGTAAGACTATCTACAGATCTCCCAGGGCAATGAATTATATGTCCTCCCAAAGAAAAACCTCGAAAGAGCATTTGCCAGATATCTCAGGGCACCGAATTACATGCCATAGGAAAAACCTCGAAAGACTATCTGCAAATCTCCTAAGGAAACGAATTATATGCTCATCTGCACAACCTGATCCATGGCCATAGAGTATCAACCTGATACTCACCATACATCATCCTAATGTACACATGATCATCCTGATCATCATCACTGCAACATCCTGCTGCATGTCATCTGGAGCAACATCCTGAAGCTTGTCATCCATGATCATCCTAATCATACAATGCATCTACCTGATGCATACCAAGTATCTACCTGATACATATCATTATACATGATCAACCTGATCATACAATGTATCCACCTGATACAAAGACAAATACATGATACATATCACCATACATGATCCCCCTGATCATACAATGTATCCACCTGATACATATACAGATACATGGTCCAAGCATCCAACATGATGCGTACATACATATAAATGATCCAACTGATCATATCCAGCATCCAACATTATGCATACATACATACATAAAAATGATCCAACTGATCATATCCAGCAGAAACCATAACATCATCCTGATGCTCATCATCCAGCACTTACATCCACAGCCATGTGAAGGATCCTTCTTCCAACGTGCTTGGAATGGCTTCAGCAAATGTGTCCATCACTTCTTCCTCGAAGTGTCCTCGATCTGAAGAATTCCAAGCCTCTCTCTGAAGTACTCGAACTTCACCCTGGCTAGTGGCTTCTTCAGCACATCTGCAATCTACTCATCTGTCGCAACATATAGGAGCTTCACAGCTCCTCTCTGCACCATATCCCTGATATAGTGATATTTGATCTCTATGTGTTTCGTCCTGTCATGAAACACTGGGTTCTCGGACAGCTTCACACAACTTTGGTTATCATAGAAGATACTAGTAGCCACCAACGGGAGATCAAATAACTCAGACAGTAGCTTCCGTAGCCATACTGCCTCACAACTAGCTGAACAGGATGCAACATACTCTGCCTCAGCTGTACTCAGTGCTACGCAGGACTGCTTCCTGCTAAACCAAGAGATCACACCTGATCCCATACTGAAGCAGCACCCATATGTGCTCTTCCTATCTACAACACTGCCAGCCCAATCTGAATCAACATAACCCTGCAGGTTAAACTTTTGATTCACTTCATACTTGAGCCCATAATCCACTGTACCCTTTAGGTACCTCAGAACATGCTTTACAGCAACCAGGTGAACACTCCTCGGATCTGTCAGGAACTGAATCAATGTGTTCACAGCAAAGCAAATGTCTGGTCTCGTGTTCGTCAGGTGCACCAAGGACCTAATCATCTGAAGATACATAGAGACATCAACTGGCTCAGATGAAGCATCACATAGAAGCTTCAGATTCGATGCCATAGGTGTGGCCATGGCCTTGCAATCCATCATCCCGAATCTCTTCATGATATCTACTGTGTACTTCCCTTGACCAAGGAAGATCCCACCTGTACTCTGCCACACCTCCATACCTAGGAAATAGTGCATCATTCCCAAATATTTCATATCGAATTCAGCAGCAAGCTTCCTCTTAGTATCTGCAATCAGTGTATCATCTCCTGTTACAAATAAGTCATCGACATACAGGAGTAGAATCATAGGATTCCCTTCCTCAACCTTGTAGTAAAGGTTGGAATCTGCTTTACTCTTGGTAAATCCCAAACTAGATAGGAAACTATCCATCCTACCATACCAAGTTCTAGGAGCTTGTTTCAAGCCATACAAGGCTTTCTTCAATCTGCATACATATGACTCCCTGTCATGTATTTGAAAACCGAGTGGCTGCTCCACATATACTTCCTCTTCAACTACACCATTCAAGAAAGCAGTCTTGACATCCATCTAGTGTATCTTCCATTTCATTGCTGTAGCCAGGGCAAGTACTGCTCTGATGGAAGTATACTTGGCTACAGGTGCAAAAGTTTCTTCATAATCTATTCCCTCTTTCTGATAGAAGCCACGAGCTACGAATCTTGCCTTGTATTTCTCTACACTACCATATGCAGCATGCTTGATTTTGAAGATCCATTTAGAAGTCACAACAGACTTCTCTTTAGGTCTTGGGACAACATCCCAAACATCATTCTTCATTATTGATTGGTATTCCTCAACCATGGTATCCTTCCATTCTTTCTTTTCCGCTGCTTCTTCACAACTGGAAGGCTCTTTGTTCATAATGTCATAGAATAAAGCAACATAGCTGGTATGTGATCTGGTTCTCTTCTTTGCTCTGTGTTCTTCTTTTGGAATGCCAAATCTTTCTGCATCTTGAATGAGCTCTCTAGCCCATGCAGGTTTCCTCTTGCAAGAGTTATCCTCACAGGGTGGATCTACAAGTTCTTAAAGATCTTCAAACTCACAAACAACTTCTGGAACTGCTTCAGTCATGGTAGTGTCTTGAAATCTAGTTTCCTTAGGTTCTTCATAAACTTCGATAGGTTCCTTCCTTGATTTGATGAATGTTGAGTTTTCATCAAATGTTACATCCCTGCTGGCATCAATCTTCTTTTACCCTGGAAAGTATATTCTATAGGCCTTCGAGCTTTCACTATAACCCACAAATATACCCTTCTTTCTTGAAGGATATAGTTTAGTCCTCTTTTCCTTTTGGACATGAGTGTATACTGGAAAACCAAATATTCTGAGATGGCTGACTTCAGGTTTCTTACCAGAAAAGACCTCTTTTGGTGTCTTGTTGTCCAATATCTTGTGGGGTGTTCTGTTCTGCACATATACAGCTGTTCTAGCTGCTTCTACCCATAGATGCATAGGTAGATCCTAGTCATGCAGCATTGCCCTTGCTACTTCCATGATAGTTCTATTCTTCCTTTATGCAACTCCATTCTGTTGAGGATTATAAGGAGCAGTCAACTCCCTCTTAATCCCTGAATCACTGCAAAGCTTTTTGAAGTCACCTGAGGTGAATTCTCCACCATTGTCAAATCTAAATGTTTTGATCTTCTTGTCAGTTTGATTTTCCATCAAGGTTTTGAATTCCTTGAACTTATCAAACACCTCATCTTTTTTCTTCAAGAAGTATACCCAAGTCCTCCTGGAGAAGTCATCAATGAACGAGACATTGTAACTATACCCACTAAGAGAACTGGATGACATAGGACCACATACATCTGAGTGGATGATTTCTAGGATGTCTTTTGCCTTGCTTTCACTGCTTGGGAAAGCCTTCTTAATGTTCTTACCTTTTTCACATCCTTTGCAAACACCTTCATGTTTGGTCTTGATTTCAGGAAGACCCTCTATAGCCTTGCTTGCAATTGGAAGTGCTCTATAGTGCATATGAGCAAGTCTTCTATGCCAAAGTTCACTTGGCTCCATGGATTCATGTACCATGGCATGTTCAGGTTGTCCCTTCAATTTATACAAACCTCCCTCTTGCTCTCCAATCACTACTGCATCATCTATGTTCTTTCCCTTTGGCCACATTAGGACTTGGCCATCCACAAATGCAACCTCATACCTTTTGCATCCAAAGCAGAGATGGAGAGTAAGTTCTTCTTGAGCCCAGGTACATAAAGGACTTCTTTCATCTTCAAATATTTTCCCGAATCTAGGTTGTAGGAGGCTTCACCACTTCCTTTGATTGGGTATTGATAATCATCCCCAAGTTTCACCTTATGGGGTGATTCATGTTCAGATAGGTTCACAAAAGATTTCTTAAACCCAGTCATGTGTTTGGAAGCCCCACTGTCAATCAACCAATCATTACAACCATGGGAGATAGTACCTATGAAAGCAGAGATCAGAACATACTCTTCTTCACTTGATGAGTCATCATCGCTATCACTTTCTGCCCTAGCCTTCTTCTTTGGGGGTTCATCATCTTCGGCAGCATAAGCATGAAACCTTCTTTTGTTGCCCTTCTTCTTATTACTGGAGTTGTTGTTATTATCCCTTTTGTTCTTGGGACAATCTGAAGCAAAGTGACCCTTCTCATTGCATGTGAAGCATCTTAGGTCCTTCTTACTCTTTTGATAGGATCTATTGTGGCGAGAGTGCTCCTTCTTGGTTTTGCTTCTTTTGGTGTGAACTGCAAGAGCTTGATCTTCACCTCCCATCTTTTCCTCACGAGCTATAAGTCTAGCTTCTTCTTGAGAGCATTGTTCTCGCAATCTGTTGAAGGAGATCAACTTCTTCCTTGCACAAATTCCTTGAATGAAGGAATCCCATGACTTGGGTAGGCCATTTAGAGTGGTCATCACCACTTCACCATTCTCCACCATTTCATCCACTGCTTCTAGTTGTTCCTTGATCTGGGAGACCCTTGAAAAATAAGATTGAATGGTTTCTCCATTATGAAACTTTACTCCTTTCAATTGGTTCCGCAGGGTCATCTTCCGATTTATGTTCTTCCCTTCAAATAGCTTGGTCAATGAGTCAAACATCTCTTTGGGTGTCTTAAGGGAAGACACATGGGGTATGAGATGGTCTTTGATAGAATCAGCAATGATTCTCTTTGCCTTGACCAAGTTCTTCTTATGCAATACTTTAGCCTCTTCATCCTCTGGGATAGGGATGTCTTCTTTTACATATGAGTCCAACTCATTCTCTTCCAGGATTAACCCAATCCTATACTTCCAAGCTTGGAAGTTATCAACTCCTTCAAGCTTATCCTCAAGCTTGGTGTGGTGAGACATATTAAAGAGTACTTCAAATGAAAATAAAAAACATTTAGGTGTTACCACTTGAAATGATGAAAACTGGATCTTGTCCCGGATTAGGGTTTGTCGAAAAAACTGTAAAAATTCAAAATGTGAATTTCAAATTTCTGAAAGTATATAAAGATGCGCCTTGATGAGCTGATCATCCTGGTGTATTCAGAATTTGAGATCAGCAAAGTTTTCCCCTTCAGAATTGCCTTTTTGTCCTCCCGGGTTCACTAGGGAGAGCCTTGAATTAGGGTTTGAGTTTCTTGGAGATCTACCCAGCCAAAAATCTCGATCCAAAGCTCTAAACTTCGATTTTTGCAAGGAGCTTCCAGCTGTGCCTTCAGATTCCAGAAATTCTTATTTTTATGGAAACCTTAATTTTTAGGGCCAAATCTGAAAATGCTCGGAATTGAATTATGATTGGACAGATAGATGCGCCTTGATGAGTAGAGTCAATATACTATACTGATTTTCAAAAATCTGTGGAGAGAAACCCAATAAACAAGAAACTCAAGTTTCCGTCACTGCAAAATGTCTTCTTCTCAGGTTACCTCTGATACCATGTTAAATTTTGAGCATTAATTCACAATACTCTAGGATCTTTGCTGAGAGAATAACATATACAGCATATCAATGCATGACAATCACAATATGACAAGCATCACAAGAATCAAAAGCATAAGAGACAAGAGACACAGAGTTTCCGTGGGGAAAACCCTAAGGTGAAAAACCCCACAACTTCCTCAGAGATAGAGAGAGCAATGGCTCAACCAAAGTACAACCAAATAACATTGAGATAGTCTCCTAGTAGCAGATGATCCTCCTCCTCATTAGTGCGCCACTTTCTGAGTGAGAGTGAGATACTTTTTCGAGTGAATAAAATAGAGATCTCTGATCTCTATTTATACTAACCTTTTTGCCCAGTGACCTTATGGGGCCAACTTGTCTATCTAGGTACATCACATTATAATATATATATTTCAGGGCCGACCCCACACATGGTGGTCTAATAACCCATCGGCAAGTACACACACTTGCGACACTTGTCAATCCACATGACGAGACTTCCTTATAGAGGAATAACACATCTCTATTAAGGGTACAATAAATATATATAAAATACACAGATGAAATACATTCCAAAGTTAGATATACATCAACAACAATACCCTATGGAAGACTGTTAGGGTTATAATGCATAAACCATATGTGAAATAAAACTTAGCATTGGCATTCTATTATGTGCATACTATGTGATATAAAACTTAACATTAGAAACATATCAAACATGGATACTATGCGAATTTGCAAACATGGTTTGGAAATATAAAACATGGATATGATACAAGGATCTTGTTGTTGCTAATTAATACGATGCTGACAAGAGTTAATTCCATCACAGGTGTAGCCTGGCAAGGGTGATACGTAGGATTTGAATATTTATGAACCCTGTGACTTGTTAGTGGATTGTCTCGTTGGCTATTACTTGTAACTGGCTCCACGTGGTGAACTTAGTAAGAAACGTGGGAAGCCTGCCGAGCTATAAGATATACCTGGTGATATGGCATCCAACTGGGATAGATATTAATTGAGCCATTTATGAGGAAGATTGATCATAATATTGTCTTGGTAGTGGTGTTGCTTGGCTGGCCTGATCTCACCCATTGATCTAGTCTGTCTGGATTGTTGAGAATCTAAACCCTATTGCACTTGCCCGATCTGTAGAAATGAATATAGTTGTATGTTTTTTTTTATGGAAATAAATCATGTGGTTTGACATTCTGTTAAGAATTGTTTAAATAAAATGATATGACAGATCAGTTAAACGAAAGTTATGAAATGGAAATATTTAGGTTTTAGGGTTTTTCTGTTGAGTCTTGTGAGTTTTTGAGAAACTATAAATAGACCCTATTATGTAAGTTTATTTTGTATACTGTAAATGAAGATAAAGTGCAGAGATAGAATTTCAAACTAAAATAAGCTTTTGAGAAGAAAACATGAAAACATAAACCCTAACGTAACTTTTAACTTGGCAGAATATTACTGTACAATATACTTGAAAAGTAAATATTTACAACTGTAGATTCAAAATAATCTACTGTAGAGAATACAATAAATCTGGAAAATTTTAATGAATATGGAAAGAGAAAGACATGGGGTTATGATAATTAATACTAAATATTAATAGTAGAAAAACTGAATAAATATACAAAATTAATCTACTCATTCATCTGGCAATCTTTCTATCATATCTACTTACACTTAATTTATTCTCTTTACTAGAGTACGATGTCGATCCATTAGCATGGGAAAAAATGTAGAGAACATTTTATTCAATTCATCATAAAAATCAATACTATTCAGAATCCTATTTAACTTAGAAATAAAAATAAAAATGAATGTATGTGTTCAGTCATATCTTTGGAAACAGTAAATTAATGATAACAGATAGAAATTTTAACTACATGAAATTAGAAAAGATAAGTAAAACCTGTAAATGAAGATAGGGCCGACAAACACCCAAGGAGACCTGTTCCTCCCAACCTATTCCAAAAGAAGTAGCAAACTGCTGGCTTCTTGTGAACCCCTGAGCCTTCTTACTGAGCCACTAAGTAGATGGAATCTGTGTAGAAGCAAGGCACTCAAAAATGCCTTCAACACTCAGCATCAAACTCCTGTAAACACATGCCTTTAGCACTCAGCATCAAACTCCTGAACTCAATAGAGTTTGGCAGACTCACAACATGATCAACAACTTAGCATATCCCCTCATCAAATCTCTTGGGTGCAAACACAGAAAAACTTCAAGGTAAATTTCCTCGTCAATAAAAGTGATTAACCTCAGCTCATAATTTGAAGGCTATTATATAGAATGCCTAGGTATTTAGTGGTCATTTTGGAATAAATGAGCCTCAAGCTCCAGTCCCATCTTTCAGGGCACTATGACCACATTTCAAGGGAGTTGTCCCATGCCAACAGCTAATTAGTTGCATCATGATCCTGCCACTTGTCCATTGCCTTCTACCCCAGATTCCATTCCACCTAGTGGATCAGTAACCACTCTTTCAAAAGTCCTCTTAGGTGTTTGTCTCCTATTTTATTTATTAAATAATAAAATATTGTGCAAATTACAGTCATCCTTGGACACCTGTCCAACACAAAACTTTACAATAAAAGCTATCATAATGTTTTCTAACACAAAATGTTTTCCAGCAAAAAGGGTATGTTACACACATATACGCGGATCCCCCCCTATGTCCATTCTAATTTCCAAATTAGAAGGTGTACTTCCATCTTTCTCTTTGGCCTTGCTTTACATTGGGGGTTTTCAAAATCTCTAGGAATTATTTCATCTATAAGGGGTGGGCTATTCCATGCATAGGGCCCAAACTCAATGGAAAAACTTCCTCCCTTCAGACTATGTTTGACAATGATGATACAACTAGCAATGATGAATTCCATATTACCATGATTGATTAGTCTAGCTAATAGAAATACTTTTTACATGTATGATAGCATGCACAAAACCAATTGTTTCTTTTCTATGCATGGTTGAGTCGCAAACAATTAATAGAAACATTTCTTTGGAAGTGAGCTAATGTTGTTAATGTCGGCTTATGATCTTATCCAACCTAAAATATATGATTGATTGAAGTGAAAGGCACTGACAGGAATACATCTTATGCTCCACAGGGCATATATTTATTTTTTAAGCGTCATAGGACTCAAACACCAAAATAGAAAGGGTGTTATGTATTCATATGACCAAGGTTTGAAAGTGCAAGCCTACTTTATTGTTGTTTCCATCTCAATCTTCATTAAGTGTCTTCTAAGAAAACACATATGATTTTCCTGAAAAGCGAATGAGCTGGTTTAAGGAAGTATGTTGGGTGTATGGACAAAGATAAGGAACACCTATTTTTTATTATTCATGTTGAAATCTCATGGAAGAAGATTAGTACAATAAAAACATATGCAATCATACTTGATAACACAAAATAGAGGGTCAACATATTCACCAGATGTTTTACGAGAAGTTAAATACTATATGTGTAATCAACAAATTCAGTAGGGAATACAGTTACAATGTGAGAGGGTTGAATCCATTTACCATCAATAATCTATTGACTAGAATAAATTTACAAATCATAACATAATCCCTAGATTAATAAACTTGATTTCCGACAAAACATCATTGCAAACACATAAAACTTAAATTGATCCAAGCCAAGAATTGAATTCATATGCTTATGTTTCACCAAGCCACCCTAGCAAATCCATTGCTAAGTCTGCAAATCATATTAAAATGCCACTAATTTCCTCATAGCCATTTTGATTTGCTCATTCCTCGCATAAAAGAATGTTTCCCCCAATTCCTTTGCCCCCAATTTCTTCCCCCCAACTTGTATTTCCTTCCATGTAAATTTGAATTTTAAAAATTTATTAATATTATTATATTATATTATATATTATATATTTATATATTAAAAAAATATTATATATATGCCTAACATATTATCATATTAACATACTATATTAGTATTATTATATTATATTAATATTATCATATTATTATATATGAGTTTAACATATTAACATATCATCTATGTATATATATTAAATGTATAATAATATAATATCATACTATATAGCTATATATTAAAATATATAACTATTATATATTATTAATTATACATATTAACTATAGTATATATAATAATTATATTATATAATTTTAAATCTAGATGAATCCACAATCCGTTGGGATTACTTGGGCGAGGTCCACGTTGAAATATTCTCCATCACTAGATAGTATGCACACTCTTTCCCACCACTATGAATCCATCCGCAACGTTAAAATTTTCTAAATTAGAAAATTTAGAATCCATCTACAATTTTAAAATTTATTAAATTGTAATCTACGTTAGGGGATCCTTGTTGAATCCATTTGCATCCCCTTACAATTTAGTAAATTTTAACAATGCAGATGGATTTAGAGACCCCTCTGAATCCATCTGCAGCGTTAAAATTTACTAAACCGTAAAACAAATGTTAGGATTTAGTAAAATTTTAATGTTGCAGATGGATTTAAAGACCCCTTTTGGGTCCTTTGTGTATATTATATTGAGTTGAGGCTTGATCAAGTCCCAGATTACAATAAGCTAGCTATATGTATAATACGTGTGTATAATAAGTCCCTTAGTGATGTACCCTAAGGGCCCCCCTTAAGTTTTACGATTTAGTAAATTTTAATGTTGTAGATGGATTTAGAGACCCCCTTAAGAGAATATTTGAATCCGTCTGCAACGTTAAAATTTACTTTAAATCATAATTTTTATTTTACGATTTTGTAATTTTAACATTTGCTATATGTATAATATATATATATATATATATAATGTTGTAGATGGATTCAGAGACCCATTCAAAGGGGGTCTCTAAATCCATCTACAATGTTAAAACTTACAAAATTGTAGTATAAGTCTCTTAGTGATCTACGCCAATCAAGATGATGGGCATCGGATTATACAATCTCTAGAGGGCATATTAATGTTTGGACTAATTCATATTAATCTAGTTGTACTTGTTATCTAGTCATATTTTTTATCCCTTGACTAAATTAGTAATTTTTGTAGTAATTTTTAGTAGTGTCACTTATTATGTAGTCGTATTTTTTATCCCATGACTAAATTAGACATTTAATTTAGTTATTTTTAGTTATTTTCTCAAATTTAGTAGTATTTAGGTTAAAAACACCATTGTGACTGCCATTTTTAGTCACTTAGTCATTTATTTGTCCAAATTATACTAGTGTATTTATCAAAAACATTATATTTCCTCACAATATCTTCTTTCAACTCTGGCCTTGAAATATCCCCCCTTCCATTATTGCTAACATTAATTTGAAATTGTCTTCTATGTAATTTGAGGCTCTACCAAAAAAATAGTGCAAAACTTATGTTCCATACATTTTTCTACCATTCATATTGTAATTTGTAGCTTTCTTCACGGATAGTTAGTTATCTCTAATATTCTTGAAACATGGAAAACACTTGAGTAAATTTTTTTTGATACTGCATGAAAGAATTTTTTTTATAACACTTAGACTAGTGTAAGGAAGAATGTTCTTGTGTGTGATTTGTTGTATGGAGTGACCAAATGCACTAAACAATAGGTTCAAATGTAGACATAAAATCAAAATGTGAATGATAAAAAAACCTAATATTATCCCAAGAATGAGTTATATGATGAAGAAAAGAGAATCAAACCTTTGGGGAGGCTTCTTCATGAAATGCCTTTATTGTGTAGAAAGAGGAGATGGATCCAAGTGGAGGACCCTTTCACAACAAACCTAAAAATAATGATAGAAAAGAAACAATTCTAAGATAAGATTAGTAAATGAAATGGTTAGTGTAAAATCCATTGGAGAAATATGCCAAACCATTTAAACAAGCTTTTGGAGGTGTTACGATGGTACTAACACCAGTGTACCTGCAGAGGTTCCCTAGGGAGAGGATTTTTTTTTTAACCAGGAGGAGTGTTTAGCTAGCTCATTCTGAGATAGGGGCATGGCCAGACCCTTTGGTTTCTCTTCTGCAAATACTATGTCTTAATGGCATCGCTGATTGTCTCATGAAAGGGTTTGAAACCCTGAGGTAGGTGTCTGGGTCTTCCAGGGGTGGGTCACTTGGTCACATGACCCCAAGCTATTTCAGCACTCCAGCGATAGTTTTTCCAGCATTGAGACTCACTCTTATCTTCTAGAGCACATCCAACACCCTCCTGGTCCTCCAGTTCAGCAGCGCCCTCCCTCTAGGCCCTCCTTCAGAGGACGATGTCATCCTCCTGGCAGATGGTTTTCTTTCTAAAAGGGAGGGGCATTGAGGGTTTTCATCACTATTGGGGTTAGTTGGGGCATGACACCCCCCCCCCCCCGGGTACAGTCTGGCCTTTTGTTTCGTCAAATTTGACCTTGTTTAACATATTTTAGTACCTAGGGGGTAAAATACCCTAGGTAGCCTACAATAGGCCATTTTTAGATTATTTTAATTCTAATTTTAATTTGACATTTTTAATATTAAATTTACCTTACTTTATGTAAAAGTGAGTGTGAGATCATATAAATCAAATTTCCTCACTTCACTTTTGGACATCAACTCTTGGGATAAGATTAGTATGTCTGTTATTTTCCCTAACTAGGGCTCTTTGAAGGAAGACACTCCTTGATGAAGGTTATTTTGCAAGTTTGAAGCATCTCTTGGAATTTTTTCTTTTGTTCATGCCATTGCTAAGGTCAGGCTAGAGTTGTTTGATTAACACATGTACTTGGAGGTATCTATACTTTTAGTTTGATGTCTCTTTGTCAATTTGTATGAAAGTGATGCTTGTTAGAGTTGAATGGAAGTCATTGTTGATTCATTTTGTCATGATTTGCATTTCATTTTTGTCATTGGTCACCATAGCATTCAAGCTTGAGCTTTAGGTCTTCAAGTTTTTCTAGGCTAGGTCTCCTTAACGAATCCTAGAGATTGTTGAGGTTAGCCCTGTTGAGGTTAGCCCTAGCTGCCAAGCTTCCCAAGCACAATCAAGGAGGGTAACTCCTCTCATTGATGCCCTAGGGTTTTGTGACTAGCTCTCTCTTGAAACCCTAGGTTGTTCTACATCATTTAACCTAAATTTTACTTGCATTCTCATGTGTAAATTTTCATTTTCATGGTAGAATTAAGGTTAGATTTAGGTCTGCAATTTTATGACAAAAACCCTAAAAATAAAAAAAATTTAATTTTTTTGATTTTTTAGCTTTCCTAAAATTTCAGCCCTCTCTCCTACAATTTCGACCTGCCTTCTCTAGGCCTAAAATCCCTAGGGAGAAATTTTAGGAATCCCTAAAAATTTAAAAATATAAAAAATTCCTAAAAAACACCCTAAAAATCTAAAAATAAAAAAATTAATTTTTTTTTGCCTCCCTAAAATTTCGACCCTTCCTCCTATAAATTCGGCCTACCATTTTTGTCCCTGGAAAACCTAGGGCGAAGTTGTAGGAAGCCCTAAAATTTTCAAAATTCTCAAATATCCTAAAAAACCCTAATTTTTTGTATCTTTTGTAAATATTATGTTACATTAGTCTTAATTTTTTTTTTTTTAAATTTATGAGTTAGTTTTTAATTTTATGTACTAAAATCCCTAAATTCTAAGTGTTGAAACCTAGAACTAAGAGGCCCTCATACTTCCTCCCTTTCCTCCACGTTGCCCACTCTTACATCTTCCTCCTACCTCTCCTTACCTTCCATCTCTCCTCCCATTAACCTCTTCCTTCACGTCTTGTTCTCCCTCATCCCTTCACCATTTCTAGCCCTCCTTTCTTCCCCTTTTCTTCCCACCTTTTTCCTTCTTTCACCATCTCCTCACTGCCCTCCACTTCATCCTTTAACCCCTTTGAAAGCCCAATTAGCATATCTGAATGAACTGATACCTCGTTGTTATATACAGTATTATTCATACATAAAATGATTATCTAACCCTGCAATTATAAATGTATTAAATTACAAATATGGAAACTAAGCTATATTTGATACATACTAATTGATGAATGATAGATATTAAATGATACTTGAATGCTACATTTGCACCAACCTTCCCTTTCTTTATCATTCACATAGGCCTTCCCTTTGGGAAGCCCTTGGGTGCCCTAATTGTGCTTTTCCTTCACACCTAAAACATTGTAAACATAAGCACATGAAAGAGTAGTGTTAGGACAATTCATGTTAGTGGTTGATTTAGGAATTATCTCCTTATTTAGTGAGTTGTCCTATACCTGCAACAAGTCTGATTTTTTAAAGTGCATACACTTAGAAAACAAATCAGTATATCAGTAATTTATAATTCATCTTGACTTGAAGAAAGTTGATGTTAAAAAATATATTATACCAGTGAATGATTATTGCTACCACAGTTGTGACTATAGCACATATCTGAAAGTGATGATAAGGAAACCTTATTCAATACCAACTTCCACGTGCACTTTTCCTTACATACTTTGATATCATAATACTGTGGTCACTTACCTACTGATCTGAAGAGATGATTTTTTATATTGCATACCTTTTCTTTGGTGAATGAATAATGAACTTATTGATGTGATATAGATCTTGAAATTATGTGCATATTGGTAAACAAACCTTGTTACGATTTGCATTAGTATCTTTGGAATGATAACTATTTGTCATCACTGAAATGCTTTGACCTTACCAAGTGAATAATTTCAAAGAGTACATCTCAGTACATTATTGGTTGGTAACACTAATCATGTTTTAAGTGTTATGAATTATCTTATATCTAGCTGATGTATGGCATTGATAATTAACACTTAAGGCGTATTTGGTGCTCGGTTATAGTTTATTGGCCATACAGTCTCTTGATCCAGTATCAGTTATTCTTACATATGTACAAGTTTCTTATGTTCCTTTGTTGGCAAATGATCCTAAACCTACATTTGGTAAATGGTTGGATTGGTTAGTGTTTTGGCAATATAGTCTTTTGATCCAATATTGATAATTGCGATACATTCTCACATGCTTATACACTTCATTGAATGATCTAAGTGAATTATTGATCTAGATCATATCTTTGCACTCACTAGCATTGATCCTTATATTATTGACTCCATTTAGGCACTAGTATGACCATAAGATTGCATCGAATATAGTTGGTTGGTTGTTCTAGTGTTTCTTACAGGATTCCAGAAGGATACTTCTCCTTGGTAGTTTTGAATTCCAAAGAAGTTAGAACGGTGGATGAGGTGACATTGGGTCACTGATCTTATTTATGCCTACTGGGAATTAGCCCTGCTAATTTTCTCGGTAACAGGAGGGATTGAAACTTCACTAGAGTTATGTATTTAGAAAACATCAATCCTTTCAAGTTATGAATTTAGAGAACAAGAACATTAGTTAAAAGGATTAAATATAAAATAGAAGATTCACGCTTAAGGGAGTGATGGATATGGCCTCCAAACTCTTTCTTTGAGGGGTTCTATCCTCTTTGGAACACTTTGTCTCAATCTTGTAATGATTTTTTGGTATAATTTAACCTTATACAAAATAAAATTCAGCAAACAATTTGGAAACTCAATCACTCATGGACCTCAATAACAAGGATGGAACCAAGTGAACATCAAACCTTGGAAAAAACTAGTAGCATAACCTTACATGAATTGAACTTGTGAAAAATTATAGAGGATGCATCTATTTATAAAGTTTCATGGAGGAATAAATGGAGGAAAGTGGAGCTTCATATCAAATATTGACCCATGTGATTGTCTTTAAACTAGTTATAAGTAAGGGATAGCCAAGGTACTCCACCTTGAGTGAAGAAGTCTAACCATAAACATATTGAACCTTCACTAGATTTATTTCTTTCTTCCCTATTATACCATTTTCCAAATAATATTTTGAATACATATTTTGTGAGGAACCTACAACAATTAATTAATGAAAATGCACGATATATCAGAAATAATAGAACACAAAAGGGTGAAAACGTGAAGGTGGGTAACACTTCCGTGAGAATCAAGTGAAAAAAAACATAGCGGAGGTTATTCAGCCGAACAATCCATTATTTATTCGGCCGAATAACTAGTAACGGTTCTCCGTTTAAATTAACAGGGACCTCGAAGTGTGTGCGAGGCAGTGCCCGCCGAAAAAAATCTCTGGGTTTGTTAGTTTATTCGGCCAAATAATTATTCGGTCGAATCATTATTCGGCCGAATAATGTTTCTGCATAAAATCCCAGCTGCATCCATTGTTTGTCATTTTCTTTGGCAGGAGTTTTGGACCCCTCCTGTGGACCCTTTTCCAACTCCGCTGGTCGACCCTTCTACAAACCCGTCTATGGATTTTCTCGCACCTGTGGACCTGGCTGCTATCATCGATGATCTCACCACCCTCTCTCGCCACCATTTCATCAATTTCCATTTCGCCACCCAACATCTCGCCATCCGCCACCCCCAATCTCGCCATCTCATCACCCAATCTTCTCATCCCGCCATTTGCCACCCTTTCGACATCTGCTCCCCGTTAGATCCGCCACCACCTATAGATTGTAGGTTCACTTTAGCTTCAACGTGGAGTTTTACGGGTTCTACGTGGAGGTTCATCATCAGTGTATAGTTGATAGCGCATTGATTTCGTAGGTATCATTTTAGTTTCTAGTTGTTTCATTTTTTATTTCCATTTGTTTTGTTTGTTTGTTTTATGCTACTAATTAAATTTGTTGATGTTTGCAGTACAATTCTTTTTGTTCAGCGAGTTGGTGATCTACTCCTGTGTGGCATTGGTGTTTGTGTTCGGTTCTGTGAGTTTTTGTCTTGCTCCTATTTGCTAGGTTCGACGAAATGCTATCTGCGAGTTAGTTTTACAAGTATCCCTTAGCTTCTTAAAATCTCTGGATTGTCAATAAAGATATTCATTATTTAATTTAGCCATATGATAAACATGAAAGTCCCCATTTATATAAACATTTAAGGGTCGATGTTGCTTATGTTTAGAGGTTAAATGATGTACTCATCTAGTTTTCAATGAAATAAATGTTTAGATATTGAGATATTTGATTAAGTATTTAAATGAGAGGGTTGTATTTAGAAAAAATAGAAAAAAATATATTTACGTCAATGACGAGTCGTAAATTTACCTACTTAGAACTAAATTTGCGGGTGGAAACGCGAAGGTGGGTAACAGTTTGGTGAGAATCGGCGGTGGAAGAACACTAGCGGAGGTTATTCGGCCGAATAAGTTTAATTATTCGGCCGAATAATATATTTATTCGGCCGAATATTTAAATTTATTCGGCCGAATAACTTAGTATTTATTCGGCCGAATAACTGTTAACGGGCCACCGTTAGAATTAACGGAGGCCTCGAAATATGTGCATTGTTTTAGCCAGACGGAGGAAACTCACGGCGGTGCGAACAATTGTTCAGCCGAACATTTGTTCGGCCGAACAATTATTCGGCCGAATAATTGTTCGGCCGAACAAGTGTTCGACCGAACAATTATTCGGCATAAAAGCTCGGTCGCGGCCCCTCACCTGTCATTTTCTCTGCTCGCGTGGACCCGTGTTGCGCCGATAGGGGCCCTCACGTTCTGTCATCTGTCCGCCCTGTCGCTTGTTTGCAAGCCGGTTGGTCGCAGGCGTGTGTTGTTGATCCGCCACCCTGCGCATAATCTGTTGTTCGTCGTAGCCCGCCCCTTTGCCTATCCTTTGTGAGAAAGAAGCTGTTCTCGTCACTTGCACGTAAGTGAGGTTCCCTCTGTTCTGGGTGTTCGTATTATCGTTTCGGGTGTTGGACGTTCTCGTCACCTGCAGGTTGAACGTTGTTGAGGTGCTGCAGCTGGCGACCGATTGACGCGGTGTTTGCAGAGGTATGTGTTTTCATTTTTCGATTTTGAAAATGTGTTTTTCTGTTTTAAAGTTGCGTATTGAAGTTGATACTGTTATTGCTGGAAGTCTTATTGAAGCTGATGTTGTTAATGCAGGTCTTTCGATTCATCTGCGACGGCCGTCTCGGGTGTTTCGAATTTGGAGTTTGTGCTGTGTTCGGGCAGATTTCAATTTGCATTCTTTCGTTTTGGTTGCGTTTTGGAGGTATGTAGAATAAATTTTTTTGTAAATGTCTTCTATTTATATTTTTGTTACCGTTTTGCTTTAATTATGTGTCTGCTGTGTCAATGGTTAGAGTCCATGGACTCTGTCCAACTGGGCAGAGTAAATGGACTCGTCCAACTGGGCAGAGTCCATTTACTCTACTCAGTTGGACAGAGTTCATGGACTCTACCTAGTTGGACGAGTCCATTTACTCTGCCCATTTGGACAGAGTCCATGGACTCTGTCAAGTTCCGCAGAGTCCATGGACTCTGTCCAGTTCCGTAGAGTTGTTGGAGTTTGGACGTAACGAAGTTGAAAATGATGTAAATTTAAATATGAAAGGAATATTGTAAGTGTTAAGTTTTTTCAAATTTTTGTATTTGGCTGTGTTAAAAAAAAAAATTAAAGTAGGACAGTAATTTTATTTGGAAAGGACATATCCTATTTATATGCAGGATTGTTTTATTCATTAACTCTGTCAACTTGGAAAGGAGAATATATTTTTGTAACTCAATTTATATTTTTTGTAATCGTTTTGTTTTAATTATGTGTCGGCTGTGTCAATGGGCATAGTCCATGGACTCTGTCCAGTTGGGCAGAGTTGTTGGAGTTTGGACGTATTGAATGTTGAAAATGATGTAAATTTAAATATAAAAGGAATATTGTTAGTGTTAAGTTGTTTTTTGAAATTGTTGTATTTTGCTGTGTTTAGAAAAGAAAATTAAAGTAGCACAGTAATTTTATTTGGAAAGAACATATCCTATTTATATGCAGGCTTGTTTTATTCATGAACTCTGTCAACATGTCCAAGTTGGCAGAGTTCATGAACTCTGTCAACATGAACTTTGTCAACATGTCCAAGTTGACAGAGTTCATGAACTTTGTCAATGTCCAAGTTGACAGAGTTCGTGAACTCTGTCAACATGTCCAAGTTGACAGAGTTCATGAACTCTGTCAATATGTTTAAGTTGACAGAGTTCATGAACTGTGTCTTTTTACAGAGTGCAGAGATCTATATATTACTTATATTACAAATTGTGTTGATAGATAGCTTAGATACAACCAAATTTTAGACAGTTAAACTCTATTTTTGATAAAACAATAATTTAAATGGACTTTAGGTACAATGCAACTATAGACATGAATAGGTTTTAATCTAGATGTACTATAGTAAGTTTTATGTAATTGAACAATAATAGTCAGTCATTTTATAAAATACTAAATGGTATTATGCCACAAAGGTTTAGAGTTTTATTTTAGTAAAGGTGGTGATCTTGGTATTATGTTTTCTGTTGTTTGCAACATGGCAGACTTGGAGAACATAATACCAAGAATCGTTACTGTTATCAGATTGAAATTAAAGATCATTGTTGAACATGGCCAATATGGGAAACATGTCATTTAATTCAATCATAATACTATTAACAGTAATTTTCTTTTTTATTCTATGGAATAATGGGAATATTTGTAGATATAATTTATGTGTAGAGTATTAAAATATTTTGTTCAAATTATTAGTTTAAAAAACTGAAAAGTTTATCGAAAATGGCAAATTTGAGAACATTTCAACTCAAAACACGATACATGAATTGTCAATTTTTATTTTATTTTGTGCAATAATGAAAATATTTTAAAGATGTAATAATGTTTTAGGTATTAAGTTAGGTATTAGGAAGTTAAAATAGAAACATTAACTCTTTTTTTGACATAAAAAAATAAACCCATTAACTATACTGGTTCCATTTATTTTAAACATCAAAAACACTTGGAAAATTGGTACATTAATTCATCATCTAACAATATTAGATAGACTCTTTCTTAAAACTATTAGATTATTAATTAGGTAAATCTAGGTACTTGTTAAATAACTTAGTCTCTTTACTAGTTAGGTTTTAGAATTCATAGCATTAACATGCAGGATTTGAATATGTAATTAGTTGATATTTGTGTTTAGGTGTAGGCATTATATATTAAATGGAAAGAGAGTATTCTTTGAGGCGAAAGCGTAGGAGGTCTTCACAATCTTCTGGGGTGGGTGGTACAAGTGATAATCAGAGGTTGTCAACCTCTCCTCGGGACTCTAATTTATTGTATAGTTCGCATCGGCGAGGTGAAAGGGGTACAAATGATTCCCCTGTATCTTCTATGGGAGAACGTCGATCTTGACCCTCTATTGGTATATGAATATCAATCTTTTAACATTTATATGAAATTTGTCTTTTTGTGTGCAAAATTTGTAGTTGTGTTTAAACAAAACTTTATTTTCATTTGAAGCAGAGCATGGTTCGGAAGATGCTCGTAATTCTATAGGGAGGGAGACAAGGCAAGCAAGGGAGACAGATGATGGTGCAGAGCAAGATTCTCAAGAGGCTCACCATTCTACACGAGGTGATGATGGTCGTGCTAGGACGCAATATGTTGAACTAACCGAGGGTTGTACACCCATTACGACATATCCATCTGATCTACCTCGGGAGCTTCCATGGGAAGGTGGTGATCATCAAATGACTCTTGAAAGATGTAGATCCCACTATGAGAAGTTGCAAAATGATTTGTCTACTATGGATCTCCCTCCGGAGAGTAAACAAAGTTTGGAGATTTTTTTGGGATCATTGCAAAACTTCATTCAGGCATATGAGAATCTCAGGCCAAGTACAGATGGTTTTGTAGATTTGATGCGAAGACGAAGGGATCAAGTGATGGGTCCAGACAAATGGGATGTTGTGAAAGAAAGAGTGACAAAAGAGCAGGCCAAATCAATGTTTAATTTCAAAGAAGGTTTGAAAAAAGAAATGTTGAAAGTGTAATATTTCAAACATCCTCATTTGGCACATTTACTTTATGATCGGTTTCTTGCAGCCTACGGTCGTTTTCCATGGAACGATGAGGTTTCTCAGTATTTTGCTAGATTTTTTTATGCTGAGTTTTTTTTAAATATGAAGCCAGATTATACTGATGTTCATTCAAAATTTTATGGAGTTGGGAAGGGTCAAATATATGATCGAGAAGGTGCGCATAGAGATCCTGCAACTCTTAGACCTCCACCTCAGATATCTCGTCCACCTAGGTTGGTGGCATTAAAATCAGAGATGGAGCCCACATCTCAACTTGGGACAACAGCAAGAAATTTTGTTGGCGATGGGTTATCATCAGTATTAGTGGGAGTAGATGTGGGGTTGGTTAGAGAAAGGGCTCGTTTTGCTATTCGTCAAAAGTTTGTTTATAAAACTGATGATAAAATAGATGGAATGACCATTGAAGATCTCAGGGCATATGCGAAGATTTGTCGTGACTTAGCGGCAAATGTTATATCCAATGACACATCGAGTTTGGGAGAGGTTTGTTGACTACATGATATGATTTGATTTGAAATAAATATTTTATTTATTTTGATTTTATTTTTTTTGTTACATTACCATAGGTACATTATGTAAATGTTTAAATTGGTTGCAGTTTTCAAGAATGATGAATGAACATTCTTTCCACATTTCAACTAGCGAAAATCTAGAGAGAGAGGTACATATTTATTATCAACATATTTGTAATTATGTTTGAATTTGATATATAAATATAAATTATTATTTTTGAATGATAATTTAACTATGCATCTTATTGTTAATTTGACTTATCCATGCAGGTTTCTTTAGATACGAACTTTATAAATGATTTACCATCTATTATGAGCTAATGTTTTTTAATATTTTTGTTTTAGTTTTAAGTTAATTGGCATAGTAATTTTTTTGGTTTGCATTGTATATTTTATTTATTAATACAATTTAAATTTTAGGGTGGAGATATAGGTTCTTTGCTTAATGAAACAAATATTGGTAGAGAGGTAATTTTATTGACTGCTTTAATTTTGTTGATTGTTTTAATATTTTAATTTTTGTGGATTTAGATTTATGAGATTCATAAATTGATTTTATATATGTCGCAGCTTGGGTCTCTCAAGTCTTTTGGAGGCAAAGGAAAAACTCCTTTGGAGGATGGTGGTGGACAAGCATTGGGAGAATTTGATGTAATATTGTTAATATTTGAATTATTTTTTGATATATTACTTTAATATTTTAATTTTTTGATTATAGTTTAAATAATTTAAATGATATGAACATAATTTTTTTTTACACATGTTGTAGGGAGGGTTGAGTCCAGGGGGAGGCCCGAGTGGAGGATAGCATGGCACGGACATTTTATTTTTATAGTTCATGGTGGATAATGTTTTGTTGTTGATATGCATTTAGATTGGAAGCATTTGTTTTGGACATGTTGAGGAGGTTTATTTTTGGACTAGATATATGGATGTACATTGAATTTGCATGTTCATGAGTATTTTTTTGGAGATTATATTACACATGTAAATTTTGAACTTGCATATTTCGTAAATCATGGTTTTTAAATGATTTAGTTTATTTTTGCTTATTTGACATATTTGGTGTTAAATCTAGTTTAAAATATGTATTAATTTGCATGTTTGAAAGAATGAATGAATATATATAAAAATGAATGTTAAGAAACATGACATTCTTGAATATTATTAAGTTTAAGAAATGTTATTTAGGAAGTTTAAAAATGGATAAACATAGGTTTAAAGTTCATAAATGATGAAGTTTTGATTAAAGTTTAAGAAATGTTATATAGGAAATTTTTAATAGTGGATGTTGACATATAGGTTTAAAGTTTATAAATGAGGAAGTTTTGATTGTTCGACATGAATGAATGATAAAATTGAGTGTATTAAGAACAAGAATGTTAGAAAGTTTAATAATTTGTTAGAAGTTTTGATAGAAATATGAATCAAGAAGTTTAAAAATGAGTGTTGTCTTTGAACGTTAGGATGTTTAGAAATGTTAGAAGTTTTCATACACAAGGATGAATCAGGAAGTTTAAAAGTGATAACATGTTGAGTTCAAATTTTAGAGATGTTAGGAAGTTGAAGAATGTTTGAAGTTTTGACGAAAATATGGACGAAATATAAATGAAATTTAAGTATTTGAATGTTATCTTCAAGGATGTTATGAAGTTTTAAGGAATGTTAGAAGTTGATAGAAATATGAAAGAAATAGAAAGTTTAGGAATTTGTTATAAAGTTTTAGGGAATGATAGAAGTTTTATTAGAAATATTGGATGAAATAGGAAGTTTAGGTTCATGTTATGAAATTTAGAAATGTTAGGAAGATTATGAATGTTAAATATGAGTTTTGATAAAAATATGGATCAATTAGGAAGTTTAAAATGTTAAGAGTATATTCAAATGTTATTTTTAAATGTTAAGAAGTTTATGAATGTTAAAATTTTTGATAGAAATATGGATGAACTAGGAAGTTTAGAAGCGAATATATGAAGTTCAAATTTTGATATAATGGATTTTTAATTGATTTAATTTTTATTTTCAATGTTCAGGTACATTTGAAGTGGCTGAAATCACGGAAAATGGGGGTAACAGTTTTTTGTTTTTTAATCATAAGCGAAGATTACAGGATTGTGAAGTTTGTGTTAAATTAGAGCAATGATTTTAAACAACAATTTGATGAATTTTCATTGATTTGTTGTAAATAATCATTTCTCTAATTTAGCATAAGCTTCACAATCCTAGAATTTTTTCTTCTGATTAAAAATCAAATGATCGTTGTCTCCATTTGCCATGATTTCAGTTATGTGAATTTGCATAAGCGATATTTTAAATTAAAGATTTGGGGTGGAGAATTTGGTGACAATTATAGATATGTTAGATCTTATCATTTAATTGGTCTAATAGACATATGGGTCCACGTGAATAAAGTATTTGAGATATCTATTTAAGACATTTTATACATTCAGGTTTTCGTTACCAAATAATTTTATACAAGCGATCATATTTTAAATTAAAGATTCGGGGTGGAGAGTGGCGACAACCACATATCCGTTATCTTATCCCTTAAGTGGTCTAATAGACATATGGGGACCCGAATAAAGTAAATTTCAAACAGAATTAAGTCAAAAATTTTACACACATCGAAGTTTTCAATATCAAATAATTTTTGAATTCAAATTTCAGCATACTAGAATACAATTATTTAAACTTTTATATATTATAGTTTTTTTCAAGATTATAAACATGAAAATAAAAAAATATATTGTACACATTTGACAATGACATCGATAGGTGCAATCTAAAGTTAGGAAATGTTGAATGATGAGAATGAATGTTATAAAGTTAGGAAATGTTGAATGATAAGAATGAATGTTATAAAGTTAGGAAATGTCGAATGATGAGAATGAATGTTATAGAAGAATGAATGTCATGGAAGAATGAATGGGAAATGAATGATAAGAATGAATGTTATAAAGTTAGGAAATGTCGAATGATGAGAATGAATGTTATAGAAGAATGAATGTCATGGACTTGAATGAATGAGAAAGAATGAATGGATGGGGTTAGGAATGTTTAAATGTTAATATATTTAAAATTTATATAGATGAACAACTTGTTTTAAAAAATTCATTCAGATCATATTTATGGTGAAGTACATATTAAAGAAACATGTTCGATGGATTAAAAGAATACCAAATTTAATAGGTCTTTTTGTGATTTTTCGTTGGCATCAATCAATCAAAAGTAAAAATTCGGGGCGGAGTGGGGATAGCCACATCCGTTATCTCATCCCTTAGTGGTCTAATAAACATATGGGGACCCGAATAAAATACTTTTGAATTTCCAAATTATATTTGAATTCATTTTTAAGCATGTTAAAGTACAACCATTTAAGCTCTTATGTTGTCATTCAAGAAAATATTCGTAAAAACTCAATGAAAAAATATACTGTGCACAACAATTTTGATAATTGGACAAAAAATATATTGCACACAACAATTGACATAGACAAAAATATAGATCAATTCATTTTTGATATGTAGTTAAAAACATCGCAATGGAATGCCATCTTCAACTATCCGTTCATGGTCACATATGGATAGTTTCCATTTTTTGGTTTTTAACTGTTTTTTTGATGGAACTTGTAGCAATTTTATTCAAGATGCACATACTAAATGACTATACTGACAACATATAACATCGGGCTCATAATCTTGAAAGTAGACATAATTTTTAGTCATATGCGTCTGCTGAAAAAAGTAGCCTTTTAAAATTATGGATCCTCTTTCGTATGTAAATCCGTTGTCGTTGTAGTCCTCCAATAATTTCATTTTTCCTTCAGTGCATCGCATCAAATAATATTTGACATTTTCGTTGTTGTCTACAGGTGCAATCACAGCGAAAACATCTCCTGCGCAAGTTATAATTGGTGTTAACGTATTTAAATGAATTAAATTGACTATACTTATGGCGATGAACTAGAATGAACAATTAACTTAAAATTCAAAAACAAG
The DNA here is from genome assembly GCA_027924585.1 of Larix kaempferi. Taxonomy (NCBI): domain Eukaryota; kingdom Viridiplantae; phylum Streptophyta; class Pinopsida; order Pinales; family Pinaceae; genus Larix; species Larix kaempferi. The sequence goes on from BSBM01000061.1 coordinate 15,200,508, forward strand.
TTTATTACCTTCTCTTACGAGATCTGAAATTCTATCGCCATTAGACGATATTGCTATTTCTTCTGATTCTAATTCTTCTACACTTGCCAGTGGCATTTTTCCTTTTGGATTAATCTCTGTGTGTCTCCAATCTTTTAAGTAGTTGTTTGTTATGTTTTCACAAATTTCTGTAGACTCAACATTTTCAATGCAAATATGACAAAAGTATGATTGCTTTCTACTGTCAAATGCAAACACGTTGTGAAATGATTTTGTTTGAATAGAGTGAAGATCTCTAGTTCCATGTATGGTGCTAGCATCATATGGTATTGATCTATTTATATCTTGGACCCCAACAAGCCAAAAAAACCTACACAATAAAAGATGAATCACTTTCAAAGGACAACTTTTAATGTTAGTGTACACACGTACTTAAATGTTAGTACATACATTTTTTTAAATTTCAAGAAATAATATAAATTAAAAAAATAGTGGACATACCTGCGCACATCTTTTGATTGTTGATTATAATCATGGCTTAGATTTAATAGACACCATTGGACAACCTCTGCAGCTGAATGAAACCGTGCAGAAGAATAGCTCATTTGCCATCTTCGAAGTGCTCTTTTCACGCATGCTCCTGCACCATCATGCTCACCTTTTCCATTCTCAGTTTCAAAAAAATTTCAGCGATGTTTAATGTTCAGTGCTTTATGAAGTTGACATAACCAAAAAAATGATCGTGAAGATTTAAATTGACCCGCACATCCATCAGACCATATCCAATGCTCATTGAATTTGACTTCGCATTTTTTTAGTGAGTCATAGAAAATATTTTCTATACAATGTTGAACAAAATGTGTATCGTGTGTACGATCATCGCTGATATAGAAGTGATATTCTTTAATGACATCTCGATTGTCACATGTGCTTTCAATGCCATCAACATCCTACTGAGAATGTCTATATACAACATGGAAAAATATCAAAACTTGGTCAGAGTGATAGTATTCACTCTGTATCTCTTTTTGTGCAGCAAATGTATAGTTTTCAGCAAAATCAACCACCGACAAAATTGTTCCGGGTGGAAAAATTTCACGAGACTGTTTGAATTGAAGATCTTGCCATCATGCTCTATGTGAATGCTGCGTGTATTTATAAATTTCGCTTTCAAATTTTTTGATAAAATCTGTGACGCATATCTTGTCTTCTAGCAAATCAATTCTTTTGGAATGTGAATCACTAGAACTTGTACTATAGTTGATGTATTCGTATCTCCTCCAATCAACATTTACATTTGACAACGATTGATCATTATCGATAGGATATTTATTGTGGAATAGCACCAAATTTCCACAATGATGACAATGTTTTCCATTGACACATTTCTTTGAATAAAATACTTCATCGTGATTTCTCTCACATAAAATTTGAGATATGAATTCACGTATCGTCGACGGAGGTGGTGAATTTGTCCAAAACATTTTACCAAATTCAAGAAACGTGTCATAATATAACTGAAATTGCACATGATAATGGCAACAACATGTATCACGTATAGTTATAGGTCGAACATACCATGGTTTTTGTTGCACAAATGTAGTGATTGATATATTAATTCCACGATGATCTTCCTTGAATTTATTGAACAATTGTACTTGTGTCATGTCCATTATATGTTTTGGTTGGCTTTCATATACATTTCATGATATTCTTTTGCGTATCACATCTCTTGAATTTGGTGAAACGCGAGCATGTTCCAACCAATATTCTCATACAATATCTTTAACACCTGCTCCTAATCTATCTTTGTAAGGTTGTCTACAAATAATTGCCCAACAAGCAAGTTCATTATTTTCATCTATTTGCATTCTGAATTTGCTATGTTTGTATAATGTATTTCTTGATGTTCCAACTGCTTTTGCTAGTTCTGTTGTCAAACGCTTTTGTTTAGTACTAGCTGAAAGAATTGCTGTATGAATTGCTTTACGTGCAGCACAGATATCTTTCTTCCTGGATTTTCCAAAGTTTTTTATTGCATCACCTATATTTTCCATCACATTTTGTTTCAATTTCGACTCTTTTGTTGCTTTGTGAATACCCAATAATGATGTAGCACCTTCTAACTTCTTGGACACTAATAAACATCTCAAAATTTGTGCTTGTCCTGCTATTGAGTAATCCTTGAGAACTTCATCATAAATTTTTGTAGCACGATATCGTGCAACATGTATTGGTAGTTTTTCTCCATATTTGTCGCAATCAATGTCTTCTAACATTTCATCATCAATAGTAAAATTACTTATACATCAAGTTAAATTTAATTTAACATATATCAAAAAATAAAATTCATTATAAAAAAATGAATTTGGAAAATATATGATATATACATACCAGGTCCAATTTCTGGATCTTGAACTTGATCTTCAATATTGATTTCATCGGCATTAGCATGTAAATCACTATTTACATCTTCTACAATGTTCTTTTCAACTTCAATTTGTTCTTCTTGTACTCTATTTTCAATTTCCATCTCTTCAACATTATCATGTAAATCTGTATTTATATCTTCAATAGTTCTCTCTTCCGTTTCGGCAACCCTTTGTTTTTTGGCAATATATCTGAGTTTTTGTTTCTCTTTATTATTATCATCATCACGTTTACGATCAGCTTTTCTTTGACGTTTTCTCTTATTGCCCATGGTTTTTTAATCTATAGACGATAAATTAAAGAATCATGTTACTTTATAGTAAAAATAAATAAATTAAGATTTAAAAACATTTACGGAATATATAAAAACATGAACTGAAATTTACTTTACCTTATAAAAATTTTGTAAGAGTCTTTTGAAGAAGATTTCTTTGGAATTAACTTTCCTTTGAAAAAACTCTCTGAACAAAAATCTTCTTTGGAAAATAATAAAAACACCTTGTGCCAAGGAAAAAAATAAAAACACCTTGTAAATAAATCTTTGTTATAAAAATCATTGCAAAAAAACTTCTTTGAAAAAATATCTACGAAAAAAGCCACTAGAAAAAAGTACTTTGAATAAAAACTTATTTATAAATATATCTGGGAAAAAATCATTGCAAAGAAATAACTCTTTGAAAAAAAACCCATTTCAAAGAAATAAGAAGTACAAAATTACCTTGCAAAAAATCCTTTGCAAAATACCTTAGCAACATAACTATTTGAAAAAACTCCTTTCAAATAAATAAGAAGTGCAAAACTAATTTGGAAAAAAATCATTTGCAAAATACCTTAGCAAAACAACTATTTGAAAAAACCTCTTTCAATTAAATAAAAAGTGCAAAGCTACTTTGAAAAGAAACCATCCTTGCAAGGAAACTCCTTGCAAACATGTCTAAGAAAAGAAATATTTTGAAAAAACTCCTTGCAAATATGCCTTAAAAAAAAACACTTTTAATGTGTCTTTTGGAAAAAAGAAGAAGAAACATACTTTGTAAAAAGCTCTTTTTGCAAATATACAATAAGAAAAGAAATATTTTGAAAAAACTCCTTGCAAATATGCCTTAGAAAAAAATCACCTTCAATGTGCCTTTGGAAAAAAGAAGAAACATACTTTGTAAAAACCTCATTTTGCAAAAAATGTCTTCTTTGTAAATATGCAATAAGAAAATAAATATTTTGGAAAAACTCCTTGCAAATATGCCTTAGAAAAAAAAACTCCTTCAATGTGCCTTTTGTAAAAAAGAAGAAGAAACATACCTTGTAAAAACCTCCTTTTGCAAAAATTATCTCCTCCTTCCGAAATTAGTTTGACAAAAAAATGCGAAGTTAAAACATGCGAAAATAATGAATTAACTTTAGGTTTATTTATATGAGTATAAAAAATATTTTTTTTTTTTTTTTTTTTTCGGCTGACGTCATTTTTTTTTCCGTTTAGTTATTCGGCCGAATAACCTTCGCCATAATTTACGGCACTGTTACGGAAAACCGTTATTCGGCCGAATAATTACTTCGGCCGAATAATCTCTGAAACATGAAAGATTCAGATCTCTACAAAATTTTCAGGTTTCTCCATTTTTGGAAGGAGAAAACCACCTCTTACACAACAAAACGAATGTCGGACTTCATACCAGTAGATTCATCATTGAATCTACTTTACGAGGGTATAAATTTTGTTGTATATAGATAAGAACTGATATTTTTTAAGTTTTATCTTCGTAACATGTGTCGAGGTATGATTCAGCTATTTAAAAAAACAACGAAAAGAAAAATCCATAACTTTGAAAATACAACACCAAAAAAATCGAAAAAAATGTGGGACTCTTCATTGACGTGTCTACTTCAAAAAGGTGTTCGTAGATTTTTTGCTTTTATAGCGGATTGAGAGAAAAGTGGTGCAACAAAAAGTTTGTTGAAAATCGACTGAGCTTCCCCATTGATCGACTTTAAAAAAATATAATAATTAGTATAGAGATCCATTGGATGCAAACTTATAGTCAGGCACTAGTACATTGTGTGTAGATTGTCGTAGCATTTTCTGTTTTTGCAAAACACAAGTCTAACAACGATTTTAGTGGTGCAACAAATCATAACTCTTTTGTAGTCTTTTCATTTTATAAGAACACACTGTCAAACATTTGCGAAATCGACATATCAAATCTTAATAAAAAAAATTGAAAAAATTATGAGTAGAAAGCTAACATAATTATAAGTTCTTTCGTCTTATAAGTTCTTTTTATATAGAAATTTAATAATAATTTCATGAATATTTTTTACAATTCATTGAGTCATTTACTATTGTGAGTGTTTCATCTCGACAATCAATTTATTTATTACCCTATTCATTTACGCTTTATATTTACCATTGAAATATATATGAAACATATGGTGTGATTCTTTAGTCTATTCCACACTACCATTTGTTTGTCAACTCACAAACATGATTAGCCACGTGTCCCACACGTCCATGCAAACAGAACTTAGAGGGTCCATAGAACCATTTAATCCTAGTAGCAATGGTAATAGGGCTGCAAGTAAACTATCGTCAATACTATGAGAGAAAATATTGTGAACATAATTTTAGAGTTCTTGAAGTGTGTTCATGAACAGAGTTCTCAATGGGAAATTCTACCATTGGAGGGAATACATTTTGGTGTAAGTTCTATCCTTCTTCTTTCTCTATAAAATACTCTCCCTTATGTGGCTGTTACACCATAGAAAACATTGTTCTAGAGATAACATCATGCATTTTTTTTTTAGAATGTCATGCCTTATGATTGTGCATTTTGAATTGAGAAACTAATTGATGGAAAACGATGGTCTTGAGTTTTAGCCTTGTAAAGGTGATGATTCCTGGGATTATGTTTTTCTTTGGTTGCAAGATGAGAAACTTAGGAAACATAATACCATGACTTGTCACCGTTATCAGGATGAAACTCAATACCATTGTGCAACATGGCAAACTCGCGAAACATGGCAAATTTGGAAAACACAATACCATTAATCGTCAATTTTTTATGAATCTATGGAATAATGAAAATATTTGTAGATATAATTTATGTTTAAATTATTAAAATATCAATTAAGTTATTAATTTAGGATTTTAAATTAAAATTTAACATGTTCATGAACTCATTCTTTGACATAAATAAATCTAACCTTCACTTAATATTTAACCATATTGGTTCCATTCATTTTAAACATAAAAAACAATTAGAAGATTGGCACATTAATTCTCTTACATCCAACAATATTCGCTATACCCATTTTAAGAACTATTAGATGATATTAGGTATATCTAGGTCCTTATTAAATAACTTAGTTTCTAATCATAAATTATACTGATGTTGGCTTGAGTGTGCAAGACCAATCTTTCTGTTTATTGTAATGCAAAACTAGCTCCACAATTTTGAGAGCACTGCAAGATTTATTATGTTCCTAAATTAGGTGTTTGCCCCCAATAAGGTAGATTTTACCCATTAACTTACCAGTGTCACTATCTAGGCTTTTATTTTATTTGGCATTGTTTTCTCTATAAAACACCCTCTCCCTCCTATGGCTATTAAACCATAGAAAAAATCATCGTAGAGATAACATTGTGGATTTTTTTGTTTTGAGAATGTCATGCCTTATGATGTGCATTTTGAATTGAGAAACTAATTGATGGAAAACAATGGTCTTGAGTTTTAGCCTTGTAAAGGTGACCATTCCTGGGATTATGTTTTTCTTTGGTTGCAACATGGAAAACTTGGGAAACATAATACCATGAATCATCACCGTTATCAGGATGAAACTCAAGACCATCGCGCAACATGGAAAATTTGGGAAACATGGCAAACTTGGGAAACATAATACCATGAATCGTCAATTTTGTATGATTCTATGGAATAATAAAAATATTTGTAGATATAACTTATGTTTAAATTATTAAAATATCAATTAAGTTATTAATTTCAGATTTAAATTAGAAGTTAACATGTTCATGAACTCATTCTTTGACATAAAGAAATGTAATCTTCACTTAGTATTTAATTATATTGGTTCCATTCATTTTAAACATAAAAAACACTTAGAAGATTGGCAAATTAATTCCTCATACTTCCAACAATATTAGCTATACTCATTTCAAGAACTATTAGATGATATTAGGTCTATCTAGGTCCTTATTAAATAACTTAGTTTCTTTAGCAGCTAGGTCTTAGAATTTGTAGAATTAACATGTAGAATTTGAATATGTAATGAGTTGATATTTGTGTAAGTGTAGGCATTATATCAAATGGAAAGAGAGGAGTCTTCGAGGCGAAAGCGTAGGAGGTCTTTACATTCTTCGGGAGTTGGTGTCTCAAATGATAATCGGAGGTTTTCGACTTCCCCTCAAGATTCAAGTTTATTGTATAGTTCACATTCATCCGATCATCGGTGAGGCTATAGGGGTACGGATGATTCCCCTTTATCTTCTATGGGAGAACGTCAATCTCGACCTCCTGTTGGTATCAACATCAATATTTCAATACATGTACAAATTGTTTTTTGTGTGTACGAAAGTTTGTACATGTTTACACATAACTTTATTTTTATTTGAAGTAGAGCATGGTTCAGAAGAGGCTCGTAATTCTACAAAGAGGGAGGAAGAGCGAGCAAGGGAGATAGATGTGGGTGTAAAGCAAGGTTCCCAAGAGGCTCGTCATTCTACACATAGTGATGATGGTCGAGCCAGGATGCACTATGTTGAACTAACTGAGGGTTGTACACCCATGACAACATATCCATCTGATTTACCTGAGGAGCTTCCATGGGAAAGTGGTGTTCATCAAATGACTCTTGAAAGTTGTAGATCCCACTATGATAAGTTGGAAAAAGATTTATCTACTATGGATCTCCCTCCAGAGAGTAGACAAAGTTTGGAGATTGTTTTGGGATCATTGTAAAAGTTCATTGAGGCATATGAGGATCTTAGAACAACTACGAATGGTTTTATTGATTTGATGCGAAGACAAAGGGCACAGGTGATTGGTCTGGACAAGTGGGCTGTTGTGAAGGAGAGAGTGACCAAAGAACGACTCAATTCAATGTTTAACTTCAAAGAAGGTCTAAAACGAAAAATGTTTAAAGTGTAATATTTCAAGCACCTTGAACTTGCACATCCAATATATGATCGGTTCCTTGCATCCTATGGTCGGTTGCCATGGAACAATGAGGTTTCTCAATATTTTGCTAGATTTTTTTATGCACATTTTTTTTAAAATATGAAGCCAGATTGTACCGATGTTCATTCTGAATTTTATGGAGTTGGAAAGGGTCGAATATATGATCGAAAATGTGCTCTTAGAGACTCTACAACTCTTCGACCTCCACCCCATATATCTCGCCCACCCAGGCTTGTGGCATTAAGATCAGAGATGGAGCCCACATCCCAATTTGGGACAACTGCAAGGGATTTTGTTGGCAATGGTTTAGTGTCGGCATTAGTTGGAGTAGATGTGGGATTGGTTCGAGAGAAGGCTCGTGCCACTATTCGTCAAAAGTTTGTTTACAAAACGAATGATGAGGTAGATGGAATGAGCATTGGAGATTTCAGGCTTATGCCAAGGCTTGTCGTAACATAGCTTCAGATGTTATATCCAATGACACATCGAGTTTATGAAAGGTTTGTTGATTATGATATGACAATTTATTTAATCTCTTATTCATTTTGAATTGAACTTTTTGTAAATTATATGTATGATATTATGTCTTTTTTGATGTATAGTAATAAGTACATTATGTAAATGTTTATTGGTTGCAGTTTTTCAGAATGATGAATGAACATAGTTTTCGACTCTCCATTAGTCAAAATGTATAAAATGTAGAGCATATTGGAGAGGTATATTTATTATTTACATATTTATATTTATGTTTGAACTTGATATATTAACCTTTTTTTGAATTTTAATTTAACTATGCATCTTATTGTTAATTTGACTTATCCATGCAGGTTTCTTTAGATACGAACTTTTTAGATGATTTACCATATCTTGTGAGCTAATGATTTTAATTTTTTTGTTTCGGTTTTAAGTTAACTGCTTAATTTTATTTTTGTTTGCACTATGTTTTATTTATCAACACAATTTAAATTTTAGGGGAGAGATATAGGTTCTTTGATGAATGTGGATATTGGCACCGAGGTAATTTTGTTCACACTTCTTTGATATAAGTTTAATATTTTATTTTTTTGGATTTAGTTTAAATTTATTTAAATAATTTATGAGATTCATAAATTGATTTTATACATGTTGCAGCTTGAGTCTCTTCGATCTTTTGGAGGCAAAAGGAAGACTCTAGTGGAGGATAGTGGTGGACATGCATTTAAAGAATTTGATGTAATTTTGTTAATAATTGAATTGTTTTTTGATATATAAGTTTAATATTTTAATTTTTGAATTTAGTTTAAAATTGTTTAAATAATTTATGATATCCATAATCTACTTTTATACATGTTGCAGGCTGGTTTGAGTCCAAGGAAAGGCCCTAGTGGAGGATAGTGGTGGACTTTTTTTTTTTTTTGTTGATATATAGATTGTAGTTGTTTTGGACATCGAGGAGATTTATTTTTGGATTATACATATGTACATTGAACTCACATGTTCATGAACGTTTTTTGAAGATTATATACATGTACATTGAATTTACATATTCTATATTTGCTTTAAATGATCTATTTTTTTTGTTAATTATTTAGCATATTTGGTTTGATTAATGTTTAGAATATGCTTTTGCATGTTTATAAATGTATGTATTATTGAATTTATGTATGTATGTAGATTTAAAATAAATGAATGCTAATAATAAGAATTCTAGGAATGTTAAGAATGGATGTTTGGAAGTTTTGATAAGTGCAATCTAAATTTATGAAATATTAAGAATGAATGTTAGGAAATGTTGTTCATGTTAAAAATGGATGTTGATAATGAATGTTAGGAAATTGTTGAATCCTAAGAATGAATGTTATAGAGTTAGGAAATGTTAAGAATAAATGTTATGAAATATTGAATGTTAAAAATGAATGTTGAAAATGAATGTTATGGTAAGAATGAATGTTAGGAAAGTGTTGAATCCTAACCATGAATGTTAGGAAGTTTTGAGAGGTGCAATCTAAAGTTAGGAATGATAGGAATGAATGTTAAGAAGTGTTGAATGTTAAGAATGAATGTTGAAGGTCAAGAATGTTTAAAATGTTAAGAATGAATGTTAGAAAGTTTTAGGAAGTGTTGAATGTTAAAAATGTTAGGAAGTTAAGAATGAATGAGTGTTAGGAAGTTAAGAATGAATGAGTGTTAGGAAGTTTTGTTCTAGGTGCAATCTAAAGTTACGAATGTTAAGAATGAATGCTAACCATGTTAAGAAGTGTCCATGAATGAATGTTAGGAAGTTTTGATAGGTGCAATCTAAAGTTAGGAGTAAGGAATGTTAAGAATGAATGTTAGGAAGTGTTGAATGTTAAAAATGTTAGGAAGTTTTAAGGATGAATGAGTTAGGATGTAAAATCTATGAGTGTGTTAGGATGAATGTTTAAAATGTTAGGAAGTTAAGGATAAATGAATGTTAGGATGTAAAATATTTTCAGTGTTGGATATGTAAATAAGAATGTTATGAATTTTTTATAGAAATATGAATATTAGGAAGTTTAAGAATGTTACTAAGTCTTGATATGTACAATCTAATGTTTAGGAATTTGCAATCTAAGTTTTTATAGGAATTTTAAGAATGAATGAATGTTAGGAATCTTAGGAAGTTTTGAATGTTATGAATTTTAGGAATGTTAGGAAGTTTTGATAGAAATATGAATGTTAGGAAGTTTAAAAATGAATGTTAGGTTCAAATTTTGACAGTAATGTTAGGAAGTTTTGATAGGAATGTTAGGAATATGTTAAGAATGAATGTTATGATGTTTTGATAGATGCAATCTAATGTTAGGAATGTTAAGAAAAAATGTTTATTATATATATTCAATCTTGGTTTCAACATAAAACTTGAATTTCATATAAATGATAAATTGAAATTTGTATAAATGATTCATATTTTCAATTTTTAACTAATGATTCATATTTTCAATGTTCAGGTACATTTTATGCAGCTGAAATCATGGCAAATCAGGATTTAATGATTTTTTGTTGTTTAATCATAAGCAAAGATTATAGGATTGTGAATCTTATGCTTAATTAGAGCAATGATTTTAGACAACAATTTGATGAATTTTTATCGAATTGTTGTAAATAATCATTGCTATAATTTAGTATAAGCTTCACAATCCTGGAATCCTTGCTTGTGATTAAAAATCAAATGATCGTTATCTCCATTTGCCATGATTTCAGTCATGTGAACTTACACAAGTGATATTTTAAAAAACTCATGGATCATGTATTTATATGGATTGTTTATCCGACCATAAAACTAGTAATGGATCAACCCATCTTATGGATCAAGAATAATAATTTCCCATTTATTAAGTATATTAGAGAAGCATGAAATGGATCAGATGAAATCTAGTAGGTTTATTGGTGATTCTTCACTTACATACTTCGGAGAAAAGTAAATATTCGGGGCAGAGTGCGGGGACAACCACATCCGTTATCTCATCCCTTAAGTGGTCTAATACACATATGGGAAACCGAATAAAGTACTGTACACAGAATTTAAGATGAAATTACACATTAAAGTTTTCATTACCAAATAATTTTTGAATTCATTTTAACATACTAAAATACGATCATTTAAACTCTTATTCTAGTTCCCATTCAAGATCATAGACATAGTTGAAAGAAAAAAATATATTGTACACAACATTTGACATGGACATGGACAAAAACATCGATCGATTAATTTTTTATACAGTTAAAAATATCGCAATGGAATGTCGTCCTCAATTATTTGTTCATGGTCATATTTGGATAATTTCCATTTTTTAGTTTTTAATTGTTTTTTCAATGGAACTTGTACCAATTTTATTCAAGATGCACATACTAAATTACTATATTGACAACATATAACATCAGGTTCATAATCGTGAAAGTAAACATAATTTTCAGTCATATGGGTCTGCTGAAAAAAATAGCCCTTTAAAATGATGTATCCTCTCTCGTATGTATATCCGTTGTCATTGTAGTCCTCCAATAAGTTCATCTTTTCTTCAGTGCATCACATCAAATAATACTTCACATTTTTATTGTTGTCTATAGGTGCAATCATAGCGAAAACATCCCCTGTGCAAATTACAATTGGCATTAGGGTTTTTAAATCAATTAAATTGACTAATATACATGTATAAGGTGATGGACAAGAATGAACAATCGACAAAACAGTTGTAAGATCATTACCTTCTCTAACAAGATCTAAAATTCTGTCACCATCAGATAATATTACTATTTCTTCTGATTCTAATTCTTCTACGCTTGCTAGTGGCATTTTTCCTTTAGGATTAATCTCTAGTCCCATGTATGGTGCTAGCATCGTATGGTATTGATCTATTTATATCTTGGACCCCAACAAGCCAAAAAAACCTACACAAATGACAACTTTTGATGTTAGTGTACATATACTTAAATGTTAGTACATATATTTTTTTTAAATTGACAATTAATATAAAGTAAAAAAATCGTGTACATGGATGATTCCATGAAGATGGGTAACTCTTTTTGGCCAAATATGACGGTGAAAAACAGAAATTTTACCCATGTACTAAATTGAATCCCTCGAAACTCATACTTTCCACATGAATTTTGACATGCGGTTGAAAAACGAAATGTAGAGAATTATGTTGGCTTTCCAATGATATTTTTTTTGAAATACACCAATGTCATATATCGTGTCGAATTTTCATTTAATGAAATGTGTGTACTTAAAAATTTGAAGAGCAATTAACAAGTAGTTTGTGTGCGTGCACAATAATTTAATGTTAAATTAATAATTTTAAAAAATGAAATATGTGAACATGATCTAGACATAATGCACTAGGGCTTACATATTTTTCTTTTAATTTTTTTCGAAAAAATATATTTATTATTATTTTTCGAAAATGACCAATGAATATTTAAGTCGCATTTTACACACATGTGTCTGCGTGCACGAAATATTTTGATTTTTTACATAATTTTCAAAACTAAAAATACCATTTTAAAGAGGACACGTTTATCTAGGGCTTGTGTATTTTTTCAAATTTTTTGGATGTATATTTTGAATTTTGTGGATTTATCTTTGAGCTCAATCGAAGTTGTTAACAGGGTTTTTTAAGGCAAGTTTTAGTAGAAATTTAAAAACAAAAGACATATGAAGATAAAAATTCGTAAATTTTATATATCTGGATAGAGGATTCGTTGATGAATCCAATGATATAAAGTCCACTCATTAATGAGAATTTAATGACATGGTTTAACTCTATGGAAGGAAGACAAAACTTTCATTCTACAGTGAAAAGGGCTCTCGACCTGTTTTTTAAGCCCTCGATCAAGCTAAATACCTTGATCGAGAGTTTAACAACACCTTGATCGAGGGTTTAACAAGACCTCGATCGAGTTATTTTAAAACCCTCGATCGAGGGCCTAAAATGAGCCTTTTTATGTTTTTCAAAAGCTAGATGGAGCTTTTGTGAGCTTTTCAAAAGCTCGATCGAGCTTTTGAGAGCTTTTCAAAAGCTTGATCGAGGGTTTTAAAAGCTAGATCGAGCTCTTGTTTCAACCCTCAATCGAGGTCTTTTAAAAACCTCAATCGAGGGATTTTAAAACCCTCAATCAAGTTTTTAAAACCCTCGATCGAGGACTTGAAAATACCTCGATCAAGGGTTCGAAAAACAACTTCTTTATCTTCCATTCACCAAAAATGGTGAACCACCTTCGTGGAATCACGCACATACCTGCGCACATCTTTTGATTGTTGATTTTAATCATGGCTTAGATATAATTTACACCATTGGAAAACCTCTGCAACTGAATGAAATCGTGAAGAAGAATGGTTCATTTTCCATCTTCGAAGTGCTCTTTTTACGCATGTTATTGCACCATCATGTTCACCTTTTCCATGTCTAGTGTCAAAGAAATTCTAGCGATGTTTAATGTTCAATGCTTTATGAAGTCAACATAACCAATAAAATGATCACGAAGATTTAAATTGTCTCGCACATCCATCCGAACATATCCAATGTTTATTGAATTTAATGCCACGTCCTTTTAGTGAATCATAGAAAATACTTTCAATACAATGCTGAACAAAATGTGTATCATGTGTATGATCATTGCTGATATAAAAGTGATATTATTCAAACACATCTCGATTGTCACATGTACTTTCAATGCCATCAACATCCTGTTGAGAACGTCTATATAGAACATGGACAAATATCGAAACTTGGTCAGAATGATAGTATTCACTTTGTATCTCTTTTTGTGCAGAAAATGTGTAGTTTTTTGCAAAATCAACCACTGACAAAATTGTTCCTGGTGGAAAAATTTCACGAGACTGTCTGAAATGAAAGTGTTTCCATCGTGCTCTATGTGAATGCTTGGTGTATTTATAAATTTCACTTTCAAATTTCTTGAGAAAATCTATCACATATATTTTATCTTCTCGCAAATCAATTCTTTTGGAATGTGCATCACTAGAACTTGTAGCATAACCGATGTATTCATATCTTCTCCAATCAACGGTTACATTTGACAGTGAGTAATCATTATTGATAAGATATTTATTGTGGAACAAGACCAAATTTCCACAATGATGACAATGTTTTTCATTGACACATTTTTTATTATAAAATACTTCCTCGTGATCTCTCTCACATAGAGTTTGAGATATGAATTCACGTACTGTGGGTGGAGGTGGTGAATTCGTCCAAAACATTGTACCAAATTCAAGAAATGTGTCGTAATATAATTGAAATTGCACATGCCAATGGAAACAACATGTGTCACGTATAGTAATAGGTCTAACATACCATGGTTTTTGTTGCACAAATGTAGTGATTGAAACATTAATTCCACGATAATATTCCTTGAATTTATTGAACAACTATACTTGTGTCATATCCATTATATGTTTTGGACTACTTTGATATACCCCTCGTGATACTCTTTGTCATATCACATCCCTTGAATTTGGTGAAACTCGAGCATATGCCAACCAATATTCCCATATAATATCTTTAACACCTGCTCTCATTCTATCTTTGTAAGGCTGTCTACAAATAACTGCCCAACAAGCAAGTTCATCATTTTCATCTATTTGCATTTTGAATTTGCTATGTTTGTATAATGTCTTCCTTGAGGTTCCAACTACTTTTGCTAGTTGTGTTGTCAAACATTTTTGTCTAGTACTACCTGAAACAATTGTTGTCTGAATTGCTCTATGTGCAGCACTGATATCTTTCTTCCTGGATTTTCTAAATTTTTTTATTGCATCACCTATATTTTCTATCACATTATGTTTCAATTTCGACTCTTTTGTTACCTTGTGAATACCCAATAATGACATAGAATCTTCTAACTTCTTGGATAGTAATAAACATCTCAAAATTTGTGCTTGTCCTGTTATTGAATAGTTCTTTAGAACATCATCATAAAAATTTTGAGCATGATATTGTGCAACATGTATGGGTATTTTTTTTCCATATTTGTTGCAATCAGCATCTTCTAACATTTCATCATCAATGGTGAAAGTACCTATACATTAAGTTAAATTTAATTTAACATATATCGAAAAATACAATTCATTATAAAAAATGAATTTGGAAAATACATGATATATATATACCAGGTCCAGTTTCTGGATCTTGAACTTGATCTTCAATATTGACTTCATCAACATTAGCATGTAAATAAGTATTTACATCTTCAACAATGGTCTCTTCAATTTCAATTTGTTCTTCTTGTACTCTATTTTAAATTTCCATTTCATCAACATTATCATGTAAATCTGTATTTATATCTTCAATAATTATCGCATGCGTTTCTGCAAGCCTTGCTTTTTTGGCATGATATGTGAGTTTTTTTTTTCTCTATTATCATGATCATCATCACGTTTACGATCTTGTTTTCTTTGATGGTTTCTCTTACTGCCCATGATTGTTTAATCTATGGATGATAAATTAAAAAATCAATACTTTATAATAATAAAAAATTAAGATTTAAAAACAGTTACGAAATTTATAAACACATGAACTGAAATTTACTTCACCTTATCAAAATATTGTAAGAATCTTTTGAAGAAAAACTCCTTGAAAATAAATTTCCTTTGAAAATACCACTTGAAAAGAAATGTCCTTTGAAAAAAACCTTATTTGAAAGAAATAAGAACTCCTTGACAATAAATCACCTCTGAAAAAACCCATTGGAAAAGAATAAGAACACCTTCTAAAGAAATCTTCTTTGTAAAACCACTGGAAAAAAAACTTCTTTGAAAAAATACCTAGGAGAAAAACTTTCTTTAAAAAAACTACTTGGAAAAAAAACTCTTTTGCAAAAATATCTCGGAAAAAAAATCCTTTGAAAAAACCATTGCAAAAAAAAACTCTTTTTTCAAAAATAACTTAGGAGAACAACTCTTTCAAAAAAAACCCCTTTCAAATAAATAAGAAGGAAAAATACATCTCCTTTGCAAAACCTTTTTTGAAAAAACTACTTTGTAAAAAAAACCTCATTTGCAAAAATATGTAGGAAAAAAAATACTTTGAAAAAACCTCTTACAAAGAAATAACTCCTTTGCAAAAATATATTGGGAAAAATAATTCTTTGAAAAAACCCCTTTCAAAGAAATAAGAAGTAAAAATACAACTCATTTGCAAAAATAACTTGGAATAAAAACTTCTTTGCACAAAATACCTTGGAATAATTTTTTTTTTGCAAAAATACCTTGTAATAAAAACTTGTTAAATGCACCATTTGGAAAGAAACCTTCTTTGAAAAAAACACTTGGAAAAATACTTTGTAAAACAAAACTCCTTTGCAAAAATATTCGGGAAAAAAAAATCTTGAAAAAAACCCATTGCAAATAAATAAGAAGTGCAAAAATACCTTGGAATATAAACTCCTTTGCAAAAATGCCTTAGAAAAAAACTCTTTGAATGTACCCCTTGGAAAGAAATATGAAGAAAAATACCTTGTAAAAAAAAGTTCGTTTGCAAAAGAAATTTCCTTTGAAAAACCCTTCAAAAATATTTTGACTAGAAATATGCAAAATTAAAATGTGCAAAAATAATGAATGTCTTTAGTTTATTTATACAAGTATAGACAATGTGTGTTTTTTTTTCTAGCAGATGAAATTTTTTTTGCGTTTAGTTATTCGGCCGAATAACCTTTGTTGAAAATAATGGCTCCGTTATGGAAAAAGATTATTCGGCCGAATAACCTCTGAAACCTGAAAACTTCACGTTTCTGCACAGTTTTCAGGTTTCTTCATTTTTGGAAGGTAAAAAGAATCTCTTACACTACAAAGCGACTGTCGGAATTGATACCATTAGTTTCACCATTGAATCTAGTTTCCAAATGTATATATTTTGTTGTGTATAAGTGAGATCTGATATTTTTAATTATTTTTTGTCTTGACATGTGTCGAGTTTGGTTTCATCTCTTTCAAAATGCGGTGAAATGAAAAATCCATAGATTTAAAAATACACCATCAAAAAAATTGAAACAAATATGGTGTAGTTAACTGGCTTGTCTACTTCAAAAGGGTATTCGTAGATTTTTTAGTTTTATATTCAGTTGAGAGAAAAGTTTTGCGATAAAAAACATGTTGAAAGTCGACAAGGTTTCCCCATTGATCGAATTCAAAAAAATATAATAATTAGTATATAGATCCATTGGTTACAAACTTATAGTGATGCAGCAGTATAGTGTGTGTAGATTGTGCTAGAATATTTGGTTTTTGCAAAAAACAAGTTTAGTAATGATTTTACGTTTGCGACAAAACATGACTATTTTGTAGTCCTTTCATTTTATAAGAGTTCACACTGTCAAACATTTTCCAAATCAACACATCAAATCCCAATAAAAAAAAATTGAAAAAATTATGAATAGAAAGCTATCATAATTCTCTAAAAGTTTTCTTTTTAGTGAAAAGTGAAATTCCAAACAAAAATATCACTTTTATTCGCCCAAAGTTGGAAAACATGAAAAAATCAGATTTATTTTCTCACAGGACCCCCCAAAATAGACACCCATCTTTATGGATTCACCCAAGAGGACAAAGCTTTTTCTAAGGGGGAGAGGATGTTAGGAACCCGTGTCAACCCTTCTATTTACTTTGTTAGTATATTGTTGTTGGACACATATACCTTGTAATTCGTCCCGTAGTATTATATGTTCCATGGTATTAATCCTTAGTTTGTATTATCCCATAGTATTATCAGTTCCATGGTATTGATCCATAGTATTGGATGCATATGTTTTGTAAGTCATCCCATAGTATTATATGTTCCATGGTATTGATCCATAATATTGACACATATAATTATTATTTAAGTACATGTTGAGTTCAATGAAGGCATCAAGAAGTTATCTGTATTGAGCTTGCTCAAAGGAGGTTTGCCCCTCGAAGTGGCCCGCGATCAATAAATCTATTAAAATAAATATCTTTAGATGTGGTAATTGATGTTGAATTTGAAGGAGTGGTTTTCATGTAGTATCTCTGGTTGCATTCCGTGCCACTAAATTAATATCCCGATGATAGATCGAGAACGAAGCTGGCAAATGCGCCTATTGAGGATGGCCTTCGACTCCAAAAGGATGGATCCTTAATTATCTAGTTCTGGTAAAATAGTTTATCCTCGGATGTTGGTGCCAAGAAATTTCGTTAGACAAGAGACATGAAATACTAGATGAATGCAGAAAGAAGGATGAAGTTCCAATTTATAAGCAACAGACCCAATATTCCAAAGAATCTTAAAGGGCCCATAGAACTTTGGAGCGATCTTATGACGCCCTTTGAGTTTCAGGGAGGATTTCTTGGAAGGATGTAGACGAAAAATAACCATATCACTTGCTTGAAAAGTGCACTCAGAACGATGCTGATCGGTTTGTTGTTTCATTTGAATTATTGCCATGTGAAGATTATCTTGCAAAATGTGAAGAATCAGATTGTGGTTTCAAAGGACCGAGTCAATTTCATGATCTAATGAACTACTGAGGGTGTATGGAAGAAGATTTGGTGGTGTTTGACCGTAGATTGCATCATATGAAGTCATTTTAGATGCAGTATTGTACCACCATTCAGCAAGAGAGAGCCACTTCGTCCATTGAGGTTGTTGTTCAGAGGTGAAGCAACGAAGATAAGTTTCCAAACATTTATTGGTAATTTCAGTCAGACCATCTGTTTGTGGGTGAGACCCTAAACTCATCTTTAGTTTAGTGCCAGTGTGGTGAAATAGTTCTGTCCAAAAATGACTAGTGAAAGTTTCATCGCGATCCGAGATAATGGAAGAAGGGATGTCATAAAGATAGAAGATATGGTCCAGTAAAATTTGGGCGACTAAGGAGGCCGTATAGGGATGGTTGAGGGCACAAAATTGACTATATTTGTATAGGCGAGCAACCACAACCAAAATCACTATCTTCCCTCCAGATTTAGGGAGCCTTTCAATGAAATCCATAGAATCATCTGTCAAAATCCGTGTAGGGATGGGCAAGAGTTTGAGCAATCCCGGAAGGAGTTTCATTTCACCCTTGTTGATATGGAAAGTATCACATTCAACCACCATCTATTGAATTGTCCTTTTCATTCCCTTCCAAAAGAAGTTACGATGTGCCCACTCATATGTTTTGAGGAGCCCAGAGTGCCCTGCTGATGGAGAAGCATGGAGTTCATAGAAGAAAACCTGTTGAATATCTGTGCTCTAGGGAAGCACCAGATGATCCTTGTATCTCAAGGGAGTACCATCCCAAGAGTAATGAGGTACAATAGAAGGGTTGTTGGCCAACCATTGGATGATTTGAGATGATGAGGATTCATTGACATAGCCCTATTGAAAACATTGCAACCAATTTTCAATAGTCATAGAAATATATGAAAGAGAAACTTGGTCTTCAAATGTGCGAGAAAGAGAATCCGCTATCAGATCGTCCTTACCCTTCTTGTAAGTGATCTCATAAGAATAACCCATGAGTTTGCTAACCTATTTCAGTTGTGCTGGGGAGGAGACTCGTTGTTCCAGGAAATATTTCAAACTCTGGTGATCAGTCTTGATACAGAAATAACTCCCTAATAGGTATGGCTGCCACTTCTGTACTACATGCAAAATAGCCATAATTTTCTTGTCAAATGTAGGGGTGGCTAAATTCTTACCGGAAAGGTCTCTTGAAGGCGACAATACTACTGGTTTAGCAAAGACACTTGCATATCTATCCAAGATGTGTTGTGGATCCAAAGAAGTAGGGGAGACCATTGATGGGTGCATTTAATGGAATGGAGCTGAGCGATGACACCGTGTGAATTATTCTTAAGGATATTTTCCAGATGATGTGAACTAATGATGCAGAGAGACCCTGGTTGTAAGCCTGTAAATGTGTGGTTTTTCCCATTGACTGAAAACTGCATCCAAAGTTCAACAAAATCCCATAAGATGGGGCCAAGTGTGCATAACCATTGAGCACCCAAAACCACATCACATCCGCCTAAGGACAAGGAAAACATGTCAGAGCGTGGGTTATAATATTCCATAGAGATACGCACATTGCGACACTTCCCTTTGTAAGGTAAGGTGCCCCCATTGACAATCATGACTTCAAAGTTGGAGCAAGGAAGGAAAAAAAAATCAGCCTGTTTGGTGATCTAAGGGTCAATGAAGTTATGAGTGTTGCCTGAATCAATGAGTATTGTAAGAGGGAGCTTCTTGAAGTAACCCCTAACCCACATTGTTTGTGGGGTGGTGACTCTATCTAAAGCATGGAGAGATATCTTTGGGTGGTCATCCAAAGATGGAGGGTCAACAGGCGGCTGTTGAATTTCACCCTGATCATCTATTGTATTTGGAGCTTCTTCACCAAGTTGATAGGCATGCAGAGAATCCATATCCAAGAAATAGAGATTTTGCTCAACACATCTATGTCTCTGAGTGAATTTTTCATCACAATTATAACAAATCTATTTTTCTCTATGTACCCACATCTCTACTTCAGACAAATGCTTGATAGGAGTTGGTCGAGGAGCTGATGTGATGGGAGGTCGTTGGGAAACCATATTTCTAAATGGAACAAAAGTGGATTTGGAGCGTTGTTGGGATATGATATTGTCCTCCGCCAACCTAGCCAACCGTAGGACTTCTATCATTATGTTGGGGAAGAACATTTTAACCTCTGAGCTGATTTCATCCTTGAGACTATTGATAAAGGAACTCCTGTAGAATTCATCAGACAATCCTTTTGTGTGATTAAACAATTTCTCAAATTCTATTTGATACTCTCTCATAGTGCCAATTTGGCGAAGTTTAGTGGAAGTCATCAAAAGCACTAGGACCCAATTGTTGCAAAAGGTGTTAGCAAAAATATATCCATTATGGCTCGTCATGAGCCTTGATGTACCAACTCTACCGTTGAAGGGATTCCCGTTCCAAATGAAAGGATGCAAGTGGAACTTTGTGGACATCAAAAGCATTATGCATACTAAAATATTGTTCTTCCTGGTATATCCATCCAGTTGGATCATTACCAATGAAGGAAGGAAAATCAAGCTTAGGCCCACGAAAATTACTAGAAGAAGAGAACCCAGTGTTTGCAAAAGATTATGGTTGTCATTTATTATTCATGGTTGAATGTTGAAGATGGAGGCTGAGATTTTTTTTCTCCAAATCTTGGAGTTTGGTTTTGAGGGTAGCAAGTTCTTCATCCATGATTTGTGCTTCTGTGCGGGTGACAACCATAACTAGGAGTTTTTTTTTTTTGAATGGGTAGAAAAAAAAAACACAATCTTCTTTAGTAAATGAAAATTTGTATTTGGGAAAAAATCTAATGTGTAATTGGGGTTTGACTAGGTTTTGGACACTTTCTAATTCACAAGGAATTAGAAAATGAGGACTTCATAAGCGGGGTGAAAGAATGAGAAAATTTGTCAAAGAGGGACAAAGAAGCAGAAATATGAAAGGAACACTCTGGAAAAATTTAAAGGCGATTGGGTGAAAATCAAAGAAGTTATGGAAAACCCTAAAAATAGACAAATGTGAGATTTCTGGCTTCGGAAAGTGGAATTTGGGATAGGGTCCTCAGGAATGAAATATGGAGAATGGGATTGTAAAGGCGTTTGTGAATTTTCAAGGAAAATGGAGTTAAAAAAAAAGATACGGTGAAAAAGCAGAATTTTATACGCTCGGAATTGATCTACAACAGTTCTGGACAGATGTAATCTGCTATTCATCAGCTGAAAATAGATATGGACCCCAAGTATGTTTGGATTCCTAATGGTTCAGGGGATTCACTCGGCCACCAATGATGTCTGACGGCTTATGTATTGAGGCAGTACCCCTCACTCCACAGCTCAGGTAAAACTGATAACCCCTTTTCCACAAACAACAGCTCTTGGTATACCTGACGGGTGGGAACTAGTCAATCAGGTAGGGGTCGTTGCCCTTTTCGCTGATAGATCCTTTCAATGGGCCAGCTACTTCGGGGTTCCTGTGGTATTCCTCACAATGAGTTTTAGGGATATGCCCAAGTAATTCCCATAGTTAAGCGGATAGGGATTATTCCCAGATCCGAACCTGCAATTCAAAGGAACAATATAGATGTGAAAAACAAAATTGGCAGAAATTCCATCCAACGAGCCCAAGAAAGTGCTCTGATACCAGGTGTGAGGAACCTCCAACAATTAATTAATGAAAATGAACGATATATCAAAAATTACAAAACATATAATAGATTTATTGATCGCGGGCCACTTTGAGGGGGCAACCTCCTTTGAGAAAGCTCAATGCAAATAACTTCTCGATGCCTTCATTGGCCTCAACATGTCTTTATATACTAAGTCTATTCGCCAATACTATGGATCAATACCATGGAACATATAATACTACGGGACGACTTACAAAGCATATGCGCCCAATACTATGGATCAATACCATGGAACATATAATACTACGGGATGACTTACAAAGCATATGCATCCAACAACAATATTCTAACAAAGGATAGAGAAAGGTTGACACGGGTTCCTAACATATTCTTGTTCAAATATTTCATTGTATGGGAGTTACATTGTTATTCATCTCTTTTCCACCCAAGATTAATTTTGTATATTATTGTTTAAAATTTGTCATCAAAAATCTCATTTCTTACTTGTAAAATTTTATAAATATATTTCTACCAATAGTCTCAAAAGAGTTTTCCCTTTTTAACATCACAATATTGAGAAAAGAGCTTTCCCTTTTTAACATCACAATATCAATATTTATTGCATCTTGATCTAAAAAGTTTGAGTTAATAACCTCCAAATTAGACTTGTAGCTCATATCCAAATTTGTGCCCCCACTTTGCAGTGTGTTGGCCAATGGTATGACCATCTTTCACCTCAACAAAGAAAGTCTTCTTCCCTTCCAAGTTTCTTTCTTTGGCTTGCCTTTCTATAAATCTATATAACTTTTGATGGAATGGGATTAGTCAACCAAATAATTAGTGTAAAATCCATTGGAAAAATATGTCAACCATTTGATTAACCTTTTGGGGAACAAGAATCGATACCTTGCATTAATATTAGTTGAAAGGAATATATATAAAATGGAAGATTTCGCCTTGAAAGAGTGATGGAGACGACCTCCAAGATGGTGTAGAATTGTTAAAATAAATTATATCATATTATTTGGTTGTCCATCATATTTAATTTATAAACTCAAAATTTAAAATTTATTTTATTTGAAAAAAATAATGATAAATCATTTAAAGTGCATTATTTTATAATATGATGGATATGTTAATATTTATATTCAAAGCTCAACAAATTGTTCAAGAATCAACTTGATTTGGTGAGGACAAGTTATTCTTCACTCGTTAGTGCACACACTGAATTGTTAAAAGTTTTACTAATAAATTATTCATTGATTCATTGATTTTTAGTTTTTTAATTCTAATCATTCTTTTTCTTTATATATTGAGATTTATGTTTTGCATTTTTAGAAGAATTATACATATTTCTATAACGGTTAGTGAATTTTTTTGAAACATCAAGAAATGTCACAGAAAATCTAATAAAGAGAGAAATGTCATTTCCCTTCCATATAACGAAAGAAAAATTATATTTAACAAGATTAGTAAGACTAGGAATGATATAATTTAATTTAACAATTCTACACCAAGATTAGTAAACCAAATGGTTAGCGTAAAATACAACAAAGAAACATGCCAACCATTTATTGATGATTTTGGAGGGAATGAAACTTAATACTTTGTATTAACATCAATTGAAAGGAATATATATATATAATGGAATATTTCACCTTGAGGGAGTGATTAAGATGGTCCGCAAGCTCTTTCTTTGGGGAGTTCTATCATCTTTAGGAAACCCTCTCTCAATATTCGGAATGTATTGGACAACATTTCCCTTATGAATGGGAGGGGTTCTATCATCTTTAGGAAACCCTCTCTCAATATGAGGAATGTATTGGACAACATTTCCCTTACAAAATGGGAAATTGAAGGGAAAATTCAGCAACTCAATCACTTAACAGCCTCAATAGCAAGTATGGAAGCAAGTTGGCATCAAACCTTAAAAAAAACAACAACAACTTAGCCTTGCATCAATTGAACTTATGAAAAATTATGGAGTTGGACTTCATTCATAGAGTTTCTTAAAGAAATAAATGTAGGGAAATGGAGTTCCATGTCAAAGCTTAGCCCATGTGAATACATTTAATCCAAGTATAGGTAAGGGATGGCCAAGTTACTCTACTTTGAATGAAGAAATTTGACCATAAACATATTGAACCTTTCCAAGATTTCTTTCTTTCTTCCCTCTTATACCCTTTTCCAAATAATCTTTGGAATGCATATCTTCTTTCAAATATTTCCATTATGTCACATATCTAGTAGACTCTTTACATTTTTGGGACCACAGGGCACTCAAATCTGTGCCTACAATTATGCTCTTGATACAAATTCAAATTCTCCTTCTATTCACATCCATTCCATAAATTTTATAGAGGAAACATACTTATATTTATAACTATTGGTTATTAAAATTACACATTCAACTTTACTAGATTATTCCTACCATTAATGCAATTAAAGCATGTTCTAATAATTCATGCATATAAACAATTCATTAACAGTAATTTAAGCATGCATATACATACACACACACACATATATGAAATTATAAACCATGACAATCATACACAATTTGGGCACTTGTCTGTATAAATGTCCTCCAACCAACTACAAGCTAAGAATATTCCTCCCAACCATAGACACTCTCAATCCTTCTCTTTCTTTTATAGATGCCCACCCCGAGTTGGGGCTATCAGTCCATAAGGGGTGAATTTACACTTCTTCCCCTTCAATTTACAACCACACTCCTCACAAATCCCTCCTCACCCAACAACACATATCCTCTACCCAAGTGGTGTAGGTAACCCCAACCACAGTTCATCCAACCCCTCACTCATTCCATGTCAACCTTCACAGCACCTGAGAAGGTACTCCTTCTCTACACCGCAGTTCCTCAAGTTGTCCCCTTCTCCTTCTTGTGCTCCAATACAAACAAAAAGTCTCTATGGAAAGGATCCATGAATGTCATGTTGTAGGCCAGGTTCCCTAATCTTGGGCACCAATTTATCAGGGTAGCTAGGTTTCTGTTTATCAGGGTGGGCTTGAGTGTAGCTTCTATAAAACTAATCTTCCTTTGGTTTACCAATCAGAACTACCATGGAATGGATGCCCTTCCCCCTAGATGTTGTAATGAATGACTGATGAATGAATTGATTTTCTAACTTTAAATATGCATAGTTTTCTCTTGACACATGGTTTCCCTAGAACATACCACTTTTCCCTCTTAATACGCCATTAATATAATTAATCCATGATCAATTAAAGTGACCCTCCTAATAATGGTTAAGGGAATTTGGTAAAAAAGGTTACTTAAGGCTAAGGAATAATCAAATTCCGTTAGGGTCATCACCCCTTAGTCCCTATTACTTCCCCCACTTGTGGATTCATAGGCCCCCATCTCTTCTTCATTCCTCTTCACTTGGAGTTGTCCAGGATTGTTATATTAAAAAGAAAATGTACATATTTAGAGTATGTACAATCATCCTAAACCATACATATATGGCTTCTAGAATTTGCAGAATTACATCATATTTACATCATAATTACATCATATTTCCTTCCCATTTATTTATGCATTGTCCTTGGTGTATATCAACACTATGTACATGTACAAAAATATTACAGCAAAAATTTCCTCTAATTCCCACGTTGCTTCTTCAGGGTCGTAATGCATCCGTTACAACTTTACCTTCCCTATCACTCTATTTCTAAGCAATATGATCTTCCTGCCAAGGATGCACATTGGCTGCATTGGAATATATGCTTCCATTTCCACCTGAAACACAACCCAATCGATAATGTGGTTAAGATTAGGTATATACTTTTTCAATAATGACACATGAAATATATTATGCACTTTTATGAAAGAAAGGAAAGCAAGCTCATGTGCAACAGGTCATATCCTAGCTAATATTTCAAACAACCCACAATATATGGACTCTAGCTTAGGACAAAGTCCGAGTTTCAATGAACTCTTTTTTGGATTGAGTTTCGGGTACAGATAATCACCAAATTTGAATTATCTTGCTCCTATTCCTTTGTCCTCATAACTATTATGTCTATCATGTGTTGTATTTAATTTTTTCTTGATCCTTACAATCTATTCTTCCATTTCCTTAAGCAATTATGTCGCAATTACTATTCTATCTAATGGATTGTCCCAACTTAGTGCAGTATCTCACTTTCTTCCATATAAGGCTTCAAACTAGCTCATGTTCAAAGAAGCATGATACACATTGTTATTTTCAAACTTGACCAAGTACAAGTAATATTTCCAATTTTACAAAAGTCAAGACAAAAGGGGAATTTACCTTTGAATTTTCATGATCCCTGTTGGAGGGGCCTAGGTCGGCCTGTCAACTAGGCCCTCTGACTGGCCATTCTGCAGCATATGTCGACTAGTCGCGTTGACTAGTATGGGTCGGGTCGGTTGGATAAACCGACAGACGGTTATGTAACTGTATCTGCACATATATATATCTAGGCTTGTGAGCCGATAGACTAGTAGAGATTGATTCTACCATATTGTTCTGCTAATGTTGGTTAATACAAAGACTATTCTCTCTATTTGTCTCGTCTCTTGTATTTGTGTCATTATGTATGCTTGCTTATATTGTGTAATGTATCTATGATAACTATTTGAACCGTGGGACTACAACATCTAGTTCCGTTGCCGGTTGATACATGGAAAATTACTAGCAACATGACCCATGATTTCAGAACAGGAGATTAGAGACCGGTGGGAGAAGAAAATCGCGAATTACCTGCAGAATTATGCACGACGTAACAAGCTAATTATTAACCAAGAAAGAGATCAATTCTTCTTCGAGACCCATGAGTGATTTGTAGAATGGTGCGAAAAGATTGTAGAAGATTTTTGTGAAGAACAGGCAATCAAAAATCAAGTATCGGTGGATGAAATAAGAAGAAAGTTCTTCACCGAATTAGCCGATCAGTTTCTATGTTCTCTGTCAACATTATTGTTTAAATTTTTTATTGACAAAGGTGTCGCACATATTATCGAAACAAGACTGCTGCTGACCCCACCGATTCCAAACTCTAACTGGGAGGAGAAAGAACGTAAGTGGGAAAAATTTGTAAACGAGCGCGAATGGGAATTTTTCTTGAACAAGTGATGATCTACACTTCCCCAATAGTCTAGAAACCATCGAGCCAGCATTGGGCGGGTGCTGAAGCATGCTCTGATGTACCTAGTTTGATGAAACTCGACATATGATAAACGACATGACTAGCAGTGGAAAAAAATCCGACAAAGACAGACTTTTAAGTCACAAAAGCACCCCATATATTCAAAAAATCGAAAGAGAAAAAAGGAGGCAGGGACGTGAAGAGTTGCGGGAGCAGGTAATTGCGCTCCAGAGGATGCAAGGATCAAATGTTATGACAGATGTAGAAGGGAATCTGCTAGAATCAAGTCGAGTCTACGATGATCGGGATGTCGAAGAAGAACTGTCGCCGATGGATGAAGACTTGTGGATAGAGCATGGTAGAGCTCTCCAAGTTCAAATACCAGAAACGGTAGCACCTCTGTCTCCATTCCATTTAACAGAAAGCATTTGGGTGGAACAAATTATCGAAGAAAACCTTGGTCTCCATGCTGGTCAGTCGTGAGTTTGGAGTCATCGAAGCATAGAAGGCAATGATATCAATAAACTATTGATTCATTGGCCAGAAGAAGGGAATTGGATATCTTTTCAACCCAAATTTTCAAATAGAAGTTTTCATCTACTGTACATAGAGCATGAAGAAGTGCCCCCCTTACCAATACCAAATTTCAGTGATTCGACAAGCACATAGGAAAGTCTAAGATTTAGTGAAATCCTGATTGAGGAAAACTTTAATTGGATTTCGACAGAAGTAATTGACGAAGGTAGATCTAGCGACACCGAAGGAGATACAGTCATTGATTCTGAAGACTGATAAGCAAGTCCAAAAAGACAGCTAATTCATACTAACAAAGCACCAAGTATTGATTACGAAAATAACCCACCCACACCTCCATCAGATTCTCAGAATAATACAATAGCAGACATTGCACACACCACAACACACCTTCCATTCTACGAAGGAGATGAAGACCCAAGAAGACATTGGTTTGTATGTGAAGCAATCTGGACAGCTAATCAATTTACTAATGAAGACAGACAAATTGCTCAATTTGTTGGCTCATTAAGAAAAAGAGCACTGACATGGTACATGGGGTACATAGGAAAAACACCAACTGCAACAAAAGCACAAATTAAACAAAGCTTTTTAGCCTTCTTTATGATTGAAGATGCAACATACCTGGCGATAGAACGACTGAAGACAACATTCCAAAAGCCGACAGAAACTGTCAAGGAGTACGACAAGAGATTTAAAGACCTCCTGAGCAACTTAGACTATGAAATCGAAGAAAAACTATTAATCAAATGGTTTATTTCTGGTCTAATCAATAAAATCAGAATACATGTCCGTCGACAAAATGTCAATACGTATGCAGATGCATTAAGAGTAGCATTAGAAATCGAAATGGATGATGAATACCCTCTAATATCCATGGATAGACATGTCGACGAACGACTTGAAAGAATGGAGCAAGCTATCAAGAATATGACGATAAAAGGACCAGAGCTATGGTGTACAACTTGTCGAAATGATGATTGGCGACAAGATGCAAAACTCATCCAATCTAGATGTTTCTGCGATTTATGCAAAGAATATGATTTACATACCACAAATGATTGTCCATACAATCTGAAAAATGAGAAGGCGATATGGTGTCAAATTTGTGAAGTAAATACACATTCAATCGAAGAATGTCATCTAAACTTGAAAAATCGACAAAATTATCATGCAGTGTACCAAGCAAGTTCTGTTGAGTAGAACCAAGACAAAAATCCAGCAAACGACAGATTTGGGAGAAATGATGGAATAAATAACCAGTACAATCAAAACAGGAATGACAGATACCCAAGGTATAATGATTGACAGAACGATTGGCGATATAATGGCTACAATAGACATGGTGGATACCAAAGTCATGGTCGTAGCAGTGGAGGTATAGGCTTTCGATATGGTTGACCTGGTGCATGCATTACGTGCTTCAGCAAGAATCATCGACACACAGAATGCCCTTATAAGGAAAGAACTGATTTCAAATTTTGTACAAAGTGCAGGGTAGGTGATCACTATTTAGAGGATTGCCCTACCATGATCGAGAAAATAAATAATAAAAAAAATGTTCATGTTTTATCTTGTGTTCAAAAAAATGATGTGCTTCGAACAAAAAACTTGCAAATTGTAACGAGGAAAGGCACTCATATTGGTCAAGATAAACCTCAGATAACTAGAATTGTCTATAAAGAGGATTATCCAAATCCTATAAAACAAAAATCCTTGTACAAAGATGCATCTGACATATTTCATGATTTAGCAACACATGAAGAAACTCTTAATGAATTGCTCAAATTAATTTAACATGAAGAAGCTGTAGGAAAAATGATTGATTTGTTGCATAAAATAAAGCACGTCGAGCAAAGACAAACTAAAAACATTTGCCAACTAAAACAAAAATAGAAAAATGATGCTGACCCATTAGTCGATCTCGACATAAATGGATATCATGTACATCAAGTTGTACTTGATTTTGGATCCCAAGTGAATATCATGACTCATGATACTTGGGACCAACTCGGTCGACCTCAACTATAGGAATCAAGAATCTACTTAAAGCTCGTAGATCAAGGATTAATTGAGCCGATTGGAGTATGGAATGGAGTCGAAACTTCCATTAAAGGTATCACGACATTAGTAGATTTTGAAATTATCACACCAAAATATTATGCAAGCTCCTTCCTTACTTTGGTTGGCCGTCCATGGGACAGAAGATGAAGGCTTCAATTTCTTTGGACAAAAACCGCATCAAGCTAAAAGGTAATGGCCAGAAGGTTATTGTGCCAATCTTTCCATCATAGGGAGAACCATGGTCAGAACCTGTAGAAGTCGATAACGATATCCAACAACTTTACTGAATAGACAATAATGAAGATTGCATTGAGCCAAACAACCAAGGAGAACTTAATCTCGGAGATCCTATCTCACTCAGATACAATTCCGATGCAAAACTCTATGACTGGCAAATAGAGAACTATGATTTGCATGCAAAAGAATGCTAGACTATGGAAGCCATTCCGAAGAAACAAATAGAGAAGTGTCTCTCTGTATCTTACACACTGAATATTTTTGAACGCAAAATGCGAGCATATCCAACACTTGTTCCAGTTAAAAATGTACAATATGGTAGCTCGACATTAAGATATAAAGAACGTGATTTACCTAACGTACATGTCGAACATTTATCAAAACATGTCGGAGAGAAAGGTTGTCTACAAAGTTTGGTAGAGACATTTACTGGTCAAGCTGCGAGATGGTGGGACACTCATCAGTCGAAACTTCAAAATTGGAATACTGCATCAACATCTTTCATAGAAAGGTTTGGAGGAAGAAACTTGACAACTCAGGCTGACATTCCCTTGTTTACACAAGGACAAAACCCCGAAGCTCACATTGACCATTGCGAGAAAGAATGGAGAAAATTAGGCTATAAAGATGAAAGAAAATGACCTCACCTCTTTCCCAGAACACTCAACGATCTACCTAACAAGTGGTACAAGATGGAAGAAGCAAGAGGATAAAATTTCCTTTGGAAAGATCTAAAAGAAAATTTTATTAAGGATTTCCAGTTTTCTCCGCAGGATGAGAAATTGGTTGAAGCAAGCAAAAGCATCAAAATTTTTTTGTAGCCAATAGAAACTCTAACAATCGGAAACAAACAAGAGAATGTGCACCCACCTAACAATTGCTACAATATAAAGATGACATAAAAACAACACTCGACAATACTGAGCCTAGAAACAGAGATGTCGGTAGGGAAAAGTTTTCAATGGAGAAAGGATCATCCTAGTGTGTCGAAGCTAGTAAGAATAATCTTAAGTATAGAGATCGTAGAAAAAGATGAACCTGAAAGATTATCAGAAAAATACTTCCCACCAACTTTCACACAAATCAAAGAAAGTGAAAGACAGATAAGTAACAGCCGTGCACCAGAATGGATGGACGCAAAGATTAAAATAAAGGAAGTAGATATTTCAAAGGAGGATCGACCGAAAATGGAAAAAAATTGGCGATTACTGGAAGGAGGAACAGACAACAGAAATCTCCAGTATTCTCAAAGAATTCCAAGACATTTTTGCTCGAGACTATAAAGATCTGAAAGGGCTTGTGAAGGAAATGGGTGAGATGAAAATTGATATTAATCCTGACGCCAGACCCATGAAGAAAAGATCCTACAAAATTGCTCACAAATATAAGCGTATTGTCAAAAAAGAGATCGATAAAATGCTTGCTGCAGGGATCATATATCCCATTGTCCGGTTGGAATGGGCAAGCCCAATGGTCATTAAGCCAAAGAAACAAGATCTGTCTCGACTGAGAATCTGTGTCGACTTTCTAGAGCTGAACAAGGTAACTTTAACAGATCCCTTCCCTACACCCTTTGTAGATGAAATCATCAATGAAGTTGCAGGGCACGAGTGCTATTCCTTCACAGATGGATTCTTGGGGTACAACCAAGTACCTATAGCAAAAGAAGACTAGAAAAAGACAACATTCGTGTGCGAATTCGGGTCATTCGCATATAAATATATGCCTTTCAGTTTGAAGAAGGCACCTGCGGTCTTCTCAAGAATTGTCAGCAAATCATTCCAAGAATATATTTACAAAACCATGGCTATATACTTTGATGATTGGACAATTTATACAATGCTGAAAGATCACTACAAATGGCTCAGGTTAATGTTGGAAAGATGTCGACAGATACAACTATCCCTAAACATTAAAAAGTGCATCTTCGCAACACCTATCAGCATATTACTTGGCCATGTCATGTGCAAAGAAGGTATTAAGGTTGACTACACGAAGATCAAAATCATTCTCGACCTAAAGCCTCCAGTAAATCCGAAACAAGTATGAATTATGTTAGGTCATGCCGGATATTACAGAAAATTTATCAGACACTATTCCAATATGACTTATCCTCTGGAAGAATTGGCTAAAGAAGATCGAGATTATAAATGGACAGAAGAATGCGACATTTCATTTAACACATTGAAAATAAAAGTGGTCGAAGCACCAATTCTTTGATTTCCAGATTGGTCAAAGAAATTTCATGTACATATTGATTCATCTGGAATAGCAGTAGGAGCTATCCTAACACAACCTGGAGATGATAACATGGATTATCCTAATGCATTCAGTAGTCAGAAGTTGAATAAAGACGAAAGAAATTATTCTACGACTGAAAGAGAAGCATTAGGTATGGTATTTTCCCTTCAGAAATACTGCCATTATTTATTGGCTAACCCCTTTGTATTTTATACAGATCACCAAGATTTAAAATACTTAGTTAATAAGCCATTGCATCATGGGAGATTATGTCGTTGGCTATTACTGTTTCAAGAATTTGAATTCGATGTAATCATCCGACCTGGAAAAGTTAATGTCGGACCAGACCACCTATCAAGAATCGACACAGGAGAAGAACCGATAGGAATTGAAGATGACTTACCGGACGCACACTTGTTTCACATTGAAGCAGTACCTTCAGAACTTATGGAAATTGCACAATTTCTGGAAAATGGGCAAGCTCCTGAGGAATGAATGAGAAAAAGAGGAAGATATTAGCGATGAATGCAACCCCCTACACCTTGATCAACGGTTTCCTCTATAAACTTGGTTTGGATGATATATTACGCCGATGTGCACTTGAGCATGAACGACAGGATATAATCACAGAAGCCCAGGCTGGACCAACGAGAGGACAATATCATGAGGATATAATGGCCAGAAAAATCATGCAAGCAGGAATCTGGTGGGAAACAATTCATAAAGACTATCGAGAGTTTGTATTTAAGTGTGATAAATGTCAGCGCATGGGCCGACCACTACCAAGAACAGAAATGCCGCTGTGTCCAATTAACCCTAGCCGAACATTTGAAATATGGTCTATTGATTTTATTGGACCATTTCCAATAGTGGGAAGACGAACAGGTGCTCCGTATATTATTACTGCTGTCGAATACGTTACCAAGTGGGAAAAAGTAGAACCAGTCGAAACATGTTCAGGTGAATTTGTTGCTAAATTCATTTATGAAAACATCATAACACGCTTTGGATGTCCCATAACACTGATAAGTGACCAAGGCACACACTTTGTATGTAAAACCATTAAAGCATTAACTAAGGAGTTTGCAGTTGATCATAGAATAAGCACAGCATATCACCCTCAGTCGAACGACACAGTAGAATTGTTCAATAAAACACTTACAAAAGGACTGACAAAAATATGAGATATAGAGAAAGATGACTGGGACGATAAAATACCTACTATCCTTTGGGCATATAGAACAACATATAAGAAAATGATAAGATAGACACCATTCTCACTTGTCTATGGGCAAGAGGCTGCCGTTCCGTTACATTTTCGATGACAAGCACCGACCACTACAACAACTCTACATATTCGTGTCGAGGATACTCGACACGAATGGCTATTACAGTTGTCGAAGCTGGATGAAAGTCTACAGTTGGCATTAGAACATCAAAGAGTGAAAAAACAACAACAGAAAGCATGGCATGATAGAAATATCAAACAAACGAATCTGTCAGTTGGAGATTTAGCACTCCTATATAATAGCAGAGTAAAAGGGAAACCAAAAAAGTTGCATACAGAATTGATGGGACCCTACATCATCGAAAAGTTAAACCCTAATGGCTCAGTCCTACTAAAAACATTACAAGGAAATATTTTCAAGAAAGTCTTAGACGACGCCCGACTAAAAAGGTATAAATCATGAACATGAATTTGAAAAATATATATATATATATATATATATATAATGGTTAGAAATAACCGAACGAGAGTAATATAAAGCAATCAACCAAATATAGCAGATCGTGGCAAAAAGCAGAAATGACAAGAGAATGGCAGAGGAAGCAAGCAAATAGCAGAGAAAGAAGTCCAGCGCACAACCGTCAATATTACAGACACCGAAAAGAACATCGACAGTTTACAGAAGAAAATCTGACACGGTAGAAGTATTGGAGCTCCGACCGTCCAAACATAAATAGCGAAGTTCATCGACCTAACACAATGAACGAGATGTCACAGCACCATGATGACAAAGCAATAAAGGCTAAAGATAATCGCACCACCAAAAGTAATGCACCTAACGAAGCACCGATATTTGACCAGCCTAATTTAATAACCCCATCACATCAACCATTAATACAGGCCTCTACATCTCGTTCGCCCGTGCTGAGTAATTCCACTATAAATACCGAGCTTGAGGATTCTTGGTTACTCTTCTGCCGAGAACTTGAACTCCAAGAAACAGAATTCCCTGACTCTGTTGAAGCCATTCTCATAATCTTGTACCCTGAATCCGCCATGGCTCCCAGAAAAACATTAACCATTAGTAGAGCCGCCGCAACATCAGTTAGAGAATTGGAGAAAGAACAAACACCACTGGAAACTAGACTCCAGTTGATTCAGAATGTAAAGGCATTGGAACCCACCTGGAAGAAGTCATGGAGAAGTGTTGAAGATTGGGGCAAGGACTCAAACGGTCACTGGAGAGAGGAAGAAAAATTGTTGCAGACAGCTACAATCCTACACTACCTGAGGGCACCCTTATTGGATAACTTTGGAGGATTGAAGGAAGTCATTGTAGAGTTCATCATTAGCAGATATCACAACAGCAAGCTTTACCTTGATATTTCAGTCGAAATCAATGGTGAAATTATCCATAAAATTACTGGCCTTTCACATAAAGGAGATGCTGTACCAACAAGTTCAGGTGTCGACATGGTTGATGAGTTTGTCGATTCTCCTACTGGAAAGAATTCATGAGGTATACAACGGGGAAGATTATTTGGCCGACATTCTCAAATATACATGCCAGAAGTGCCAGGATGAGGGAGCTAGCATTCTCTACCCATCTCTACTCATTTGGATTGCTATGACCCATTTTCGACCAAAAGGTAACAAAGATTTCACTAAAGTCCGACTTGTCCTAATGGAAAATTTTCGCTGTTTTGCACTTGGAACAAACTGACATGGACCTACAAAAGCTTTGGCTTGAAGCATGGTTTACTGACCTTAAAGAAATAGCAACAAGATGGAGGGTACCATAGAACGTCTGTCGAAGCCTACCCTCAACAGTGCACATCCCACTATCTTTGGTTGACACAGCAGTATGGTACATGGAAGGAACAGTGGGTTCAACAAAACGGATTGACTATTATCCCTCAATAAGTGAAATTTTTTCAGAGTTAAGCTATCAATCTAATCAAGTACTACCCATTCCAACACAAGCCATGAAAACCAATGTCAAATATGTCTAACCTCTATCCGACATGGAACAAGAAGAAGCATATGAAAGTCGGTTGTACATGAACACTTTCAGCTATCAGCCCGAGCCGACACCTAGCACTAAGATGTTAGCAATCACCCAAACTCTGAACATAGAAGCCGAAGAGCAGTTGAACAGCGATACAGAATCCTACAATCCAGAACATGTTCTGACATATGATAATATCCAGAAGGTAGCAGCCGAAATCATCACAGCCCGACAGAACCGAGTAATATCGACAAAAGGGAAAGGAAAAAGAAAAGTAACAATTCAAGAACCATCGGTGATAGATGAGATCGAGCTATACGACAACACTACCCAAATCCTTGAAGATGTAGCCAAGAATAAACTGCCCGTTGAAGAGCAATTCAAGAAGTTCTTAGACAAAGATAAGTATCCATCTTCCCAAGTCATTCTTAAGAAACCCAAACTTTCAGTCGTACCTGATGTTGATCTAACCATCTAGTTCCCCCTCCTTTCCCCAACTACAGTCGAAGAAGAAAGAAGTATTTTAGTTACATGTCCCCCCTGTCATAGAAGACTCCAACTTGAATACATTCATCACAAACATTCTGATATTCTATCCTCACTGGCGCAAGATGGTCATCCAACAACCCATTTTTGCCTCTTTGTCTAATGTCCCAGTTCACTTAGCTCCTTCTGACAACATTCAAACAGGAAGTTCACCTTTTCCATTACCCAGCCCAGAAATTGTCGGTCACATGACCACCCACCATATCAGAAATCCTGATCCATCAAACCCAATATATGCACAACAAACAGGTGTCTTCACTCCTCTTCTAGTCGAATCACTACCACAACAAACGAATCCAATTCAATAAAAAATCGTTAGCACAAAAAAATCCCAAGTTGTCAGTTCCCAGGTCGAGTCTAGTCTAGTTAGTCCGGATCCCTTCGACAGTACCATTTCACCAAGTCCAATTCCGACATCCACTGACCTACCATCATTCCCAGTAAACCTACTGAGTTCCCCTGTCGAAGGATCCAAGTCTAGTTCAATTTCACAACAGCTCAACAAAGAAGCAAACACGATGTTAGCACTTAGATTTTATCCCGGTTGTAAACGAATAACACCTAAGGTAACTTATTTCAAACCAAACTTTAGGTAGAAAACTTAGCCATTTTTTCCACCAAAGAGGGCTCTCTCACAAGATATATGTAAAGGCTAAAAATATATAGAAATACGCTCAAAATTTCTCAAAAGGATTTACTTGGTTGAAAAGGAAGCAAGAAACATTGGGCATGGAGTCAACTTTCAAATATTTAATGTACCAACAAGAGATTTATACCAAACAGATTTCCACAGAGGCAAGATAGCAGCCATATCATAGTTAATTTGATTTTGTAGGTGCTATAGAAAGAAATAATGACAATCCATAAAAAATAGTCATCTAACGAGGATGAATCCATTGTCAACTTTGGAGAAATAATGGATACTTAAATGCGATAAAACGAGGCATACATAGTATGAATCCCGATTTATTTCAAACGTTCATTTAAAGTATAGAAGAAGAACATAATGGAAGATATAACAAAGAAAGTAGACATGAACATATAAAGATAAAGAAAAAAGACAGAC
This sequence comes from Larix kaempferi, assembly GCA_027924585.1. NCBI lineage: Eukaryota > Viridiplantae > Streptophyta > Pinopsida > Pinales > Pinaceae > Larix > Larix kaempferi. The sequence goes on from BSBM01000061.1 coordinate 15,237,797, forward strand.
TATAAAAATGATCAACACATGAATCTCTGGTCTCAAAAGATAGGTATTTCCACTGTATGGCCTTTTATTTATCAAAAAATTTGACTTCAAAACATCTCGTCTCTCAAAGAGTTTCCAACCCTTTAAAAAATGACTCTCATTGTCTTTTATACAGAATTCGAAAGAAGCTTGACATAACTGCTTCTTTTAACTAATAACTGAAAATGTCTTAACTCAAAAGATAACTGTCTTTAAACAATATTACAAATTTAAAATAAAAGCATCATTTTACCACTTGGCAAAGATTATGAATATATCTATAAATGGACAGAGTATCTTGTCCTTCCATATTTGTCCACATATTTCCATTGGTCGACTATGGGTAAATCATAACTGGTCATTTCCTTCACCATGACTCGCATTTCAAGGTGACTTGCATAAGAAACAAGAGGAATATTCTCACAGCTTGAGATCAACATATTTAAAATTTCAAAGTCTTCCGCAATTTTCTCCATTAAAATCTTTCCTGTAAGCATATGATCCAAATGCTGAAATTTTTTGTGATCCATTCTTATGTCAAACAATAACCTCTTATATTCATTGGGAGAAATTAATTCATTATTTTCATTCCAAACAGCAGGGAATCCTTTGTTTATTAATTTTTCAAATCGCTTGTTAAACTTTGTTACTTCCTCTCGTATATCTCCAGCTTTAGCTTCAATATTTTCAACATGTGAATATTTTCCCAAGATTCTTCTGGACCATGTAATGACTGAAATTCTATTCATTATATTCATTGCTGTCAAGTCTGCTTCAGTTAAACTGTTTAAGAAAGTTATTTCCCTCTGTGCTATTTCTTTTGGTTTTTTGTTTAAATTCTTTCTGACTACTCTGCAACTCTCAAAGGTGTCTTTGGCTACTTTTTCTTTGATTCTCATATAATCAAGATAAGGTCTTAATTTTTCAACTTCCTTTATAATTGGAACCCATACCATTTGTTTGCAACCTTGCATTGCAGCTTGTCCTGTTACATGAGCTACCAAACCTTTATTATTATTAGTTAATTCATGATTCCTTATTTGCAAAGCTTTGATTTCCTTATCTTTTATCTCATTTTCTTCTTTGAGTTTTTGTATTCCCATTTTCAATTCTTTAATTTCGACATCTTTCAAACTTACCTGGGACATGGCTTGTAAGAGACCATCTAATCCATTTTTATCTTCATCTGTACCTGCATGTACCTATTGCTGACCTAATTCTAGTAACTTTTTCTTTATTTCCTCCAACTGCTCTTCCAAACCAATTTTCTCTTTTTCCCAATGAACTTTTTCCTCGGTGAGCTTCAACATTTTTGCGGTAATATCCTTTACTTCATTTGACAGCTCTTCTTTTTCTTTTTCCAGTACTGTTAGTTCGGCTCCTTGGATAAGCAGAGTGTCTAGGATTTTCAGTTTTCGTCTTAACATTAGAATTGTATCATCATTTTCTATGAGTAATTTCACTGCTGCATCTCCCTCTTTGTTTATCAGATCTACTTGTAATCTTTTTATTTGTTGTTGTCGAGACTTATTTTCTGCTTTCTCTTGTCTCAACTGGTCATTCAATTTATCCACTAAATTTTTCAATTTGTCTGCCTTTAATATTGCTCCCAAATAATCTGAATATATAATCTCTCATGTTTGTTTGTGCAATAAAATTTTATCTAGGGCATTGATTTTTTTCAGATCCACCTTCATCTCTGAGATCTTATCTTTAGTAACAACTGAAAATTTTTAAAAAAATTCTTTGACATTTCTGCTAGTAAACAAACTGACTTTAGTGTTGGATATATTTCTAACCTTTGGAAATAATTGACTAGTTTGCCGAGAGGATTCTTGTTTATTTTGACTGTGTTCATTAAAGTCATCCATCAGACTGTGTGGTCTATTTACATCATCTTCCACCGGGGATTCTTTAATACTGTACTCTTTTACCATGACCTCTAGTATTTTAACTTCAGTTCTTCCTTCCTCTTCTAACACTGCAATTAACTCTTGTTGCTCATCCATTTTCAAATTTTTCTCTTTTTCTACTCCTTCACTTTCAATGTTCACTACATCTTGTATGGGTCTTTTAAACCCTACCATTGCAGTATTCATCGTGCTTTTTGCCTCTGCTATTGCATCTGTCAGTATCATTTCCTTATCATGTGAATCGGGAATGATTTCTTCCTTATACTCTAGCCAATTGGCTCTATCAAACATTCCCTCAATCATCTGATGATTCAATGCTTTGAGGCAATGATCCGTTATCTGTTTTGAAATTATGTTTAACGGATCATACTCAATAGCCATGTCCGCTTCAAAACCCATATCTTTCAATAATTTCTCTATATAAATAGCAGCGTTTTTATTCTTCACTGTGAATGGGCCAAGTGTGAACGGATACTTGATATCTGTTGCTTGTTTGAAAATCAAGAAATTATTATCCTCAACAATTAACTTCTGTCTCAGGAAGTCCAAAGTGAAAACCCTTAAGGTAAGAAATGCTGGTAAAACATAGGGTTTATATTTGAAACCATATAACTTGATCACTGTACTGTCCTTTGACGAGAACGAATCTCCTACATCGTATTCTGCACTTAATTGCATACATGCTTGCATTTCTGGTAATACTCTACGCAATTTTTCACCAAAAATCATTCTGTAGATCTCAGAGAGCATATAATTTATGTAATTAAACATGTTATTTTCTAATAACTTGGTGAAAATAATCTCAGGGAACTGTAACTCTTCATGACTGGCCACCATGATCATTTTCATAAAAAAAGACTGAAATTTGAAATGCCTCAGAGTAGGGAAATTGACCATCTGGTGATGAATCTTCTCGGTCAAGAATTCTTCAAAATTAAGTCGAGGAATTTGATTTCCATCAATTCCTGACTGAATTGTACTCATTTTATACAAAAGGCTTAACTGAAACTCAGTTACATACATGTCTGTATCAAACCCTAGGATTAAAGCCAACAATGTCAGGACCAGCTGGGTATTTTCATCGAATAAAGTGATATCTATAGGGTACGGGATATTTGAAATGTTGGTTTCTGGTTTAAGACACGTAGACAAAAACTTTTCTCTATCATCTTGAAGGGTTTGATGATAATATTCAATAATAGATGTTTCAGAAAAAATTTCAGACTCGAGGGTTTGAGAAAATTCTATTTCTAGGGATTTAATTATGATGGCAGGTTCTATTTTGCAAACGATTCTGGTTTTTCGACTATCTAAAACAGTTCTTTCTTCTCTGGAATAATTCTCAACACTCCACGACACAAATTCTAGAAAAGATGGGATTTGGTCCAGGCAAAAGGCAGCAAGGATGACTGGTTGACTCTGTGTATGTCTATACCTTCTTCTAATAACTTAGACAACTTAAGTTTAACTTCAGTGATTGGTAACCTGATTAGGGTATCATGAATGTCCCCAATCTCTATCGTCTAGGGCTTCTTTAGCTTTAAAAACATCAATATAATGTACAGTTTCCATTTAAATTGTTTCTACAAACAAATTTCCGTTAAAAATGTGGGCCAGGTCACCAGACCCTACCTGTATAGACACGTCTTTATCCTTCTGTCGCAATTGCTGATCTCCACCAGTCTTCAGAGCTTCCCGGAACATCGACACATAGACTAAATGTCGTTATTTGAAAACCCTTTTGTTTTATATAAGCCCTTTTTCTTAACTTTCTGGCAACTTTCCAAATGTACTTTTATATCCAACCGTTGATCACAAGCCTTTTGATTTGGGCCGTTAGATCTTGCGCCCCTTTATTTCCCATGGTGGTATCCGCGATCCCAATAATGGTTTTCTTCTTCGATTTTCACTATGTGTGGATCAACCATTTCCTGACACCTGTTAGAGTAGTTTAATTGCTGCAACCGCTCTTTCTTCTATTGAGTGCGCACTTCCCATGATGCGGATGAATATTGGCCGTCGATTTTGTCCCAATGTATATCGTCCCTATGATTTATATCAACATGTGGTGTATTCCCTTGCGCCTTCTGTATCTGCCACATGCTATGGCCTGCCGTATATTATCCTTTGGTGGTTCCGCACGGCTTTGTAGTGGTTTGTGATACTGCTATCACGTTGATGCGGATCAATGAGAATGTGACATGTACCCGGCGGTATTATGTCCGCAACTAGTCATCAACACTTGCAAACGATCTTTTGGGTGGTGTGGGAAACCACGACAGCTATTGATCTTTATTATTGTCATCTCCGCCGTTGAAACTTCACCAAGACTTAACCCCTTCAATAATTATTTTCGGACTATTGCACATGTAGGTTTTTCTTTGTTAATTTTGTATTATAACCCTTTTATTTCAATCCATAGTAGTAAATCAACTTCTTTTGGATATTTTTGACAAATCTTTTAGGGTTTTGAGTATTTTCAAATATAGTGTCAACACACAATAGAAGCAGAAAGAATCATGGAACCAGTCAAGACTCGAGAAGCTATAGTTTACATGACAGGACTGTCAGAACACAGAAATGCTCTAGCTACTAATACAAGAAATATGGAAATCTCTAGCACATCATCAGCAAATCCAGTAATGGTCGAAGGACCAGAACATGACAATCCAGTCATTACAATAGCAGTACCCAGTACACACAGTCAAGCAGAACAAGCTGCTATCAATGCACAGGTAGTCATCGAGAATCACCCAGCAACAACCGAAAAAGATAAGGGGCCAAAACAACAAACCATAAGTAAAGAAAAAGAGAAAAGTAGCCGAAAGAAACACAAAGAGAAGAAACGTAAAGAAAGAGAATTGCAGTAGCAACTACAAATGCAGCAAACACAGCAAGGACAATGAGAAAATATTCCTTCTGTATACTTAGACCAATTTGGAGCTGCTACAAGCTATCATCCATAGTTGGCTTCCCAAGTAGAACTCAATTTACTTGAAGATGTAGTTTTCAGAGCACAAAGATGTCACAGACAGGAATCAGAAGATCAATTACTGTAGCTACAGAACAAATGGATTACATTTCTTTCTAAGTGTGAAAAATTAGCTTAGCAAGTTATCCCGCTTCCAGCTAGTTCCGACACAAGACTACCTCTAGACAAAGCATACCAGGAACTGGAATCTGTTGTGTCGATGTTACAATCTGAGCTTCTCAAGAAACAACAATACCAAGATATTTAGGGAGCCTCCCTCATGACAAATCAGTTTACAGCCTTTTCAGAAGCCTCCAAAGCACTCAAGCAGTACGATCATCAAGCAGAAAAAATTGCCACAGTGCTCAACAATTGGTATGTCTACTATGGTTATGTTTATAAAAATATTCAGAAAACAAGAGCATTGCTAAGCAAGCTTCAACACCAGCGCTTGACTGCAAATGAAGCCCTTATCGAAAAACTCGATAACTAGATCATCATGGAGAAAAAGCAATTGGATAAGTTAGAAAAACAAGAAGTTCAATGGATGTCACAGGCTCGAGGAGGTCTCAACAAACTTGAAGAAATTCATCCTCGAATCAATTAGTTACTTGCTGCTGCCAACAACACAATTAATACATTTGGTCCCAACATGATCCATTTGCAGGCTACATCCACTCACGACAAGATGGAAAATCTGTCGAAACTCACAACTCTGACTGTCGACATCTAGAATCTGCTCTGCACTTGGGAAGAGTTCCAGCACCATCTCTCTATCTCTGCTGAAGTTATCATTGAAGCTTGTCTCTAGATTCCTGATGTTATGGATTCTAGCATTTCTTGACATAACTATTTATGTAATTCAATTTTTTGTAATTTTGATCTCTCCATTTCTTCGGGACGAAGAAAGATTTTGAGGTGGGGGAGATGTTGGAGGGGCCTAGGTCGGCCTGTCGACTAGGCCCTCTGGCCGACCATTCTACAGCATATGTTGACTAGTCACGTCGACTAGTATGGGTCGGGTCAGTTGGATAAATCGACAGACGGTTATGTAACTGTATGTGCACATATATATATCTAGGCTGGTGAGGCGATAGACTAGTAGAGATTGATTATATCATATTGTTCTGCTATTGTTGGTTAATACAAAGACTATTCTCTCTATCTGTCTCATCTCTTATATTTGTGTCATTGTGTATGCTTGCTTATATTGTGTAATCTATATATGATAACTATGTGAACCGTGGGACTACAACAATCCCCTTTATTTCTCCTTGTCTTCATCAATATTGGATTTTATTTCCATGTTGCTTCTGAGATCTTCCTTCTAGTGGTTAAATTGCTTCTAAATAAACCTTCTATGATACCAATTGTTGGACTAATGTTTATAATGAGAGGGGGGGTGAATTAGTATAAAATAATTTTTCTTTATTTAAGTGTTCATCAATCATTCATTCGATTTGAAACAATCAATACACATAAGCTCAAATCAAAATAAATAGAATTTAACATAGAAGCCATTTTGAGACAAAACCACAAAAGATTATATTCATAACTTCATGCAGGCACCAACCCACCGGAGACACCAATCCCCTCAAATGAGCACCAAGTCAACAATATGTAGTAACGAACCTACTATTACAAGGTTTGTATGAACAAACCTACTAGAGACAACAATATCCTCAACTGAGCACCAACTCGGTAATATGTAGGCTCCAACCTATTGGAGACATCAACATCCTCAACTGAGCACCAACTCAATAAGTTGTAGGAACCAACCTATTTGAGACACCAATATCTTTATGTTGCTATTGCCGCTTCCTCTGTTGATGCTAGTACTTCCTTCTATGTTATGAACCTATGCCAATCTACACTCTTCCAATATATGTAACACCTATCTCTAAAAATTCATCATAATCTTCTTCAAATCTACTTCATACTATGCCTCTTGATCTACTTCACAATCCACCTTAGAATTTCTCCATAATCTATTTGAAGATGATTTCAGAATCATTCATAAACCCTTACTTCTAGAAAAATATCTCTAAAAATATAGTGAAACCATATATGAAACTTGGATCATATATACTTCGAGAACTTTCCTTCACCTCCTGATTGTTTCAATATATGAAACGTTCTATAAAAACAATTATCATGAAAATTCCTTACTAACCTACTTGAATATGATTTCAGGATCATTCAATAACCCTATGTTCCTAATTTCATATCTCCTCCAAATTGCACAGTCTGAAACTTCCTACAAAAAAGTTATAACAAAAATGCCAAGATGACCTAAAACTCTCCCTTTTGGAATGATATTCAATCTTTGCTCATCCACTTCTTCAAGTGCTACAAGAATTCCCACAAGTGATCCTCTCCTAGGATATGTCCTTGTTTGTAATATCCCCAATATTATATTAAAGATAATAAATCCAATCTATCCAAAGAGGCACAAAAACTTCCAACGAAAGATATATTAATTACCAAAATTTCTTCAAGTTGTGGTTTAGATAAATTCACCGGAATAGATGAAGCATGGTGAAGCCCAAAAGGAATGATTTAAGACCTCTGTATGTGACCAATCAGTTCTAATAAGAATACTTACTAGCAGGCTATGAACAAGCTCTTAACCAATGTAATGTACCTCTTCAGGAAGATAGAAATACTAGGAAAAAAATTGCAAAGAGACTAGCTAGTATTTTTCAAACTTTCTTCAAACAAGACTAAACTCTCCAAATTTTTTCCAAAATTAGCTCTAAGGTCATCTACAACCCTAGGAAATTCTACATCAACCCTAAATAGACTCCCAACTTTGACAGGTGCACATTTTCCAGGTGCATCACACCTGGGAAGACTCCTTTGGATAAACCAAAGGCGTCGAGGAAGTATCCCTAATACTTTTGTGGATACCCAGTGGCTTCTGGTGTAGATATATAAGTGTATGGCCTCTAAAATTATCAAACTAGCTATTAAAAAAGCTAGATCATCAATTAGACTCAACTAGACTCATCTTGGAAGATAGGAAATTAAAATTAGATTTTGGACTGCTCAACTCGTGGATTCCCAATTCAATTTGAATGACATATAAGGTTCACAAATTTATTGTATGAATGTTTATATGGGTCCTATAAGGTGTATTCTAACTACATAAACTCACATACTAATATTTGGAGTCATGGAATTTAGTCTAATCCAAAATTCTGGAAAACTATTCAAATTTGGCACTATAACGAGCATAGGAACAAATATTCATGAATATATGAAAATATAGTTTGCATAACAGAAAGCCAGGAAATTATGTTGAATAGAAGAGAATTTCCTTACATTACAAAGCTTCATATGTGGAAGCAAGCACGAACCCATCGTCCAAGAACATAAGGAAAAACAATGTAGAAAACGCTCCAATTGATGGGATATTCAACAATGAGGAAGATAGCACTTGAATGGAACTAGAATGTACCTGCAAGTATCCTCAATGAGAAAGGATAAATTACTTACTCCTCATATCCTAGCTGAAACCTCAACTATAATGATGATCATAGGGGTACATCTCCCTATTGATGACTAGGGGCACATCTCCCAAGTCTTGAGAAGCCAGAGTTGTTAAATTTTGAGCATTAATTCACAATACTCTAGGATCTTTACTAAGAGAATAACATATACAGTATATCAATGCATATCAATCATAGTAAGCATGACAAGCATCACAAGAATCAAAAGCATGAGAGACAAGAGACACGGAGTTTCCGTGGGGAAAACCCTAAGGTGAAAAACCCCACAACTTCCTCAAAGATAGAGAGAGAAATTGCTCAACCAAAGTACAACCAAAATACACTTGAGATAGTCTCCTAGTAGTAGATGATCCTCCTCCTCACTAGTGCACCACTTTCTGAGTAAGAGAAGTGTGATTTTCCGAATGATCAAAATAGAGATCTCCTGATCTCTATTTATACTAACCTGTTTGCCCAGTGACCTTATGGGGCCGACTTGTCTAGCTAGGTACATCCACAATATAATATATATTTTAGGGCCGACCCCACACATGGTGGTCTAATAACCCGTCGCCAAGTACACACACTTGCGACACTTGTCAATACACATGACGACACTTCCTTATAGAGGGATAACACATCTCTTATAAGGGTACAATAAATATATATGAAATACATAGATGAAATACATTCTGAAGTTACAGATACATCAAGACTCCCTCTTAACTACGAAGGTATTTTTCAACATAGATATGCTAGACACAAGTCTTATTCTCGGGATCATCCTCATCATCATCGTCACTGCTGCTGCTATCTCAACCAATCTCTGACTCTTCTCGTCATAGGAAGTTCTATAGAGCCAGTCCTTTTTCATACTAGATGTAGTCCCGCCACCTGCAGGTCTTCGTCATCACTGGCCATACTATGGAAATCTCAGGACTTATTACGTGTGTCACAAAACATTAAAAGAGTCTCTTGACTAGCAAGATCCCTAAAGAGCATCTGAGGCCTTTTTCATCCTGTCCAGATCTCCAGGACTTATTACATGTGACCCCACCACAAAACCTCGAAAGAGAATCCCAGGACTGATTACGAGCACAAGGCTCAACCTATCAGATCTCCTAGGGCACAAATTACATGTGGTCACCACAAAACCTTGAAAGAGCATCTCGGGACTGATTACAAGCACAAGGCTCAACCTATCGGATCTCCCAGGGAACAAATTACATGTGGTCATGGCAAAACCTCGAAAGAGCATCCTAGGACTGATTACGAGCACACGGCTCAACCTATTGGATCTCCCAGGGCACAAATTACATGCCATAGGACAAAACATCGAAAGAGCATCTACCACATATCCCAGGGAACGAATTACATGCCATAGGAAAACCTCGAAAGACTATCTGCAGATCTCCCAGGGCACAAATTATATGTCCTCCCAAGCAAAACCTCGAAATAGCATTTGCCAGATATCCCAGGGTACAAATTACATGCCATAGGCAAAACCTCGAAAGACTATCTGCAAATCTCCCAAGGCACAAATTACATGCTTATCTGCACAACCTGTTCCACGTCCACAGAGTATCAACCTGATACTCACCATAGATCATCCTGATGTACACATGATCATCCTGATCATCATCACTGCAACATCCTGTTGCATGTCATCTGGAGCAACATCTTGAATCTCATCATCCATGATCATCCTGATCATACAATGCATCTACCTGATGCATACCAAGTGTCTTCCTGATACATATCATCATACATGATCCACCTGATCATTCAATGTATCCACCTGATACATATACAAATACATGGTCCAAGCATCCAACATGATGCATATACAAAATACATACACATGATCCAACCGATCATATCCAGCATCCAACATGATGTGTACATACATATAAATGATCCAACTGATCATATACAGCATCCAACATGATGCGTACATACATATAAATATAAATGATCCAACTAATCATACAAAGCAGAAACCAGAACATCATCCTGATGCTCATCATCCAACGCTTACATCCATAGCCATGTGAAGGATCCTCCTTCCAACATGCTTGGAATGGCTTCAGCAAGTGTGTCCATCACTTCTTCCTCGAAGTGTCATCCATATGAAGAACACTAAGCCTCTCCCTAAAGCACTCGAACTTCACCCTAGCTAGTGGCTTCGTCAGCACATCTGCAATTTGCTCATCCGTCACAACGTACAGGAGCTTCACAGCTCCTCTCTGCACCATATCCCTGATATAGTGATATTTGATCTCTATGTGTTTTGACCTATCATGTAACATTGGGTTCTCGGATAGCTTCACAGAACTCTAGTTATCACAAAAGATACCAATAACATCCAACGGGAGATCAAATAACTCAGATAGTAGCCTCCATAGCCATACTGCCTCACAACTAGCTGAACAGGCTACAACATACTCTGCCTCAGCTGTACTCAATGCTACCTAGGACTGCTTCCTGCTAAACCAAGAGATCACACCTGATCCCATACTGAAGCAGCACCCAGATGAGCTCTTCCTATCTGCAGCACTGCCAGCCCAATCTGAATCAACATAACCCTACAGGTTAAACTTTTGATTTGCTTCATACTTGAGCCCATAATCCACTGTACCCTTCAGGTACCTCAGAACATGCTTTATAGGAACCAGGTGAACACTCCTCTGATCCGCTAGAAACTGGCTCAATGTGTTCACCGCAAAGCAAATATCTGGTCTTGTGTTCGTTAGGTACATCAAGTACCTAATCATCTGACGATACATAGAGACATCAACCGGCTCAGATGAAGTATCACATAGAAGCTTCAGATTCGATTCCATAGGTGTGGCCATGGCCTTGCAATCCATCATCCCGAATCTCTTTAGGATATCTACTGTGTACTTCCCTTGACCAAGGAAGATCCCACCTGCACTCTACCACACCTCCATACCTAGGAAATAATGCATCATTGCCAAATATTTCATATCGAACTCAGCAGCAAGCTTCCTCTTAGTATCTGCAATCAATCTGTCATCTCCTGTTACAAATAAGTCATCCACATATAGGAGTATAATCACAGGATTCCCTTCCTCAACCTTGTAGTAAAGGTTGGAATCCGCTTTACTCTTGGTAAAGCCCAAACTAGATAGGAAACTGTCCATCCTACCATACCAAGTTCTGGGATCTTGCTTCAAGCCATACAAGGATTTCTTCAATCTACACACATATGACTCCCTATCATGTATTTCGAAACCGAGTGGCTGCTCCACATATATTTCCTCTTCAACTACAACATTCAAAAAAGCAGTCTTGACATCCATTTGGTGTATTTTCCATTTCATTGCTGTAGCCAGGGAAAGTACTGTTCTGATGGAAGTATACCTGGCTACAGGTGCAAAAGTTTCTTCATAATCTATTCCCTCTTTCTGAGAGAAGCCACGAGCTACGAATCTTGCTTTGTATTTTTCTACACTGCCATCTACAACATGCTTGATTTTGTAGATCCATTTGGAAGTCACAATAGACTTCTCTTTAGGTCTTGGGACAACATCCCAAAACATCATTCTTCATTATTGATTGGTATTCCTCAACCATGGCATCCTTCCATTCTTTCTTTTCCGCTGCTTCTTCATAACTGGAAGGTTCTTTGTTCATAATGTCACAGAGTAAAGCAACATAGCTGGTATGTGATCTAGTTCTCTTCTTTGCTCTGTGTTCTTCTTCTGGAATGCCAAATCTTTCTGCATCTTGAATGAGCTCTCTAGCCCATGCAAGTTTCCTCTTGTGAGAGTTATCCTCATGAGGTGGATCTACAGGTTCTTGCGTATCTTCAAACTCACAAACAATTTCTGGAATTGCTTTAGTCATGGTAGTGTCTTGAAATCTAGTTTCCTTAGGTTCTTCATAAAATTCAATAGGTGCCTTCCTTGATTTGATGAATGCTGAGTTCTCATCAAAAGTTACATCCCTGCTGACATCAATCTTCTTGAACCCTGGAAAGTATATTCTGTAAGCCTTCAAGATTTCACTGTAACCCACAACGATACCCTTCTTTCCTAAAGGATCTAGTTTAGTCCTCTTTTCCTTTGGGACATGAGTGTATACTGGACAACCAAATATTCTGAGATGGTTGACTTTAGGTTTCTTACCAGAAAAGACCTCCTTTGGTGTCTTGTTATCCAATATCTTGTGGGGTGTTCTGCTCTGCACATATACAGCTGTTCTAGATGCTTCTGCCCATAGATGCATAGGTAGATCCTGGTCATGCAGCATTGCCCTTGCTGCTTCCATGATTGTTCTGTTCTTCCTTTCTGCAACTCCATTCTGTTGAGGATTATAAGGAGCAGTCAACTCCCTCTTAATCCCTGAATCACTACAAAGCTTTTTGAAGTCACCTGTGGTGAATTCTCGACCATTGTCGGATCTGAATGTTTTGATCTTCTTGTCATTTTGATTCTCTATTAAGGTTTTGAATTCTTGAACTTATCAAACACCTCATCTTTGTTCTTCAAGAAGTATACCCAAGTCTTCCTAGAGAAGTCATCAATAAATGAGACATAGTAAACATGCCCACTTAGAGAACTGGATGACATAGGACCACATACATCTAAGTGGATGATTTCCAGGATGTCTTTTTCCTTGCTTTCACTGCTTGGGAAAGCCTTCTTAATGTTCTTACCTTTTTCACATACTTTGCAAACACCTTCATGTTTGGTCTTGATTTCACGAAGACCCTCTACAGCCTTTCTTGCAATTGGAAGTGCCCTATAGTGCATATGAACAAGTCTTCTATGCCAAAGTTCACTTGGCTCCATGGATTCATGTACCATGGCATGTTCAGGTTGTCCCTTCAATTTATACAAACCTCCCTCTTGCTCTCCAATCACTACTGCATCATCTATGGTATTTCCCTTTGGCCACATTAGGACTTGGCCATCCACAAATGCAACCCTCATACCTTTTGCATCCGATGTAGAAATGGACAGTAAGTTCTTCTTGAGCCCAGGTATATAAAGGACTTCTTTCATCTTCGAAGATTTTCCAGAATCTAGGTTGTAGGAGGCTTCACCACTTCCTTTGATTGGGTATTGATAATCATCCCCAAGTTTCACCTTATGGGGTGATTCATGTTCAGATAGATTCACAAAAGATTCCTTAAACCCAGTCATGTGTTTGGAAGCCCCACTATCAATCAACCAATCATTACAACCATGGGAGATAGTACCTGTGAGAGCAGAAATTAGAACATATTCTTCTTCACTTGATGAGTCATTATCACTATCACTTTCTTCCCTAGCCTTCTTCTTTGGGGGTTCATCATGTTCAGCGACATGAGCATGATATCTTCTTTTGTTATTCTTCTTCTTGTTGTTGAAGTTGTTGTTGTTGTCTTTCTTCTTCTTGGGACAATCTGAAGCAAAGTGTCCCTTCTCATTGCAGTTGAAGCATCTGAGATCTTTCTTATCTTTATGATAATGGTGGTGTGAGAATCTCCTGTTATGAGATGATTCCTTCTTGGACTTGCCTTTCCTGGCATGTGCTGTGAGAGCTTGATCTTCATTTCCCATATTTTCTTTTCGGGCCACAAGCCTAGCTTCTTCTTCAGAGCATTTGTCCCACAATCTGTTGAAGGAGATCAACTTCTTCCTTGCACAAATTCCTTGAATAAAGGAATCCCATGACCTGGGTAGGCCATTTAGAGTGGTCATCACCACTTCACCATTCTCCACCATTTCATCTACTGCTTCTAGTTGTTCCTTGATCTCGGAGACCCTTGAAAATAAGATTGAATGGTTTCTCCATTCTGAAACTTTACTCCTTTCAATTGGTTCCACAGGGTCATCTTCCGATTTATGTTCTTCCCTTCAAATAGCTTGGTCAAAGAGTCAAACATCTCCTTGGGTGTCTTTAGAGAAGACACATGGGGTATGAGATGGTCTTTGATAGAATGAACAATGATTCTCTTTGCCTTGACCAAGTTCTTCTTATGCAATACTTTAGCCTCTTCATCCTCTCGGATAGGGATGTCTTCTTTTACATATGAGTCCAACTCATTCTCTTCCAGGATTAACCCAATCCTATACTTCCAAGCTTGGAAGTTATCAACTCCTTCAAGCTTATCCTCAAGCTTGGTGTTGTGAGACATATTAAAGAGTACTTCAAATGGAAATATAAAAGATTTAGGTCTTACCACTTGAAATGCTGAAAACTGGATCTGGTCCCGGATTAGGGTTTGTCGAAAAAAACCCTAAAAATTCAAAATGTGAATTTCAACTTTCTGAAAGGATAGAATGATGTGCCTTGATGAGCTGATCATCCTGGTGTATTCAGAATTTGAGATTAGCAAAGCTTTACCCTTAAGATTTTCCTTTTTGTCCTCCCGGGTTCACTGCAGAGAGCCCTGAATTAGGGTTTGAGTTTCCCGGAGATCTATCCAGCCAAAAATCTCGATCCAAAGCTCTAAACTTCAATTTTTGCAAGGAGCTTCCAGCTATGTCTTCAGATTTCAGAAATTCCTATTTTTGTGGAAACCCTAATTTTTAGGGCCAAATCTGAAAATGCTCAGAATTGAATTCTGATTGGACAGATATATTCTCCTTGATGAGTAGAGTCAATATACTATACTACTTTTTCAAAATCTATGGAGAGAAACCCAATAAACAAGAAAATCATGCTTCTGTTACTGCAAAATGTCTTTTTCTCAGGTTAGCTCTGATACCATGTTAAATTTTGAGCATTAATTCACAATACTCTAGGATCTTTATTGAGAGAATAAAATATACAGTATATCAATGCATAACAATCACAATAAGCATCACAAGCATCACAAGAATCAAAAGCATGAGAGACAAGAGACACAGAGTTTCTATGGGGAAAACCCTAAGGCGAAAAACCCCACAACTTCCTCAGAGATAGAGAGATCAGTGGCTCAACCAAAGTACATCACAATAAGCACGACAAGCATCACAAGAATCAAAAGCATGAGAGACAAGAGACACAGAGTTTCCGTGGGGAAAACCCTAAGGTGAAAAACCCCACAACTTCCTCAGAGATAGAGAGAGCAATGGCTCAACCAAAGTACAACCAAAATACACTTGAGATAGTATCCTAGTAGCATATGATCCTCCTCCTCACTAGTGCGCCACTTTCTGAGTGAGAGAAGTGTGACTTTCCGAATGATCAAAATAGAGATCTCCCAATCTCTATTTATACTAACTTGTTTGCCCAGTGACCTTATGGGGTCGACTTGTCCAGCTAGGTACATCCACAATATAATATATATTTGAGGGCCGACCCCACACATGGTGGTCTAATAACCCGTCGCCAAGTACACACACTTGCGACACTTGTCAATACACATGACGACACTTCCTTATAGAGGGATAACACATCTCTTATAAGGGTACAATAAATATATACGAAATACATTCCGAAGTTACATATACATCAACAAGAGCTCTCAATCCAAAACTCAAACTGGAAAAATATGTGAGTGGGTGTGACCTTCATTCTTTTATAATTTGATTTGGCTCCAATATGCAATTCATGTGGTCACTTTCCTCATCCAATGCGCCCTCACTGACTAATTTTTTGGACTGGAAGCTTTATCCTTCTTTTTCCTTGCTTTCTTTCCTTTATGCTTTAGTAGGATTTTACTTGATTTTCTTTGCTTTCTTGCTTTTACAATTCTTTACTTCTTTTATGCTACCTTTCAACTTTTTAGACGATTTATTGATTTTCTATGCTTTTCTTCCAATTTATTTTTTGGAAGACAACTCATAGGGTCCACTAAATATCCTATGCACCCTCCTAGGCCACCTAAGCATTTACAACTCATCGCAATATCAAATACGAATTAAATATTTACAAACTACGAGCTTTATTACTTCTCTATAGTTTCATTTGATTAAACTAAATAATCATGGACCATCCTAACTAATTTCTTTTATTTCCACTAGGGCCCATCGATATCTAAGGAGATAGTGGTCTCTTCATGGTGCTATAAAAAAATGGTACATTACAGTACTCCCCTCCCAAAATTCGCTTGTCCTCAAGCAAATGAAAATATGGATGATGAAGCATTGGTACATTTTCCCACCAACATCTACAAGCATGCTTCATAAACCATGTGTACATCATATCCAACATAGATGACCCTTTTGAAAACTTGTATTGGTCACCTTTTTCCATCAAGTCATGATTGAACCTGATTTTGAAACACTCCATTGCAAATTATGTTGCAAAGCATGGATTGAATTTGACCAAGGCATGCAAAAAGGCAAAAATTCTCTTGTAGTAATTGGAATAAGAATGATCATGCATGTGTAAAATTCTATCCTCATGAGAAATAGGATATGGGATGTACATAAGGTATGATTTAATGATCTTTCATGAAACATCACTATCATGCACCAAGAGATCAAAATGAAACATCAAAGCAAAATTTCATACTTGTTCATTACCCATTATTGCTCCTGAAGTGGTAGAGAGTGTAGAAGATGAGCAAGATGAATATGCTCTACCTCATACCATGTTATGCACCACTTTTCACACTTCAATCCATATAATGAATCACATGCAATCCTTTATTGCTTCCATACAATGAGCTCCTTATGTGTCAAGATTGACTTTGAACCAATGTGGTCAATTTCAACCTCAAACTTGTCCCTTCTTAAGCATTGTTTGCTCTTAACCAATGCATGTATAATGGCTAACACCTCCATGACTTTTTTTGAACAATATATTTTATAGGTATGCAACTTCATGGGATGTATTTTTGGAACCATAACCATTCCTATGCCTTCTTTGGAAGCATCTCCCTTAAGCACACATAGTGGAACAAAACATGGTGGGGTGAGCTTATAATATTGATGTAACATTTTCTTTATCCTTTTCAGAATTATTTGAATATTCTCATCCCCATAGGAGACTCCTTTCCTTACTTGGGAAGACACATGTGTTAAAAAATGAAAGTATGCTTTACATGGTGCACCATCCTTACCATGATCAATCATATTTTCAAAATGCAATATCTCTATCCTTCCAATTTCATGTTCAAACAAATTTATATGCAATGATTTATCTACACATGTACATGGCATAGCTTCCAAGTCAAGAGTGTACTTATCCAACATCCTACCATGAACCAAAATGTAAGCAAAGGAAACCAACACAAGCTTACCAAAGTGCTTGATATATGCTCTACTCATGTAAGAAGGTGAAGTCATAGGTGCATCAACCAAATCAATGCTCATGCATGAAAGTCCCAAGTAGGAACATTTGACACAAGGATATGTCTCTTGCAAGATTTGTTTTTCCAAGTGAACTTGATGATGATGACCAAGTTGGAGATAAATTTTGGGAAGGTACTCAACCTTATGCATCTCATTCCTCTTGAGAGGTGCCCCTGTCCCACATACTGCTACATAATATTTCCACCTGGAATAGTTGAGAACAAGAATGATTCTAGGGTCCCAAATGAATCTGAGAAGTGGGAAGTGTATCCTAATCCTACCTCTACACTTCCCAGTGTCAACATAAAGATCCTTCTGCAAACTCCCAAGCCATAAAGTAGGATAATAGTAATCTAATCCATCATATGGTTTTCGATGTACCAAACTAAACCACTTCTCCATATGGATAGAATCCTGCAAAATATGGTTGGATTTCTCTTTATTTCCAGTTACTAATATGAAAAAACATCTAATTCCAATATCCCACTACCTATTCTTCTCTAATATTAGGAACAATCCATCACTCAAAGGGATGCCAGGATCCCACATTTGAATTGGTAGTACACTCTTCCAAGTGCTTGTTGGATTTTTTATGAATATTTCCAATAGGGAGAGAAAATCCTCTTGAGAATCAACGCCAATATATGCTCCATCCCACTGAATCAATTGGAACTTTCAAGTCCTACCATGCATATTGAATGCATCATATGATGACCATGGATATCTTTGCTTCTACTCATAATAATGGAGAGTAAGGAATGTATCAACCAATTTCCTACTTAAGCATTCAAAACTCTTACCTCCATGTGTTTCCATATCTAAGATGATTTGTTCACCCAATCCATGGATGGATCAACATCTTTGTTGGCTGGTCCAAATGGAGCAAATCTATCTACCACTTCCCAAATCAAATATTTCTTCAACAAGGGAGTTCCATGATCCTCCTGGTGCACATCTAGCGATTGGCCAACCTTCTCCATGATAGTTATTCTCTCAAGCATTTCGGATTGCATTTCTTGCTCACTATATTTACCAATGATTGATGTGTCAAAGAGCCTTCCACCAAGGCAAGAAAGGCTGGTGAATCCTTTCCTTTCCATTTCTGTTATGTACTCATCTACCCAATCCTTGGATAAATAAATACGTTTGCTTGTAGATTCAAATGGTATGTCCTCCTCAATGTCCTTCTGCATCAAGACAATTGTTTGGCCAAAATATTCTATAGCATCTTCCTTCACAAACACATGCAAGTTTGAACTTTTCTCATGTTCAAATTCCACATGAGTTTCCTCCATCAATTCCAATATGTTTCCTGCCATGTGCGCATGATCATTTTATATGCAGGATGGAGGATATGGCATGCTCATCTCTCTATGAATTTGATCAATATGCAACCTTGATTCTTGAAGGCCCTCTTGAGTGGTCCTCAAAGAATCATGTGTACTCTCCAACTCATGAGTGAGCTTGTTAATCTCCTCTTCATCTTCTAGTGAGGAACTATAATACATATTCACAAGCTCAAGAAGATGATCTCTATCGGAAAGCAGTTGCAAAAATGCACCTCTTATTCCTGTCACTACTTTTTGAATCTCCTCCAAGTATTCAATGTATTATTTCTCCTCCATTCTCTAACAACAATGTGACATCAATGCATTTGTGCCATGTAGAATGCTCAAGGCCTTCCTAATCTCTCTTTGTCTCATCTTCAATGGACCTACAAGAAATTGTGGCTCTTGAGTACAAACATGCTCTCCTTCTTCTGCACAAATTTACTCCCTCCTGCAGCCACCTTGCAATGACTTGTGCTCCACCTCATGGATCTATGCATCTGGTTCACCACCGATAGAGATAGGTGGTTCAAGGCTCCCCTCAATGATTGTGGATGGCCTATTTGTTCTTTGCTCTTTCTTATCTGAGCGAATTGATGAAGCTTCCTCCTTGGTTGTACCAGGATCAATATTATTGGAGTCTCTCCTTGAAGAAAACCCAAAGAATCTCATGATACCACTACATGAAAATGGCTACGATGAAGCTTTACATTTGGTCCTCTTTTCTTCTCCTTATTTACTTCAAGAGGTGGAACAACCTGGTTCCTTTATAGATGGTTTGATTCTCTCAAATTAATCCTCATCAATGTTTTGCGGCCAAAATCCATGCTTGCATGTGAAATAATATTTGAAAGGAATAGTTGCACATATCTTTTCACCCAAATCTAGATACTCCTGATAGCAGTGAGGCATGTTAGCACTTGCTTCTAACCTGCTTGCTAGTTCCTCCTCAAGCATAGGCATTGGTGGATTAGAAATTCTACCTTCATTGTACTCTTGGTCACAATATTAACCATCCTCATCTATTGACATATGAAAACCTCTGTTTAAATAGATCACCTCTTCTTCTTCATACTACTCAAGGTCTTCTTCAACGACTACTAGTACAAGCCTCATTCTTCAAATTTTATTCTTTAACTGAGCAATGGAGCTTGATATTTATTCTCAAAAGTGCAGAGGACCATGCTATGATACCACTGCAATATCCCAAATATGATATTAGAGATATTAAATCCAGTTTATCCACAGAGGCACCAAAACTTCCAATGAAAGATATATTAATTACCAAAATTTCTTCAAGCAGTGGTTTAGATAAATTAATTGGAATAGAGGAAGTATGGTGCAACCCAAAAGGAATGATTTTATACCTTTGTATGTGACCAATCATTTTTTATAAGAATACTTAATAGAAGTTTATGAACAAGATTTAATACCATTGTAATTTAACTGTTCAGGAAGATAGTCACACTAGGAAAACAATTGCAAAGAGACTAGCTAGTTTGTTTCAGACTTTCTTCAAACAAGATGAAAACCTCCCAAAATTTCCTGAACTTGGAACTGAGGTCATATATATCCCTAGGACATTCTACAGCAACCCTAAACAGACTCCCAACTTCGACAACTGCACATTTTTTGGGTGCATCATGCCTGGGAAGACTCCTTTAGATAAACTAAAGGCATCAAGGCAATATCCCCAGGACTTCTGTGGAAACCCAATGGATTTTGGTGTATGTTTTTGAACTTTGTGTGGCATTGATGTCAACAGATGTCAAATAGGTTTTAGTATCCTTGTACCAGTTTGAAAATGTACATAAGAAGCACATCTAGTGTGAATAAGTACATAAGAAGTACATCCAATTTGAAGAAGTACGTAAGGTATGTGCGCAAGACACCAACCACATTAGTCAAAGGTAATGCCAAAGAGATGGTAGGACAAGTCTTGGAATTATGCAAGACGTTTGGGAGAAATAAATGGTTGGATAAATAGGAAATTCCTAGAAGTGCGCAAGACACACCAATCGGAATAAGTATACAAGTTGTTGAAGCACGTAAGAGTACCAGAAGAAATTTGTGGTTGGACAAGTCAATTGCACAAAACCAAGAAGCGACAGTACATCAAGGGTGCAGGACCACACATGAAGTGTGCAAGACCCACAAAACAAAGTATCAAGTATGCGCTATACCCATAAGGGATGGCACCTCAGTGGCACAGATCATGACAAGTGGTGGAATCGTGAAGTAAGCAGAACTGTGAATCAAGGAAGAAGAGACTCTATGACCAACTTGTCGACATACCATCTGCATAGCACAAGTATAAATAAGAAGTCGAGTTGGAAATTTGAAGCGAGATTGTAAGCTCAAGGATAGAAGATACATATTTGAAAATATTCTAATTCTTGGGGAATCAAGGGCTTGTGGAATTGGAACAACATGATTTAGTAGAGAGCCAAGTGCACACTAACATAAGAATAGAATTGTTGATGGTGCATAGGAGTATGTAGTTTATCTGTGATAGTTGCATGAATATAGAAATGTAGGACTACAGGCGATGTTAAATTGTGTAAGAACAAGATGGCAGTATCACAAAAAGTACATATAAATTCACAGATGATCTGATATAGATGCACAATGATTGAATTGAAGCACAACTAGTGATGTGTGAAGTAAAGTAGTTAATTTGAGACAAGTGCGAAGAAAGGAAAGGAAGTATAGCATTTGATGCACAGAAGGTCACATATTATCTAAATATATATGCACCAATATACAAGTGTAATATAGCAAAAGGTGCACAATTTTATCTGATACATATGCGTGAAGTCCAAAAAACAACACAACAAAATATGCACAGTATTAGTTGAGTTTGTTGATGCGCTAAACCTGAATGACATACTGAACCAGAGCACATATTGAAAAATGTTGTAAGGTACGAAGTCCAGTTGAAACGTTGATGTTTTCAAGTGAAGTAAGTGATACAGTTCAATGATAGCAAGATTACAATATACAGAAGGTGCAAACAACAAAATGAACAACAAATAATCTGAAGAGTGCGCGGATCAGTAGAAAAAAATAGTAATATATTCTACAGTCATACAAGGGTAGCATGATGGGGAAAGGAGTAGGGGGTCGGTGCCTCCTTCCAATTGAAGATGGTAAATTAGAGAGTTGGTGGTTCCTTCAATTTAGTTCCTATAAAACTAGGGGGTCAGTGCCTCCTTCCAGTTGATCTTGGATAACTTCGAAAGTTGGTTCTTCCATGAATGTTATCTTTATGATATAAGAGAGCATTCTGTGGCTATCCCTTGTTTGGGTTTCCATGTAAAGATATGTGTTTTCTGTGTTTTGAAGATATGTGGATGAATGTTATTGTTTATGTGGATTCATAATTTTAAGTTCAAGTTTAAATCTAATATGAATTGTTCATAACTGTGCTAATACTGATTCACCCCGCCTCTCAGTATTAATAAGATTCCAACATAGATATGGAAGTGGATGGCCTTAAAACTACCCAAACCAGCTATGGAAACCCTTATATCATCAATTAGACTCACGTGGACTCAGTTTGGAAGATAGTAAATTAAAATTAGTTTTTGGACTTCTCAACTGGTGGATTTCTAAGTCAATTTGAATGTCCTCTAAGCCTCACAAATTTATTGTATGAATGCTAATATGCGTCCTATAAGGTGTCTTCTAATTTCATAAACTCACAGACATAGATTTGGTGTCATGGATGTCAGTCTAATACAAAATTATGGAAAACTAGTCAAATTTGGCACTATAACGAGCATAGGAACAAACATTCATGAATACATGAAAAGATAGTTTGTAGAACAGAAAGCCCTGGAATTGTATTGAATATCAGAGAAGTTACTTTACATTAAAAAGATTCATATGTGGCAGCAATCACCCATGGGGTTTCTATCATCCTCCAAGAACATAAGAAAGGCAAAACACTGTAGAAAACACTCCAATTGATGGGATCTTCAATACTGAGCAAGATAGCACTTGAATGGCACCAGAATGTGTCAAAATCCCAATGTAATTTTAACTTAACGCACATAATAATTAAATTTTTTATAGCTTGCATAATGTTCACGCACATTATTTAAGCTAATGCGCAACAATGCATAGCAAAAACATATTAAATGAATATTTTTGCGGAAGCTTAAATTAAATGAATGTTGCACATTTATCAATTCTAATATCATTTCATCAATAAATATCATAATAAATATTTTCAATAAAAATACGTTATATTGGACCCATGAGAATTTAATACTTGGACCAACTTTCTTACTAATCCTTTAATAAAACTGGGCAGTAAAACTATCCAGTAAAAATAGTGCAATAAAACCCTATTAAGAATTGCTCACTAATGAGCATCTAGGTTTACTATCTTATTCATAACATAAGTTATAATTAAAATTTGCACTACGATCCGCATAGTAAAAACTAGCGCAGTAAATAATATTATATTAAGGTTTGCACATGAGGTACTGCGCACTATGGTGCCAATATTTCAATATAAGAATTTCATTATTTCAACATATTTAACTAACTTACTGTGTAGTACAATAATTCAATGAAAATAACTACACAATAAAATTAATATTCCAACATATTATGTGTGCACTAAAATTACATGCATAAAATAAGTAGGATAGCAAATACCAATTTATCCAAAGTATGGAATGTTCATTTTGTAACGAATTGAACTATGCGCATTAAATAATTACTTAATAAATATTAAATTTTTCCTAATGCATTGAGTCATGTGCATTAACCATTTACATGGATAATTAATTACTCATTAAGTAATGAGATCTAATCACTGCGCAGTAATAATTCATCTCTAGGAATCTTTCAAGTTTACTATTAATCAATAATAGTTTAATCACTGCAAATTAGAGATTAATTATAAGCATATGGATGAATGGAAATTCACATTATTTCCAGGCATAGGAAATTAAAATGAATTAAATATGAATTTCATTTTTACTTCATATGCAGTAAATTTTAACACTCAAATTGAAACAATTAATCTGTGCATGGAACCATAATTAAAATTCATGACAAGATAGAAATTTCATGGTTGAACTTTCATCAACCAACACGTCAAAGGTAATTTGAGATAGATTAATTAGGTGAAACATTAATTTATAGGAAATTTGAGGGCTTCCCATAAACACATACATTCAATGAAAAAAATACCACAATTATGCATGCAAAAATTCCCTTCCATTGAGCTTATAATGTATCACATAAACTCTAATTTCAGGTTTGCACAATTTAGTTTCTTACGAGAAATAAAACCCAGAATTTTATCCAGAAAAATTTAAATTGCAAAAATAAACCTGTTTCAATTCCATGTATAGGAATTCAACAAACAACTCAGGAATTTATAAAGATGTAATTTTTATTCATCATTCATCAATTAAAATAAATTGAGAAATAAAACTTATCTGAAAACACATGAAATGGGAAATTGGTTGTGTGGCTTCCACGCTCCACCCAACCATTAGCAATTTTTCTCATATATCTCTCCACAAAATGCCACCCCCAAGATGAGACTCATATGATTCACCAAGAGACGCCTCTCCTATTCTCAGCTTTCTCTCAGGATTTCCTCACTTGGCAAACAAGATTTACTGGTTTGTTACCAAATCCATGCCAACTATGCAATCCCTTCCCTTAACTTCATTCTTACTAGCATCCCAGTGAAACCCATCACTACATCTGTACTTATAATTCCACTAAAATAATTTCTTACACCATTTCCATTTCATAGGTACAACCAAAGGAAAAATAGACAGCATTTTAGCAGAGATTTATCAACAATTCGGCTCATGGGTTGATAAATTCATCTCATATTTCAGTCTTAGACATAAATTTTATACCCTCTTCTCTCAGACACACCTAACCCAGGTAATTTTTCCACAAAGAGCAATATTCTCCCCCCATCCTTCGTGCAAAATGGAATGCACACACTTTTCCTTGCATGCCTAAGTCTTTGCATGAGAAACTGGAAAAGCATGTGGGCTCTCCCAGCCATTTAATTAAAATGCATAATCACTCGATTAATATTCTTAATTAATGTTTAAGCCTAAGTCTTAATTCATTAATATGGAATTATGACTTGGACAAAACTTTGGGTATTTTTAGGGACTTAGGATTATAAAAGGGTATTAGCAAAGGTTTCCCCACCTAAGGCATTTTAACCCCCTTGCTGACTATTGTGACTACATGAGTCCTCGATCTTTTAGCATTCTGCCTCGGCCACAACCACTTATAATTTTTATTTTTATAATGTGGAAATGTACAATTGTCTCACATTTCAGGCATTACAGAATAATAGTCATATTGCACTTGGGATCAGTTTAGGGGTCTTAACCAAGGATATTACATAATGGACCTGCAAGTATCCTCAATGAGAAAGGATAAATGCCTTACTCCTCATGTCCTAGATTAAACCTCAACTAGAATGATGATCATAGGGGCACATCTCCATATTGGTGACTAGGAGCACATCTCCCAAGTATTGATAAGCTCAGAGCTCTCAATCCAAAACTCAAACTGGAAAAATATGTGAATGGGTGTGACCTTCCTTCTTTTATAAATTTATTTGGTTTCAAAATGCAATGTATGTGGTCACTTTCCTCATCCAATGCGCCCTCACTGACTAATTTTTTGGACTTGCAGCTTTATCCTTCTTTTTCCTTGCTTTCTTTCCTTTCTGCTTTAGTCTACTTTTCCTACTTTTCCTTGATTTTCTTTACTTTCCTGCTTTTCTAGTGCTTTATTGCATTTATGTTGCTTTCTGCTTTTCCAGTGCTTTCCTGCTGCTTTCTTCTTTCCATTTCTTTCTTTCTTTTATGCTACTTTTCAGCTTTTCAGTTGATTTATTGGTTTTTTTTTTTGCTTTTCTTCCAATTTTCTCTTTGGAAGACAACTCATAGGGTCCACCATCAAATCTCCTATGCACCCTCCTAGGCCACCTAAGAATTTACAGCTCATCACAATATTAAATACTAATTAAATATTTACAAACTTTGAGCTTCATGACTTCGATATAGTTTATTTTAATGAAACCAAATAATCATGGACCAATTTTAATCCTAACTAATTTATTTTATTTCCACTAGGACCCATGGGGATATAATGGGCTAGTGGTTTCTCCCTGCTGCTATAAAAAATGGGGACATTACAATGTCCTTGATGAGAGAGTGAATGAATGAGGAAGATATCCACTTGTTTATACCCTTCTAGGGTGCTCCTAGGGGATCCCTCTTCTTCTAGAGCCTACATGTTCATGAAGCCACATGGGGGTGCTTTCCCCTTCAAACCCTTTTATTTCTTCACAAGGTGGGCACATACCTTGTCTTGAATTCCTTCAAGACCAATCAACCCTTCCATTTTCAAAGGGGAATGGGTATATTTCCTCCTCACTATTGCGAGGTGTTCTCCTACACCCACAAGGTGGTCCCATTGTGTATTTTCTTCATATTCCTTTGGTTTTATTACCTCCAAAAGTGGGAAAGTGGGGTGTACATAAATATCTTAAATTGGGAATCATCATTACCTGTATTTGATGCTGTGGCACATCAATATCTTCAACAATATCCATCTTCTACTTGGATATCTATAGTCTCCCCTTTCCTTTCACATCAAAGACAACAATATGTCTAGCAATATTCCTTGCAACATGTCGCACAATTTAAACCCCTTTTCCTTGACACATCATAGACACAAGAGTCATCATTTTTATTAAAATACTTTGAGCACATTGCAATTTTTCAATGCCTTGATTTTGTTTTGAATGGTGACATGTTTCCCCCTTCAATAAATTCTCCTTTGTGACACATCGACCCTTAGAAAAATTCCTCCTTTGTGACACACTAACCCTCCAAAGTATTTTGTTTTGCGATTTGTTAACACTTTCAAAATTTTGTAGGAAGCAACATGAGACAAATTTTATTCCTTATTGCGAGTGTTAATTTCAATTTATCAAAAGAAAACTATTTTCAGAAGTGATGTGTTGACGTCCCAAATGCTTCCATCTTGGTGATGCATCATAGACCTAGAAGCCCGACCTCTTGCAATGCATTACAAACTCCAAAATTATTTCTCGGTGACCTAGTTCCCCTCATTAGTGAAATCAAATTTTTTAGTGAGACCCAAAACTTGATATATGTGAGACATGTCCAATGCCAAAATAATTAATTCTTTTATGGCAATTCTAAGTCTTTGTCCCATGTGATATGTCGTAAGTGAGAAAGTCACAGAACTAGTAGTGCATAGGTTTGAACAATATTTGTTGTACCTATTAGGGACTCTTATGTCACATGCTCCAAATGTTCAACCACGCAATATGTTGCATAATTAAGCCGTAGGAGTTCAAACAACGCAATACCATCCTCACCACTGTAGTTGGATTCCTCGCTCATTGAGCCAATGGAATCCTGCCATGTCACACCGCTTCACTATTTTCCAAGTCGCTTCATTGGTGCCAGGTTTCATTTAATGTCAGGTTATCCATGAGATCGATCCAAGAGTCAATACTCCATGATTGAAGCTCCAGGACGTGACCATCCCTCTGTGGCCAGGAAAAAGTTGTACATGCACACCAGTTACCATTACACCATGTCCATAGGTCATGTCTAGGTCATTTACAGACTAAGCTTGAGTTCGAGTTCTAGGAAGACCTTTTCCTAGGTGAAGCAGTGTGAAGTGAAATCAACCTCTACGATGACATCAGTGTGGGTTTCATCGACATCAATGTGGGTTTCATTAGTCCTCCATACTTGGAGCCATATCTCAACTTGAACCTCAACCCATCCTCTCATGCATGCATATCCTATCATGGCATGAATGCCCTTGTTCAATGCACCGGCAATGCACCACCTTTGTTCGGAGATAAAATTCATGGAGGTAAGGTTTTTTTCTACCATTTTGGTTATACTATTATTATCTTGTTGTTTGTTGTTTTTTTTGTTCACATTTCTCAGTTTTTACTCAGGGTTCAAATTTCCATCAGTTTGTTCTTGTTTTACCAGAGCACATCCAGAGGTTTTTGTTTTATATTTGTAGTCAAGGTTCATGTCTGAAACCCAGTTGATATTTGTATTTATTGTTTTTTCAAACATTATTCCCTCATTTTTGTATTAGTTAAAGGATTTAAATGTTTTCTATTATGATATTGTCAAGCTCACTGCTATGATGTACACTTTTAAACAATCTTGCATTCTCAAATTTACATATTACTTTTCAATGAGTGACCTATTTTTCTTGGGCATGCTTTAGGCTCAGTACTGTTTCTGAACATCATCCTATCAGCTATGCCATATTATCTTATATGAGCAAAAGAGAAGATCCTTCAAATTGTTCCTTAATGTCAAAGAAAACAGCTACATGCGAGTCCCTAAGGAAAATAGGTAATAAATTATATTGCCAAGTGTCTAATGGCCATAATTTCCCTACCAAACAAACATATTCAAATTAGAATATCCAGAGTCTAGATCGCAAACCATTAGGTTATCCAATTGGGTTTGGACTCTTGGACTTCAGCTTGCATTTGGGATAAAATGACCAATTGCAGAAACCCGCAACAACAAAATATGAATTCATTTTTTGATAAAAATATAAACTCAATTAATGTATTGTGAATAATTTTCCAGAAATGGGAAAAAAATTGAAGAAAACAAAAAAAACAGAGCACCAAGGGATGAAAAATTGCATAGCACTTATGAATATATTCTAGCAAATGCCTTTGGATTCTTCTAGGGCTCTAGCCCTTGAAATTCTTGTTGTAAATGTAATTGTATCTCTTATTTCCTGGCGCATCTCTATGAAAATTGGAACCCTACTCAACGACATGCTCGAGCTACCGTGCAAGGTTGAAGTTTCCTAGCCACACATTAAACCAGAAATCAAGCATCACATTACAAGCCTTCATGTATCTATGTAATATCTAAGTTTCCATATGTTGAATATTGTAACTTCAAAGAATATTATATTTGTACTTTATTATTCCGGAGATGTTTCATCCCTCCGAGGTAACCCTATTATGTATCCGGAGATGTTTATTCCTCCGAGGGTTTGTATTAACTAGGGTTATTAGACCCACCAAGTGGGGGTCGGCCCTGTGGTTATATTTTTGGGGTTGTTAGACTTCTCCAGGAGAGGTCGGCCCCATTAGGTCGTTTAGTCAGTTAGGAGTCAGTATAAATAAGAGAGGTGAACTCCTCATTAGATCATTCACTCACTTGTGGAAGAGTGCGCACTTGTCTGGGAGATCTGCTAAGGAGACAAAGAAGGAAGGAGCACATCTTGTATTTTGGTTGATCATCTTATTGAGGAAAGCTTTGCTGGGTTTTCTACCCCATGAGGGTTTCCCAGGGTATATTCCGTGTCTATCTTGTGATTGTGTTTCTTTCAGTGATCTTGCTTGTCTATTTGGTTTAAACTTAACATGGTATCAGAGCTAGACTGAATAGGACATCTTTCACAAGGTAAGAATACCTCTCTCTCTCTCTTTGGTGAAGTTAGGGTTTCAGCCCAAAGTTGGTATTATTGATTTTTGGTTGCATGGATGGATAGCTCTTTTCAATACCTTTCTTTTGAGCTATAGATCGAACTTTTTGGTTGGGTAGAACTCTAGGAAATCCAAACCCTAATTCTACCAAAAGTGCGATACGTCAGAATTTGGTTTCAGAAAAAAGTTGTAATTTTTGAATTCTGATTACATGGCTGGATAGCCCTTCTCAAGACCATTCTTTTGAGCTATAGATCGAACTTTTTGGTTGGGTAGAACTCCGGGAAAGTCAAACCCTCATTCTACCAAAAGTGCGATAAAATTCTGTTCCAGATTCCGGAAAAGTGAAAAGTAACTTCCCAGGTAAGTCTACTCTGTCCCTTGGACTCCCCCAAGAGAAGATGGCTCCAAACACTGAGCTTGAAGACAAGCTAGAAGGTATAGAGAATTTTCGGGCATGGAAATACAGAATTGGTCTCATTCTTGAGGAGAATGATCTTGCTCATTATATCAAGGAGGAAGTTGCAGAACCAGAGGAAGATGAAGCCAAAGAAAAACACAGGAAGGATTTGATTAGGGCAAAGTGAATCATAGCTGATTCTATTAAAGACCACTTGATTCCCCAAGTGGCTTCCAAGAAGACTCCAAAGGAAATGTATGATGCCCTAGGAAGAATGTATGAAGGAAATAACATCAATAGGAAGATGAATCTAAGGACTCAGTTGAAGAGTACCAAGATGCACAAAGGAGAATCCATTCAAGACTACTTCTCAAGAGTCTCTCTAATCAAAGAGAAACTAGATGCCATTGGTGATACTCTTGATGAAGATGAACTTGTGATGATAGCTCTAAATGGTCTCACTAGACCTTGGGAGTCATTCATTCAAACTATGTGTGCCAGAAAAGAAAGTATGAAGTTTGATGTAGTTTGGGAGGATTGTGTACAAGAGGAGTCTAGGGTTGCAAATCGAGAAGCCTTGCTCAAAGAGGATGACCAAGCCTTGGCTACCCACACCAAAAGAAGAAGGAGTCAATCCTACTCCAAAAAGGGTAGTCACAAGGAGTCTCATCCTCCACACAGATTTCATAAGAAAAGAGGATCTACTCAAAGAAGAGATTACTCTTCTTTCCAGTGCTTTTCTTGTCACAAAATAGGGCACATTGCTAGAGATTTCCCTCTACAGAAGAAAAAGGGCACTCACTACAAAAGACACCAAGCACATCTTGCAGAAGATGATAGTGAAGAAGAAGAAGTAGAGGAAGAAAGGTCTCACAATAAAAGACCTATAAATGAAGAGGAAGAAGAAGAAAGGACCTTCTTCAAAACAAGGTCAAGGAGAAATGCAGAAGAAGATGCAGAAGAATATGTTCTCTTCTCCGCACTCTCTGGATCTATAACCCCTGGAGAAGGTACATGGCTTATTGACAGTGGTGCTTCAAAGCACATGACAGGACAGAAAAGGACTCTCTCAAATCTTGAAGAAAAGACTTCTCCCCAAAAGGTATCTCTAGGAGATGACTATCAATATCCCATTAAGGGAATTGGTGAAGCAAACTACAAACTCGATTCTGGAACTCCCATGAAGATGAAGGAAGTTTTATATGTTCCAGGATTAAAGAAGAATTTGCTTTCAATCTCAGCCTTAGACAAGAAAGGCTATAGAGTTGCATTCATTGATGGACAAGTGTTAATGTGGTCCAAAGGCAAATCTATTAAGGATGCAATTGTTATTGGTGAAGAGGAAGGAGGCTTATATAAACTCAAGGGTCATCCGGAAGCTGCTCTTGTTCATGAAACCTCTAGCCCCGGTGAGCTATGGCATAGAAGACTAGCTCACATTAACTACAAAGCCTTACCCTATGTAAGCAAGGTGGTCATAGGACTACCATATTTGAAGGTTGATCATGATGGCTCATGTAAAGGATGTAAGAAAGGGAAGAATGTCAAGAACCCCTTTCCAAAGAGTGAAACAAAGACTAAGGGTATCTTGGAGTTAATACACTCAGATGTATGTGGTCCAATGCCCACCACCTCTCTAAGTGGATTTGAATACTATCTTTCATTCATTGATGATCATTCAAGGAAAACTTGGATATACTTTCTAAAGGGTAAGAACGAAGTTTTTGGAAAGTTCAAAGAGTTCAAGGCTCTAATAGAAAATCTCTCAGAAAAGAAAATCAAGATTCTCAGAACAGACAATGGTGGAGAATATACTTCAAAAGAATTTGAAGAATTCTGTAAAGAAGTTGGAATCAAGAGAGAACTAACCACTCCCTACAATCCCCAACAAAATGGGGTTGCAGAAAGGAAAAATAGAACCATCATGGAAGCTGTGAAGACTATGATACATGACCAGGATCTTCCCATGTATCTATGGGCTGAAGCAGCCAAGACAACAGTATATGTTCAAAACAGATTATCTCATAGTGCTCTTGATTTCAAAACTCCAGAAGAAGTGTTTACTGGAAAGAAGCCCGAGGTAAGCCATCTTAAAATATTTGGGTGTCCTGTGTACATCCACATTCCAAAAGAAAAGAGAACCAAGTTGGATCCTTCTGGTAAGAAAGGAATATTTGTTGGTTATTGTGAATCATCCAAAGCTTTCAGGATTTACATACCAGGCTTTCATCATATAGAAATCAGTAGAGATGTAACTTTTGATGAAGAAGCAGCTCTCAAGAAATCAAGAAAATGCCAACTTGAAGAAATCTATGAAGAAGATCCTTCTTC
The DNA here is from genome assembly GCA_027924585.1 of Larix kaempferi. Taxonomy (NCBI): domain Eukaryota; kingdom Viridiplantae; phylum Streptophyta; class Pinopsida; order Pinales; family Pinaceae; genus Larix; species Larix kaempferi. The sequence continues at coordinate 15,270,013 of BSBM01000061.1, forward strand.
TAGAAACTCAGAGGCTGTTCACATCCCTGAAGATAATCCACTAGAGGATCATGACATGTTGGAACCACAAGAACCTCCTATCTCAGATTTATCAAAGAAAAGAAGGCCAGCATGTTCTAGAGATATTATCCAAGGGGCTGAAAAATATGGTGCTCATGAAGGCTCCATTAGAGAAAGAAAGAAACCAAAGCTAGTGTCCAACTATATGGCCTTGATGTGCGATCTTGTGGATCAACTACCTACTAGCTATGAAGAAGCAGCTCAAAAGAAAGAATGTGTAGAAGCAATGACAGAAGAATATCAGTCGATAATGAAAAATGATGTTTGGGATATAGTCCCCAAACCAAGAGATAAAAGTGTGGTTTCTTCCAAATGGATTTTCAAGATAAAACATGCTGCAGATGGTAGCATTGAAAAATACAAGGCAAGGTTTGTAGCCAGAGGATTCTCTCAAAAGGAGGGAATTGACTATGGAGAAACATTTGCACCTGTTGCTAGGTATACTTCAATTAGAACTATCATGGCACTTGCATCCATGATGAAATGGAAATTGCATCAAATGGATGTTAAGACAGCTTTTCTGAATGGTGTAATTGAAGAAGAAGTATACATAGAACAACCTCAAGGTTTTGAGGTCAAAGACGGAAGGACTCATGTATGCAAACTGAAAAAGGCATTATATGGATTGAAGCAAGCTCCCAGGGCTTGGTACGGAAGGATTGACAGTTTCTTAACAAGCATGGGCTTTACCAAAAGTAAAGCTGACCCCAATCTTTATCTTAAAGTGATGGATGATGAACCTATTATATTGCTGTTATATGTAGATGATCTATTTCTAACCGGAAATGAGAATCAAATCATTGAAAGCAAGAAGAAGCTTTCTTCAGAATTCGAAATGAAAGATCTCGGATTAATGCACTACTTCTTAGGCCTAGAAGTATGGCAAGAGCCAAAAGGAATCTTTCTAAATCAAGGTAAGTATACTGTGGAGATTCTCAAAATATTTGATATGTTGGAGTGTAAAGCCATGACCACTCCCATGGACTCCAACCTGAAACTATTAGTTAATGATTCATCAGAACTAGTGGACATAACCCTATATAGACAAATCATTGGATCATTGATGTATTTGACAAATACTAGGCCGGATATATGCTTTGCTGTAAATACCCTAAGTCAGTATCTAGTAGAACCTAGAAAGGTTCACCTTATAGCTGCAAAGCATATAATGAGGTACCTAAAAGGTACAGTGGACTTTGGCCTATACTATCTTGGAGGTAATGAACTCAAGTTACATGGTTACTCAGATTCTGCTTGGGCAGGTAGTGTCTCAGACAGAAAAAGTACTTCAGGCGGATGTTATGGCCTTGGATCTGCCATGATCTCCTGGTTCAGCAAGAAACAATTTAGTGTGGCCCTCAGTACTGCTGAAGCAGAATATATAGCTGCTTGCTCTGCCAGATGTGAAGCAGTGTGGCTTCGGAAACTCTTATCTGGAATTTTTGACTTAGAAATGGATCCCACTGTGATTATGTGTGATAATCAAAGCTGCATTAAGATGAATGAAAATCCTGTGTTCCATGATAAGTCAAAACACATTGAGATCTGTTACTTCTATATACGAGACATGGTGCAGAGAGGAGCCATCAAGCTCGAGTATATAAGCACTGAGGATCATATTGCCGATATCCTGACTAAACCTTTGTCTCGAGTAAAGTTTGAACACTTCCGAGACATGCTTGGTATAGTACAGAAGGACCCTCCTCGAAAGGGGGAGTAGTATAGTATTTGATAACAATTTTGTTTTGTTGCACTTAGCTACTTACAATCATTTAGATTTAGAACTCTTATATATCTTTTATTTTTATGATAAATGTTTTGATGCTAGATGTATTAGTGAGAATACATACTAGATATATACATGTTTTGATGTATACATGTTTTGATATTAGATGTATTAGTGAGAATACATGCTAGATGTATACATGTTTTGGTGTGATGTATACATGTTTTGATGTTAGATGTATTAGTAAGAATACATGCTAGTTGTGATGTATACATGTTTTGATGTTAGATGTATTAGTAAGAATACATGCTAGTTGTGATGTATACATGTTTTGATGATTAAATGTATTAGTGAGAATACATGCTAAATGTGATACATGCTCTTGGATATTTGTACCTGTATAGATGAGAATACAGAAGGGGATTGGATCATCCCTGGACTTTCAGTCCTAAAGAGATCCGTAGACGTGAGGTCTCCGAGAATGAAGTCCTTAGTGGACAGTTGAGAGGATTGGATCATCCCTGGACTTTCAGTCCTAAAGAGAGCCGTAGACGTGAGGTCTCCGAGAATGAAGTCCTTAGTGGACAGTTGAGGGGATTGGATCATCCCTGGACTTTCAGTCCTAAAGAGAGCCGTAGACGTGAGGTCTCCGAGAATGAAGTCCTTAGTGGACAGTTGAGGGGATTGGATCATCCCTGGACTTTCAGTCCTAAAGAGAGCCGTAGACGTGAGGTCTCTGAGAATGAATTCCTTAGTGGACAGTTGAGGGGATTGGATCATCCCTGGACTTTCAGTCCTAAAGAGAGCGGTAGACGTGTGGTCTCTGAGAAGTGGGGATTGTATCATCCCCAGACTTCGGTCCCTGAATTGATCCGTAGACGTGTGGTCTCCGAGAAGAGGGGATTGTATCATCCCCGGACTTCGGTCCCTGAATTGATCCGTAGACGTGTGGTCTCCAAGAAGTGGGGATTGTATAATCCCCGGACTTCGGTCCCTGAATTGATCCGTAGACGTGTGGTCTCCAAGAAGTGGGGATTGTATCATCCCCGGACTTCGGTCCCTGAATTGATCCGTAGACGTGTGGTCTCCGAGAAGTGGGGATTGTATCATCCCCGGACTTCGGTCCCTGAATTAATCTGTAGACGTGTGGTCTTCGAGAAGTGGGGATTGTATCATCCCCGGACTTTGGTCCCTGAATTGATCCGTAGACGTGTGGTCTCCGAGAAGTGGGGATTGTATCATCCCCGGACTTCGGTCCCTGAATTGATCCGTAGACGAATGGTCTCCGAGAAAGTGATTTTTATTTGTATTGATGATGTGGTTACTTGTATCGGTAGGATACTTGTATTGATGATGTGGTTACTTGTATCGGTAGGATACTTGTATTGATGATGTGGTTACTTGTATCGGTAGGATACTTGTATTGATGATGTGGTTACTTGTATCGATAGGATACTTGTATTGATGATGTGATTACTTGTATCGGTAGGATACTTGTATTGATGATGTGGTTACTTGTATCGGTAGGATACTTGTATTGATGATGTGGTTACTTGTATCGATAGGATACTTGTATTGATGATGTGATTACTTGTATCGGTATGGATACTTGTATTGATGATGTGGCTACTTGTATCTGTAGGATACTCATATTGTTGATATGGTTACTTGTATTGGCATGAATACTTGTACTGTTGATCTTGTGATGACGATGCTACTGATCGTGTGATGACGATGCTGCTAATAGTGCTGCTGATCGTGTGATGACGATGCTACTGATCATGCTACTGATCGTATGATGACGATGCTGTTGATCGTGTGATGACGATGCTGCTGATCGTGCTGCTGATCGTGTGATGACGATGTTGCTGATCGTGTGATGACGATGTTGCTGATCATGTGATGACGATGCTGCTGATCGTGTGATGACGATGCTGCTGATCGTGTGAAGACGATGCTGAAGATCATGATGTTGATGTTGATATTGACATTGATGTACCAGTAACTGTTTGAGTTACTGATGAAGACAAATTGAAGAAAGCTTCCGATGATTTATAGATGTATCATGTATAGTGACTCCTTGCTCCTGCAGATGCTGTTATAATATCCTTCTCGTTAAGGGGGAGTGTTGAATATTGTAACTTCAAAGAATATTATATTTGTACTTTATTATTCTGGAGATGTTTCATCCCTCCGAGGTTACCCTATTATGTATCCGGAGATGTTTATTCCTCCGAGGTTTTTTATTAACTAGGGTTATTAGACCCACCAAGTGGGGGTCGGCCCTATGGTTATATTTTTGGGGTTATTAGACTTCTCCAGGAGAGGTTGGCCCCATTAGGTATTTTATTCAGTTAGGATTCAGTATAAATAAGAGAGGTGAACTCCTCATTAGATCATTCACTCACTTGTGGAAGAGTGTGCACTTGTCTGGGAGATCTGCTAAGGAGACAAAGAAGGAAGGATCACATCTTGTATTTTGGTTGATCATCTTATTGAGGAAAGCTTTGCTGGGTTTTCTACCACATGAGGGTTTCCCAGGGTATATTCTGTGTCTATCTTGTGATTGTGTTTCTTTCAGTGATCTTGCTTGTCTATTTGGTTTAAACTTAACACCATATGCTCATGCAGGTAAAATCATGTTGCAGAAATGCCCACAATGATCTTGTATCTCCTCTGCCATTCAAGAAATGGGCCATTTTGGACAAACAAAATCGTTTCAAGGATGGAGTTAGGCATGTAATATCATAGTAGACCAAAAGAATATAATTTTTCTTCAGAACACATGAACAACACTAGATTCTTGTGCTACAACTTCCCTACAATCACTCTATCGGCCTCAAAGGTCTTCTCCAGGTTACTATGCTCGTCATTCCTGTAAAGGAATTTCATGGAAACGATCGAGCCATTACTAAGAAACATTTCCTTTGTTAGTAGTCATTCCTTCAATGGAAAGTACCTTCACTAGATTTCCAGATGAGTGCATGTTCAACCTACGTAGCTAACTCATGGTGCATGCTCAATGACGTGGTGCTGAGGGTGGACATGCTTGTGCTTATCAAGGTGGATAACTCAACCACTTGGCACACATTTTTATTGTATAAATGAAATTAAATTCAAAATATAAGTCCATAGTCCATAGCTGCAGTCCTTATTCCACAATCCGTAGCCACAATCCGCAGCCCACAATCTGCATTCGTAGTCTGCTGACTATAGCCCGCATCTATAGTCCACAGCCTGGAGCCCACAGTCCACATCCACAGTTGGCAGTCTGCAGCCATAGTCCGTAGTTTGCAGCCGCAGTCCGCAGCCTCAGTCTGTAGTCTGCAGTCCGCAGCCACAGTCTGTAGTTCGTAGCTCGCATTCCACAACCACATTCCATAGCCGCAGTCTGCAGTCGCAGTCCGCAGCCCACAGTCCACAATCCACAGTCCGCAACCGCATTCCGCAATCCACAACTGCAGTCCGCAATCCGCATTCCATAGTCCGCAGTCTGTAGCCGCAGTCCACAGTGTAGCAAGTGTATTATATAAATCAAATCCATATTTTCACCCACTAATTTAGTGGTCCCTTCTTCCACATATTTGGCATTTACTATTTTTTTCATCTTTTTATCATTGCTTCCAAGATCAACTTGTAGTTTGCAAAAAAATGATGCCCACGAGATCCCTTTACTCTTGCTTGACATATTGTCTTCTTTTTTTCACCAACTTTTTTTATAATACAATTTGATTGTATTAGTTACCTCACCAATTGTCAATTAGTTGTATTCAAATATCATCTTATTCCTACATAGATCCAACACTCAAAGAACAAAGTACGACAAAGCTCCATGACCTTTGACATAGTTGTCCCATACATTAATTTTTCCCATGTTGCTAACCTAATTATTGCTTGAGGTATTCTTTCCAACAATATTTTGAACAAGGACAATTAGAAAATAAATGATCTAAACTTTTCATTTCTCTAGAATGAGAAATCAAACTAAGTTCTCTCATCCTCTCTTACATGAAACAAAACTACCTACATGCATACCCTCGTTTTCTTTATTCTTTACCCTTAATACCAATTGTTTCCCTTTTTTACAGCTCAAATTTGTAGTCCATCTATCTGCCACTACTACATTATGGACACTTTGTTGACCGAAAATTTTGTTTCACTTCCTCTGCATGGTGTTGTTGACCTTTTCCCACTTCTACAAGTTGTTTCTCACAATCGAGTAAGCTCTCTTAACTCAACAACCGCCTGATTTTGAATCTCTATCTCTGATGGGATTCATAAGAACCAACGTTGCTTCCAACTATATACAACAACGTTGTGGAGGATCGACAACTACAAGAAGGGTCTATCATCAAAGTCACCAAATGTACTTGCAACATTCTACACAATTCAACTTATGCTTCATTTTTCCCTTCATTATTTTCACTTAATTCCTTTTGCGCTCCCAATACTTGTATCATATTTTTTGCTTCTCCTTACCTAACTTCGTTCTTATTACCGGGACTATCACATTGCTCACACTTGAAATTCTCACATTGGAAGCACCAATTATTGGGAAACCACCCCCTTTAAACTTTACTATTGGCTTCACCTCCCAAAGCGGTTCCCCTATTTCAAAAAACATCCTCCTTCATCCCCAAACCCCTTCAATTTCCATGTTGATGTATTTGTAACTTCGGAATATATTCACTTGTATATTGTATTTGTACTTTATTGTATCCCCAATGGAGATGTATTATTCCTCTGATTGGAAGTGTCATCATTTGTATTTGCAAGTGTCGCAAGTTATTTTGTAATTGTCGTAACTTATATCTGATGGGTTATTAGACCACCTTGGTGGGGTTGGCCCTATATGAGTTATGTGGGTTAAAGGGTTATTAGACCACCCTAGTGGGGTTTTCCCAGTCAAACATTATGTTAAGTGGTTAATTTGGGGCCGACCTAGTTAGAGTTAAAAGGCAGGTTAAGTCAATGTATAAATAGAGAGTGTGTTTCTCTCATTTTATACATTCACTCATTCACTCACTTCGCATTAGTGAGAGAGAGGAGTGCAAACAAGTGGAGGAGGAGTAGCTACTGCAAACATTTATATTTTGGGGATTCATCTTGGTGATATTTGTATTGGTTCTTATTCTATCTCTGAGGAAGTTGCGGGGTTTTTCACCTTCTTGGTTTTCTCGGTGAAAAGCTTTGTGTCTCTTGTCTCTTGTGTCTTGTGTTTGATATGCTGTACATGTTGTTCTCTTAGTTAAGATGCTAGATCAGATTGAATTAAATGTTGAAAAACTAACATGGTATCAGAGCTAGCCTGAAGGAAGGCATGGTATGTCATTTATGACACTTGTTGCACTTGCGACAAATTGCAAGCTAGGGATTGGTATAGTAAAAACCAGTCATCATAGAACTTTCACTATAAATCCATTTTGGCGAAGGGTCAGGTTCTAAAACTTGTACAGCTCGAATATAATATCCCCATGTACCTTGTGTCCGAAGAAAAGCATCTAATTCGTTGTACTTTATGTTTTATGCTCCGTACAATTTAGGGTTTCTGCCTCTTCTAGATCTCAGTCATAAACAGGTGACCTAGGAAAAAAGGTCACAACTTGGGATAGGAAGATCCAAATGAAATTATGTAAAAAGTGATAGTAAGAGAATAGACTTTAGTTTCACAAGTCCAGTTTTTAGAGGCAGAAGTTAAAACAGTGACACATGGCACTCCATACAAGTTTGCTATACTATTTAATCCAATAAATAGGTCACGTTGCGACATTTGGCATATCTCTCTCTCAGAGAATCCATTTGAGGTCAGACCTATGGGGTTGGAAATATGACAGTCCAGGATACCACAGGATGAAGTTTCAGACCATGTGGATCCGAACTTTAAGAGATGAACCAGAAACTATAAGGCACATATTTATGTGAAATAGAATTGAATTCTAAGCATTCTCATTTTTGGCTTGTCACTGCTGCAGGAAATTAGGGCTTTTGACAGAAGTGGAATTTTCGAGTGATATTAGCATAGGATTACTCTCCTCAACAAAATCAAAATTTAGAGACCAAGTTCAAAGTTTTTGGTTGGGTAGAACCCCGGGCATTATCAAACCCTAGTTTGGGATCTTGATCGGAAAGGTAGAAAATTAGGGTTTCTGCAAATGTTGAAATTTTTTGAATCTGTGACCATGGCTAGATGCTCCTCAGAAAAATCGAAGTTTAGAGCACAAGAGTGAACCTTTTGGCTGGCGAGAACCCTAGGCATTATCAAACCCTAGTTCGGGATTTTGACTAGAAGATCCGAAAGTTTCAAAGGAAATTTTGAGGGGTCAAATTTTGGAGATTTCAAAATTGAAGTATACCAGCTTGATCAGCTCAGCAAGGTGCATCTTTTCATCAAATCAAAAGTTTGAAATTCAAAGTTTGTATTTTTAGGGTTTCTCTGAAAAAACCTAATCCAGCTCCAGATCTAGTTTCAACAAATCAAAGTGGATTGGGATGATCCTAGAAGAGAATGATTTGGACACCTACATAATTGAAGAGATTCCAGTTCCAGAGGGAGATGAGGCTAAGGGATTACATAAGAAGACTACAAGCAATCCCGATAGGTATGACTTAAGGAGATCCATGTATGTTTTGAAATTTGTTCATGATTAAGTTTATGATATGTTTGTCTTCATATTATTGAGGTTAGTACAATCTTGATTAATTTTAGACTTGTCTTATCACCTTAGTAAAAGTATGAATGCATGTGAATGATAGAAGACATTCATTGATTAGCGTTATGACACTTATGATTGTACAAATGCATTGTGGTGTTGTATGAGGATGATGTTGTCCACTAACATAAAGGGTACATCAAGAAAGACAGATCAAGTCCTAGATCAAGAACATATGACCACGGTGACATGAAGACAAAGACTCATCCATAGTCATGGATCACATAGAAGCTCTACTTATGAGGTATGTATAACTTGGTTCTACAATTATTAACTTATGAGATATGCAAGTTGCTAGCAAAAAGTCTCTAAGATAACAAAGAATACATTGTTTGGGTATGTTAGACAAGCATGATAATCCAGGTATGTTTTCCTATATCGAGTTAGAATCCTACTTTGTGTTAGGATCTCATATAAGTATACTTTTGTATGATTAATAATGATCATTCATGAAGTTATAGGTTTGAGTAATCATGGGTTATGCATATTATACTTCTTACTTTGATTGATGATATGGCAAACCATAAGAGTCCTATGGTCAAATAAGAATATGCATGAGTAAAAGAAGTACTCCCTGAAACCTTGAATACTAACGCTTGTGATAAATCACCTGTGTATGAAATGATCATAACCATACATATTTAATATTATTTAAAATCATCATGTTTTGATAGTATTGAGATTATACTAATGGATGTATGATTATGTATTATATCTTGAGGATGACACAATGATGACACTAGTGCACACTTAAGCATGCATAGTGGTCCAGGATGGATATAAGTTCAAGGACAGATAATCCAAGAAGCAAAGATCAAGAGGGAGCACACTCTAGTAGTTCCTGCAAGGAAGCAAAGATTGAGAGGGAGTCCACGCACAACTAAACAAGGATAAGTATTTGAATTGTCATATGATTACTTAAATAATGTTGTCCAGTCATGTACATACTTATGTTCCTAGATTTAGGATGTATATTATGCATATTAGAAAAGTTGCATTAATGAACAAGATACTACTAATATGCAAGTAATGGGTAAGTGGCCTGTGGTACTATACAACATTCCATTACTACTTATATAGAATGAAACCTCTTTGCTAACATGTTGGGAGTTGTGCACACTCTTAACAAATGTTCTGGTAGAGATGGAAGGCATCTAGAAAGTTACCGTGTGAATACGAGACATGGATAAATGTTGTATTGAAGCATTGGATAAGCTAATTGCATGACTGTATGACATATGTTGTTATGCATAAGAATTTGTTTTGAAAAACTATGAGAAGTTTCTAATCATGCAATTGAATTTGACTGGTAGGAAAGATCATGCAAAATCACCTACAAAAGAAGGACAACAACATTTGTTCCAGCAATGAAGTTCACTATCTATTGAAGATATTGAAGAATCTAAAGTTCCCAGGATCTAGGATGCAGTAATGGAAGAATGCCATGATCGAGGAGTACCAGGGGATCATGAACAATGATGTATGGGATGTGTTCCCGAGACCAGAAGGGAAGTTTGTTGTGACTTCCAAGTGGATCGAAAAGATCAAGCATGTCGCAAATGGTAGGCACAGTTTGTGGCTCGTGGAGTCTCCAAGAAAGAAGGGATAGATTATGAAGAAAATTTGGCACCTATAGCCAGATACACTTCCATGAAAACAATACTTTCTCTGGCTACAGTGATTAAATGGAAGATACACCAGATGGATGTCAAGACAACTTTCTTGAATGGTGTAGTTGAAGAGGAAGTGTATGTGGAGAAGCCACTTGGTTTTGAGACACATGAAAGGGATTCATATGTGTGTAGATTGAAGAAATCCTTGTATGGCTTGAAACAAGCACCTAGGACATGGTACAGCAGGATAGACAGCTTCCTGTCCAGTTTGGGCTTTACAAAGAGTAAAGCGGATTAAAACCTTTACTACAAGGTTGAGGAAGGAAATCCAATGATACTCCTATTGTATGTGGATGACCCCTTTGTGACAGGTGAGGATAAATTGATTTCCAACACGAAGAGGAAGCTTGCTACCGAGTTCAAGATCAAGGACTTGAGTATGATGCATTACTTTCTAGGTATGGAGGTGTGGCAGAGTGCAGATGGAATCTTCCTTGGACAAGGGAAGTATGCAGTAGAGATCCTGAGGCGATTTAGGATGATGGACTACAAGGCCATGGCCATACCTATGGCATCGAACCTGAAGTTATTTAGTGATGCTTCATCAGATTCAGTTGATGTCACAATGTATCGTCAAATGATTGGGTCCTTGATGTACATGACAAACACAAGACCAGATGTTTGCTTTGCAGTGACCACATTGAGCCAGTTCCTGACGGATCCTAGACATGTTCACCTGATTGTTGTAAAGCATATTCTGAGGTACCTAAAAGGTATGGTTGATTATGGGCTCAAGTATGATGCGAATAAAAAATTTTAACCTGGAGGGTTATGTTGATTTAGATTGGGCAAGTAGTGCTGCAGATAGGAAGAGCACTTCGGGGTGCTGCTTCAGTATGGGATCAGGTGTGATCTCTTGGTTTAGCAAGAAGAAATCCTGTGTAGCAATGAGTATAGTTGAAGCAGAGTATGTCGTAGCTTGTTCGGCCAGTTGTGAGGAAGTATGGATAAGGAAGCTATCGCTTGATTTATTTGTTATCCAGTTGGATGCTACGTGTATCTATTGTGACAACCAGAGTTATGTGAAGTTTTCAGAGAACCTGGTGTTCCATGACAAGTCGAAGCACATTGAGATCAAATATCACTATATTAGGGATATGGTGCAGAGAGGAGCACACTAGTACAAAATGAGAGATAAGTGACCAAAAAAACGACCAAAATCCACATATAAATGACCACTTTTGAGTCGGTGACCACTGGTAGCAAATTAGTGGCCATATATCACGCGACCAAAAATGTGGTCATATTTAGCTTGGTAATTTATAGCTTATCTTGTGGTCATATATTTGGTCATTAATTTGGTAATATATTTGGTCATTAATTGTCATAATGACCAATGACTGCTAATTTGCTACTAGCGATCGCCAACTCAAAAGTGGTCATTTATATGCATATTTTGGTCATTTTTTTGGTCACTTATCTCTCGTGTTGTATTGGTGGTCGTTTATATGCAAATTTTGGTCATTTTTTTAGTCATGTATCTCTTTTTAGTGGTTTCATAATATAAATTAGGGCACAGTGGAATTGAACCACCAACCTCCTGCCTATAAGGCAGGTGCTCTACCATTGAGCTAGCACCTTAAAGCCCCTCACTATCCTCAGTCACAATGCAACTTCAATCTTTCTTTAAAATAAAGTTATTAGAGCATATAGCACGAGCATGGGAGCAGGAGCAGGAAGCATAATTTTCAAAAACTTATGGGAGTGTTTTTTATATAATATATATTTTTATATTTGAAAAAAACTTGCAGAATGTCAAATTGATTGTAGAAAAAAATGAAAATATAGATGTAACTACTGGATTAATGATGATCATTAAAAAATAAACCACTTAGTACACATATTGATATAACATCAATCATCTAGCAATTATACTATTGTCATCAAATGATCAAACATAACATCAACTTTCAACTTTCAAGTTTCATCATATAAAATTTGTGATCAACAAACTATAATGAATAACATCAACCAAATGATCAAACATAACATCAACTTTCAACTTTCAAGTTTCATCATATAAAATTTGTGATCAACAAACTGTAATGAATAACATCAACCATGAAATGAAACATAGCATTAGATTCATTACCAAAGAATTGTAATATGCAGTCAACGATTCATGGGCACATTCTTAGTGGGTTCTATGGCCATGATCCTTTACACCAAAGTTGTTAGATTTCGTTTCCAGTATTTTGGTTACATTACAGAGTTTGGGTTTCAGATATAAGTGTTTCAAAGGAAGATAGTACAGGAATGAGATATTTTTAGCAAGTTTTCAGTGGTTCTCTCCGTTATTGGTTTGGTGGTGAGGTTCAGTTTTCCTCCATTAGTATATTTGTGGAGGTCACTGCTCCTTTAAACAGATGACATGTGGAAAAAGAGCATGGCGGCATTTGGTGTTTTTGATGGTTTAGTGTACTTCTCTTTGGTTCAATGCTATTCTGTTTGCTAGAATGCTGAAAGCTACTAATTCTGTTGAATTTTGGTGGGATTTGTTTTTTTTTAAATGACGTTTGATGAGGTTCGAACCCATCTCAAACATCTCAAAAAAATTAATAATAATATCAAAAATTTATGGATTTTCCCTTTCTACCCTTTTACTTTAAGAATGTTATGTTATCATTCAGAGAGCACCACAACACCGTAGAAGCATCTCAAATACCCTGTGAGCATGCTCTTGAGGGCATTACCTGAACACTCCCTCTCAGAGCGTGCTTCGAGAATGAATCATGGGTTCAGGGATCCCCTGCAGTGTAGCTTCAAAGTGTCCAGATTCTAGATAGAATAAATTGAAAGAGAAAAGCATTCAATACTCTTGTTCTAGTTTCCACTATCCAAATATAAAATATTGCTATCTAGGTCTATAATGAAATCCAATCTAAAGGACAATCATCTGTTATTTTTAGAATAACACCTAACCCAAATATTCAACATCTGATAGCAAACTTGAATCTCACCATGAGAAGGATCAAAATTTTAATCAGGGTTCAAGATAGATAGATGGCAGGTGCGGCATTATTTCATAGGTATTAAACCTCAAAATTCAATTGATGATGACTAAAGAAAATGCATTTTACGAGAACAAGATTTAAAATAAAATAAAATAGATAATTTATTTTCATCAATAGAGCAAATGGAATGATCTCATTCTACGAGCACCTTAAAGTAAGCTACATAAATAAATAAGTACCTTGTTCATTGCAACCTTACCAACTTTTACCCAAGCTTGGCCAACTCAATTTCCAAAATGGCTCCCACCTTAAAGTAAGCTATAGAAATAAATAATTACATTGTTCATTGCAACCTTCACAACTTTTACCCGAGGTTAGCCAACTCAATTTCCAAAATGGCTCTTGGGAGGCAAGTTTCATGCATCGCGTAGAGGAAACAGTTGGGCATGCCCATCGAGTACATAGATGGAAGCTGGAGTGATCCCAAGGCAAGTGAAATTGGTTGGCATCCACTCAGACACGCTCAATAGTATAAAGTATAAACACACAAGCTATGGGAAAGATTGGTTATTGTTCCAATGCATCTCCAAGAAGGAAGTCAACTCAGCTCCAATTAGAAATCAACCAACAGAGAATCCACTAAATTCACAAGACTGAAATCGACCAACAATGGATTTTCTAGTGAAGCAAAGATGGTGATGACAAATTGATTCAACCTTAGATGAGTTCATCTCCCTAGGATAGCATCAATTTTTCCAAAGAAGAATTCACCCTGTGAAGGGGAGAACACAAACAGCCTGGAATCTCACTGGCCCAAAACTGAAATGGACTTGTCTTTGGGTTGAGTGACGGGACTATTGCAAGCTTCCAAAATGAGAAAGTATTCATGTGCAACCTTTCTCTCATGTGTAGAAAAACTTTTACCTAACAATCGAACAAGTTCAACATCCACTTTTACCTACATCTTTGGCTTCCAAACCTGTCTACCCAGTACATCTGTAGAGTCTTTAAGGAAAGCACCCAACAAGACAAAGAAAACATCAAAAACATAACCACAACATGGCACACAAACTTGGAAAGAAGAAATTGAGAAGTAAACCTATAGTTGGTGACAAATGTTGACCTGATAGAAATTATGTGTTCAAAGAAGCATTGCTTGAATGGTTAAGCACTTGCTCTTGAATATTTGCAAACACTAGTAACAAGTTCAGAAGTCAATAGATATTTGTTTCAGGTCTTGATGATGGTGTCCAATGCCCTTGGAGCAAACACCCTATCATAGGAAATGGGGCCTTGAACATCGAAACTTTGGTGAATTGATAGATGAGCCAAATTTTCTAGAGGGAATTCAAAGAAGGTGATCAAACTATATCAAGGCATGCAAGCAGCTGGACTTGCTCCTGATAATAATACTTACAACATTTTAATCGCTATGTACTATGTACAACAAGCATCTTAGTAGAGAAGAATATTTTTCCATTTTGAGAGAAATGAAACGGTTTGGTTATGAGCCCACATTAAACTCATACAAAGAATTACTTTCTACATGTGGTAGACTACAAAAATGAGAACAGACTGACAACCTCTTCAAAGAGATGGAAATGAGTTCTTGCAAATTATACAGATCAACATACCATATCATGGTCAAGGCATACAGGCATGTAGGTGAATATAAAAAGGAAGACAATCCCTTAGGTGAGATGAAAAATTCAGGCACTGAGCCTAGTCTTGTAACAATGCATATGCTTATGGATTCATACGGAAAGGGTGAAGAGCCTGATAGAGCAGAAAAAGTATTTAGGGATTGACAGGATGCTGGTTTGAATTTGGGCACTGCAAAGTATACTTTTGTGGTCAATGCTTACCTTAAAAGTTGCTTCAACCTGAGCCTTCTCAGCCAACACTGTGTGCCCAGCCACTGCAATGAGGGTAATTTATCCCAAATAAAATATCTACAAATATGTGATAGAATCCGTATTGTACCATCCTTGGGTTGCTTATGACATTAGACTCTATAAATTATGATTGAGGAAATTTTGCTTCTATAATTGTCTTCCAAGGCCCAAATTACAGCAAAATGTAGCTTCAGTACGATAAAAAAACATTTGACCTGGCACAAAAGCGACCTGGACTATACCTTCTCAAGCTTCCTTCCTTGTTATCCTGCAAATCAACAATAGAATAATGTTCAAAGCAATAAATCTTCGATTTGGCCAAGTGTTAATATCTAATTTAGTAAACTAGCAACCTTTGCTTGAAGCACTGAATTGATAAAGTAGTTGTTATCTCATTAATGACACCAATGACAAAGTGCATGTAAAGAATAACTGCAACCAGTCGAACAATGAATTCAACATGGTCAAGGATAGATGTAGAAATATGCCACAAATAAAAGCACAGAATCCAAGTTATGATGTCTATTGAAATATAGATGTGGATTTGGGTCTACTACTTGTAAAAGCACAGAATCCAAGAAGCAGCAATCGCTCATCATTGAGGGGAGTTCTGCAGAAAATAACATCATCAACAATAAGATTACATGTCTCACTAACCCTGCAAATTCTTTTCTCAACAAATTAATTATTTAAATCAAAAAATTGTTTTATAAACTAAAAAATAACTTTTACCACATAGGCCAACTAGAGTTAATGATGTTAATGGCTCCCTTTTCTATTTACCTGCTGGATTTTGCGCTCTCTATTACTGCATCCCACCTGTGTTTTTTGGTTACCCATCTTTCCTATTTATCTGTTGACCAACGTGTTTTGTTTTGGTGTTGTGGCTAGGCCCTGCGACTGGAGTCAAGGTATGGAGTGATTATGGTTAGAGAGGATAAGTATTTGCTAAGATATAAACCAGACTAAATTTAGGTGCTATTTTCACTTCATATATGCATCCAGATCCAAATTAATCATGATCATATACAATCAAAGGCATTGCAAATATTCAAGACACTAGATGGATGTTAGTCTTGCATTTGATTTCCATCACCAAAAATACCAACAATCCAAATATAGTCACATTAATGCTTCTTAGCATACTCAATGTGTCTACCTCACTGTTCTCACAATTTACAAAGCAAATCTGACAAGATAATGAAGTTTCCTTTTGACAAGATGCTTCCTGTTATCATTGTGTAGTAGGTGTGCCCTTCCAAGGTTCGGGAATATTACAATGCAATGTAGCCAGTTTACAGCACTCTAGAAAGATCTCTTCAGTTAAGATCCCAGAAGGGGGAGTATCTATTCCACCAAGGTTAGTAGAACATGCACCTAGGCTCAACATTTGAGATGGGCCTACATGGGAAAAACTTGTCATTGAACGGATTTACCCTTGCCATGGGAAGCAACCGCCATCTACAACAAGAAAATGGAGTTGAATCATGTTATTCCCCCAGGTCAAGCCAATAGAATTGCAAGCATAGGAAAAAGTGGTAAAAGTTCAACTAAAAAATCCTTCATAGAAGCCTCAAGGACTAATTGTTGATGTATATGTAACTTCGGAATGTATTTCACATATATGTATATTGTATTCCTATAGAGATGGTATTATTCCTCTATAAGGAAGTGTCGTCATTTATATTGTAAGTGTCGTAACTTATACTTGGTGGGTTATTAGACCACCTTATTTGGGGTCGGCCCTGTATAAGTCATGTGGGTCAAAGGGTTATTAGACCACCCTATTGGGGGTCGGCCATGTGGGTCAAAGGGTTATTAGACCACCCTATTGGGGGTCGGCCCACTCAGCATTATGTTATGTGGTTAAGTTCGAGCCTACATGAGTTAGGTAAAAAGGCAAGTCAAGTCAAGTATAAATAGAGTGCGGGAGGCACTCTATTGGCTCACTCACTTCTCACACATGCACTCAAGGAGGAGTGGCGCACTTATGGAGGAGGAGGATCTGCTGCTAGGTTATGGCTATCTCTCTTGGTTGGTTGTATCATTGCTCTATCTATCTCTGAGGAAGTTATTGGGGTTTTTCACCTTTATGGTTTTCCCCAAGTAAATCTTTGTGTCTCTTGTGTGCTTGCATTATTTTCTCCATGATTGATATGCTGTAGATATGCTGTACATGTTGTTCTCTCAGTTAAGATCCTAGATCAGATTGAAGTAAATTCTAAAAATTTAACACTAATACCACTTGAATCTAACAAGAATAAACTAAAGATGTAAGAGAGGACCAAAATGATAGAAGGCACATAAATAAAGAAATATAAACAACAGATATGTCCTGTGTGAATTATTACAATCAAATAGCCCAGTTTGAGTTGGAAAACACTGCATTGGTGCTTTTTAAAGCTCGACGTTTCGATCTCTCTCTGATATCATCATCAGGAGTGCCCAGAGAGAGATCGAAACGTCGAGCTTTAAAACGCACCAATGTAGTTTCCTCCTCCTTTCAATTGAATCACTGCATATGGCTATATTTTCATCAGAAAACACTACCAAACTTTTTGTAAAAAACCAGCTTGACAAAAAACTGCTAATGTGATTGTGTAAAAAAATGGAGAATTTAGTTAATTTAAGTCAAAATTTTGATAAACAGAATCCTTAAATTTTATGCAAATTTAAGTTAAACTATAAATGTGATTAAGCTTTAAATTATATGCTAGCAGAAAGTTATCATTGTTCCATTTGAGCCAAATCTAGTCTCTAGTGCCGTGTTCCAAATGATCATATAATCCATTGTTACACACAACCCTTGAGCCAAATAGATTTAGTGACTACAAACTCAAGTTGCAAGACCCTAACCCTGAATGGTTAAAACTTAAAACTTATGCATGAAAAATGATCCTACCCCGAATGTCCTATCAGAGCGATCAGAAGAAAAAACTATTGAGAATGATATGAAACAATAGAAATTCATGGTCTAATTACACCTTGACTTCAAATTAAGGCCTTGAGTATTGTGGCAACCCCAAGAGAAATTTAACTGCAGTAATTAACTTTTTTCCATCTGCATTTGTGACTGCTATCTGAATTGTGGAAACCCCAAGAGAAATTTAACTACAGTAATTAACTTCTTTTTTACATCTACATTTTCAGACAACATTCAACAAATAAAAGAGCCAACCAATAAGTTTTCCTATAAATATTCCTAAATTGACAAGAAAATATGCTCAGATTTTCATTATAAAACAATAAAAAGTAAGTTTAACTTAATTTATCTCAATAAACTATCAGGCCCCATGAAAAATGGAAAATCGACAAAAAAATGCAAAACATGCTATACAAGAAGAATGGGATTCTAGAAATAAAAGTATGTACCATGGCTACATTGAATGCAAGATCCATGCTTCTCCTTGCACAAGGAAGATATTAATTTCCATCGCTCTTCTTTTAACCCTTCAATATTTTTTATTGGTTCCATGGTCTCTGTGTTTTGTATATGTGTCTCAGGAAACCACTGACAACAGAATAAATGTGCAAACCATAAGCATCCACTATTTTCCATTTCTGGACCTGCCCTTGCCACTGGCTTCAAAGAACCACCATTTATTGGGCACAATATATAAGGCCGTGCATGATCACCCACTTTACTGTTGCTTTGCTTATGATTTACAGAGTCATTTCCAGCTCTACCAGAGATTTTACTTTTTGATCGAGACCTGTATGAGCACCAGGAGCACAACCATTTATCATTTGGTGTTTTCTGCACACCATAACATTCCTAGTGAACCGGAACATTACATGTATCACAAAAAAGGATTTGATTCCAATTTTCACTGTCAGAACCATAACACACATGACATAGCTCTTTTTTTCCATTTTCTGGGCATGATATAAATATAGTTATGACTTCAACAATGGAGTCTGAAATATTTCTCTTCTTACATCGAAAACTTGGAGCAAGGAGCTTCCTTTTTACATCAAAACCTGGCTCCTGCTTGGTAGATATGCAAGGTAGAGTTTTGCAACAGAACTTGATTGTTGTTGATTAGATCTTACCATTACAAATCTCTCCCCAAAGCTGGATTCCTGCATAAGGTACAATGCTTTCAGCTTCTGGATCCCCTCATGCATCCAGAATGAACTGCCCCACCATTGTGTTTAGTTCTCGGATTCCACTTAGATTGCACAAAGGAATAATGGCTTTTAATGCCATCCATGTCTTCATTTAAAAAAAAAAATCAGTTTTTGATATCTTTTGACATTGCAGCTGAGCAATTCAGATTTAGTATAAGTTTTTCTTGTAGTTCTACCATTATCAACATTACATGCCCGACTGTAAGATAAAAACACTATTCATAATCTCCTGATTTCCAAAATAACTATAAAAATAATAACACAGGTAACTAGATGTAACATCCCACTATTTTCATAAAAATTTAAAATTTCTAAATCGTCATTAAATACAAATAATTATAAAATGCGGAAATAATAAATGTTTAATTAAAGCAGTAATTAATAAATTCGTCATTTGGTTGGAACAATTTAACTGCTGCGTCTTTTTGTTTTCTGATGGTGTACTGTGTCGGTGACACATCATGAATCCAATTAATAATTATGACATTTATTTATATGCTTGAATGATTGAAAATTTCGATACATTTGGAAACATAATTCTCCTCGACAAGTACTGACAGTTTAATTTTTCTAGATGATGATGAAAGGGGTCCCACGAGGTGCCCTGAGGCTTACTTAGCTAACTCAGCTAAAGCATTGTACTCGTCCCTCATGCACAGATTTGCAGGTAAGAGATAGTGATAAGATTCAGAGTGTTTAATAACCGTGATATAAATAAAAACTACTTATGATTTCGACGCTATAGGTATGGTTTCTTTCCAATTTTGTAAGATGAACTTGGCTAGCTCAAAACTGCAGAAATCATATGTCTCAGACTGTGATTGTTATGAATGTTCTTCATTAGGAGTTTATGACTTCACTTGTTATCATTCCATGAATGACTTGTGGCAGTTAAAACAATTCTTTTATAAATTTCGACAGTGACCAATTTAAGACAAGGACACATGGTCCTAAGCATACCATAGAGAGAGTAACAAGGTGATTCTAAGTTCCCTATTATCTGGGCAATTATAATGGTGATGCATTATGCATTAATACCCTACCATGCAATGTATGCGATGGTTTATGGGACAACTATACCCTAAGGGTGTATTCATATAACCTATGACATGAACAAAGCTTGAAGAGATTTATAATGAACCTTAAGATGAATTTTATATTAAGTTGGGGTGGAATCAATCCATACCTTAGGATCGAATGCGAAGTAAGTGGATGTTTTTATACTATGAGTGTGCTTAAATCGATTAAATGGAACATATAAGATCTTGAATACATGCTACCGATGAATGTTATACCTTGGTATAGTTTATAAAGTTGATGCTATTGAACGTTGATCCATATGGCTGGCAGGTGGAATGATGGCATTGTATAAAGCCTACATACGAATTCAAGGGTGTAGTAAATGATTGGGTTTGTAATCAATTTGCCTGGCCACCGTGTTAATGGAGAGATTACGTGCATGTTGTGAAGGGTCTCTAACATGTGAGAAGGTTCGTCGATGCTGAGTTGTATCGGGCCTCCTGCCTCGGTGTCGACAGAGTTGGCAACTTCGTGGCTTAGGAGATGGAGGGGTGAGTTATTATCGCACCTGCCACCCTCCAACATGGGTCATGGAACTTAGATCTCCCTCGTTGATTGCTATGCATTGGGATCATAGAGAACCCTAACGTAACTTATGGGATATTGTAACGTTTTCTTGGCATGCGTTTCGGTGGTAGGGTTTAAGGGTGAGCCCAACCGGCCGAGAGGCACTTAGGGTTTTGATGTTTTAGCCTCCCTTGGGCTTGATCCTGAGACCAGAAGCAACCTCAAAACTGTAAGTGAATGCTATCGATGGAGGCCGAGTCTGAAGTTGAATAATGTTGCAATCCACAGGTTGGATGAGTGCGTCTATTGGGGCATTGTAGTGACTTGAAAGTCTGGGGTTTCAATTGGGTTGTAAGTTTCAAAAGGTATCCCATGGTGTGGCCATCGAGTTGGGTGCTTCTCCTTCGCAGTGGATGGGTGGCTGGCTTCGTCAATCTTCTGTCACGACTCAGGTACAGTAAAGTTGCAAAAGTTTAAAGTTTTCTTGTTGCATGCATCATTATTTCATGATTGATATTTAACTCAGTGTATGGTCAATTGCTAGGTAGCTCTCGGGGAACAGCAGTGTGCCGGGAAAATTGATGGGGAGAAGAAATATAGCGAACCCATCGGTAAGCTTCAGTGGTACCCCTACCTCTGGGTTCTCCTGGAATTGGACTTGATGAGCAAAGTGTTGGAAGTATGTCTTCTCGGTAGTGGCTTTTGCCTCACTTGCAGCATTGGGAAAACGTTACTGCTTATGTTTGTTTGTTTGTGTAGATGATGTGAATATTTCTTAAAGTGTATGGCCGGCCATCCCTTGGCTCCGCGAGCCTGATAGGGTTGAACCGTCGGTGTTGCAGGGGATTTCACAGTATTAACAGTTTTATGTTATCGTTCTGCACTTCTAAATCAATGGAAGAACCTAGTGTGGAGCTGTAGGCAATAACAGTGTGACTAAGGTTGTTTTCGGCAATAACTGAGTAGTGTAAAAAGAATGGGTTTTTGAATGGAACCTTCGGTAAACAATGAGGCAATCCGTAGGATACTACCATCGTAATTTTAAATGGAAATGTTCATTGTTTAGGGTTTAATGTCTACATATGGTGATTTCGAATTTGTACCAGAAAGCCTGTTTAAGATGTTTATTTAAATAGTGGCTATAAGCCGATAATGATCTACCTAGCTTGCATTGCATCTGTGCATACTTGCGTTAAGATGATAACAAAAAGGTATTAGCTTGGGGTTTGAGAACAATTGTGTTGATGTTAAATCCTAGCGTGATAATGATAATGAAATTTGCTGGTCTGTAATGATGTTTAAAATGCAAGAATAATAGATCTTGATTCTACAGTTAGGATATCTATGATAATGAAAATATTTGATTTTGCAGCAGTTAAATGTTTGTAAATATTAGTATGATGAGAACAGATCAACCCTGGTTTGGGTGTGGAGATGTTGTATTTTACTCTATCAATTCAATAATGCTATTATTTTCTTTGCTTTTAAGAACATGCTATTATGTGAAGTGAATTCTGGCACATGCAGTTGATAATACAGAATCAAAGAATTTATAGTGTGTTCATCAATTAGTTTAATTTGCCTATTAATATAAAAGTTGGTCTACTTTAATTCTATCTCCATGTATTTGTCCAATTTGGGCCCCTGGAGAAAATGAATGAACAATACAATACTTTTTTTTTGCACAAAATAATACAATGATGACAATAATTTCTATAAGATCAATTAGATTCAAATAACAAGTAAAAGAATGGGTATGTAGTTTAAACAGAATGCATGATATTGGTTTCTTTGAATAAATAACTGATGGTCAGTAAACCCTAGATGTTAACACAATGTTGACCTTCAGAAGTCAGAAAAGAGCCTACTGCTTAGACTAGTTTTTGGTATGCTGTTTCAGCATGCAGATTTGAACAGTATATTCAGTGCATGCAGAGATTTAATTTTGCAGCTGCTAAATAACAAGATGCATAGGAATATAAGTCTGTGCATGGGTGGTCTCTTGGGTTTACGTATTTAGATGCATGCTAGGTTTCACATTTAAATGAACAGATTTAATGCTACCTCTCTGTACTAGAGTACGATGCAGCTTCACGCATGGGGAAAAATGCAGAGGAGTCATTTTGTCAGTTCCACAAATTTAAATAAATCAGTATCTAACATTTTACTACTACTGGTCATCAATAAAATTTCTAATCCATTTTCTGAGAGCATTCATATGATTTGAAAACCTAAAAAAAAATAAAAGAATAAAACCTGAGTGTGAATGGAGGAACAAATCACTCAAGAAGCCCGTTCCACCCAACCTGCTCCTAAGCAGCCAAGATGTCTTCCTTAGGAACCCCGAGTCTATCCACTGATCCACCAGGAGGAAGAAAGTTTCGAAGCTTAGGATATCTACTTGTAGCAGCAAGAAATTTATCCAGCCTTACAGGCTTAGTAATCAATTGGACCAGCAATAGCACCTCTGGTCTGTCCTTCTCATAACATTTGTAGACTTATACTTTTACTCTCCACAGCCTCCCTATTCGAATCTCTCAGCCATCACCTGATGCACATGAGGAATGTTTCTGTAGAAAACATTGTAAGAGCTCCCTGCTCAATTCGAATTTCCTTTTATAGGCTGCCTAGGTCTTTTTTGTAATTATTGGTCATTAGTGAGCTACCTTCTCACCTCCCTCCACCTGGAGGGGGGAATGCCACAAAATTAGGGGGAGTTGTCCCATACCAACAACTAATGGTAGAGTGCAAATGCTGCCATCTGTCTGAATCCTTCCTGCAGCTTCCATTCCTCCTAGTGGGCCAGTGGACACTCTTGTAACAGCTTTCTTGAGTGTTTGTCTCCCATTTTTATTTATTAAATAATAATAATGAGTCATTACATTCATCTTTGACCTAATTGGTCATAATTACAAAACTTGTAATTATAATTTAACACAAAGTATTTTGCAAAAAGGATAATAGTAGAAAATAATTATTCTCAAAAATTGGGTAGGTGACATACATCCCCCCTTAAGCCTCAACATCGTCCTCGATGTTGCTTTATTCACTCCTTGAGTGTTCCTGGAACAGAGTTGGGTATGCAGCCCGCATACTACTCTCCAACTCCCAGGTAGCCTTTGTTGGGCTAAAGTGCTTCCATAGCACTTTTACTTGGCCAACCATGCGGTTCTGTAGTAGAGTTTCTTTCCTTGCGAGAATACAGTCTGGTTCCACTGGAAAATCGATTCCTTGTTCCACCTGAACATTGTTCCAATTTACAACATGAGTAGGATCATGCACATATTTCTTTAAAAATGAAATGTGAAAAACATTATGGACTTTGACGTTTGAAGGTAAGGCTAATTGATATGCCATAGGTCCAACTCTAGACAAGATTTCGAAAGGACCACAATACCTAGATGCCAGTTTGGCACAGCTTCCCAATTTTAAGGAACTCTTTTTCAGCCTTACCTTAAGAAAAACATGTTCACCAACTTGGAAGTCTTTATGAGTTCTTTTAAGGTCTGCTTGACTTTTCTGTCTATCCTAGGCAGCTTTAAGATTCCCTTATACTTGCTTCACGATTAGTTCTAATTCCTGCAACAATTCAGGCCCTAAGGTGACTTTGCTAATCGGATCACTCCATGACACCGGTGTGTTACACTTTCTACCGTAAAGAATCTCAAATGGGCTAAGTTTGGCTGAAGCATGGTAGTGATTGTTATATGCAAACTCTGCTAAATGCAAGTAGTCTTCCCACTTACCAGGCTAATCCTTAACATACATTTCGAGCATATCTTCCAATATCTGGTTCACCCTTTCAGTCTGTCAGTCTGTTTGCGGATGAAACGTAGTGTTGAAATTTAAGGTGGTGTTTAACCCTTTGAACAAGGACCTCCAAAAGTTACTTGTGAACTTTGAATCTCAGTCTGAAAATATTACCTTGGGTACCCCATGCAGTCGAAAAACCTACATCATAAAAATTTATGTGATATCAAGAGCTTTATGGGTAGTTTTGATAGGGATAAAATGGGCTTCCTTGCTAAGTTTGTCTACTACCACCATGATGCAGTCGTGTTGTTTTTGATTCTTTGGTAACCCGGTGATGAAATCTATACTTATGACTTCCCATTTCCAGCTGGGTATAGGCAAGGGCTACAACAATCGAGCAGGATGCTGATGTTCCACCTTTACTTTTTGACAGTCAAAACACTTAGCTATATATTCCACTACTTCATCCTTCATTTTGGGTGAGTAGTACTCCTTCCTTAGCATTGTGATGGTTTTCTGGTAACCTGGATGGCAAGAATAATGGCTTTTGTGCATCTCATCCAAAATTAGAATCTTTACGACTGGTACGTTTGGTATGTACAATCTGTTTTTATACAGCAGTAAGCCATTTTCCTTCAAACTGAAATCTGTCGTAGAATGTTCAGAATTGTTTCCCGCTGTACTTTTTTGTAATTTTATGTATTCTGCATCCTCCTTAATTCCTTCAAAAATCTGTTTCTCCAAATCTTTCATGTATGTGCTCATGGCTGAAATAAAATGCATCCTTGCATTACGACTTAACGTGTTGGCAACTTTATTCTCCTTCCCTTAATGTGCTGAATTTCAAAATCATACTCACTTAGAAAAGTTAGCCATCTGTCTTGCCTGGCATTCAAATTGGTTTTATCTAATAAATATTTCAGCCCCATATTATCCGTCATTAAGGTAAATTTTCTGCCAATAAGGTGGTGACGCCACATTTTCAAGGCATGAATCACTGCTAACAATTCTAGATCGTAGGTGGAATAGTTCTTCTCATGTATTTTCGGTTTTCTTGATTCATATGCTATAGCATGTCCCTCCTGCATTAGTACTCCTCCCAGTCCATCATTGCACGTGTCTGTGCATACTACAAAATCTTTATTAGGATATGCAATCCTCAAAATAGGTGCTGAAGTCAGCAATTCTTTTAACTTTACAAAACTGTCCGCACACTTTTTATCCTAGACAAACTTCTTTCCCTTTTTCTACAGCGACATTATGGGGTTTGCAATCCTGGAAAAACCCTTCAATGAATTTTCTATAATAACCAGTGATGCCCATAAACGATCGTACATCCGTCACATCTTTAGGAACCATCCATTCATTAATGGCCTTTATCTTGGCGGGGTCAACCGAAATCCCTTTGTCAGATATTATGTATCCTAAGTACTGAATCTTGTCTTTGTAAAAATCACATTTACTGAACATAGCATACAGCTGGTGCTCCCTCAGAACTTGCAAAATGATACGTAGATGTTCATCATGCTCCTCCTTTTTCTTAGAATATACCAAAATGTCATCGATGAACACAGCTGCAAACTTATCTAAGTACTTGTGTAGAATTTTGTTCATTAAACTCATAAATACAGTAGGTGCATTAGATAATCCAAACGACATGACAACGAACTCATAGTGTCCATAACAAGTTCTAAAGGTTGTTTTGAAAATGTCTTCATCCCTCACACGGACCTAATGATATCCTGATCGTAAATCGATCTTCGAGAATACTGTTTCTCCACATAGCTGGTCAAAAAGATCGTTAATGCGGAGCAGCGGGTACCTATTCTTGATTGTCATTTTATTCAGTTGATGATAATCTATGCAAATTCTTAGGGTACCATCCCTCTTCTTAACAAAAATGACCGATGCTCCCCAAGGAGACACGCCGGGTCTTATGTATTTTTTATCGATCAAATCCTTCCACTGAGATTTTAACTCATTCATCTCTAGTATATTCATCCAGTATGGAGCTTTAGAACTTGGTACTGCACCAGGTATTAATTCAATAGTAAAATCCAGGTCTCTTTTGGGAGGTAATTCTGGGATCTCTTCAAGAAAAATATCTTGGAAATCCTTTAAGATAGGTATGTCCTCTATTTTTAGTTTGTCCTCCTTAGTACTCATCTCATCATGCACCGCATTTACTGCAAACATCTGCCACCCTTTTTTGATTGCCCTTTTTACTTGCATGGCTGAAATCTGTCGAACGAATGTTTTTCTTGGGATGCCTTTTACCCCTGTTGTCTTTCCTTCATCATCCATGCAAATGAAACCTTTTTCATAATAATTCAGAATGACATGATGGATTTCTAACCAATCCATACCAATTAGGATGTCATATGAGCCCAATGGCAGAATATTTAACTTAACCTGCGTTGTTAGTTGATTCATAAATAAAACACAATTTTCTACAAAATCAGAAACCTTTCTTTTTGTTCCTGTCGCTAATCTAACTAACCAGGATTTATCAAATTTCTTTGTTTTCAAATCGAGTCTTTCTACAACAACTGGTGATATATAACTTAGACTAGCACCAGGGTCAATTAAAATAGAAACTGGGTGGTTTTGCAACATACCTTCAACCTTCACCATTGAGACTTGGTGTTCTGCTTGCCGGTTGTCTAATGATGCACTAATTCTGGGCACTTCTCTTGCCACATCTCATACAGTAACTTTAGACTGTATGGAGTGAATATGGTTGGCCGCCTGTTTCTTGAAGGGACAGTCTGAGGCATAATGGGGCCCTTGGCACTCAAAGCATTTTATAGGTGGCTTCTGTTGATTGGTCCTAGAAACATTGGGGACATTTATGGGTGCTGTAAATTTCTACTGCTGATTATTTCTATTCTGCTGAAATTTTTAATTATGGAAATTTCTCTTCTGGAAACTGGAATTGCCACCATATCTAAAAATTTTCCTTTTTTGTTCAAAATCACTGGGTTTTGGGTTTTTCCAGCTAGGTACCACTTCTCTTTTCTTATTCTGGTCAAAGCAAAAAGTGGCTTTCCTCATGGCTTCTTCTAGTGTCTTGGGGTTATCGTACTCTATCCTATCCTTGATGTGGAAACATAGACAACTTAGGTACATCTGGACCTTCGGTTTTTCTTCCACCATATACGCACATACCTCAGCAAACTTAAAAAGTTGCTGTTCAGTTCTTTCATGTTCATCGTTCCCAGTTTCAAATCATAGAATTCTTTGGATTTTTCTTTATAATACTGCTCAGATAAGAATTTCTTCTTAAAGTGTCTTTTAAAAGTACTCCAACTCACATCTCGGTCTTTTATACCTTTTACCTATTTAAGGTCTTGCCACCAAATATCTACCTTTCCGGCCAGATTATAAATTGCCATCTTTGCCTTTAAGGATTCCGAATAGTCGTAGATCTGAAAATAATTTTTCATGCCGGACAGCCATGCTTCCGCTATCTCTCCTTTCTCTGTTTCGCCGTTGAAAGTTGGGGGTTTGATTTTCTTGAATTCACCAGATATATGTTCGTACTGTTTATTCCTTTTCCTTTTTGGCTTGAAGTCTCCTTCACTGTTGTCACTAGAGTAGTTATGCTTCTTTTTACGTGGATGTTTGGCAGTTCTTGATTATGTTGAGTTGTTATTTCCCTCAGTTGTTTGTGTTTGTTTATCCTTGCCTTCATGAGATAGCTCTTTAGTTTTGGAAGTATGTTCAAGGTTCTGTTCATATTTTGGGTATTGGTCGAACAGTGCTTGCTTCAACTCCTCCTATGTCCTCAGGATTCTTTCATTGTCCTATTTTACTGACTGGATCTCTGCCTTCAATTCTTGAAAAGCACGCAATAATTCTGATGAGTCGTTACCCCGACTGCCCTGGAATTGGTATTCCATACTTGGTATGTTTGGCAGAAATCTGCCCCTTATGTGTTCAACTGATCCTTCCATATCTATAAATCAAAGAAAATTTTTCTGTATACGACAAAATAATTTAAACTTGAGTTAGCGAAAAATTTCACAGTCATAAATTTTTCTGTTTGCGTGTTTCTTGGACCATCTTTAGGCCTAGAGTTCGAACATGAGCTTTGATACCACGTGTAACATCCCACTATTTCCATAAAAAAATTAAAATTTCTAAATCGTCATTAAATACTAATAATTATAAAATGCGGAAATAATAAATGTTTAATAAAAGCAGTAATTAATAAATTCGTCATTTGGTTGGAACAATTTTACTGCTGTGTCTTTTTGTTTTCTGATGGTGTACTGTGTCGGTGACACGTCATGAATCCAATTAATAATTATGACATTTATTTATATGCTTGAATGATTGAAAGTTTCGATACATTTGGAAACAGAATTCTCCTCGACAAGTACTGACAGTTTAATTTTTCTGGATGATGATGAAAGGGGTCCCATGAGGTGCCCCGGGGCTTACTTAGCTTACTCAGCTAAATCATTGTACTCGTCCCTCATGCACATATTCGCAGGTAAGAGATAGCGATAACATTCAGAGTGTTTAATAACTGTGATATAAATCAAAACTGCTTATGATTTCGACGCTACAGGTATGGTTTCTTTCCAATTTTGTAAGATGAACTTGGCTAGCTCAAAACTGCAGAAATTGTCTGTCTCAGAGTGTGATTGTTATTAATGTTGTTCATTAGGAGTTTATGACTTCACTTGTTATCATTCCATGAATGACTTGTGGCGGTTAAAACAATTCTTTTATAAATTTGGACGGTGACAAATTTAAGACAAGGACACATGGTCCTAAGCATACCATAGAGAGAGTAATAAGGTGATTCTAAGTTCCCTATTACCTGGGCAATTATAATGGTGATGCATTATGCATTAATACACTACCATGCAATGTATGCGATGGTTCTATGGGGAAACTATACCCTAAGGGTGTATTCATATAACCTATGACTTGAACAAAGCTTCAAGAGCTTTATAATGAACCTTAAGATGAATTTTATATTAAGTTGGGGAGGAATCAATCCATACCTTAGGATAGAATGCGACATAGGTGGATGTTTTTATACTATGAGTGTGCTTAAATCGATTAAATGGAACATATAAGATCTTGAATACATGCTACCGGTGAATGTTATACATTGGTATAATTTATAAAGTCGATGCTATTAAACGTTGATGCATATGGTTGGCAGGTCGAATGATGGCATTGTATAAAGCCTGCATACGAATTCAAGGGTGTAGTAAATGATTGGGTTTGTAATCAATTAGCTTGGCCACCGTGTTAATGGAGATATTACGTGCACATTGTGAAGGGTCTCTAGCATGTGAGAAGGTTCATCGATGCTAAGTTGTATCGGGCATCCTTCCTCGGTGTCAACAGAGTTGGCAACTTCGTGGATTGGGAGATGGAGGGGTGAGTTATTATCGCACCTGCCACCCTCTAACGTGGCTCATGGAACTTAGATATCCCTCATTGATTGCTATGCATTGGTATCATAGATAACCCTATTGTAACTTATGGGATATTGTAACGTTTTCTTGGCATTAGTTTCGGTGGTAGGGTTTGGGGGTGAGGCCAACCGGCCGAGAGGCACTTAGGGTTTTGATGTTTTAGCCTCCCTCGAGCTCAATCTTGAGACCGGCAGCAACCTCCAAACTGTAAGTGTTTTCCATCAATGGAGGCCGAGTCTAGAGTTGAATAGTGTGGCAATCCACAGGTTGGATGAGTGTGTCTGTTGGGGTGTTGTAGTGACTTGAAAGTCTAGGGTTTCAATCAGGTTGTAAGTTTCAAAAGGTATCCCACATTGTGGCCTTTGAGTTGGGTGCTTCTCCTTTGTAGTGGATGGGTGGCTGGCTTCGTCAATCTTCTGTCACGACTTAGGTACAGTAAAGTTGCAAAAGTTTAAAGTTTTCTTGTTGCATGCATCATTATTTCATGATTGATATTTAACTCAGTGTATGGTCGTTTGGTAGGTAGCTCTCGGCAAATAGCAGTGTGCCAGGAAAGTTGACGGGGAGAAGAAATATAGCGAACCCACCGGTAAGCTTCGGTGGTACCCCTACCTCGTGGTTCTTATGGAATCAGACTTGATGAGCAGGGTCTTGGAAGTATGTCTTCTCAGCAGCGGCTTTTGCCTCGCCTACAGCATTGGGAAAACATTACTGTTTATGTTTTGTTTGTTAGTGTAGATGATGTGAATATTTCTTAAAGTGTATGGCCGGCCATCCCTTGGCTCGAAGAGCTTGATAGGGTTGAACCCTCGTTGTTGCAAGGGATTTCATAGTATTAAAAGTTTTATGTTATCGTTCTACACTTCTAAATCGATGGAAGAACCTAGTGTGGAGTTGTAGGGAATAGCAGTGTGACTAAGGTTGTTTTCAGCAATAACTGAGTAGTGTAAAAAGAATGGGTTTCTGAATGGAACCTTCAGTAAACAATGAGGCAATCTATAGGATACTGCCATCGTAATTTTAAATGGAAATGTTCATTGTTTAGGGTTTAATGTCTACGTATGGTGTTTTTGAATTTGTACCAGAAAGCTTGTTTAAGATGTTTATTTAAATAGTGGCTATAAGCCGATAATGATCTACCTAGCTTGCATTGCATCTGTACATACTTGGGTTAAGATGATAATAAAAAGGTATTAGCTTGGGTTTGAGAAAAACTATGTTGACATTAAATCCTAGCCTGATAATGATAATGAAATCTATTGGTCTGTAATGATGTTTAAAATGCAAGAATAATAGATCTTGATTCTACAGTAAGGATATCTATGATAATGAAAATATTTGATTTTGCAGCTGTTAAATGTTTGTAAATATTAGTATGATGAGAACAGATCAACCCTGGTTTGGGTGTGGTGATGCTGTATTTTACTCTGACAATTCAATAATGCTATTCTTTTCTTTGCTTTTAAGAACATGCTATTATGTGAAGTGAATTCTGCCACATGCAGTTGATAATACAGAATCAAAGAATTTACAGTGTATTCATTAGTTAGTTTAATTTGCCTATTAATATAACAGTTGGTCTACTTTAATTCTATCTCCCTGTATTTGTCCAATTTGGACCTCTGGAGAAAATGAATGAACAATATAGTACTTTTTTTTGCACAAAATAATACAGTGATGACAATCATTTCTATAAGATCAATTAGATTCAAATAACAAGTAAAAGAATGGGTATGTGGTTTAAACAGAATGCATGATATTGGTTTCTTTGAAGAAATAACTGATGGTCAGTAAACCCTAGATGTTAACACAATGTCCACCTTCAGAAGTCAGAAAAGAGCCTACTGCTATGACTAGTTTCAGGTATGTTGTTTCAGCATGCAGATTTCAATAGTATATTCAGTGCATGCAGAGATTTAATTTTGCAGCTGCTAAATAACAAGATACATAGGAATATAAGTCTCTGCATGGGTGGTCTCTTAGGTTTATGTATTTAGATGCATGCTAGGTTTCACTTTTAAATGAACAGATTTAATGCTACCTCTCTGTACTAGAGTACGATGCAGCTTCACGCATGGGGAAAAATGCAGAGGAGTCATTTTATCAGTTCAAGAAATTTAAATAAATCAGGATCTAACATTATACTGCTACTGGTCATCAATAACATTTCTAAGCCATTTTCTGAGAGCATTCATATGATTTGAAACCTAAAAATAAAATAAAAGAATAGAACCTGAGTGTGATAGGAGGAACAAATCACTCAAGAAGCCCGTTCCATCCAACCTGCTCCTAAGAAGCCAAGATGTCTTCCTTAGGACCCCTGAGCCTATCCATTGATCCACCAGGAGGAAGAAAGTTCTGAAGCTTAGGATCTCTACTTGCAGCAACAAGAAATTTATCCATCCTTACAGGCTTAGTAATCAATTGGACCAGCACCAGCACCTTTGGTCTGTCCTTCTCATAACATTTGCAGACTTATACTTGCACTCTCCATAGCCTCCCTATTTGAATCTCTCAGCCATCACCTAATGCACATGAAGAATTTTTCTGCAGAAAACATTGTAAGAGCTCCCTGCTCTATTCGAATTTCCTTTTATAGGCTACCTAGGTCTTTTTTGTAATTACTGGTCATTAGTGAGCTACCTGCTCACCTCCCTCCACTTGGAGGGGAAAATGGCACAAAATTAGGGGGGGTTGTCCCATACCAACAGCTAATGGTAGAGTGCAAATGCTGCCATCTGTCCCAATCCTTCCAGCAACTTCCATTCCTCCTAGTGGGCTAGTGGACACTCTTGTAACAGCTTTCTTGAGTGTTTGTCTCCCATTTTTATTTATTAAATAATAATAATGAGTCATTACATTCATCTTTGACCTAATTGGTCATAATTACAAAACTTGTAATTATAATTTAACACAAATTATTTTGCAAAAAGGATAATAGTAGAAAATAATTATTCTCAAAGATTGGGTAGGTGACACTAGAGCTGGTCTTTATGTTATTCTAGATGTTGCTTCCTAACAAAGAGAATTCAAAAGGAAGTATGCATCCATTGGACAATTTACTCTTTTGCAGTGGGCGGTCCATGGAGCCGGTCTTCTGCTTCAGCTGGCGATATGACCCTGCTTCCCATTGCTTTTGAGCTATTTAACTCCACAGTGGCTAAAATGTATGTAGTTATTACTCCGGATTCAGCAGAAATGCTTCAACTGAGCACATGAGATAAAGTATTTCAGATGGTTGTTTGTAGTATATTATGAGTAACCCATTACTCTATTGAAAATTTCAAAATGTATCTACATTTTATTTGTTTGTAATTTTGTTCACATACTAAGAAAAGCTTTAGTAGAATTGAAGAATGGTATTATTGTCCTTCACAGGAACAACCTCCTGGACCAAGGGACAATCCACCTTGACCAACTCTATTTGTTGTTTGATATGCTTGAATTGGTCTAAGCCATTTCTTTTACATGGTTGTTTGTAGTATATTATGATAGAAACCCATTAATTCTTAGAATTTCAAAGTAATCTTAATTTAATTTTTTGTAATTTCTTTTCCATATGCTTAGAAAAACATGAGTAAAATTGAAGAATGTTAATTTTTTCATTCACAGGAACAACCTCCTGGACCAGGGGGAAATCCACCTTGCAACTCTGTTTGTTGCTAACTTAGGTCCAACTTGCACTAAAGAAGAATTGTGTGAAGTGCTTTCAAAGTAATTGTAAGAAATTTGAAAGTGCATCCTCCATACTCAAGAATGGAAGCATAATTGCAGTATGGAATGGATTAGAATTGTGGCCCATAATGATTGTATCCATATTAGATCTATATATTGTTCTTGGGTATGAAGTGAACTCTGTATGGCGTAGTAGTGGATGTTAAGGTTGTCTTCATGCCCAGAATTGTTGCTACTTATCCAGAATTCATGGTTTTAGGGTTGTTCGTTGTTATTTATGCCCATAACTTCAAAAAGGACCATTGTTTGGGGTTAAATATGTGCCCATAATCACTTCAACTTGGAAGAGATGAGATTTCCTCATGAAAAGAGCTCATAAAGTTGTCTAGAATGACTTAAATCGCACCCAGACTTGGTTTTCAGGGTCTGAAATTAACTCAGATCTGCTTTTTTAGGTTTGTTTACACCATTTTTGTGGAGAGAAAGCACCCAGAATGCATAATACTGTTGTAAGCTACTGATTGGGAGATTAAAACAACCCTTATTTATGCCCAGAATGAAGTATTGAGGTTGTTGGAGTGCTTAGGTCTGCTCTTCATGTTCATACCCATGCCCAGAATTGTTTCTTAATGCCATTTCAACCCTCAAATTCAACCCAACATTCCTCCAAACCTGTTGTTGGTGGTTGTTAACCACTTTTCATCGAGTTGTTCATGCCCGGAATTGTCTTTTAACCCTCCAATTCAGCCCAGTTTTAGAGATAGGCCTATTTGGTATTGGAAAGGTGCACATGGATGACTGATTCACAATGTTTCTTGCCACATATTCACTCAGCACTGCCCATATTTGTTCTAGGGCTGTGTTTTACCACTGTTTGGGGTCAAGTGTCCAAAATGTGAAGGAAAAATGCCCAAATTTGCTTTAGACCTGGACAAAATTGTTTGTTCAAGGCTGAAGTGTGCCATAGGCTGTTGTTTTGGGTCCATTTATAACTCCTTTGGTGGTGGAAAATGCCCAAGAGGGCTTAGCATGTTGTATTAGGGCTAATTTCTAGTGGGAATTGAACTTCAAGGCCTCTTTACCATGCTTCATATCAACTCTTGAATAGAATCATCACTAGTGGAAAGACTTCCCAAGGTACAAAAACTAACAATTCTAACCTCAATTAGTAGAATCCAATCCTAAAAGGTAATTTTGTGCATAAAAGATACCTTGATCTTCAGTTCTGGAGATATGATAGAGGTGAAACTCCACCTAATAAGCAGGAACAACAAGAAACTTTCAAAGCTGGGACAATTTGATGGTAAAAAAAGCAGTTCTCATCCATATAACAACAAGATAAAGGCTAGCGAGGAGAAGGTTTTTTTCTTTGCTGGGGAATTTCGCTTCTAGAGACCCCTCCACCACTAAGGATTGTTTTCCTAAATTGCTTGTGTAATGGAAACTCTGTATCCAAAGTTTGCCTTGTAGTTCCCTCCCTCTGCATTATTTACCCATCATAATTTGTCATTCTTCAAGAAGGAAATTACATTTGTTACAAGGCTCTGTCTGTATTGTTAACAGATTTGTGTTTTCCGTTCTGCAAGTCCTAATGCCTCCTAAGTTTTATAGCCCAAGCTCCATCTATCCTCTAGTGATGGGTCATAAGCATCAAACAAGGTATTTATATTATTTTTTCTCACGTATTTATATTATTTTTTCTCAGTTTACTTTTGAGCTTCTGGATCCACTTTAATCGTTGTTCAACCAACAACATAGCAAGCATAAGCATCGCTTTTAGACACCAATGAATCAGCAAAAGTAGCTATGGTATAGAGACTCCCAGCAGCTGTAGGGAAAAAAAGCATAAAATTTATACCTAATAAGGTAGTAGACAAAGGTTTCATTTCCAGTTGCAGATCGATAAGTAGATTCCAGTCCAGTCCTGGCTGATCGCCAGGAAAAATTCCAGTTGCATTTTATCGGGTGGAAGCTTCCAAGTTGATTTATAACCATCAGCAACAAAAGACAGTCATACTGCAGTTACAATTATGTCGGTGGTTGATTGGGACTAATTCATTCTGGCAGCATAGAAAATATTGGTCCCTAATCTTAGAAACAATTCACGTGTAGTCCAACACATCTCCAACTAACTTGGAATTTTATAACTGCAAGAATTATGGGAGCTTGACACCAGATTACCTTTAAAAAACCATCATCCAGAACTGTCTAATGAATTATCATCAATAACCACAATAGAGTTCTCATTACAAGACTCAAAATAGCCAACCTCTCCACAATACCATCATCTCCAACAAATGAAATGTGTAGTTCAAATGAAGGTTACACTCTTGGAAAACTTATTCCTTCTGCATTCGAGATCTTAGATTAAGGCTATAGTGACAGCTCTGCGCAACACTCGTTCCCTGCAACCTCTTAAAAATAATAAAAATCCAGATCTAGATCTCCTTGATTGGCTGCAAACTATGTTTGGGTTCCAAGTAATTACATTTAGAGGCTCAGAGATAGGGTTTTTGAGCATCCGATTGAGATTTATTTATACATTGTCCCTTTTCCTCCGTGTCTATGTATGCACTCTCCTAAATAATTATTCTGATTCCATATTGACATAAATATGGACTCCGGAAGATAGATGAACTGATCTTTGGAAGTCTAGTATGGAACCATGAAATGTGAGCTAAGTGATTTCATGGTAATGCTTTAAATTTTGCAGAAAGCCAATGTGCCCAATCAAAGGGAGCACTTAATTTTGTTGCTT
Source organism: Larix kaempferi (assembly GCA_027924585.1). Lineage (NCBI taxonomy): Eukaryota > Viridiplantae > Streptophyta > Pinopsida > Pinales > Pinaceae > Larix > Larix kaempferi. The sequence goes on from BSBM01000061.1 coordinate 15,306,376, forward strand.
GCAAATGCTCACATAAGGCAAATTCAGGAGCCTACGCTAGATCAAATGTCAAATGTGATCCACCAAAATAGTATTGGTTTTGCACTATATTGAAAATATTTTCATTGCAGATGATGGTTGGAAACATGGATACGTGAATAACCTTTTTGTTCTCATTGCACGTTCTGATAGTTGGATTATGAACCTCTTACTGAGGTCATGAAAATTTTGTTAAAAAATTACAAGTAGTGGTACAAATGCCTAGGTCGCAAACCATGCCTCTCGTAATTTCTGATATGACCATGTTTTTACTGATTTTTCTTGTATCGTCTTTGCATTGCACAATGACGCTGATAACTGACAGATTTTGCTGCCAGTAGTTTTGGAGTTCATTTTGAGAATATACTTAAAGCTTAGTTTTTGTGGTTTTGTCAAATACAGGTTGCCCACAAATAATATACCACAGGATGTGCAACAACGTAAACTTTTATATATGGGACTTTATCTTCTTATTTGGGGAGAAGCTGGGAATCTACGTTTTATGCCAGAATGCCTCTGTTATATCTACCATCATGTACACAAGAGATGATATTTGCTGAGTTTCTTTGTTTTCCAGAAAATTATTTGGTTATTGAATTAAAACTAAATCTTTACTTTTAAAATTTAAACTTGTGGATTCTATTGGTGTGGACTTTTAAGACTGTAATTCACATCATTGCATTGAATTTCATCCACATGCAGGGAAAATAAGATAGATAAATTTAATGTCCTTTAGGTCCAGAAAAATTTATAATTCAATTATTTTGAGAACTTGAGGTAAGGTTCTCAAAAGCAAAGGGTTGAATGTGCAAGTGCTTAAAGTATCTTTTTTTTTTTTCAGGGAAAACTTTTTGGAAATCTCTCCTAGTACTTCCCCATGGTCCATGGATGATAAATGGGATAAACTGGTCGTCCCAATTACGAGCCTAACCCTAAGGGAATCAAGAGAGATGAACCTGCTACCTCCCCAACTTCGAGGGAGAGATCTCATGTTTGTCTCGTACCACTTGAGCTAAACCTTGTGGATAAGTACTTAAAGTATTTACTACCATCTATTTGGAAAAATATTCAGCACATTAAACTTAGAAGTTAACTGGAAACTAGCAACCCACAACAAATGATTGATCAACAAAAAGGACCATATATCCAATTACTATCACCTAGTATGGTGAAATGACCAACCACTCTACTAGATAGGTTGTTTCATCTAGGAATAAAATTTTACTAGCCACCTAGAAAGGCTTAGGTACCATATACAAACAATTACCAATCTCTAATGGCACAAAGTAGCAGCGTGGAAAGCTGTTGACACTATACTACCTATCAAGGAAACAAGTACCTTGCATCCATCAAGTATATACCTCTCCCCATGGACAATCACTAGTCTAAATTGACAACATCGTAAACAGTCAAACCAAATACTCACCAATTATTTGTGGGTATTACATTGGAAGAGGATTTGATGATTCATCTCATTTCATGCATATGTTATGATAAAGGATTAGAAAGTAAATGAATATCTAAAGCCCAAATGATTTTACATTATTTGAGAATTAACTGGGAAATGAGTGGAAAGATCCCATCAATCAAGTTTTATTGAAGTCATTCTTTGTGATTTGAACAAATCCAACTAGAGAAATGTTAAAAAGTGCATATTTTTTAGTCCATTGGTTGGAAAACAGTAATAATTAGCATCCAACTAAGGATAGAGGGTGATAAAAATAGGCTACTTAGACTTTGAAATATGCTCTGATTCTTTCCTAATAAAATGTTATGTACAAGGAGCATATTACATTAGAATAGGCTACTTGGAATTTGAAATATGCTTTGATTTTCTCCTAATAAAACATTATGTACAAGGAGCATATTGCATTGGAATAGGCTACTTGATCTATGAAATATGCTTTGATTTTCTCCCAATAAAACATTATGTATAAGAAGCATATTATGAAAGGAAAATGACTGACAGGATAGATCACCACTAGTGAGTCATTAAGTGTTAAAAAACAAAATCTCCTTGAAATACTCAAACCTAATGTCAAAGTGGGGCATTAAAAGCAAAATTTGTAGCTAATCCTATCTCAACCAACCAATTGTCAACTGATGTCCACACAAAGGTGTAATTACAAACTTAAATCTTGCCCCAAAGGGCACAATGGAAGTTAAACAAAACATAAAACAAAGGTACTTGGGGCTGCCACTATTGCAGATAATTCATGGATTTGTGAAAATACAAAACATAGAAGGGTATTGCAACATAATAGACTGACTAGATATATCTCAATAGAAACATTTGAGGTGTGGAAAGCATTTGTTGTGACAATACAAACATTTTGAGGATTGTCAGGATCCCTCCGATCAGACTCAGAGAAGAAAAGCAATGCAAAGACTACAGGGATCCTCTATCATAAACTAGCACAGCATCATGGCTCAGTTGACTGTATGAACTTTCATGTATCATCCAGACCTAACTGAGGCTTACCCGAGTGTACAAAATGCATTGGAACAGAAATAAAGAAGACAAAATAATGGTGAATCATTAACATAGAAGTTACGATCATTAATGGTGAATTAAGGGGTTAGGATCTACCACCTTTGAAGTTGGGGTCTATTTTGGATAGGAGGCATTAGCAAGACTCGGTTCATTTCAATTCAAGCAAATGTTAATCCCATACAATTTCTCAATAACAAAAACAGTACAGATCTCTCAAAAGCCCTATATGAGAACATACAAATGATATCTTCATATTCACACACACAGATCTGTAGGAGCTCAACCACTCACATGGATGGGAGATGCATCCCAAATGGAAGGTGTTGGCTAGTTTATAAATATGCATATATTCCCATATCACATGAAATTCTCTTTCACATGCAAAACTAAAATTCACATGATATCTATTGTCGTGAAAACTACATGCCTTGTCATGAGTACAGAGGCACATGAAGGCAAAAGCAATTTCAACGGCAATCGAAATGTGTTTCTCTACTCTTGTGAACAAATGAATCGAACTGAAACCATTTGTATTCATCTAAATAATAAATTGTATTTTATGGAAAACTGTTGACTCATATTGATATTGGGCATGAAAAATTGGGACTGAAATAAAACACATTTTCATCTATATAAGGTTATGTAACCTTGAGAACAAGAGCTATGAGACCATTGTTTAGGGTAAATAGATCTGAAAGTGAAATAATGTGTTAAGATTAGAGCATTCATTTTTTTGTATACAGTATTTAGGGGTGTAGGTTAAATTATAGCTAGTAAAATCAGTTTAGGTAAAATGTATGCCTGGTACTTAGCCAATACTTGGAAAATTAAACTGGTACAAGTGCGGAAAGCCTCTCTCAAGACATACCTGACACAATAGAGGCCATATGCAAGAAATAGACTTACCACTATAGAACATTTGTTCCTACCTAGATTGGATGACATGAAGGAAGATGCATTACTTACAATGCAATTGTTGAATCTCTTTGCCACTCATTTCTTGAAATCTTTAAATGTTCCTTAAATTGCTCTTCTGGCATTATCTTATGTTGCTAAGAGTGATTTTCCAATATCTATAGTTCTCGCGGTGAAGAAAAAACTGCTTAGGCCTTTGCTTCAAAATTTTATATGACCCAATCTCTAGGATTTTATAATCGGTCACTTTATTGGTTGACCTCGGAACGCAATCAACAGTTGCTCCTACTAGGGCTTGAAGAATTGGTTGATTAAACTTACATTGTCGCAGGCCGAGGAACTGAAGGCTATCCTCTGCGCGCAACCTCGGTAAAGTCCCTCTTTTACTGTATAAATTCATAAGGCCTGAGATTAATCAGTTTTATTTGCTTCACACCTCGTCTTTGGTGGATCCCAGAATGTAGCCCCAATTCTTTTATTTCCCAAGAGGCAATCCCGCCTGAGAGCCTTAATCCCTTTTCATTATTTTTATCAGTGCTAGCAATCCCACCTCGTGGGTCAAATATAGTCGAAGTCTATGTTCAAGTGTTAACCATTTCACTCCACTTAACCTTTTACCCTCCATCATTTCACTAGCCTAAGCTATCACTTCATTCATACTTCACTTACTCCCATAGGGAAACATAAATTTCTATGCTAATGAGGACATCAAACATCATGGACTAGGACCTTGTGCACACTAAAGACTAGAAACCTAAGTAAATGGGCTTGCATTTTTATCTTATTTGCATGTATGATGATGTTATCCTTGGTTTATGTTATACCCTAGACTTGTTACAAGAGACATATGGTGGATATAAAGTGTACCCTATTGGATTTGATTTGATGACCCATATTGACAAGCATTCGATTAAATTTCTTTTTATTGGAAAAGAAGAGACATATGGTGGGTATAAAGTGTACCCTGTTGGATTTGATTTAATGACCCATATTCACAAGCATTCGATTCAATTTCTTTTTATTGGAAAAGAGAGGTGTTTGTAAAGTTATATATTGTAAACTACTTTATATTATATAAAATTATCAAATTTAGTTTCATGATATAAGCAAAGGTAATGGTGGAGAGTACTTAAAAAATATTGAATGTAATGGGATGAACAACTAGAAGTGCCACCATAATGCATTTTATTATTTGTTCATTAATGGATTTGTAATTTATTGTTGGTTTACCGTATTTATAAGTTTCAATATATTATGAGTGTTATGTTAATAGGGTGTATTTATATTAATATAATGGTTTATTAGTGGAGGAGTAAATATGTTGAGTGATTATTGGTGATTATTATATGTTTTGTATGTAATATAACAATTATTACATGCTAACTGGTGGGCCTCTACTCCACTAATCGCTTATATTAACCTCACATTAATCTCTTTTAGAGATATTTTGTCTCACAAATGTGGGTCTCAAATGTCAATTTATTGTTTGGTTAGGTTGTAAATTTAAATACGTGGTTGTCATATCCATTTTCTTCATGTTTTGAACTTTAAACACCATGATCTGAACAACATTTATATTGGTGGTTTATATATATTTCTTTTAAGTTCACTTTATTATGTAAAAAACAACGAGAGGCATAAAAAAAATTAAAGTGCAAAGACGTTGTTTCTAAAGTATTTCAACTTTAAACTCTATTAGTGTACCAATTAATAACCAATACTTGTCACATAAAAAGTTGAGGATATTATTGGGAATGAATATGAAATTGGTGAGGTAATTCAAATCCCATCATTATATTTGGGAATGAATATGAAACTAGCGAGGTTCAAATTCCCATACAAGGATGTTTAGCCATCACATATGTACAAACTGCTTGGTACATGATAATCACATTGAACTAGATATTATATGAATCCATCGACAATGTTACAATTTACTAAATTTTAACACTGCAGATGGATTCAGAGACCCCCTCCATATGCAATGTTAAAATTTAGTAAATTGTACAAATTCATTGTCAATTGTAATTAATTTTCCATTGTCAGAGTGACATAACTAAAAATGACCAATTGTTATGTGATCATTTTGAGTTTAGTTATGTGGTATTTGAAATATCTGAGCTTCGGATCATTTTTATTAATTATTGTACCACATATGTATTGAAAATTAATTATGATATCTTGAAAGGATGTAAAGCTTATAAGAAAATTGTTAATGCTCCAAAAACATAATACTACATATGAGGTCATTAATGTAAGTGGTGCAAATCTACTTCATGCATTAATATTGAGCTGTGAGACATGAGCGGGTCTACAATTTACTAAATTCTAACACTTCGGATGGATTCAGAGACCTACTAAATTCTAACACTTCGGATGGATTCACAGACCCCTTCGGGGTCTCTGAATCCATCCGAAGTGTTAGAATTTAGTAGGTCTCTGAATCCATCCGAAGTGTTAGAATATAGTAAATTGGTCTCTGAATCCATCCGAAGTGTTAGAATTTAGTAGGTCTCTGAATCCATCCGAAGTGTTAGAATTTAGTAAATTGTACAAATTCATTGTAAAAATTATAATTTTCCATTGTCGAAGTGACACAACTAAAAATAAACAAATAAATGACCAATTGTTATGTGGTCATTTTTAGTTTAGTTCTTATCCCGTGACCAAATTGGTCATTTATCTTGGTCATTTTTAGTTAGCTCACTTAAAATTTCTCAATTTTGGTCATTTATCGCTTGAAAAAACCACGGTGACCAAATGTTTTGGTCGCTTGGTCACTTATCTCTCATTTTGTACTAGTGGCAGTAAAGCTCCAGTATGTTGCGATAGATGAATAGATTGCAGATGTGTCGACCAAACCACTAGCCAGAGTGAAGTTCAAATACTTTAGAGAAAGGCTTGGTGTACTTCACATCGAGGTTCCTTCCAAGGGTAAGTGATGAGTCCAGAAGACGTAGATGCACATGGGATTTTTGTTGTAGATGTGTTCTCCCATGGTCGTGATGTAATTTCTGAGCTTTTTCGACATGGTTTTAGATGTGTTCTCCCATGGTCATGATGTAATTGCTGAGCCATTTCTCACATGGTAGTAGATGTGTTCTCGCATGGTGAAAAAGTAAGGGTTGGAGTCTTCCCCGAATGGTGGAAGATGTGTTCTCCCATATTGGTGGTGTAAGTGTTGTATGATGTGCATCCGGGCTGTGCTCTGTGGTCGATGAGATGATCTGAAGAGGACAATGTTCAGATGATGATCAGGATGATCATGCGATGATGATATCCATCAGGATGATGCTATGACAATGATTGGGATGATCATGCGATGATGATGTGCATCACGATGATGTATTGTATGATGATGATCAGTCTGATCATGAGCATCAGGAGGATGCTCTTTGTGAGGATGATCAGGTGGATCATGAGTATCAAGATGATCCTCATGGCCATGGACAGGTTGATAAGCATGCAATCTTGCCCTGGGAGATTTGCAGATACTCTTGTGAGTTTTTTCTATGGCATATAATAGCTCCCTGGGAGATCTGGAAAATGCTCTTTCGAGGTTTTGCTTGGGAGGACATATAATCTTTCCCTAGGAGGTTTGCAGATACTCTTGTGAGGTTTTGCCTATGGAATATAATAGCTCCCTTAGAGATCTGGAAAATGCTCTTTCGAGGTTTTCTCATGTGGCATATAATGTTTCCCTAGGAGATCAAATAGGTTGAGCAGTACGCTCATAATCAGTCCTAGGATGCTCTTTTGAGGTTTTTCCATACCACATGTAATCAGTCCTGCAGATATTGCCGGTCATGCTTAGGCACATAAATGATCCTGAGATGCTCTTTAGAGTTCTTGTTGGTCTTGCTATGCACATAAACGTTCTTGGGACACTCTTTTAAGGTTTTGTGGTGGTCACATGTAATATCTCCCTAGGAGATCTTGCTGGTCGTGCTTAGGCACATAAAGGGTCCTGGGATACTCTTTTGAGGTTTTGTTGACGCACGTAATTAGTCCCGAGGATTCCATAGGATGGCCCGCTTGTAGAGATAATGAATACCTATAGGAGGCTAGGCCTACAACAAGCATGAAAAAGGGTTGGATCTGTAGAGTTTCCTATGACGAGAAGAATTGAGAGATAGGCCAGTGATCAAGATGACGAGTACAATAGCAGTGACGATGATGCTTCGTGATCCAGTGACGATGATCCAAATCCAGAATTGAAGACTTGTGCCTATATGTATTGATTACTTGTTTCAAGAGAATACCTTCCTAGTCAAGAGGGAGTGTTGATGTATTTGTAACTTCAGAAGATATGCACTTGTATATTGTATTTGTACTTTATTGTATCCCCAACGGAGATGTATTATTCCTCCGATTGGAAGTGTCGTCATTTGTATTTGCAAGTGTCGCGAGCTATATTGTAAGTGTTGTAACTTATATCTGATGGGTTTATACCACCTTGGTGGGGTCGGCCCTGTATGAGTTATGTGGGTTGAAGGGTTATTAGACAACCCTAGTGGGGTTGGCCCAGTCAAACATTATGTTAAGTGGTTAAGTTGGGGTCGACCTAGTTAGAGTTAAAAGGCAGGTGAATTCAATGTATAAATAGAGAGTGTGTCTCTCTCATTTTATACATTCACTCACTTCGCAATAGTGAGAGAGAGGAGGAGTGCACACAAGTGGAGGAGGAGTAGCTGCTGTAGACATTTATCTTTTGGGGATTCATCTTGGTGATCTTTGTATTGGTGCTTATTCTATCTCTGAGGAAGTTGAGGGGTTTTTCACCTTCTCTGAAATGCTTTGTGTCTCTTGTCTCTTGTCTCTTGTGTTTGATATGCTGTACATGTTGTTCTCTCAGTTAAGATCCTAGATCAGATTGAATTAAATGTTGAAAAAATAGCATGCCATACCTTCCTCACCAAATCCAACCCTAACCCTTGTTGCACCTACTATTCAATTCACATTACTCAACCCTTGCAACAAAACTTGTGCCATTCAAGGCCGAGTCATATCCAAGACAAATATCAACGCATACACTAATAAAAAGGGCCAGGTAAAATATTTTGGTTTTACCTTGTTAGTGCTTCAAGAGATGAGGTCCATATCTCCGCGTTCAATGAATTAACAACATCATTTTATGACCAAATACAAGTTGGCATAGTCTGCATGGTCTCAAACGGCACAATCAAACCATCCAACCCAACATAAAACTGCTTGAAAAGCAATATTTAGATTTTCCTAAGCCACTCCTCAACAGTCCAAGCATGCTTGGAGGAATACCCCTTGATCCCTTTTCATTGCTTCCACTTTAAGTCTATCCATGACATCCAAACTACACCCCTCAATTCCATGCTTGAACTTATTGGGATTGTCATTTCCATTTCCCCTGCATCAACTATACGCAAAACGGATGGCTCAGAAACCATCCTCTAAACAATCGGCTTGAGGCACATGTCTAGCTATAGAATATACAAAACACTTTTGGGGGAGCACTGCGAAATTGCGGGTGCCCAACTTGCTAACCTTCAAGGTTTGGCTACTCCCCCATCCCTTGCAATAAAAGGTGGTCGCCTTATAGAGTTCAATGGAAAAAATATTGGAACCATCTCCAATACAAACCTTCTTATAAACCGAAGTATTGAAGAAATTGTACTTCTCCAAGCATGGTTTGATGACAATGGATTATGTTTATCCTCCCTTTCCTTGAGCCGAAAATACAACTCCTCTCCTTCTGGTTCACGCAAATGCATTACCATCTATGAGCTGCAATCTCTCCAATCCTCTGAGCATCCAACTTGGTATTCAATCCTTGTTACCATTAGAAATATTAACATGGATGAATTTAATTTCCTTGCATGCTCTCTATTTGTTTATGGGATACAATGCATGAAAAAAGTTTCCCACAAAATTGCCAATGTTTGGCATTGTACTAAATGTGATGGGGATTTTCCAGAGTGTGATTATCGATACATACTAAAACTTGACCTAAAAGATGCTACTAGAAAACTATATAGTGTCATAGCTTTTGATGATCCTGCAAATCAACTCATGGGGATCTATACAAAATATTTGTGCCTTCTCGCAAATGAACCAACATCTCTCCGAGAAATTGTTCAAAGTGTTTGTTCTCGACACTTACTTTTCACATTATCAGTAAGACAGAGAATTTTAATTCAAATGCTCGCTTGAAGGTGCTCATTGCCATGTTAGAGAATGTTTTACCATTACCAACAATGATCGCTCCACTTACTGAAAGCCATGACATTTCCCTCAATAAACATCTAGTTTCCCACATGCTTTAAACTCCAACTTCACATGCACTTTTTCTCGGCATATATACCTTATTTTTTTACACTTGCTACTTTTAACTTCCAACGTTTCTTACTTTCTTTCTCATACTTATCATCTACAAACTTTCTATCAACATTTTTTACTTAAGTGATATTTGTAGCCAACATGGACAATTTTGAATATTATATTAGTTTCTTTTTCCATTTGTTTAGTTTCATAATCAAATACCATTGTTGACTTACATATTTATTGTAACCTATATGGTCACTTTTGAATATGCTTGATTTGTCATATTTAATAATTACAAACATGGAATTAACAGTTTTGTCTCAAATGCTATATGTAACCTTCATGAACAATCTTAAATATGTTATTATTTTCTAATTCGTTTATTTATGAACAATGTTCATGGGACCTACTTTTTTCTTGCAACAACTTACCATATTTGTGTATGCTTCATTTATATCTTACAATATACCTTTCTTTACTCTTCCAATGGTTAGATTAGTATTTTTCTCTTCCACCAATGCCACCATCAATTTCATAACCACCTCACACTTTTATTGTAGGCATGCCGAACAATCATGACACTGATCAAATTAATGCATGGAGAAGAGTTCTATATGCACAGAAGAAACAACAAGTGACAACTTCTACTTTATAGAGCTGCTCGTCAACTTGTTCATATCCATTCTCCATTGGACATTGTTCAAAATTCCATGACACCCTCTCTGCCATCCACATCTGCACCAAACTTAGATATGCACCCACCAAATAATCCATCCACCACCCCCCTCAATGGTCCACAACAATGTTTTCATACAATATTGGACAACCTATATCCCATGAATGTATGCTTGATATGCATGGAATCTTATCCTGGAATTAAAACAAAAAACTTTTGTGGTGCATATGCATATTCTCGTTGCATTTTGGAAAGACATGGCCATCGCTTTTCCTTGACAAACAACATGGATCCAAGCATACAACCATTTGTCCTTGTCGAACTTACTCAAGTTGAATAAATGATCATTTCTCGTGTTAACCCAATCCTACAAGTCACCCATGCCTGTGGAGGACAATATACATATTCTTGCCACACTATTAGCTTCCCCCAAGACATTTCTAGCATTGCCACCTCCCTCCCTCATTTAATTTCAGACATTGGAATCCTTATTGTTTGCAAATGCAGTCCTACAAACAAGCCTTCTGAATTCTTTGTTATTCGAGCACATGTTCTTGCTTCTCCACAATAGGAATTGTCAAATGATCCCTACTACAAAGATGTTCAAGTTAACCCAAATGAATTATCTTCTTTTCCTCTTGAACCAATAGAATTTCCTCCCTTCTTCATCATGTTAGCCCCCATCGTACACCATTTGTTGATCGTACCTAAAATTCTACTATTCAATCACCCAACTTCTGTGAACCCCATGAATTACAATCCTCCTCCTTTATTTCTACACAATCAAATTGTAGAACTAAGGTTGAGGAAATAAGACGCTTCTTGCACACGGGAGATGCCCCACTTCCAGCTTCCATTGATTGTCCCCCAATAGGTGTTTCCCCTATCAATGAGTACAACACAATAAGCCTCCTCTCTATGGCCTTCCCAACCTTGTTTCCCATCAGTGTAGCAATGCTCAAACAAACACACATACAAGAGGTTGGTATGCACGATTATGCACTACACCTGATTCGTTACCATGACAATAGATTCGGGCAACATCCTCGTTTTCGCTAATGCATATATAATTTCATGAGGCGCCATCGTAGCCATTCTATTGCTTCTGTGTTTGTTAAATGCAAACTTGAAGATACATTGCCCCCAACAATCTCAGAACTTGTACATCAATTACAATACTTTCCCGATGCTAAAATCGTTGAATGAGTCATGTGCTTTGGCTCTACCCTTCATGGGCCCTCTCCTATTGGAACAAAAGCAAGGGTGAGCTCATTGACCTGATCACCCAAAAAGGGACACCAAGCATCTTCTTCACCCTTACCGCAGCTGACACGAAATGGAAGGATTTACATTCTCTGATGCCTAGACTTCCTCCACCCACTTCTAATCAACACCACCAATGGAGGATTCACAACATTATTTCCAATCCACATGTTGCATCTCAATACATGCACAATAGATTCAAAATATTACTTGAAGAGGTTCTTCAAAAAGGGATTGCTACAAAATACTATTGGTGTAGGTTTGTAACAAATCATGTTCCTTTTCCTTCTTTTTGTATTCAAAACCTCAAATTTTTCCTTTCTAATATTTCCCTTTTCCATGTAGGTATTAATGGAAACACAGCGGATCTGTGCATATACATGATTTCTTATGGTTGGAAAATGAACCCAATATGGACACGTTAGACGGGGGGCTGCTTCCATGTTAGAATATGCAAAAAAATACTTTGACAAATTTGTTACAACATGGAATCCCCGTGCCAGCCACTTGCGAACCCATGGCTTCCATGACTCTATTGTAAATGATCCATGCGCCCTTGGATCACATTCCATACTTGTGGATGATCACTTGGATGACTATGAAGAGCTTGTTAATTGCATCCAACGACACAAAAAATGTTTAAAATCTTATTGCCTCCACAAAAATGGGTCATCCCTTAAATGTCCTTATGGTTTCCCCTTCGATATACAAACTGCCTCTTCTTTGTTCATTGATGCAAATGGATGTAAAACATATAACCCTACAAGGAATGATGCCCTCTTAAACATTCATAACCCTGACATGCTATCGATATGGGGAGCTAATGTTGATTGCCATCTTGTTCTTTCTAGACATGTTGTCCTTAAATACATTTCAAAATATGCAGCAAAGGCAGATCCAAATTCAGAAAGCTACCATAAATTTATCTCTCGTCTCACACATGCAACACCAATTGATCGCCCTATCCTTTAGCCAATCAGGCACTTCCTATCAGAAACAGTTGCAGATTGTGACATCAATGCACAAGAGACTTTCCACATGCTCCAAAAACTCCCTCTTTCCCTTTGTAGTCACTCCTTTATTTCCTTGAATGTTAGCCGAAGTGTTTTTCGACATGTTTTTGATGATTCACCTGACACCCCTCCAACAACCAGCTTCATTTTTGCATACATGCAAAGACCCCCTACACTTGAACAACTTACCCTTCTTGAAGCTACTCGCTCTTGGTCATTCTCACCTCATAGAAAACACTCCTAATGGAAACCAATCTACCCACCCAATAGTTTTCGTTTCTTTCCTCGCTTCACTACCATTCCACCCTTTGATGCAGAATCCTTCGTTTCATTCTGTTGGAGCAAGATCCTCCTATAAAAACCTTTTCGTACCCTCCCCGATGACATTGGATCCACAGAAATGGCCATAACTTCTCACTGGATACGCATTAAAGACACATACATTGCATGGCATGGTGATCTATTACCAAAATATCCTTCTACACCTCCCCCTGATGACTTTGCTTATGATCCAATTCACTTTCCCTTACCCCCTAACATGGCTGAATGGGAACTCCTTTCTCAACTCCCTCCTGGAAACAACCTCCATGTTGATGACCTTGACATGCTTGGGCATCGTGATTTTGACAAAAACCACAATTGGACCCAAAATGATATCCCTTCATACATGAATGAGATAGCCATCTCATTCATTGACTTCAACCGCTTATCCACCCAAGTACAACAAGAAACCTTTTCATCTTCCTATTCTCCTGCCTCCTTATCTCCCACACAACGCATGGCCTTAGATATTGTTCTTTCACACTTCATAAATACTGCAAGTCCCACCCCACTAAAAATGTTCATTCAAGGCACTACAGTATCCACCCAAGTACAACAAGAAACCTTTTCATCTTCCTATTCTCCTGCCTCCTTATCTCCCACACAACGCATGGCCTTAGATATTGTTCTTTCACACTTCATAAATACTGCAAGTCCCACCCCACTAAAAATGTTCATTCAAGGCACTACAGGAACAAGAAAGTATTACTTGATTTCTTTCCTTAAAAATGCACTGCAAAATGCCTCTGCCCACAATGTTTCCCCTTTGCTCCTCCTTTCTACAACTGGTGTTTCCGCCTTTAACATGCATGCACATACAATACATTCTTCCCTTCGCATACCCATTTCTGAGATTCACCCTCTTGAAGGCCAATCCCTTTCAAGCCTCCAAGAACAGTTCCACCATATTCAATACATCCTGATTGATGAAATGAGTTTCATTGGCCCAAAAATATTGACCCATATGGATTACTTCTTACGTAAAGCCTTTCATTCCCAATGTACAAGCCCCTTTGGTGGTTGTTCCATCATCCTTCTTGGTGATTTTGGACAATTGCCCCCTATAAAGGACATCCCCATGTATGATGGAACCTCGCGAGGCAATGCTCTTTGGTGTACTTTTGACACTTTTGTGACCCTTTCAACCATATTTCAACAACAAGGAAATACCCCTTCTCAAATTTCCTTTCGCCAACTCCTACTCAACCTTCAAAATGCAACACCGACTCTTGAATATTGGACCCTCCTCATGTCAAGGAAAACCTCTTCTCTTTCACAAGAAGAGAACTATGCATTTGAACAGTGCACTCACTTGTATGCAACTAATACCTATGTTGCATTGCACAACAAACAAATGCTAAAAGTCCTTAACATGCCAGTTGCAAATTGCTTCAAAGATAATAAAAATCACCAAGTGCACGGTCCAAAGATGATGAACAACTTCCCTTCAAGGTTCTATTAGCTTTTGGTCAGCAAGTAATGTTGACAAATAACTTGTGCATTGGAGTAGGCCTCATTAACGACTCACTTGGAAAAGCCTATTGCAATTTTCTACAACTCCAACGATCAACCGCCTACCTTGCCATATTTTGTCGTTATTGACATCCACGGGGGGTTCACTAGTGAGGCAATATCATATAATGTCCATTCATATTGGTGGTTTGAATACTCTTAAAAACCTCAAAAATATATTGCTTTGTATTAAGGGGTCGAGGGTTTTTTTTAATTTGACATAGTAGTATAAATATTGGGGGGTTATTTTATGTGGGTGGGATGAGGAATAATCTCCAAATCATGGGATGGATTCATATCTCCAAATCATGGGCTCAATTCATACCCACCTAAAACTTATGTACCCTCCACTTTTATTTGATATTTCTTATGATCCTAAGTTTTGCATAAATATGGTAATAGTGTACCAATGATAATATCAATGGAAGTCTCCTTGGATTCCTATCCTTCATAAATCCTCATTTAATAGCTTCTTTAGGCTTGGTTTGAATTGATGTTATAGTTTTTTTCATCTTTTAGTTAAGATATGTAGCTAATCAGGAGTTCCAGAGTTGAATAATTGTATTGTATTTTTTGTAGGAATTCGAGTAAAATATATAACTCTTCATTTTTTAGGTTGGGGTTGAGGTGGGTATTGAGATTCAATCAAATCTTGCTCCATGACAACCAAGAAAAGTGAGATCCATCTTTCTTAGGTCACTGGAACCAAGATGTTTGTTTTGATAGGAAAGTGGGGGAGTCCATCCATGAAAGGGTTTCATTTTTGAAATTTTATGGGGTTTAATCATTAAGCTTGTAGAAAACATGAGCTCTCAATGGCTATACATGTATTTAGATGATATTAAATTGGTAGATTGGAAGGTTGTGATGTGAAACAATTGCAATTATCATCTTTTCTAACCATTGCACTAACGAGTGGACTATTAGTCTTTTGCATTATTTGTTATGTTGATCTCTTGAATGGTTTGCGTTTTACACATTTTTCCTTCTCCAGTAATATTTTGTTGGGTCTTCCACTATCCAACGTTACAAATTGATCAATCGCCCCTGGAATCTCGGTGGGATCATTATTAGTATTATATTATTATTTTATTTAGCATCATGTTTGCTTATACTAAGATATTTAGGGTTCTTGTTTGTTACAACTTGATAATAAGATACAAAGGGGGTATTAAAGATGGGTTGATAAAAATTGGATGCCTACAATCTCTGGTGAAACTAGGGGTTTTCCTAATTGGAAAGGAATATTGCGAGGGGGGCTCAAAAATACAATTTTAGGAGGCATTTTCCAATATTTAGTGAAATTAGGGATATTCTTTAATATCATGCGAATGATCATGCTATGTAACAAGTTCACTAATTGAACCCCCCATGTTGACTTCCTCCACTACAAAGACCCCACATGAGATACTTCCAATCAAAATTATGTCCCCATCCCTCCCATAACAAGGGGTTCACGGAGGCAAGTACCACTTCGGATGGAATGGGGTTTAACAATCCATAAAGCACAAGGCATGACCCTACAAAATCAAACAATAGATATCGGAAAAATTGACCGACAAGGACTTACATTCACTGCAATATACAGAGTTAAGTCTTTGTCAGGACTTTGCATATCTCTACCTTTCTAATTTTTTAGATATTCTTGAATGCAAGACAATCCCTATGTGCAACGCAAGATACAAGAGGATACCTTGCTTTCTTCTAAGTCTTTGCAGCCACACCTTCCATAAAACTTGCATTTTTTCTCCCTTTACACCTATACTTGCCACTGATATTACTTTACTCCCTTGTCCATGGAATCACTACCACTTGTATATATTTTTGCAGATCTTGTATTTCTATTGCTACCATGATTGAATAGTTTCCTACAAAAGACAACAAATACAAAGAAACATTGCTTTATTGAAAATTTATCTTTTTCCAACATATATAAATCTTTTATTACTAGTCTCTCTTATTTACTTCAACGTGCTTCCATTTATTGTTTCAAAAGGAAAAAAAACTCACCATTTCATGACATGTTACTCTTTTTCCCAACAAATATAAAATGTCCCCATATATATACTTCAATATGATACCATCAATTGTTTCAACATGTCTATGTTGCATTAGCTATATAACATGTTTTTAATATAATTTTCAAACAAGTCAAATTTACATGTGCTCATCTCATTTCTTGCTTATAACATGCAAAGAATGTAACATTGTTTGCATACATTGTATTTTTTCCTATTGCAAAGAAGAAATGGATATGGAATTTCTAACAACACTTGCCCACTATTCTCAACAAATAAAGGAACAACAAGAAGCTTTGCAATGTATATCAACATGATTCCAACCACCAACTTTGGTTCCACTTAATAACCTTCGGCCAACTATTAAATTGCTCTATGAATTGAAGGCCATGCTTCAACGTGTTACTCACCTGCATGAAAGAGATGCAATTAGACGAATACGAGTAGACTTGGTACTATGCCATCCATGTCTTGCTCCCTCCGTTTCATGTACTTGTTGTTGCCGTTGCCAACAATATTGGTGTATATATGATTGATTTGCACTACATGATTGGATTTTGGTATTCTAGACACTTTCCTATAACTCTTTTTTGGTGTAGTGTTTTCTAACAAACTTATACTCCTGTGCTCATTATATTTCATCCCCCTTTTGTGGATGCTTGTATGAATGTGTACATTTTTTACTTATCTACCATGTTTGTAGCACTTTGAATGTACAATCTGTTTCTACAACCAACATCCCTTATAACATGTTTCAACTCTTTATATTAGCATACTCTTGAAGACAATATATATAATTCCATCTTTGATTTCTATACACACTTCGTTTTTTATACTTTCCTCAATTGTTCACCTATTAATTTTCTTAGTACTTCCTATCAACTATTAGTTCAACTTTTCTTTGTCGCACCTTCACTTGTCTTATCACATAATCTTATGCAATACCTGATTTTCCTACTTTTATTTCTATGTCAACTTCAATATGGCCGTTTTATTATGGTATAACAATGTGGTTTTTCATAATATTATTTAGCTTCACATTGTATCCACAAAATTTCAATAATGCACAAAAATGCTATCTCTATATGCATTGTGCCCTCGATATGGAATATGCTTTCGTAGGTTTATCATTTCTTTATACTTTGTTAAATTTATCATTTATTTAGTACTATCAACTCCTACAGAGTAACATTATTTACATGTTAGTAAATTCCATTTTGTTTACATGCTGTCATTAATAAAGAAGTTTGATCAACTAAATATTTCCATCTGATGAACCTGTTCAATGTGCCATAATATTGAGGTCGTCGCTTATTCCTTTTTTTTCCTTTGTAGAAGTTGCATTTTTATTTGTATAGAAATAATTTCTACTATATTAGATTCTCAAAGCAATATGCTCACTATCATGTGTAACTGATGTCTACAATGATGGAAAGTTAACTTCTGCAACATACAAATACATGCATAATTTCAATGGTTGCTTCCTTCATTTTGGATTAGTTAAATTCTTTCCAAGATATGTGGTTCAATTTCATTCTTCTTGTTGGAATCTCCAAAACACCAAGGTTAAGGTGTTATATGCAAATACAAATTTACCGCTAAGGTAATTTTTGTTATCCAAGTTCCAACAAAGGAACTCTTGCAAACAACTCTTCAAAGTATAGGCCAACCATGGAATTCTTCCCTGCAGATCATGTTACTTTCCAGTATTTGAGCTTAACAGTTCAAATAGTTGCAAGGAGAATCTGAAACCCCATTTTTTACTCGAATCCTCATGTGAGTTGAATCACATTTTATCTTGTAGCCTCAATTTCTCTTAGATTCTTCTTTCTAACATTCATATTATTTTTCTCATGCATTTTATAGAAACTGCACACATTTTAGACAAATTGATCAAAATTATTACTTTTATTGATTCTTGTAGATTCATCTAAACTCAAAACAAATAAATCAACAAGTACTATCTGGATCTAGCAATGTTACAAGACATGGCGAGTCTCTTATCCTAGAAACAACACGTTTCTCAGCATTTTGTATAGTTTCAAAAAATGCAAAGTTTCAATATAATGTAGACTTTCACCCTTTGATTGAAAATGCTACATGGGTTCCTGCCCTGTTTTTGCTGATGAGTCACTATGTGATGTGAATTTTTTATTCTTTGAAGAACAAAATGCATTTATTCTTTGTATAGGTTTGGATCTGGCATTTATTAGACATTGGCTCATGGAGCGTTAATTCAAGAAACATACTGTTTGTCAAGCAAATTAGATATTGTTTCGCTACAGCATTTTTTGTGTAATTTTACACTTCGGAATCCGAATTTGGGGTATCCATAAAGTATTTCAATAGATCTATTTGATATCTAACATTTAAACATATTTTAGGTCATGGTAAAATTATTTGAGCTATAGTATCATATAGGATAAAATGGGGCAATTATACGCTTGTATTGTGATTAATATGGGGAATAGCATAGTTCTTGTAGGTGGGAAATGGAGTTACATATGATTTCCATGCTCGTGTATGTATTTTTGAATTTATGTGGTCTCATGGTCTGATATCCGACAACACCTTCTGAATGCTCAACGTTTTATGTGACTTTTCATCTCTTGTGCACCCATCATCTCTATGTGAAAAGGAATTAGAGTATGCCGATGTGGAAATAGGGGAAATTGATCCATACAACATCTACACACCTTCTTTCTTGAACAGTACTGGAACATATGGAAAACAATTGAAAAAGGGAAAAGTAAGTATATTATATGCTAGCAAATCAATATGAGGGCATGATTAAATTCCAATTCTGTATTTTTTCCATTTGGTATCTTTTTTCTCATTTCAACACATCAAAATTAAGACTTGACAAGGTAATTGAGGCCCTGGTTCATCAAATTGAGCACATTTTGGCATGCCATTAAGGTCTACAATTTGTTGCATAGTGAATAAAATGACTAGTATTTTCAGTTAAGTAAGTTAGGTGCTCTTACAATTCAAGGTGAGAGATATCTTTGTTTATGTATGTGGAGTAACACTCATAAAATTAAATAGAAAAGAATTGCATTCCATTTTTAATGCCCCCCAAAAAAGAAACTAAAGCTACAACTTAAAAATAATAAATAAAAGGATAAAGTTGCATATATCCATATTGAACATGTATCTTTGAAGCATGGGCATGCACTTTTATCCCTTTGCTTAATAAATTCATATTTAAGATGAATTTATGCTAATTTAACTTATTACCTCTTGCTAGAAAACTCTCTCAAAACTACTATATAGGATTGTATCCTTCTCTCACAGAGTCATTTTGTTGGCAGTCATGGAGGCATTTGTTTGTGGGGTATGATCCTTTCACTGAAAAGTATTCCAAAATATAATTTAATCTAACTGAGGTACAAAAGGCTCTTCACACCAATGTTACAGGAATTCCTTATAAGTGGATAACTTGCAGGTTTGTAACCTTATTATTAAAATGGTAATGTGTTTGTTATCTTGTGTTGTTGCTTTTCCGCTATCTATAAAATGGTGTTCATTAACTAATATGGTATGTTTTCTTTCTTATATGCAGTGATGCAGTTGGTGAGAACTAGGGAGACTCTACTAGATCTGTGCTATCAATTTACCGAGAGCTCATAAAAGATAGACTATGCATTTGGATGCCCAGGTCACAACTCACCATGCATGTTATTTCTTTAATCTGAACATGGAAAAGGGAACTTCTTGTTGGTCTTTTGCTTTTGTCTTCTTCATAAATCTGTTGTAGAAAAACTGATTTTGTTGTTTGTTGGTATGCAGTGGATATAGAGATACAATGATTCCAGTAACATCGACTAGATACTCTATAAATGTGCTTAATATTCCCACAATTACTCACTAACATCCTTGGTATGACAATGGGCAGGTGCGTCATAATTCTCTTAAATCTAAAAGCATGAAAATTCCATGGGTGTTTGTATACCAATGTATTTATTATGATGCTTACCACTATTCTATTTCTCATTCCCATGAGAAATAGAAATTAGCAATGTGCAATGGGTGGCAGAGATAATTCTGAATTTCAACATCATCTTTGCTAGCATCGGTATGAATGTTGATACTTGTCTATGATGGTCAAGTGCGAGGATGGACTGAAGTATATGAAAGGATTCCATTCATAACCATGAGAGAACCATGCCATGGGGTTCCACTGCATGAACCTGGAAAGGCCTTCATACTCTTCAAGTCATTGTTAGAAGGAAAATCGATGTCGGTCTTTAGAGAGATTGTAAATACTTTATAGAAATTGTTATGGCTAGAGGATATCCTAGCACCAACATTAATGTATTAGTATATGCTAATGTTGAATTCAAATGTATTAAGTGAAAAGTTTAGCAGTTATCTCCTAGAATTCTCATACAATCCACTTTTCGAATGGATGTCGGAGATGTATAAGTTTATAATAATGTTAAATCCAAATTCCTTGATTCAAATGTATATCCCAAAATTCTCATACCATCCAATTGATGTTTGACAGGTATCAATATATAATAATATTAAACTCAGATTCCTTAGGTGAATTGTTTAGCAGTTATCTCCTAGAATCCTCTAACCATCCGGTTTTAGAATTGTTGCTTGAGATGTATCAGTACATAATAATGTTAAATTAATATTCCTAGGTAAAGGATGAAGCTCATAAATGGCTGGCTCTTGTTGAACTTAGATAGTTTGAGATGAAAACTTCCTATAGATACTATGAGATGTAAACTTTGAAGATTCAAGTGTAAGAATACTTTCATAGAGGAGTGAGATAATTCATTTAAAAAAATATTGTAAGAGTTATGAGTATGTAGAAGATGTTTTGTGGAAGAAAATATAAATGAGAAACTAATACAAATCAAGAAAGTAAGCTATTATATGTTCTAATTTTACTTCAAATCTACAATATTCTTAAAGGTCCTTTGCATTGGTCTTAGTGTATGTATCTTCATTCTTTCACAATAATCAGTCTTCTATATGTTAGCCATGTTATATTCACTATTTAACTGTTCACAATTATAAATGAATACATCAACCCATAAGAGATGCATTGACATACCTATACTACATGCCTTTTTCTTCCCTCTATTTCAATCTATGATAAATCTTTTTCTGAAAATGTGTATTGTATTTCTTTGTTGAACAATAAAAAATGCATCAATAGCCTTGCATCATTGATGTAAACTATGATAATAAAAAATACTCTTCCCTACATAAGTGAAGAGTCAAGAGATAATATTGTAAACTATGATAACATATCTGTGTGCCTCCAATCTCAAGAGTCAAGAGAGTCTAGATCTTTTCTTATGTAGATTCTTTTGAGATTGCATACCTTGAGTCCTTACAATTTTTTTGGTGTCTAAGAACATAAAAAGTGATAGAAATTTTTATATTCTTTTTGCATGTACGAAATCCGAAGGAGATGTATTATCCAAAGATAAACGAATTATTAATAAGCTTTCAATGAAATGTCAATAGGTGTGTTCCTTTCTTCGTAATTACTTTGACCATTTTCTACTTGATAAAATGGAATGGTGGCATTACAAATATATTACAAATGAGATGTGAAAAATTTAAATCATAGAGCAAAGTATGCATACAAGATTGAAAAAGTAGGTTGGAGTTGTTTTGACAATGCAATCAAAGTAGCCACCATTAATGTTGATAATATTGTTTTTCTTGTATCCAAAATGAATATCAATGCTTGTGATGGTTTGGTATTTGTGTTAATTTTGGCTTGAATGCTCATAGAATTCTTATTTTATCAACCCATGGCACATTATCAATTTGAAAAGATTAAGCACTACCAAAATACAATGCAACGTATGATAAGATATTTTCAAGTACTTAAGAGTAGTATTCCACTAGGGTTTAAAGAGGAAAAGGTTAATGTTTTGAGAAGTAAATTAAAGCCATTCTGAACTCATTCAAGCAGATAAATATGCTCTGCAACAACATCTTCCAAATCATACTGTCATGCAAGTGAAATCTATACAACAACAACCACAAACTAAATTATCTAAGATGCAACAATAAGAGAAGCATGTTAATCATAGCCAGATGAATTTACATGCTTATGTTACTTCAATGCAACCAAAATATGGGACACCTATTCAACATAGTTCCATGCCTTTACAACAATATGGTGTACAAACGTCACACCAAAATTTCTATTTCCAAACTATGCACTTTCGCACAGCCACAATAAGTTCATTCTGCAATCGATAATCCACAAGCCTCAAGTCTGGAGTCAGAATTTGGAACCCCAATGCACCACTTCAATAATTACACCTCCAACTTCCGTAATCCACAATGCGGGAGTCGGAAATTCAGAACACCAAATACACAGTGTCGAAGAAATACGCCTCCAACTTCCGCAATCTGCAATCCACAGTGCAGGAGTTAGAAAGTCGGAACACGAAATTCTCTGCTCTGGGAAAATTACACCTCTAAGTTCGCAATCTACAATCCGCGATGGCGGGAGTCGGAAGTTAGAACTCCAAATTCACAGCTCCGGGAAAATTACACCTTCGACTTCCGCCATATTCAATCCGTAGTGCGGGAGTTGAAAAGTCAGAACACCAAACTCTCTGCTCGGGAAAATTACACCTCTGCCTTCCGCAATCGTAATATGTGATGTGGGACTCATAAATACAAATTCATAGCTGCAGGAAAATTAAAACTCTAACTTCCACAATCCATGATGTAGGAGTTAGAATTCAGAACTCCAAATTCACAACTCTAGGCATTACACCTCTGACTTCCACAATCCGCAGTCCGTGATGCGGGAATCGGAAGTCGAACACCAAATTCTTTGCTACAGGAAAATTAAACGTCTAACTTCCGCAATATACAATCTACGATGGCGAGTCAAAAGTCAGAACTCCAAATTCACAGTTCCAGGAAAATTACACCCTCCAAATTTGGAAATCCTCAATCGCGATGCGAGAGTGGGAAGTCAGAACTCCAAATTCACAGCTCTGGGGAAATTACACCTCCGACTTCCGCAATCCGCATACGCGATGCAGGAGTAGGAAGTCGGAACTCCAAATTCACAGCTCCAGGAAATTACATCTTCGACTTCCGTAATGCACAATCCACGATGTGGGAATCGAAAGTCAAACTCCAAATTCATAGCTCTGGGCAAATTATACCTTTGACTTCGCCATTCGTAATTCATGATGCAGGAGTCGGAAGTCGGAACTCCAAATTCACATCTTCGGAAAATTACGCCTCTGACTTCTGCAATCCATAATATGCAATATGGGAGTTGGATGTCGGAACTCCAAATTGACAGATCAGGGCAAATTACACCTATGAATTTTGCAATCCAAAATCCGGGATGCGGGTTCGAAAAGTCAAAAGTTGTCCATATGCTCCTGTTAGTGCCAACTTCTCAGGCCGATATCTTCCTCATTCTAAGTCCATTTTTGGAAAACTTGGTATCGTTGGAAAGCTCTCAGCGAGCTCCACGCAACTGTATAATCATATGCCACACTTTAGAACTCTGAATTTTCCCTTCTTCTAACCAAGTTGTTTCCCAAACTTCATCAAGACTTCTTTACGTCTCTGTAAAGAGCCCTGATACTCAAGGGAAACATCTAAGAATATATTTTACCTCTCGGACATGAACAAGAGACAAAGCAATGTGTAAGAAACATGAAACATAAATAAGTTTAGTATCTTTTTGTAACCTATTTCTACATTTGACACATGTATATGTATGCATTCTAGTCGATACCCAACTTGCCATATGTTCATACTAGTTGTTGTTAGAGCATTTTTTATCCCCTTTATGGTATAGATAAGTATGAGAGAAAGAAATAGCTAGGATTGGAAGTATCTACCAAGCTTGAGTATTTACTTTACTTTTGGTATTTACTTTACATCATTGTAACGAATATAAATAATATATTAATTATTAAGTGAAAGGGTGTAACCCTTCACTACACATGCTCAAGCCTATACAGGCAAGCTCATTGTAATTTAATATTATCTTATCATCATATATCTTATCAATTTATCATTACCCTCGAAATGTGGGCATCGGATTATTTGTGGGCTTTCTAGAAATCATTAACACAATTTGTGTTAGAAGAATGAGATGAGAGGGTTAAGAATCCATTATCCCTACTCACCAACTCCTAGTTTACTTGCCCCCCCATGCTTTTTTCCCCTTCAAAGTGGTCATCCATAGGGGGGCATGCTTCCCATGTAAAGTCTACGTTGAGATTGAGCATATAAGGGGGTTAAAGGAATCTTCTTTCGAGATCACTTGATGCAATGTTTCCTCCTTAGGATGTGGTACAATATATTGTTTATATTGCCTTACATTTGAATGAAATCAACATTGTTTTTTTGCCAATATGTTATTTGAATTTTATTTAAAAAATTTAATTCATAGATTAATACATTCATTTAAGTTGAGGTAATCATTGAATGTTTGTCCTCTTCCTTCAATTCCCAATTAAGAATGTGTGATTGTGCACCATTGCACTAAAACCCCAACACAACCTTATTTGGAATTTGACAAAAGGGGAGGGAAAATGTCATTCAAAATGTCTCAAAGAATAAGAGGTAGTGATGCAAAACACTCTCTTGATTATGGCACAATAAGATATGTATTCTATTGTGGTTCAAAACACATCGTAGAGTTGTGAATAACACATTCATAGTCTGAAAGGTGCAAGTGAGAGAATGTTGATTTTTTTCTTCTCGATATAAAAAACAAGGTGTACACATTTTAATGATATATACATAAAATCATTTTCCAAATATGTATGTGTTCTTTTATTGGCTCATGACACATGCTCACAACAATTTTATATGATGTTTTAGACAATATCCAACCTACAACATGAACACATTCTGGAAATTCTCATTGATTCCTTTGGATCACCATCTTAGTGTGAGCAATCTCAAGAACTCCTGCATGCTAAGTTGTCCAATCCTTTATCCCACTCAAATAAGTTATCACAATTTGTAAACATGTGATAATGAAAGCAACCAGGCATGATGATCCATCACCAGCTTCAATGAACTTTTAAGGAAAATGAATGGGTTGCATGAATATGACAATTTATGCTTACAAGGGATAATATGGCAGTTTAATATAGAAAGCCCCTCGGTTCCCCTCTACGTAACCCCGAAAAAGAGGGATTATTCATATTTATTTATAATAGATAATTCATTCCAAGAACCAAATCAATTAAAAATGTGTAGCAATTTTGAGTAATTGGAGGGAGATTTGATAATTCATTCTAAGCAAATCACAACAATCCCACTTATGAACTGAATTTGAATTTGTTCAGACTCATTTCTCTGCGCGGTGGTGGGTTTCCGTCATTTCTCTGCGCGGGGTTGGGATCTCTGTATTGCGGGCTTGCTAGGTTGATTTGAGAAGCCGAAAAGGAAGGCAGTGGGAGAGTGTCTAGTCTATCTCTCATTTGTGAAATTGATTAAATCCAGTCTGCCATGGACAAGTATGAAAAGCTCGATAAGCTTGGCGAGGGAACTTATGGGAAGGTGTACAAGGCAAGGGACAAGACCACCGGACAGATCGTTGCTCTCAAGGAAAATCATCCTAGCGATGGCAGGAAAGGCATTCCTCCCTCTTCGCTTCGTGAGATCAGTATTCTGAAGTTGCTCTCAGACTGTAAATATGTTGTTAGGTCAGTTGTTCTTTGGGCCTTTGAAGTTTGAACCACAGATTTTTTGTTTTTGCGTGATTTGATTCGGCGCTTAATGTGTTTAAGTTTTGCATAGCATTTGAAACTAAAATTTTAGGGTTTAAACTACAATATAATTCTGAATTCCTTGTTCGGTAAGGACTTAGACTGGAATTTTCAGGCTGATTGATGCGGAGTATCTGTTCAAGAATGGACAACAAGTTCTTTACCTTGTAATGGAGTATCTCGACACAGATCTGTACAAGCTCATTAACTCGTATCGACGTAGTAGTACGAATGGTCGTAACCTACCGCCGAAAATAACTCAGGTATTTTTTTCACCGTGTTTGTGTGTGCTTTCATTCTCAATGTTGCATTGTATTGGCAGTTTTTCCAAGCGTTTTCAGGACTCTGATTCCTGCACTGGTGTTTCTGAGTTTAGAGTTTTATGTATCAACTGTGCAAAGGAGTAGCTCATTGTCACAGCCATGGAGTGCTGCACAGGTGATGCTTCGTTATAAATTCATATTGTAGTGTTAACAATTCATTTATTCAATCTTATAGCACAGCACAATCAGGTCAATTTACTATGTGTGAGTTGAAACTTGAAATTGCTCAGCCCTATAAAGAAGATAATTGGTACAGAGTTGCTTTTGCAATAATATTCAATGGGATTTTCTTTTATTCAGGGATTTAAAGCCACATAATATATTGGTGGACAAAAGGGAAGGCTTACTTAAAATTGCAGATTTGGGCCTTGCCAGAACTTTCACTGTACCCGTGAAGACTTACACCCATGAGGTATTTCTTTAATTCTTTGTCATGCTTTAAGTTATTGGTTAAGATTTTGATTTAAGTTTTAGCCTCTGATCTGTATGTGGCAGATTGTCAGCCTATGGTATAGAGCTCCAGAGGTATTGCTGGGATCCACCCGCTATCCAACGGGCGTAGATATTTGGTCCGTTGGATCCATTTTTGGTGAGTGGAATATTCAGAAGAGTGTTTTCAATCTCATTTTGTTTTCATAATCTCACTGCTAGAGTTAAGGAATTGATGTCCAACTTGTATGTTGGCCTTTTTAGCTGAAATGGTAATAGGACAAGTACTTCTCCCAGGTGATTCAGAAATACAACAGCTGGTTTATATCTTCAAGTAAGTTTACAGTTTGGTTTGAGGACTTCTTAACTTATTCAATCTCACAAAATGGACTGAATTGATTTGCCTTTTGAGTTGAAAGGTTGTTCGGAACCCCAACCGAAGAAATGTGGCCAGGAGTAAAATGCCTAAAAGACTGGCATATTTATCCTCAATGGAGGCCTATGAACCTAGCTTCAGTAGTTCCAGATCTATCGCCAAGCGGTCTCGATCTTCTCAGTGTATGTTATTCGCTATCTGTCTAACCCATGAGATTCATCCATTTTTAGAACTGTTATTTCCCTTGAATGAATTAAGCTGCTGACAAACTTTGGCACGGCTTTGCAGAAAATGTTGCAGTCCAATCCTGCAAGGAGAATCTCAGCAAAGGAGGCCTTGAATCACCCTTACTTTGATGATCTCGACAAGTCTAAATTCTGATATTGTTTTTAAGGAGCCCTTATCTGCACATGTATATATATGTATATATGAGGATTTTTCTTTAATGTGAAATGTTAATAATTAGGTATACTAATTATATTTCATTGTAGGGACTGGACTATGATATTTTTTTGTTTGCAAAATAGAATATTCTTTCAACCTTCGTGGTCCTTAGTTCATAGTGCTTTTCATGAGCTGATCTATTTGTGCGATCAAATGGTTCAAGTGCATTCTTTTTTATATATATATGAATTGGTTCGATGTTTTTTTAGTTTGTAAACTTTCCTTCTATCGTTCTATGATACTCCATTCTATCTATTTGTACAATCAAATGGTTCGAATGCATTTTTATATAGGAATTGCAAAGCTATTATGAATTGATATATAAAATTGGTATAGTTTTATGTAGTTTTATGACATTCCATTATATTTATTTGTATAATCAAATGGTTCAATTGCATCTTTATATAGGAATTGCAAAATTATTATGAATTATATATAAAATTGGTATGATGTATTATTAGTTTGTAAACTTTCAATGTATAGTTTTATGATATTCTATTTGTATTTTGTTTGTTATACTAATTTATTTAATATAATTATAATTTATTATTATTTGTTTTTACTAAAATCTTGCTCAACTCTCAACCACTTGAACTAATCCACCATGCTTAGGTGATAATAAGTTATAATAATAACAACTTAGTTTTTAATAAAAATAAAATTATTTAATAT
Source organism: Larix kaempferi (assembly GCA_027924585.1). NCBI lineage: Eukaryota > Viridiplantae > Streptophyta > Pinopsida > Pinales > Pinaceae > Larix > Larix kaempferi. The sequence goes on from BSBM01000061.1 coordinate 15,334,893, forward strand.
CTATTGATATTAATAAACAAAATAAGTTATATATATTGTAAAATAACATAATAATATTAATTACAAAATTTGTTACATGTTAAAAATATTAAGATATCTCAATTTTAATACAAAATCAATCTAGTTTTAAAAGGGGAAAATGTAATGAGAGGTTATAGGATTATAAAAATTAAAATATTTTTCCTTCATTTTTTTAAATTTATATTTTTAAATTGATTAATGTTATGTAAAAGTTGGAAAATTTATTAATTAATATTATGTATGTATGAAGTGTTTTCTTTTAATTTTATTTCCAAATTTTTAATTATGGATTTTTAATCTACATGTTTTATAGTCATGAGAGAGATTGATATTATACTTCTCTATGTTTTCATTGTGATATTTACAATCTATGGTGAGATTTAGAGTTTCATAGTGAATCAAATGTCTTGTCTACAAGGACGTTATTAGAGGGATTGATGTTATACTTCTCTATGTCTTTGTCATTGTATTTACAATTGGTGGTGACATTTAGTGTTTCATAGTGAATCAAATGTCTTGTCAACACAAAAGATGATTTCTTTTTATTTGGTTTTAACTTTTCAAAGATTAATGGAGCTTTTATGGAGTCTTAAGCTTACAGTTATGGATCCAATGCAAGATATTTCTTTGTTTATTAAATGGTTCGTTTCAGAGGCCCCATACAGTTTTTGGATTTTTATTCAATCCTCTACCAAACCCACTTCTAAATATGGGCATGGACCATTAATCATTCTTATAAAATACAAATTAATGCTCCATTATTATTTATTAAATGGTTATTTTTAATGTCCCCACACATTCAATGAAAAATTATTCAATCCTCTACCAAACCCACTTCTAAATGTGCATGGAACATTAATCATTCTTATAAAATACAAATTAAATGCTCCATGGAGCATGAAGCTTTAATCATTCTTATAAATTACAAATTAATTCCTTTAATTGTATTTTAAGTTAAAATGTTACATTATTTTTTGAGTTTAATATATAAAATTGGTTTGATGTATTGTAAACTTTCGTTGTATAGTTTTATGATATTCTATTCTATTTTCATTTTGTATGTTCTCTACCTTAATACAATGACAATACATTATAATAACATAGTTTTCAATAACATTAATTACAAATTTGATTACAAGTTTTATAAAGTTGCATAATAACATTAATTTTTTTTTTCTAAAGTGGCATATATTGTGAAGTGGCATAATAACATTAATTACAAATTTGCTAACATGTTGAAAATACTAAGATATCTAAATCTTAATACAAGGGTGCTTCGACAGATATATGAAAATATAAGTTGATCAGATGGAGCTTTGTGACAAGCTTTGGGCCTGAAGTTAGTTTTTTTCTTGTTTTCCATGGGTTGTAGCTAGGATGTGAAGCCCCTTCTCCCCCTCCTTGTTTTCTTACCCTTTTATTTCCCTTTTTGGTCATCTTCCTCATGTTATAAGATCATTTCCCTCGTACAATCAAGATTAGTTAATAATGAAAGAGGAATAGATCAATTATGATAGTAGCACACCCATTGGCCAAATCTTTGTTGAAATTTGGTTAAGCTTTGATCTTTAATTCTTTTAGATGCAGAGACTTGAAGCAATGAGACAATTCAATCCATGAAATTCATACAACCATTACAAAATATATACCCTGGGGAAAATCCTCAAAATTAAAAAATTAAAAACCCCATCAATTATTCTCAATATAATATAATGGATAACAGAGTGCTTTCTTTTACAACATAGAAGATTGCTTTCGGAATATAAGAGATCACCAAACACTCTTGATGAAAATATGAAAGCAATAGAGAAGAGAGATCAATCGGATGTGTGCCCAGCAAAACAATAACAAGCACGAACAATACCATGCACAAAGAGAAGTGCCTTGCCTTCAATGGAGAAGAGAATTCGCTTCACATTGGATTCATCAATCCCGTATAACATATTTATACATTCTTCTCTTCTATTTTTATCTTCTAACTTCAAGATGAACTCTCCCTCAAATTGGATGTATTAATCTTACATGCAGAGATGCGTCTCACTTCTCATGCAGTGCATTATCTCAAGCCTCTTAATTGAAAGCTTTCCCACTTATTTAGGTGGATAGCTTAAGTGTCATCACTTAGCTAACTAGATATTCTTTGTTTTCACTTAGTTAACTCTCTTTAACTAATTCTCCTTGATTTACTAAAGTGTCGTCTTTTAGTTTAACTAAAGTGAAAACACTTTAGTTGACTAGTCCTTTTTATTTAACACTTATTTAACTGAAATCATGTTGATTGATTTACTTGAAGTGACCATTGTGAGTTCTTTAGTTAACTATGGCATATATTTAACCGATGCTTTAAGTAAAGCTTTCCTACTTAACTGAAGCTTTAACAATTCAAGTTCTATTTAATTAGCTGAAGTGTTTGCATGGAAAATTTTGAATTCTATTGATCTCTACGATTTATCTTTTATTTATTTCTCTTACTACATGGTCAATATGTTCTAACTTTAATTATCCATCGCATTACATTATACTAAGAAGAATTATTGTATGATGTGATCATATTATATTATTTCATACCAAATGATCATATGCTAAAGTAATTCACTTTAGAGGTGATCAATCTCTAAAGGAGAACTAATAGCAATCTAGTGATCATAGTTAATAATACATCACACAAAATTAAATGATTTTAACAAGCAAAGCATGACCTTTATATGGAAGGTCCACCTCTATACGGGAGGTTCATCTCATGAATACCTTTATACGGAAGGTTCACATGATAATCATGACTTGACTCACAAGTCGGGAGCCTTGTGCAACATGACTTTACAACATTATTACTTTGATCAAGTACCTCTATACAGGAGGAATAACCTTTACACGAAAGGAAATCAAAGTGCTCACCTCTATTAGGGAGGCTCAATATTGGCTAAACAAGATTGGTTTGTATAATGTCTCTTGATGATCTATATTTAACACTCCCTCTCGGCAAGGGAGGAATTCTTTGCCATACCAAGCTTGTCTCAGGAGTACCTGAAATTTGTCACTAGTGGAGGCTTTGTTAACACATCTTCAATCTGCTCATTAGTACCAATGTACTGAAGTTTCATTGTACCTTTCTGGACCATGTCTAGGATGAAGTGATATTAAGAAGAATTACATTATATTAATAAGAATTATCAAATGTTGTGATCATATTATATTATTTCATACCAATTGATCATATGCTAAAGTAATTCACTTTAGAGGTGATCAATCTCTAAAGGAGAACTAATTGCAATCTAGTGATCATGGTTAATAATACATCACACAATATTAAATGATTTTAACAAGCAAAGCATGACCTTTATACAGAAGGTCCACCTCTATATGGGAGGTTCATATCATGAATACCTTTATACGAAAGGTTCACATGATAATCATGACTTGACACACAAGTCCAGAGTCTTATCCAACAAGACTTTACAACATCAGTAATTTCATAAAGTACCTCTATACAGGAGGAATAACCTTTACACAGAAGGAAATCAAAGTTCTCACCTCTATACGGGAGGATCAATCTTGGATACACAATATTGGTCTGGATAATGTCTCCTGATGCTCTATATTTAACACTCCCTCTCAGCGAGGGAGGAATTCTTCGCCATACCAAGCTTGTCTCGGGAGTAACTTAAATTTGTCACTAGTAGAGGCTTTGTTAACACATCTGCAATCTTCTCATCAATAAAAATGTAATGAAGTTTCATTGTACCTTTCTGGACGATGTCTAGGATGAAGTGATACTTCATTTCAATGTGCTTCAACTTTTCATGAAACACTGGGTTTTAAGAAAGCTTGATGCAACTCTGATTGTCACACCTAATAACTATAGGCTCAATATTTTCACCGAAGAAACCTGCAAGTAGCTTTCTAAGCCACACTGCTTCTCGACGGGAAACACTAATAGCTATTTATTCTACTTCGATAGTGCTTTGGGCTACAGATCCATGCTTCCTGCTGGACCAAGATATCCTAGCTTATCTTAGGCGATAACAGTAGCTAGATGTACTCTTATGCTCCACAATGCTTCCTCCCCAGTCCATGTTTGTATAACCAAGTAACATGAATCCTCCACCGGAGTCCATATGAAATTGTACCTCAAAGGTACCTAAGCACATGCTTAGAAACTATCAAATGTTTGTGTCTCAGATCAGACATAAATTGACTCAGAATTCTCATGGCATAACATATATAAGGCCTTGAATGTATCAAGTACATTAGAGAGCCTATAAGCTGTCTATATAAAGTGGGATCTACTAGATCTGATCCAAATCCTGACTCATGAATTTTCCTCAAATTGTAAACCATCGATGTAGTCATAGATTTTCAATCTATCATGTCAAACCTATGCAATATATCCATAGTGTACTTCCCTTGAGATAGAAAAATTTAAATCTTTTCTTTGCCAAATCTCAAGGCCAAGAAAGTAGTGCATTAGACCTAATTCTTTCATCTCAAACTCTAAGGTGAGATCCCTCTTACACCAAGCAATCATATGTTCCTCTCCAGTGAGAAAAAAATCATCAGCATACAAAACCAATATCAATGGTTGATTCTTCACTACATTGAATTACAAATTTGGATCTACTTCACTCTTATAGAAACCCAATTTCTGAAGGTAGCTATCAATTCTGGTGTACCAAGCCTTGGGGGCATGCTTAAGCCCATATAGAGCTTTCTTTAGCTTGCAAACATGGGAATCCTTCCCATGCACCACAAATACTTCAAGCTACTGAATATAAACGTCTTCCTTTACCTCACCATTGAGGAAGGCTATCTTCACATCCATCTGGTGAAATTTCTATCCTATAATAGATGCAAGTACAATCATTGCTCGGATTGCGGTGTACCTTTCCATAGGGGAAAAGGTCTCATCATAATCAGTGCCTTCTTTCTGAGAGTGGAAACAAATCCAGATTTATACTTCTCAATGCTACCATCTACAACATGATTTAGCTTGTAAATCCATCTCGAAGTCACAATGGACTTCCCATCAGGTTTAGGAATAACCTCCCAAACATCATTCTTCATTATAGAGTTGTACTCTTCTGTCATTGCATCTTTCCAAACTTGTTTCTTTGCAACTTATTCATATGAGGATGGTTTTGAATCAACGATGTGACAACATGCCCTGGATATCTGTCAGGTTGCTTGCGCTCTCTAGATGAGCATGTTGGTGCTAAATTTTTCTCTACATTTTGTAAGATATATTAGCACCAAGAAGATCTTATTTTAGTGGGAGGTTCATCGGGTAATCTCTCAACCAGTTCTAGTGGTTTTTCAAGAGCTAGCAAATCTGAGGCATCTTCTGGTTTCTCCGTCTGTAACTCTGAAGGGGGGGAATCAAACTCAGGATAATCCATATCTGAATCACATTGAATCTCTTTCAATCTTTTGAAAACAACTTCCTCATGGAAGGTAACATCTCGGCTGACTTCAATGTGTCTCTCACCAAGTACATATATTCAGTATGCTTTGTATGAATCACTATAGCCCACAAAGGTTCCTTTCTTTCCATAAGGATCCATATTTGTTCTATTTTCTTTCAGTACATGAATGTATATTGGTCTCCTCAAGATCCTCAAGTGTGATATGTCAATCTTCTCACTGCTAAACACTTTTTCTGGTGTCTTATCATCTACAATAGCATGCAATATTCTATCATGGATGTACACAATTTTATGGGTGGCTTCTGCTCATAATGAGGTAGACATATCTTGATCATGCATCATGGATTTTTCAGCCTCACATATGGTTGTATTCTTCCTTTTAGCAACCCTATTTTGTTGAGGGTTGTATGTACTATTAACTTTCTACATATAATTGCATCAGTACATATCTCATTAAATGCATGTGAATCAAATTCACCTCCATTATCAAACCTTAATGCACAAAGGTGCTTTTCTTTCTGATTTTCAACTAGGGCTTTAAAATCTTTAAATTTGCTAAGAGTTTCACTTTTATCCTTCATGAAATAAATCCATGACTTCCTAGAAAAATCATCTATGAACAGTACATAATATAAGAAGCCACTTAGGGAGGGGGATGACATGAGACCACATACATCAGAATGTATTGAATATAAAATCCCTTGAGATCTATTAGTACTTCTAGAAAAAAATTTCTTAACAGTTTTTCCAAGTGCACAACCCTGAAATACACTATCATGCTCAAAATCAAATACATGCATACCTTTTACCATATTTTGAAGTCCTGGTAGTGATTTGTAGTGTAGGTTTCCAAGCCTTCGGTGCCATGTCTCACATGGAATGATAGTGTGGTTAATCATAGATTGAATATACTTCTCGGTTACCTTGTAGAGTCCTCCCTCTCAAACTCCAATCATAGCAACAGATTCTAGGCTATTGTTCTTCGGCCATAAAAGTGCTTTGTTATCCATGAAGATAACTCAAAAGCCTTTGTCTTCAAGAACTGAAACTATAAGTAGGTACTTCTTCAATCCTGGAACATATAGAATTTCCTCCACATGTAGAATATCACTAGTGCTCAGCTGGAATGAGGTGGATACAAATCTTTGTATTGAATAAGTTGAGTTGTCCCCCAACTCTACCATGCATGTGAATTATTTCTCCTTTAAATCAGTGATGGAACTCTTGTAACCAGTCATATGTTTGGATGCACCACTATCAATCAACTATGTGTCTTCATTTGTGATGACGAATATTGAAAGGGATGAGAAAAGGTAAAACTCCCTTCTTGTCTTATTTCATTCGGATGCATTTTTTGGAGTGGTTTCATCTTCTATGGTGGTAGAAGCATGAAAATTTCCTTTCCGTTTCTCTTTGCACTCTCTTGAGAAATGGAATTTCTTGTTGAAATTGTAGCATCTAGTTTTTGACTTGTCGAAGCCTTTGTTGAACTCCTTCTTCTTTGGATGAGAGAACTTCTTTTGGAAGAAGGGTTTCTTTCCTTTCTTCATTCTTGCCACGAGGTAAAGGTTTTATTCTTTGATGCACACTGACCTAATATGGATTCTCCCCTCCCCTTAAAGGAAATCATGACACAAAATTTCAAAATTAGGTTGTACCTCTCGGCCATTTACCACAGCCATGAATGTCGCCCATGAGGATGGGATACCATCAATAGCGGTTTGGAGAAGATCATATTCATCCACCAGTACTCCAATACTAGCAAGTTGATATCTTACCTGAGAGATCTTGGAGAAGAAGGAGGCCATTGTCTCATCCATCTCCATCTTTAAGTTTCGAATCTTATTCTTCAATGCCCTCTTTCGAATCGGGGACTTCTTTTCATATAGATTAGTCAATGTATCATAACATTCATTCATGGTATTCAGCAGTGTGATCAAGGGAATCAAGTTATCTTTTACTGAATAATAGATGATCCATTTGGCCTTAGCTTGATTCTTCTTGATGTTTATGCACCCTACATTAGATGTAGGCTCGTCCACCACAGTGGATACATAACCATCCAATTCATGTTCCTATAGGATGTTGAGAATCCTAGCCTTCTAAGTGTTGAATTTTGAAGTTCCCTCATGACGGTCTTCCAATAGTAAAGATACTAATGCCGTAGTCTTCAAATCTCGTGCTCAACTTGTCATGATCAACGTAGGCTTGAGATAGCATGCAAAATTGAGCTCCTTCATGCCCTGAGCTATGATACCATGTTGAAATTTGGTTGAGCTTTGATATTTAATTATTTTAGATGCAGAGACATGAAGCAATAAGACAATTCAATCCATGAAATGCATACAACCATAACACAAGATATACCCCGGGGAAAATCCTCAAAATTATGAGAACAAAAACCCCAACAATTCTTCACAGTATAATATAATGGATAATAGAGAATTATTTATTTTAGAACATAGCATATTTCTTTCGGAAGATAAAAGATCACCAAACACTCTTGATCAATATATAGAAGCAATAGAGAAGAGAGATCAATCAGATGTGTTCCCAACACAACAATAACAAGCACGAACAATACCCTACATAAAGAGAAGCACCTTGCCTTCAATGGAGAAGAGAACTCGCTTCGCATTGGATTCATCAATCCCGTATAACATATTTATACATTCTTCTCTTCTATTTTTACCTTCTAACTTCAAGATGAACTCGCCCTCAAACTGGATGTATTAATCTTGCATGCAAAGATGTGCCCCACTTCTCATGCATGTTTTATCTAATTGAGTTGTCACTTAGGATGAACTGGCCTCTTAGCTGAAAGATTTCCCACTTAGTTAGGTGGATAAATTAAGTTTCATCACTTAGTTAACTAGATCTTATTTGTTGTCACTTAGTCAACTATCTTTAACTGATTCTCCTTGATTTATTGAAGTGTCATCTTTTAGTTTAACTAAAGTGAAAACAGTTTAGTTAAATATTCCTTTTTATTTAACACTTAGTTAACTTAACTCATGCTGATTGATTTACTTGAAGTGACCACTATGAGTTCTTTGGTTAAATGAGGCATATATTTAACTGAAGCATTGATACTTAACTGAAGCTTTATAACTAGAGCTTTAACAATTTTAGTTCTATTTAATTAGCTAAAGCATTTCCATGGGAAATTTTGAATTCTCTTTATCTCTACGCTTTATCTTTTATTTATTTATCTCTTACTACATGGTCAATATGTGCTACCTTTAATTATCCATCACATTACATTATACAAAGAAGAATTATCAGATGATGTGATCATATTATATTATTTTGGACCAAATGATCGTATGATAAAGTAATTCACTTTAGAAGTGATCAATCTCTAAAGGAGACTTAATAGAAATATGGTGATCGTGGTTAATAATACATCACACAACATTAAATGCTTTTAAAAAGTAAAGCATGACCTTTATACGGAAGGTCCACCTCTATACAGGAGGTTCATCTCATGGATACCTTTATACGAAAGGTTCACATCATTACTTTGATCTAGTACCTCTATACAAGAGGAATAGCCTTTACAAGGAAAGCAATCAAAGTGCTCATCTCTATACGGGAGGATGAATCTTGGCTACACAATATTGGTTTGGAGAATCTCTCATGATGCTATATATTTAACAATATTCTGTCATGATAATGAGATAAGATGCAAGCACATGGGGGAATAATGTTTGGACACGATGGTTGTGCTCCCATGAGTAATCCTTCTTCCCATCTCGATCCCCGAGATCCTTCCCCAAAGGATGAAAAATCATCGAGTAAGGAAATCCATGGAAACTCACGTCAGCAACCTACGACATGCCGGAAGAAAGGTATCCAATTGAAGAAGGGAATCACTTATCTTTTGGTAGGAAAGGAGATAGGCATTGAAGAAATCCTTGCATACTTGTCAACTGCTTTAGTACGATGCTTTTGGGGGAAATTCATGGGTAAGGAAGCCCTGCATAATTGGATCAGTGAGAACTAGAAATAGTGGATTGGATATATTCCTTAATTTCACATATTGTCAAGGGGGTGGATCCTTTTCAAAGTGTCATAAGAAGAAGATAGATCAAAGCTCTCTGATCAGGATTGGCAGTGGGGTCCCTTCGGTCTTATTCTGAGAAGGTGGCATGTCGATTTTGAATCAGATAGGGATCCTCATCATATTTGGGTTATTATGCCTGGATTATCCTTGTTCTTCTGGAAAAACTCCATTCTTGAAGCAATTTGCAATAAGCTCATAAAGTTTATCTCTTTGGAGAAGAACTAGGAAATGAAGGTTGATCGACCCTATGTGAGGATCCTTGTTGAACTGGATATGCCTGACGGTCCTTATGAAGAGATTAAACTAGAAATGCATGTTAGCATGTGGTCGCAAAGATTAGATTACTAGAAGGTGCATTTTAGATGTTTTGTTTGTACGATCGGCTATATGCTGAAGAATTGTCCAAGATCAACATCTGGATTTTAGAAACATAGGAAATTTTGGGTAAATAAAGTTCAACCTAGAATTGAGAATCTAGAGTTGGGTACTTCTGGTAAGAAAAAATGTGGTATACAAGCTCCTGAATTGGATGTCAACAAGTAGTCAGAGGCTAGCCGAAAAAAAGATGGTTCTTCGGTCAACTCGGATGTGGTCGATACCAAGTTGATGACAGATTCTCTAGAGAATGAAAGATCGTCATTAATGGATGGTAGGACCCTCTCTTTTACCGTTGATGCTCCTTTATTGGTTGGTTCTTGTCCTACTGAGTCACCCCTGGGCCCATTGAATTCCTTGTTTCCTCCCTCCCTGGCTCTAGACCATCCTGTCTCTTTGGTTGGGTCTCGAGCCTCTTCTCCTATTAACTCCTTGGTCAAGAGCCCTAGCTCGCGGGGTGGAAAAAGGGTGTTCCTATTGTTTTAAGGAAAAATTACAACTTGTGCTCAAGATAAACTGTAGCTAGTATTTTCACACTAACTCGTGCTAAAGAGAACCTACTAAGGATTATGGAACCCTTAGTAGCAGTTTCAAAAATAGATAATATGTGAGTGAAAATAAAATAGCAACTAATCTAACCAATGTATTAAGATAACAGATCAACAGGAACCCATGAATAAGCTTTGTATTTTTGTATTATGTTGCAATTAATGGTTTATAATCATATTTTACCTCAAAAGTTGAGGAGATGGGGGCCCTCACAGCTGTACGAAGAGTAGCGCTCCGAGTCTCCAAGATTCCTTAATCTTCTCTGAATGCTCAAATGGTGTCCAAGACTCGACTGAATGGGCACAAAATCTCAAAGAGGTAGGCTAGAGTGCAATAGGAATTTTAGAAGCATAAGCGTATGAAGAGTGATACATGGATGTCAAATGGGGGGCCTCCATCAGCTTTTTATAGCAATTTTGGGTGGTGGAGTATGAACCCATGGTATTGGGAAACCAATAGTATTGGTCAGTGGTATTTGATGTTTTCCCTCCTTTTTAATTTTATTTTGACTTTTTCCCCTTTTTCTTTATTTTTGGGAGATTTTGACCCTTTTTGTGGGATTTTCATTAATTTATGTGGGAAATAATGATTTTTTTCCCATTTGGTTACCAATTTAGGGATTTTTGGGTTTCTGGAGGCCAAAAATGTAGGAAAAAGGGATAAATGGGTTATGTGACTAGGGAGATGAGCTAGGTGAACAATTTTCAGGTGTTAACAGATTGCCCCCTAATGTGTGAGGGTAGGATCTCATCGTATGGCCGATAGACATCATAATTTATGACTTTTTCCAGGGGTGTGAGCATTGTGACAGTGAATAGAAAAAATTGGTTGGAGACTGGAACATGTACTTCATACGAGCTGCAAGGGCGAAAATTGGAAATCCATCACCTCAATCATGGATGAGGAACATAATCTCAAATGGGAATACCCATGCTCGTATACAAATAATGGTGAGGCCCAAAAGGGGACCTGAACAATACATAGAGAACTGATGTGTACATCATAATGGTTTAGAGGGGACACAAATGTGGGATATATTCATGGTCCAACCATGACTAATCTGAAGAACTGGAATTGGGAAAAATGGCATCCATCCTAAATGTGGTATCATAACAACTAATGCTTTGATGTATCTAAAGGTGTCCAACAACTGTATGCACTCAACGATAGAGAATCAGAATCTCGAATGTACACTAAACTACATCTAAACTGGATACTCTAGGAAGCATATAGCTGAAGGGATTTCGAACACTGTCGCTAGCGTATCCCAAACATTCGCAGGAACATACAAATGGAGGGTTCCAAATAGACTCACCAATATGCTAGAGTCAGGAGACATTCGAGGTCTTTGACTAATAACTGAAGGAACAAATACCTTGTGCGAATCTCAACTGTGTGATGATGGATTTGAATTCGAGCACGTGAGAAAAAACCAGTCTAAGAGGCAATAAGGACTCTTCTCAGATGGTTCATAGGCACTCACCACTCATGGAGATGACTCCAAGGTATAGGGACCTCTGTGCCTATCCTCTGGAATAGATGTGTTGGCGTCAATAGAGGGAGACCTTCAACTACTAAGGAAATTATTTTCCTTGATAGGAGCGCGAGGTGTACAACCAAGAGGTGATAGTACTAGATGTGAGACTGATATATTGTGGGGGGATATGGGGGTCGCGGAGTGGGAGGACTCAAACTTCCTTTGTTCAAAGTATGACGACAGGGTTGACCAGGAAGCATATGAAACTGAATTTGGGGAAGGGGATCATAGCTTAGGGGATCAATGACTGTGAATGTAATTGGGGGGACTCAAGGGGGGAAATGATGAATGAGACGAAGAGACTCCAAGGGCGACACATTGAGGAAAATATGAACAAAGGCTACCATGATAGGGAGGCTGCTAGAATGGGGGTACTATATGTGATCTACCTAGGCACCGAGAGGCACCGTTTGGACCTTCTTCATGGTTTAAGGAGCTTTATGAAAGGATAGAAGTGTGCTCGAAATGATACCGTCGCGTGGATTTGTACGAGCCCAGGATGGTGTATGCTCGTGGGTGCTTTCAATTTTAAGGAGTCTAAAAGTGATAAGAAGACTCTAAAATGGTGAGAAGGTACCGTCATGTGGATTTATACAAGCCCAGGATGGTGAATGCTCATGGTCACTTTAAATTTTAGAGAGTCTTAAAGGAATAAGAAGACTCCGAGGGGGTTCTTTTTCTTGTGTTAGTCCCCAAGGCCCGAAAAAGCATAAAAGTATGCAATGGAGAACTCTTCTAGTCGATGTGACTAGAGTATTCCTTTTTTGTAATTAGCCTACCAGGTCCGGAAAAGGGTTAAACTTGTACAAGATAGACACCCTTTCAGATAATTTAATGAGCATGAAAGGAAGAAAGATTGCTCAACGATATTTTCATTCTTTAAGGAGTCAAAAAAGAGATTAAAAAAATCTCCCTGAGTGCCTTTTTTGGAAAGGAGATGAGGGGGGGAACCCAGAAAGAAGATGAGGGGGGGAACACTGATGGGGCGTCCTTGCAGGTAGATGAATGGAGGAAAAATAATGCAATAACTATAGTATGGAGGGAGCGAAGGGATCATGACTAGGTCATGATAGAAAAAAATTTCAAAGTGGATCAAAAGACATCGATTGTTGTGATGGCATGCAAATCGATGCGGTGAGGGGCATGGGAAAAATGCTTCAAAAAGTACTGAGTTAGAGCAAGAAATGATGTCAAGCATCATCATGGGCATGGAATTCTGAATTCGGCAGTGCAAATGACACAGAAAATAGAGTTCAGATGACTCTGGAATGGTCAAAGGAAAAAAGGGGGTAAAAATGGCTATAAATAGAAAGGAATCCCACCTTTACATGTCCTTTTCATTGTGCAAATTGGGAGGAGTGTGGAGGGTCCCAAAAAAGGAAATTATGATTTCTCTCAATCTTTCTGGTGGAATCAATTTCTATGAATTGCAGGTAACTCATGAATTTATTATTGTCGTTATACTGTGGGTCATTCGACGAAATGGTGAACAAGTATTCCTTGGGAAAGTTAGTGATGATTGGAGGTGACGCTGACGAAGATGGTAAGTCAGTCATGAGATGTGCCAATGCAAGGGATTTGGTACTCTTAGGCATAAAAAATGTTAGGTCATATTCTTGAAGGATAACGATCCATTTAGCCATGCAGCCTTGGAGGAGGTGGCGAATCAAGAGATAGACCATGGGGTTGGATTCTGCCACAACTGTAGTTCGTCTCATAAGAATGTAGTGGTGTACCTTCTAAAGAGAGAAGATAATGGATAGGGACAAGTTATCCTCATGGGAGTAGCATAGTGGTGGACCAAACAATGTCTAACTCAGATAATATATAAAATGCTCTTGACGCGCACTATCTTCCTAGACTAACAAGTCGAAAACAACTTAGTTAGATGCCGAAACATAGACTTGGGATTAAATCCTTGGAGAAATCAGGAGATGAAATAAAGGGAGTGAAATTCCAGGCTTTTTTTAATGCTTCAAAAGCTGCTTGTTCCTGTTCGTCCCAAATGAAGGGAACATGGGTCCAAAGCAAGCGAAGGAAACCATGAACTTTTGTAGCATAGTCAGGAACGAAGCGACGGAGAAAATTGACTTTGCCCTGAAGACTTTGTAATTGGCGTAATGTACGTGGTGATGGGAGGTCAAGAATGGATTGAACCTTCAAAGGGTTGACATTGATCCCTTTTTGGGAAACAATGGAACCCAATAATCGGCTGGGAGGAATGCAAAAAACATACTTAAGGGGGTTCAGGCAAATGCTATATTTGCGACAATGCAAAAAGACTTGCCGGAGATCGTCCAGGTGGTCGGATCACTTCTTGGATCAAGCGGTGAGGTTGTCCAAGTATACAAGGATAATATGAACCAAGTCGTGAAAGAAAAAGGTCATGGCCCATTGAAATGTGGCACCAACATTCTTAATACCAAATGGCATAACGCGATAGCAAAAAGTGCCCCATGGAGTAGTGAAGGAAATCTTATACAGATCCTCTTTATGAATTTGAATCTAATTGGAGCCAGAGAAACCGTCCATGAAGGATATAATATCATGGCCTGCACATGCATCAATGAGTTGATCAATGAAAGGCGTAGAAAATTTGTCTTTGGGACAAGCTAAATTTAGACCACGAAAATCAGTACATATGCGAATGGTGACCTATTTTTTGTTAACCGTCACTGCATTGGACACATAACATTCTACCCCACTCTAAAGTGTATCCTATTTAAGAAATATTCTAGGAATATTTCATATTTTGGACATAAATGTTTTCTTGTAACTCAGAATTGGGCATATTTTGGACTGTTGGAAAGATCTTGAAATTATCTACAACTTTGATTTTTTGAGTTTTCTCTGATTCCTTACCATTTATGAGATGCGGACATTTTAGTAAAAAACACATCTTTCAAAAGATGTTTTTAAATACTCCAAGAATCTATCGTATTTTGGGCATAACTTTTTTCTTGTAACTCAAAATTGGGCGTACTTTGCACCATTAGAAATATCTTGAAATTCTCTACAGCTTTGATGTTTTGAGTTTTCTCTGATTCCTTACCGTTTGTGACATGCAGGCATTTTAGTAAAAAAAACATTTTTCAAAAGATGCTTTTAGAAAAGCATCTTTTGAAAGATATTTGTTTTACTAGAATGTCTTCATCTCACAAACGGTAAGGAATCAGAGAAAACTCAAAATATCAAAGTTGTATAGAATTACAAGAGATTTCCAATAGTCCAAAGTTCTCCCAATTCCAAGTTATGAGTAAAATGTTCTTCCCAAAATATGAAATCTTCCTGGACTATTTACGTTTTTTCTTATTTAGGATACATTTTGGCCTGTGTAATTCCTTATGCACCCATGTGGTGTAAGCAATAGGACAAATCAACCCGGCTTGTCGTAATTTTTAAATTTCGGCCTTCACGGATGGTAATTTAGAGGGGTAAATGGGACGTTGCTTTTTGCGGACAGGTCTAATGTCAAGCCGAGTATCAATACGGTGCTGAACAATGGCGAGATCAAGACTAGGAATATTTGTATATGACCAAGTAAAAAGATCACTAAAATCTTGGAAGAGATTCTTATAGGCAGTGACTTCGTCTGGAGTACAGAAGGCACCTAACATAATGTTCTCAACTATACCGGGTGTGATGGAAATATCGACCTCTATGGTGGGCGATATGTTAGCCACGATACCTTCCTCATAGGCAGCGACTTCGTCTGGAGTACAGAAGGCACCTAACATAATGTTCTCAACTATACCAGGTGTGACAGAAATATCGACCTCTATGGTGGGCGATATGTTAGCCATGATACCTTCCTCAAAGGCATCAGGAGCTAGGATGGGGTTCTTAAACCAGTCCACTTGGTTATGGATGAATTCTTTCGACTCGATCGAAAGTTGGTTTGCCATAAAAGGAGTAGACTCCTCAGGAATGAAGTAGTCTCTATGATGCATTTCATCCCAAGGGAAGTCAGGTACAGTTAGTGCTTTGAGGATTTCTTCATCACTGCAAAAACACTGTGTGGACAGATCAGAAGAGGTAAAGTTGGAAGTGGGGGGAATGGTGGGTTTGCCACTTGTGTAAATCATATAAATAGTGATAACCTCTTCCGAAGAGGAGGATTCAGGTAGGTGAATATCCTCGATGGTAGTAATGTATGATTCTAAAGAATACTGACGCATTTTTTGCAGCACCAACCGATACTCTAGTAAGTCGGGACAATGATGAGAATAATGGCCGTAAACTCTGCATATGGCACAGGAATGGTTGGTGCGCAACAATTTGTTACATTGTGGGGGGGTGGTTGGTAGTTCAAAAACTAGTATAGTGGGGTCATCGTCCAATGTATTCATGTGTTCTTGAAGCTTGGTTAAATGTGGATAATGATGGGTTGCATGGCCCAAATCATCGCACAAGGCACACTTGGGGGGTGCGTGCACTGGAGGGGGGTGCATTGTTTTAGTCACATTTGTTGTAGTATGAGTGTGTAGGGATCTGCCCCAAACGTTCTTGGATGACTGAGGGGCGGTGTTGGAGGAAGATGCTACCACCACACCGGGAGGTGGATGATTGGCGATGGTGATCGGTTGGACCGGTTGAAGACTGACTTGTGGTGTTGGGGTGGGATTAGGGGAAGGTAAATACCACACAGGAAGTCCTAATGTCAACCCCGAGAGATTCAACATGTCCATAAAGGACATACTTACTACCCCTGATGGTGGAAACAAGAATGGGATTGTGTGGATCGATCTGGATCCAACGTGGCTAGGTACCAATGGTGGTTGAGGGTTAGGGACCGATTGACTTGACGAAATGGTACACAAGTCAGAGATCTCAATGGCTAGAGGGGGAGGTAGAACGAAATGAAATGTGGATACCATTGGAGTCCCCGAATAAATTGCAAGTCCTACGGTGGAAATCAAAGGGGTGGGCGCACCAAAAACAAGTTGTTCAACCATGGGGAGGACATTTTCTAGTGTAGCGGGCGCATTCGGGTCATAGTAAGTAACGTAGTCAATTTTGAAAACCCGTCCCTCATGGGGGAACATCATAAGCTAGAAAACAGATGAAGAAACAACCCTCATGGCGTACATGTAGCTTCGTCCTAAGAGCAGGTTGTAGTCAAGCTGTGCATTGACGAATTCAATGTCAATCAAGACAGGTTTTCCATCTAATTGGACTGGAACATTAGCCACAAGGCCTTGTGGCTGAGAAGGATGACCATCATAAGCTTGTAAGGTGGTCGTGGATGGTTGTAGGGTAGGGGATCCTAGCTTCCACCACATGAATGTAGACATGACGCATGTAGAGGCACCCTCATCGATGACAAATCGGTGAATCACAAGATTATGGATCAACACGGAGACTTGAAATGCTAAGGTGGAAGGCATGGGTGGTTCAGATTGGTCTATGTCAAATGCCATCATTTGTGAGTCGAAAGGATCGATTTCACCTATGGTGGAAAACAGTTTTTTGCATTGCACTAGGCATTTCTTTAAAAATTCTAAGGTTGATAGAGTGGCACGAGACTGGGCTAAGTCATCCACGATATTATAGTTGGGGGAAGGAAAAGGATTGGGGTTGTTATTGATGCAACGCAGAGGAAATTGAGGAGCTTTGGGGGTCCCTTCGAACGGTGTTGGGGGTAGACGTAATGAATGATCTGTGGGAAGAGTGGTAGAGAACTTTTCCGTAGGAATGGTTTCGGTGGTTGAACCATACTGGTTACAGTGTGTTTGAAGGTTGATATCAGCCGAAGACATCATTAAAAGGTGTTGGGTACTTGAGTCAATGGGTTGACTAACGAGAGCAGCGTAAGCAACTAGCTGTTGCGGTGTCATAGCCCCTTGAGGGGGAGCTAAAGGTTGGGTGGCTACTACCCCTTGTGTGGGTAGGGGGTTCTGCAACACCATAGGTTGTGTATTGGATTGTGGGGGGTTTGGTGGTGTCGAAGGTGCAGCATGTCCTTGGAGTTGGCCGTCATCAATCCAAAGTTAGTGAGCTCGCTCTAGGTGGGGACAATTGTGCCTATAATGGCCATAGACACCGGAAATAGAACATAGGCATTTTGTACGTAAGTTGGGATTTATACCTTGCCGAGGTGGTTGATCAGGATTTTGGTTAGCCAGCGCGGTGCCTTTATTATCAGGGGGGTTCGGTGGTGGACCGCCTCTGTTGGGAGGATGGTTATTTCCTCGATTACATCTGCATCCCCTATTTTGTTGTCCTTGTTGGTTCCATTGGGAAGGTTAGTTTTGAAGTTTGTTTTGTTGACTGTAAACTTTCCCTTGGAGAAGGGGGGGGTTTGCGGTTGGGCAGGTGTTGGGGCATCTTGTGGTGGATAATAAGCGGTAGGGGATTGAGGTTGTACAGGCGTGGGTGCAACTGGTGCATGGTAGTAAGTGGGTGGTATGGTAGGGGAGACGTATGCTGGTGGGGTGTGACCGTAGCAATACATCGGAAAAGAAGTTCCATGTATATGAGGAGCCTGGGTCGGGGAAAAATACGAAGGTGTTTCTCCAGCATGGGTCATGGCGCGTGAAAGGCCGGGACCACTACTCATGGAAGGTGGTGTCGATTTGGGTGTAGGATTATAAGTCAAGGTGGTAGCGGAAGGCATATGGACATATGGATGACTACTAGATGCAATGTGTCCAATAATGTCGTCAACAGCATGGGATTCCCTTGGCGCGTCCTTCAGGGAGGAATCACCGCGAGGAGCATTAGGTAAAATGGAGTAAAGGTAGCTTGAATGTGCATAGATAAGGTCAAACTGTTGGGATTTAAGTATGACTTCTTCTTTGGTTTGGGGCCATTTGGATGCCACATCCTTGGAGATAACTAGTATGAGGGAGTTCAAGAACCAATCTAAAAAGATACAGTTATCTAACTTGATCTTACACAAACTACAACGTCTATGCCATTCATGGATATGGTCAATGATATGGGTAGCTATGTTATCTCTACAAGATAGTAAACTCTTAACACTAGCATCATAATAGACTGGTAACTGGAAGAACCGTAGGAAAGTTGAAGCGAGGGATGTAAAAGTGGAGTGCATCCCATGTGGCTATTATATATACCACTTGGTTGCAGTGGCAGTGAGTGTCCATTTTAAAAGGAGTAGGAGGATCGATTTATCCACTATGGAGTTGGAGGAACACCATAAGTGAAAGGACATGATAGGGCTTTGGGGGTCCTCACCAACCTTCCCCTCAAAATTTGGTATATCTGAAGGGATCTTGGTAAGCATGGGAGAACATTTAAGGTCATGTTAGATCATATTATTAGTCAAATGCGCTGGATCAAGTAGGTTGAGACTAGCCATGAATGGAAAACTAGCAGGAGGATGTGACATGGTCGAAGTGATCTACTTGTTGGCCATGGTGGCGATCGTGGGGACACCTCCACCAAGTTGTTGGAAAATGGCGTGTGTCATAATCAGGATTGAGGGACCACCATTAAAGGGCAGAGGGATCAAGGAGGAAGGGATATTGCCCCCAACGGTACTACTGGTGACCAAAGGGACAATGGTCAAAATAGATCCTCCACCAATGGGTATAGAAGTAGTGACTGAAATTCCAAGTGTAGGTCATGTAGACGGCATAGCAGGGATGGATGATCAAATGGTGGTTTGGCTAGTGGTGGAGCCACTACCAAAAATCCTATTGTGAAAGGGGTTGGGGTTCACACTGACCGTGGGTCTTGACGGAGTTGTGTATATAGGTGAATCTGGCTCAGAATTAGATGTGAAATAAGGGGTGTTAGGATGAATATCCGACGACGAAGATATGTGTCTCAAGGGAGTGTGGCAAGTGGGGTCGAGTGTACCGTACATCGGGGATTGGCCCCGTAGGCGACGAGAATTTCTTGGTGAATCAATGGTGAAAAGTGTAAAACTGCTAAAGAGATGTGGTAGATAAAACGCTCAAAAATTCTAGTGCAACCATGTGTGCAAAAGGAGAGCTCATAAAAAGATGACACTCAGGCCAACATCAAGCTCAAAAATACTTGATGCAATAGTGTGCTACAACAAGTGGAGCGGTAATAAAATGGTCAAAATACCAACAAGCATCACTCCTAGAAAGGAAAAAAGGCTCACTAACCGACGGGGGTATAGGAGCATGCAAACACCTATCTCACACAAATCGTATCCCGTACAGGGTGATGAAATCCACAGCCAAGAAATACGAAATGTAGAACCAAATGGCTAAAAAATATCCCTCTACCGAGAAGGACTACGGGTAAAAGAGTCCTAGAATAATGGAAACTAAGATACCCCATTCATGGCACATTCGGAAAGGTGTCCCGCGGCTTCAATTCTTTGGTCGTCATGCACCTAGTATGGGTGCTAGCATGCATGAAGAGAACAATGAGTTGGTATCCTTCAGTACAAAATGGAGAGCGGTATACCACTCAGACTTTCAGAACCAGTCTTGCCACTTTCCCTCCTACGGGAGAGGCCCTCTGACAAATCGGTGTCAACCGTACCAATAAATAATAGGGGATTTTGGCTCCCTAAAGGAAAACAAATATGTCTCAAATGTGTATGACAAAGGGAGTGTTATTTGGATTCCTAACCCCAATGTCCTACCTAGCTATAAAGTTGTTTTTAGGTCCCAAGTGGGGTTAATGTGTGTTTAATTAAGCCAATTTTAGTCTCACTTGAATTATGGGGAGTGTGTGGGTGCACAATTGGTATAAACCCAATATCGCCAAGACTAAATGCTGAAATAAACAACTGAGACTAAAATAAAAGTACTAACTGCTATAACATGTATGTAATAAATGAACTTGTTGAAAATATGATGCAATAGATAGAAATGCACTGAGGATTCATGCAAAATGAAAAAGTATCAAATGCTACAACAAGAAAACAATAGAAAGGTACCAATGGTAAATGGGTGCATGCAAACAAGGGGTTATGGTGCATCCAAGGTCAAGAAAAAAGTAAAAAAAGTGCAGGGTGCGGCTGCGAAGGGAAGAGTCGCGCTCTGGGCATTGCAAGCTGCAAAATAACTGCGCCAAAAAACAAAAACAAAAAATAGGAAAAAGGGCGTGGTTCTAGGTAGAAAAAGCGTGGATGGGGTGCAGGTTTTAGGATCAGAAGTGCGTGAACTGCATGGTTTTCCGGCGAAAAGGCGCGCATAGCGCGCGAGTATTGGGATGGAAAGTGCGCGAAGCGCGTGGGTAAAGGGCTAGAAAGTGCGCTTGGGGCACGAGTTGCAGGATGAAAATCGCACTGGAGCGTGGGTTTCGTGACGGAAGTCGCGCAGGTTATAGTCAGAAAGCCGGGCGTTGCAGCGTGAAAATGTGACTCTATAGTTGCAGGCCGAGCCGTAAAAATGGAACTGATGAAGGCTACTGCAAAGGCAAGGGACATATTTGCAAGTACATATTCCAACACTAGGACAAAAATATAAAATGCAAGCAAAAAAACAAGTACCAAACTAAAAATAACTATTGATCATACCAAACCATAGAACGATGGGAATCGACCTAGTTGGAGTTGCCAAAAGTGTAGCTAGTATTTTCCCACCAACTCGTGCTAAAGAGCACCTACTAGGGATTATGGAACCCTTAGTAGCAGTTTCTAAAATAGATAATATGTGATTGCAAATAAAAATAACAACGAATCTAACTACTGCAATAAGATAACAGATCAACAGGAACCCATGAATAAGATTTGTATTTTTGTATTATGTTGTAATAATGTTTTACAATCAAAGTTTACCTCAAAAGTTGAGGATATGGGGGGCCTCGTAGCTGTATGAATATTAGCGCTCCGGGTCTCCAAGGTTCCTTTCTCTTATCTAAATGCTCAAATGGTGGCCAAGATTCGACTGAATGGGCACAAACGATCAAAGAGGTAGGCTAGAGTGCAATAGGAATTTTGGCATCATAAGGGTAGGAAGAGTGATACAGGAATGTGAAATGGGGGGCCTCCATCACCTTTTTATAGAAATTTTGGGTGGTGGAGTATGGACCCATGGTATTGGGAAGCCAATAGTATTGGCCAGTGGTATTTGATGTTTTCCCTCTTTTTAAATTTTATTTTGACTTTTTCCCCTTTTTCTTTTTCTTTTTGGGGGATTTTGATCCTTTTTTGTGGGATTTTCATTAATTGGTGTGGGAACTAATGATTTCTTCCCATTTTATTACCAATTTAGGGATTTTTTGGTTTTTGGAGGCCAAAAATGTAGGAAAAAGGGACAAATGGGTTATGTGACTAGGGGGATGAGCTAGGTGAACAATTTTTGGGTGTTAATAGAAACCATTTTCGCTCCCAAGGCCTAAAATTATTTCAAAGGTTTAGTGCTAAATACCCCCCCCCAAGAGAATGCAGGGAAGAAAGTCTTTCCTATCAAAATCTAAAGATCAAGCAATTATGGACATAAAAAAAGGGAGACAGTCAACCATAAATCAAGCACTTAGAGCAGTGAAATCCCCGAGGAAAATTTCCTCATGATTTTCCTCTCTTTCAATGCAAGAGGCCTACGGGGTGGGATAAAATAACAACCATCAAGAGGATGGTTCAAAATTTAAATCCATCCATCATTTTAATGCAAGAAATGATGGTTTCAGGGATTAAATCCCAAGAAGTCATGAGCCCATGGTTAAAGGATTGGACTTTTTCTACCTTAGATTCAAAGGGTCTCTCGGGAGGTCTTTTGAGGGATTGAAGTCCCTCCGTGACATATTGGAGTTCCTCCCTGACATATATCAAAATAAGCTACTATGAGTCGACATTTAAAGCAATTTTGGAATATAAAGGGACATGTGTAATCTTCTCTATAAATGTTTCTGGCCCTTTTCTTGATAGGCGTTCATTTTGGGAGACTTTTTTTTCCTCATGGATGGGGTCCTTCACAATGTGATTCTGGTAGGAGACCTTAATATTACCCTTTCCTCTATGGAGGTTTGGGGGAATCATGCGAGGCCTTATACTCTTAGTGGGTTCTTTTCATATTTATTTGAGTCCAAAGGGTTGATAGACATCCAACCCTTAAAACTAGAACCAACCTGGAGGAACAAAACTTAGGTGGAGAGTTTGGAATCTCAAAGTGGCTAGACCGCGTTTTAATTTCAGAGAGCCCTATAAATGAACCCATGTTGATTCAATCCTGGGTTCAAACTAGTGGCCTTTCAGAACACAATCCAGTCATCCTGTCAATTGAAAGCTAGGATTCTAAACCTCCTTCTACATTCAAGTTCAACCATGCTTGGTTGAAAGAAGAAGAGTATATGAAGTAGCAAGTTGGTTCGAGAATCATGGACTCATTGCATGATCAGCCCTCTTATTCCTTTATGTAGCATTTTGTGGATAACTTGGAAAAGATTAAGCAAGTCTCAAAAGAATGGGATAAGGTTTATAAAAAGAATTAGCAAACGCATTTAAAAGAGGTGGAGGATAAAATAGCTGATCGTTACACTTAAAATAGCTCTTGCAGTTTTTTTTGACTTCTGAAATAGAATCTATTAATGATGTAGAGATAAAAATAAGTTAGTTTTTAGCTAAGGAAGAGCATATTTGGAGGTTGAATGGCAGGGCTCTGTGGATAGCTGAGGGGGACAACAATATGAAAATTTTCCATCAATTTGCATCTCATAGAAGAAATATGAACACCATTTCAAAAATTCAATATGCCCAAGGGAATTTGGTTCGATGCTTTCAAGAGAAAGCTCAGGACGAGGTTTCCCATATTCGTTCTTTTTTCTCTAAAACAAAAGGTTTTCATATTCAATAATTCTTGCAAGTGTTGCAGATTTTCCCAAAACTTGTCACAGATGAAATGAACGAAGCCTTAACAAAGGAAATCTCCATTGAGGAATTGAACCACATCCTGCACCCTTTTAAATAAGGAAAAAGTCTTGGTACAGATAAATTTATGGTGGAATTATTCAAAGGATTCTTTGAGCTATTGAAATAACATATGCTTAAAGTGGTCTTTGAGTCTCAAAGGTCAGGTAAGGTTGTAGGTTCTATTAAATTTACCTTTCTAGATTTGATTCCTAAACAATAGAAGTCTGTCCCTTATGATGAATTTAGGCCTACCTCATGATATAAACCACAAAGTCTTTAAACCATCTTGAGCGAAATCATATCAGAAGAACAATTTGGGTTCCTATTCAAGCGTCAAATACATAATTTTGTTGCATTGGCCCAGGAAGTTATTCATTCCATTAACAGAAACAAGCTCAATGCCTTTTCCTTAAAGATGGACCTATCTAAGGATTACGATCGGGTAAGCTAGACATTTCTTCAGTTTCTGTTGATTCAGATAGGGGTTTCTTTGGACGTTGTAAATTGGATTATGGGATGTGTTCAACCACCCTCCTTTGTTTTCCTCATAAATGGCTCTCCCTCTTCCTTTTTTTGGTCTTCTCGGGGGTTAAGACAAGGATGCACACTGTCTCTTCTTCTCTTTCTTCTAGGTCCTCAAGATCCTTGAAAGGTGTTATGGTCTTTGAATCCAAAGATCTCTCTCACATTTTTTTCATGGATGATACATTTATGTTAGGAGAAGGATCACTGGAAAACATTCGATTTGTATCTTCAATTCTAAAAGTCTATAAAAATGCCACCAGAATGCAAATAAATGTTGAAAAATACTGTCTTCTTGTTGAGGCCTCGGATGTGCAGGTTATGCAAAATGCTGGAATGGGTTCCTAAGCTCTCAATAGAGGGGGAAAACCTAGACTCAAAGGATTCAAAAGGCCCTATGCAAGGACAGTTCTATCCCCAGACTATTTGGTGTAGTAATCTCCCACGGATATTTTGCCTCTGCTGGCACTCCAAGAGTTGGTAGGTTTTGATCCAAAGGATTAGTTGTCTAAAGAAGAAAAACCTAAATGTAAAAGTCTGTAAACACAAATCTATCTAAGAGGAATCTAAACTAAGTTATATATATTCTAAGAAGGTGTTTTGAGATAGGTGCATATTAGCCTGATCTGTGAATAAATAAGGTCATTTATCAAATAATAAAAAATGTATAGAAGATCAATGACTTATCCTGCTCAAGTTGTAATTAATTAATGAAAATTAACTTATGGAAAATTGAGGTTTGATATATACTCAAGACTTAATTTGTAATCGATATGATAATTGAAAAATTAACGCCATTTGTAACTTACTAAAAGAATTATTTGCAGAAATAGATAAAATATTTTAATAGAATAAACTCTTTAAAACCTTCATAAACACATAAATCATAAACAAAGATAAACCAGAGCTGCAGATCAGTATGTTTAATGAATTGCAAAGATTAAAATAGTATCAGATAAGCAACTTGGAGGAAAATCACATTCATCAAATAAACTTGACAAATAAACAAAAGGGGATGTGAAAAATAACTTTACTGTATTCAATAACAGTTTGCAAGAAATTACAAGCTTGTATCAAAACAGAGCATCTCCAACCTCTCCTACATATTTTGTCCTCCAAATTCCATCATCCCTCCTCTACGAGGAATCATCTCTTTAAATAAGAGTTACAAAAAAATAATACAAACATGTTTTCCAGCTTATGCTAAATGCGGATAAAGACTTGGATTTTACATTCCAAGGAGACTGGTTTCCTTATCAATCATTCCACATCATCAATTTTGACCTCTTCAAGGAGCTGAATTTGTTGTTGGGCTTCTTCACATTTGCGCTCAATTTCCTCGATCTTCAACTTCGGTGGGAAAGCATCTTTGATGAGTTCCATGGCAGGCAACTGAAGACTGTCCATAACATTATCTGCTACATACCATCTCCTACTACACATAGCTTGTGCTCTCCTAAGAATATCTTCAACAGATTCATTGAGTTCAATCCAAGTGTTCAATGCACCTTCGATTTTCTTAAATTGAAAGTTGTTAAGCATAGGGAAACCTTCTGAAGTATCCTTGATATATCTCCGCCACTCACTAACGTTTTCATTTTCCTTAGAATCCTCCACCCTTCTAGATTTCTTCTCTTCAAGAGTACCATACATCTTACCAAAAGTGATATGAGTCTCCCTAATCTCATCCAGGGTACAAAATAGCTTTTCCAACAACTTGTGATAGTCTTCATTGACTTGAAGGGCCAAGTCCTTGAATTCCTAAGATGAAAGCTTACAGAAAGTAGAAGAGGCTTCACTTGCAGTTGCATCCTCACATTGCTTTTGTAATAAGGCAATCTTCTGAGTATTGGCTGAGTTTTCAATCTGCACATCTTGAAGTTCATCTTGTAGATAGGTATTAATTTTCTCCAACACTTCCAACCTATCTTCCCATATCCTCCTAAGATCACCAACATAAATTTCATGCTCTTCCTTGGTCTTCACCAGTTCTTCTGTAAGCCTTTCCACTTCTTCTTTCTTCTGATCAATCTCCCTATTGAGTATATGGACTGAATCAAGGTTTGCACCAGCAAATGCTCCTAAGGCTGTGGTTGTTTCAATTGCTCCTTTCTCGGGGTCATTCTCCTGCTGAGTCCATACTATTTGGTTAGGGACAGATACTTACAATTCACCTTGATCCTTGCTCCTCTTTTTACCTCTCTTTACCATCGCTTTATTTTCCTTGTTGTAGAAATAACGTCCAAGAGGGACTACCACATCATCTTCATATTCAATTATTATCTCAAAAGTACTAGAGATTACATTTTCTATTGAGATCAATGAAGGAGATTGAGTGGCCATGGGATTGGGTATAGGAATGGTAACTTGAGGAATAGTTGTAGGGGTAGAAACAGTCTGAGGAACTGATGAGACAAGAGTTGGAGAAGGGATTGAAGTGAAAGCTTCAGAAAGAGGAACTTGATCATCATTAGAAGAAGGTGATAATGGAGAAAGAGTTGAGGGTGGATCATTCTCAGTAGTTAATGATTAAGTGGATATGGGTAATTGCAGAGGAACAGTCGAAGACTGGGCTTCTGCAAAAATAGATGAAGGGATGGAAAAAGAAACTGAGCTACTAGGAAAAGGGGTGGCTTTATAAGTCAAAGTATGAAACAATTGGGAAATGGAGAATGGTGGTAGCACCCCTGTAAGTAGAGTTGAAAGATCCTTAATGGAAGAAAGTAATAGAGATGAAGTTGGGGCATTAGGTGTAGTGGTGAGTTCCAACACTTGTTGATCAGGATTATAATGATACATTTCAATAGTATCCAATAAGTTTGTGACTATTTGTGAGTTGTCAATCACTTCTTTAGTGATTTCTTCAATGAACTTGTCAGCCACCTTCTCAGTAAATTCCCCAGTCACTTTAACTATAGGAAGTGGCTCATCTTCAACATCACTGTCAATGAGATCAACAATAGGGATCTTTGATGTAGAAACCTGAACTTTCTACCTTTTGGATGGGTTAACCTCAACCATTGTGAAATCAAAAACTACCTACAAAGCTGCAGCAGTCACTTTAACATCCATAGCGAGCCTGGGACGTTCAGTCATTTGAGTATGAATCACCGAAGTGAGTTGTGCTAACTCCTGCTGAAAATGCAGAGAGGTCTGTAGCAAAGTTTTTACCTGCTCAGTTTTTTTCACTTGAGGAAGATTATCCATGGGAGCTTTACCTTTATCTCCATCTGTATAAGTAAGCATCAGAGGGGCATTAGCCTGCTGGATTTGCTTTTGTTCTCTATCCCTTCTAACTTGTTCAATCAAATTCAACTCCATTTTTCTTTTCCCGTAGACTTGAGTTTTTATTTCTTTCTGATATGCCATAATATGTTTCTGTTCATCTAAGCCCTTGGCCCTTGCCAATAATTCAGAAAAATTATTCACTCCTTGATAGATGGAGTCATCTAGGAGTTCTTCATGGACATAGTCCATTTTCATGTGATATTGCTTGAAGTGTGCATCCAGGAATTTCTTAGGATCATGCTTTCTTTTGGGTGCTCTACCCAACTTCAAAGGAGCTATCTGATCATCCAGTATTTTAGCCCAAGTTGAGGTGGGAATGACTAATGGCCCAAGATTTAAAGAGAATTTAGTCCAACCTCTCATTTTGGGACCATTAAGCTTCTTGTAGACACCATTAGTGACAGTTTGATAGGAAACTTCTTGAATCACCAACCTGTCAGGAACTATTCTTGGCAGAAGGTGAACAATGTCACTTCCCCATATTCTGATATATGAGAAGGACTCATAAAAATACCAATCACCAATTGTATTGATGAAGGTCCTGGCATCAACTGAAAAGGCAGGAGCTTCCTGTTGGAATATTTTGAAATAAATAGTGCCCATGAAATGGTCACATATGTCATAGAGCAGGGGCACATAATTACTTTCCCATAATGCATAATGGTAGATATGGACTGGTGGAGCTTCAGGGGTCCAATTCCACCCCAAGTTGGGATATTGAAACTTACATCAAAAGACGTCAAGGATGTAGGCCGATAAGTAAAAATGTGGCTTTCTTAGTGCAGGTGCCTTCTGATAGTCTTGAATTGTTTTTTTTAATTTCTAAAGACAGGATGGATGCCCAAGGGAATGATTCTCCTGTTGTTAAGACATGGTGAGCTATGGGAGCCCATTCGGCTTTGAAAACTAAGCAATTGGGGAGGTCAAAGAGCTTGCAGAGCATGTCTTCCAATAAGGAATAAGGTTCTTTGAACCAAGCGATTGGATAAAGGTTATCAACATTCGGCACAAAACTGCTAGGTTTAACCATCCAGGATTTCATCATTTCATCAAAATTGTATCTAGTCTTGGAGGATTGAATGAAATCAAGGCTAAGGATTTGTACAGCCGACTTGAGAGCAAAAGCTTTGATAAAAACTTCAGGGCGGAAGGTAGTCAATTGTGACCCCACACTATCATTAAACGACCGGTCCTTAGGGTTAGCGTTTTCCACAATCCATTTGACAGGATCAGTATAAGGTAGGACAGCAGGGCCAGCAACAATGGCATGGCTCTGGGAATCCCTAATTTTTTCATACGCAGGTTGGTCTTCCTTGATGTACGAAAGGTCATCATTGTCAAAGATAACATATATTTTTTCCAATTCCATCTGATAGGTTTCAGCGACCCTCTCACTGGTGTCTGAGAAGATGCCAAAATTAGGGAGGCTTTGGTCAGTGAATCTCTGTGAAGTGTCTTAGACTTGAAAATTTTGATAAATAAATAAAATAGAATCAAAACCAAACCACAAACAGAGAAAAAACCATAAATAGCAAATGCAAAAATGACAGCAATGCAACCTGTAAATTCGTGAGGGTAGCCCTGGTAAGAAAATGACAGTAAAATCCACATAGGAGCGTAAATTTTCGATAGTAAAAATGATAATGAAAAAAAGAAAAATCGTGTATTTATGGGTTTTCTGGTCGGATCAAATCTAGACCATAGATTTAAAAGCAACGAATGGCTGAGATTAGCCCCTGCGGGATGCGAGATCGGGTTTATAAGTTAGAAAATCAAATTTTATTCAAAATTCCCGAAATTCACAATCCGAAATTCCGGGTTACAGGTTTCGGGTTTTACAAATTTCGCAAAATGAACAAACGTGTTTCTGCAACTTGCAACCCGAAATTCGGGTTTCGGATTTTGGAAAGGAAAACAAATATTAAAAATTAAATAACTTTTTCCGCAATTTGCGGGTTGTGGGTTTCGGAAACACACCACGTGATTTATTGGCGTAACAAGTTTCCGCAATCCGAAATCCGGAATTTCAGGTTTCGGGTTGCGGAATCAAAATTTCTAAAATACTTACACGGTCTCCCCACAACCCACAATTTCGGGTTGACGAACTTCCAAATGAAAAACAAATGTTTCCTGCAATCCACAATTGCAGGATTGCAGGATTTTGGCATTTCAGGATTTGCAGTAAGAAAATGATTTTTGGGCAAAGAATCTAAGGTTTTCTGCAAATCAGGAAAACAACCAAAAACTTAGAAATTTTCAAAGGAGAAAATAATGATTACTAAACAAACCAAACAAAGGGTATGATGTCATAACAAACCAAAATTTAAAACTTACCTAAATACCTTGATATTTACAAAATGGGGCTCCTATGATCATAATGAAACGTGGGATCTGTTGTACCTATAACACTTCTCCAAAACAAAATTCCAGATGTAGTTCAGGAACAGATGAAGGAAGTGGTTTCATTTATGGTAAAATCTTTAGCATAAGGTTTTGAATACCTAGGTTTTTTCCTAAATCTGAATTCATACTCTATCAACGACTAGGTATGGTTGTTCAAGAAAATCATGTCTAAAATATCTTTCTGGGATAACCATTTTCTATCTAGAGAAAGCTGCTTAGTTCTTCTAAAATCTATTCTACAGAGCATTCCTATATACTGGGATTCTATTCCTTATATTCCAAAAGGAATTCTTAACAAAATCAGTAAGAAATGCTTCTCCTTTCTGTGGACGGTTAGTAAACAGGAAGATGGTATTCCTTTGGTCATTTGGGAAAATTTGGCAAATTCAAAATACCTGGGAGGTTGGAGCATCAAAAATCCTTTTATTTTTTCTAAAGCTCTTGCAACAAAGTCTCTTTGGCATCTAGCTCAAATCTCCACTTCTCTTTGGGGAAGAGTGATGAATTCCAAATACTTATCAGGTTTGTCCATTATAGAATGGTTTATAAATCCAATAAAGCCTTTAAGAATGGCTCGATCGGTTGGAAGGATTTAGTCTAGGCTTTACAACTAGTTGGAAATTGGACGGCTTGGTGAATTGGAGGCAGGAAAAATGTTAAAATTGGGATAGACCCTTGGGTAGGTGCTGGAAATGATTACAAGCTCTCTGAAGGAACTTTGGCTGAGTTAAAAGACCAAAGGATAATTATGTTGGCTGGTGCTCAAGCGCGGGCTCCTCAACTATGGGGTCTAGAAGGTTGGAAATCCTCCCATGATATTGGACTTAGGTATGAAGAATTCATTGAATGGTTGCGATTTGTTAATGAAATTGTCTCTAATTATGTGCATCTAGACTCCGAAGATATCTTTGTCTGGACTGAGAACTCTTCAACGAGAGATTTTTCTGCTAAGTTAGGATATGAAGATTATATTGTTGAATCTTTTAGCGATAAAAAATAGTGGTGGTGGTTTTTAGTATGGAAGTCTATGGTGTCTTTAAATTCTAAAATAACCCTCTGGTTGTCCTTTAATAATAAGTTGTTAAGTTGGGACAACCTTTGAAAGAGGGGTTGGTGCGGACCAAGAAGATGCATTTTGTGTAGAAATGATTGTGAATCCATTTCTAATCTTTTCTAGTCTTATCCCTATGCAGATGCAATATGGGTTGCAACCTCAGAAAATATCATCCCAAGCACTTGCCAACTTGCCCATTCAGTAGAACAAAGTATTCAAAAATGATGGAAGGACGCCGCGATAGGTAGCTTTGAAACCTTCCATTCTTTCTTTATATATGGTATTTGGTGGGCCCGCAATGCTGCAATCTTTCAAGATTGTTGGGTTCCCATTGAATTCACGAGTGCCTTGATTTTGTAGTGGACACAGGGGTTTAAATTGAAGTCAAATCCTACCAAAAACATATCTTTGGTCCCTCCTCATATTGAAAAAACATTTTTCTTGGGCATTTCTTGATGGCTCAAGGTAGTTTGATCCTCCCTTAGGAGGATCGGGGGTTATCCTCTACTTATCTGAGGCTATCAAATTTATAATTAGATTTTATCCTATCTATTGCTCCAACAGTAAAGATGAACTGGATGCCTTATGGAGAGTCTTAAAAGTTGCACTAAGCAATAACATCTCTTAACTAGATCTATTTGGAGACTAAAAAATGGTAATAGATTGGGCGAATTCTAAAATCCAAATAAAGGCCTCGCATCTGCAACAGCTTCTCTATGATATTAGTGCTCTTCTTATAGGTTTCGAATTCACTTCATTTGCACACTTTTTAGAGAGTTGAATTCTGAAGCGAACTATCTTTCAAATTTTGCACTAGTTGTGGAGCCGGGGATGTTAGAAATCCGGGAGATAAGAGGCAGTCTAGTTAGAGAATCAACATTATTATCTTGAATAAACAATACTTTTGGAAATATATATGATTTTGTATGTAATTAAGAATCATTTTTGCTACGAGAACTTCAATTCTACAGCTTAAGATAAATTACATTCTCAGGTTAGAATAATATAACTTGACAGAATGAAGTCTTTTCATAAACAACAAACAGAAAAGATGAGAGAGCTCTGGCACCTGAGCGGATAGGGCTTCAAGCTCCAAGATGGCACTTACAGATCCACAAGCGACAGAGTTTGCAGTTCTGGAGAAGAAGGCAAGGCCTTAATCTTTTTTCAAAATACATCTTTAGCATGTGATGTCAATGACTAAGGCTTCCAAATCAAGAGCCTCATATAGTCAGGAAATGATCGGTACAACATGTACTGCACCCCTGACAACTGAGGCAGTCATGACGGAAATTGTTTGTAAGGGAGGATTTGGGTCGAGCAAGGGCCTAGACATGGCTTCCAAACTAGTATAGACAGAGAATATTCCAGTAAGAAAACAATGAACTCTGGATTTGGGGGTTGCTTAGCAAAAATAGTAACCATTCCTCAGTTCGAAATAGTTTCTACCACAATAGATGAAAGAATTCAATACATGCAATACCATGCAGTGATAGGGAAATTTATAAGAATTTGGCCCTTAGAGAGAGCTTTGATAGGCTGGATCAACATTCGTTGGAAGAAGAAAGGACAAGTGGATCTAAAACTAGGGTCAAAAGGATTCTTCACCGATATCTTCACCAACATAGAAGACCGAGAGAAGATATTTGATTCTGGACCCTAAGTTTTCAACTCTGTGGGACTACATATTCGCTTCTGGACAGAAAACTTCACCCCAGAAAAGGAATACTGTTGTGAGGGAAATACACCTATAGTTCAGGGGAGAAACTACCAACTTCAGGGATAAAAGATACACATACAAATGTTCTGCAAGTACCACTAGTAAGCAAAAATATTGAGGTTAGAAGGATATGCACCTTATTCAGAAGGTTGATCCAAGCCTTTCTCTTCTTTGCTCACCATACTATTCAGTATCGCAATGTCCACACCTGCAAAACAACTTCATAGCTTTCTCAAATACATTTGATTACATATATAAGACTGACATTCATAACAGAGGAATACATCAAACTATAAGTAAACTGTAATCAAATCTGAGACACACATAAATAAGTCATATTTGGAAAGGGAAGAACATCTGATCTTTATTAATGAATGAAGCAAGTACATAAAGTTATACCTTCCTTCAATCTTGGCTCTTCACGAAACCTAGATTCAAGGTCTCCTGCTTCTATTCTCCAAGGATCCCAACCTCTAATCAGCTGTGATAGGGTTTATCAGAAACTGAGGAACAAGAGAGGGGAATGAAGGTCTCCATTCCTCCAGCATAACATTGTTATGGGATTGGTCCCCTCTCATGGCCCTTCTATCTTCCTTATATAGTCAATGAATAAGAGGAAAAGTAGTTATAACCGATCAGGAAGTTCCCAAACTAACTCGAATTGACCAAAATTCGAGATTTTGAATGTTTCAGGAAAAAACTCTACTTTTCTATTGCAAACCAGAGTTTGTACTCTACTTTTATGAAGCAGAGTAGAGTATTTTAAGGGAAAAACGCTACTATTGCATAGAATACCATCGTTTTTGTGAAAAAATGGCCAAAAACAAGGTTTCCTAATGATTTTCAAGAGGTGATTTGGTCTGGAAAAGTATTCCTAAGGGTTATAACCATCAAATGGGCCAAGAGTGAGGTAATTTCAACCATATTTAGTGTCCCTAATGACCCTTCAATCCACAAGTGTCCTGTTGTGTGACTAAACTTGATCTCAGGAAGTGTTGTCATGCGACCAAGTGATGCAAGTGTCATCACGGATGGAGAAGTGTCATTTTAAGCTATAACAGATGCCCCCTAATGTATGAGGTTACAGGGAGTGAGGGAAATGATGGCCGAAATACATTATAAATAATAAAGAGTTGAATCATGGAAGCGGAGGAACTGGAGAAACCAAGAATCATAGGCTCAAATGAAGTACCTGAAAGCAAAGGCAATGTCAGACAAACTCATCCTTGTGGTAACTGTCCATGTTCAAATAGTGGAACATGACCTCCAAAAGGATACAATGATGATCCAAATACTAATGCATATATCATGGCCACTAGAATACAAGCGTGGATCCATGAGGATCATAAGTGTAAACATAGCCACATAAATACAAGGTGGATCTAAGTCAAAACTGGAGAACATAGCCAATGAGAACAAGCTGGATCTATGTCTCATCAAGAGCCAAAAAGAGTGTGGCTCAATCTTGGGCAACTTGAGTGATAACATAAATAAGGTGATGCTATCGAGGATCCCAAGGTCTTCATCCAAAAATAACCCAAAGTACAAACCTATCCATGTGAATAAATGAGTTGATGTCAAACATGGGAGGAATCGTTTGATTATCGGTCATTGATGTATATTGTTAACAAATGTGAGGGTGTCCACCAATAATGAAAATGGAACCCATGGTACCTAGTACATTCAAGCAATTGCAAATAAATGGTCTTGCCATCGAACACTTGAAGAATCTATCGGATAGGAGACATTGGTATATTCCCATCTATCCAATAGCGAGGGAAACTGCCACTAATGACTGCAATCCCCAAGGTACTAACCGAAACTCTAAACTTCATTCCCACAGCACAATGAGCTGAAGTCGATGGGAAGAAGTCCATTGGAAGGGAGGCCTTAAGGCATCCTACATCATCCAACATGAGGGACACTCAACAGGTATGAGCTGATTTGGAGTAGGACTGAACACATGATTAAACATACTGACACCAAGGAATGGCCAATGCATGATGTCAAGGCAACTGTAGAATGGCCAACACAGGTTATATCCTTGAACAGTGAGCACGACACAAGAGTGACTTAGGCAGCTTTTGACATAAAGAGACCACGATGCAAATCTGCAATGTAGGAGACATTAACAGATTCTCCATATGATTGGAAGACTAACCAAATGGAGGACTAAGAACTTTGAGATCAGGTTTATCCTAAGGCCAACACTAGAACCCAACTTGTTTGATAGACTCAAAACAAGTGCTTTGTTCAAGGAGATAGTTGAGAAATATTTTAACATTCTTCCCTTCCCTTACCTTTTTCATTTTTTAACGAGCTTGACAAAGAACTAAAGCATGCTCGATGGTATTTTCATATTTAAGGAGTCTGAAAAACCTAGAAGAAAACTCCATACACCCATCTGTGGATTTTATATCAAGCCCAGATTGGTCTGTGCTCGGCGGTGTTTTCTTGCATAGAGTTGAAAAACTTAAATAGTCCTCTATCAACCATCTCGTGGATTTTACATTGAGCCGGAGTAGGTGAATGCTCGCTTGGTGTTTTCACATTTTGGGAGTCTAAAAACCCTAAAGACGACTCCAAAGGTCCTTTTTCGTAAAGTTAGTCCCCTCGCCCAAAAAAGTGTAAAGAAAGGGAAGAAGAATGCTTCTAGCGCATACGAGAGTATACCTAGCGGATACCTTTTTTGTAAATTATCCACCAAGGCCTGGAAAAGGGATAATTCTATTCCTAATTGGATGTCGGTTCAGTTATTTTAATGAGCCCGAAAAGACAACTATGCTCGGCAAACTTTTCCTATTTAAGGAGTCTGAAAAGGGCTTAAAAGAACTCCATAGTGATCTTTTCCGTAAAGGTTTAACGAGCCCGAAAAAGTAAACTCGTGACCTCCTTACTATTTTTAACGAGCTCAAAGGAGATAGGAAAATGCTGATAACTTCCTCACTGTTTTTAATGAGCTCGAGGTGAAGATGAAAGAAATCCTCGTAGCCTCCTTAATGTTTTTAGTGAGCTCGAAGTGAGGGTGGAAGAAATGCTCGTAACTTCCTTACTATTTTTAACAAGCTCGAACTGAAGATGAAAGAAATGCTCGTAGCCTCCTTACTTTTTTTAACGAGCTCGAAGTGAGGGTGGAAGAAATGCTCATTTTGGGAGGAGACGAGTGTTAGGGACATGCAAAACTAGCTCCAAACGCATGGAACAAAGCTATGCCTAATTCAAGGAACATGAGAAAGATAAGGACACTCAGGGTGTGTCTCCTCCAGGTAAAAGGTGTCAAATTACGAAGACAAAATGATACAGGGCTTAGCGGAAATGAGATCAGAGATGGAGGCTTATACAATGAGCTAAAAGTGTGGAAGCTAGCATCAGGCTCATTAGCACAAGCAGGATCATAACAGATGCATATGCAACTTGAACACAAAGATGGGATCCTTATCAGGGATGGCCAGAAATATATGAGGAAGAAAGATATGAGGCTTCTTCTCAAAGCAATCGTAAATCTAAAAAGGCTCCCGAGCCTATGAGGAAAAATCAGCATGGGCACCAAAATGGCATAAGGGTGCTGACTAGGGTGACCCATGTTAAGTAGGCTCTGCTGTCGGATTGGTGCACAATGCATAAAGAGATGGCTAACACACCAATATCGAACAGGTTCGACCCTATGGTGAATTCAGATGGCAAAAGGTTCAAATGCAACATAGCAGTAGGGAAGCCTAAACCTATATGCAAGGTTCCGAATATACCTGATATGGTCGCGCAAGGTGTCAAAAAGGACTAGTAAGCAAGTATAAATCCAGCTAAGAATCTTGTCTCCAAGAAACATTAGTACCAAGATCATATCTAAAACATATGTAAAGAAAGACCCGATACAAGTCAATGTGGTAAAAATACTTTCAACTTCACTATCATTAATAGCAGGCATAAGCAAGGCAGAGTTTTCAGATGAAAATTCTATAGTACCCAAACCCGAGGACTTACAATCAAGAAGATCGACTTCAGGATGAAGATCAAAGTCAAAGGACATGATGGAATCTGCAGAAACAAATTCATCATCATGGGAGTTGA
Source organism: Larix kaempferi (assembly GCA_027924585.1). Classification (NCBI taxonomy): domain Eukaryota; kingdom Viridiplantae; phylum Streptophyta; class Pinopsida; order Pinales; family Pinaceae; genus Larix; species Larix kaempferi. The sequence continues at coordinate 15,371,716 of BSBM01000061.1, forward strand.
AAATTCTAGAAGCAGAATCAAACTCAGTAGGAACACTGATTTGCGGATCTATAGGAGAGTCTAACGACTCAACAGTAGGAAGATCATACTTTAAGGTCAAACCGGGGCTGCACATGACTACAACTGGATCAACATCCAAATGAATGGCAGACTGTACTATGGACTCTACGAAAGCTTCATCGAAAGGAAGTATATCGTCCCAGATAGAACACATATCTCAACATTCAGATGGAGGTGTCACTTGGTCAAAAGCTAGGACTAAGTCCCGAGAAGGTAAGCATGAACTCAGAGACTCCTTCTCCGTAGCAGTGAAACTCAAGGAACAATATGCCACATAAATTCCATGTGATATAGTAGTGCCTAATGATGAGGGATCTGACTGGTCTGCAGTTGGGTAATAAGGAGGATCAACGAATGCAAGTTGGTCGATAGTGACGATGCTTTCGTTATGAGGAAAATACATCACACGAAAGAGTGTAGACACCACAGCATGCATAGCATAAACGTAATCACGCCCGAGGATCATATCAAAGTCCACAGGGTCCTTTAAAACCATAAAATCAACTAAGACTATTTTTCCACCCAAAGTAACAGGTACTTGATGGAGGACTCCGATCGGTTCACTAGGTCTTCTATCGAAGGTCAATGGCCAATTAACAGCTAGAATAACATTAGGGAAACCCAAATCTCTCCAAGCATAAGCGGATTAGATACTGACAAAATCTCCTTCATCTACAATGCATTGATCAACTGTGTGGTTCCCGATATCAACCTTTATCTAGAAAGGTGTTGAAGAAGGAAGACGAGGTTCGGATAGACTATTCCGATCAAAGGAAACAATCCTAGGGCTTGGTAGGGGTTCAAATGACACAGATGAAGTGCCCCCTTTTTCAGGAACATCCAAACTGGTAATGCAGAATACTTTCACAGTAGGTGCATCAATCTTTGTAGGACTGATGGGATCGGTCGAAGATTGCATCGATTCGATCACTTCACTCTCCGAAGGAAGAGTGGGGTTGACCAAATATTGCATTGGTTCAACCACTTTATCAACCAAAGTTTGATCTGACTGTAGGGAATCTATAGACAATTTAGGAACAGAGATTCCTTCAGACATGGACCACAATCTTCGTGCCTCTGGAATGGCAGGGCATCGGTCAGTAAGGTGATCTCCCTTACAAAGTTTACAAGGGAACTTTGGTTTCTATCCTATAGGTTGAGACTCCTCTACAACATCAGTACTCTCAGCATGACTAGCATTGGCTGACAGTTTGCCCCCATCATGACTAGCAGTGGCTGGTTGCTCATAAGCAGAAGAATTTTGAACTAAGGACCACACTTTTTGCACTTCTGGAAGTACAGGGCACAAGTAAGTAAGATTGTCTCCCTCACAAAACTTGCAAGGGAACTTATACTTCCGTTTATTGGGTTTGTCGACAATGTCAACTCCCACAGCATGACTTGTAGTGGATGATCTGGTGTCTCTAGTATGACTCACAGGAACTCGTGACTTGTCATTAGCAGTGATCAATGACGTGTCTCCAACATGACTGACAATGGTTGAAGACAAACTTTCAGTGTGATTTTCAGTGACTAAAATTTTTCTCCCATCATGACCTCCAAAGGATGGGTAGGTGCCCCCTACATGATTTGCAGAGGTAGGGTGCTTTCCCCTAGCATGAATTATAGTGGCTGGGTTGCTGCCCCCTTGTTTTGGCATCCTCTTCCTATTCTTCCTTCGTTTATTCCTTTTAGACTGTTGGTTACTAGTATTGCTACTTTTGCCACATGAGCTAGAAGGAGGAGGAGAAGATGTTACTAGCAAAGAAGGAACAGGGTTCTGATGCTCTTGATTTGAGGTGCTTACAAAAGAAGCGTCAGGAGCATGCAAGGAATTCGGAGTGGAAAACAACCAAATTGGTAGCAGTATAGTGAATCCAGGAAGATTTAGAGTAGCCATTAAGGGAGTACCAATGTTTCCAATGAATGGAATAGCACAAGGATCCCCTGGAATAGGGGTACCTTGATTGGCGCTCATCAGAATGCTAGACATAGTTTCCTGCTCAAATGAGCAAGAAGTTCTCTAAGGAAAACTAAGACAAGTAGCACAAAGAGCACACCACTAAAAAGGTCCTAAGTAAATCAAACTAGGCAAATAGATGCCTTCCGGAGAAGAGTCTGGGATGATGAGGGCCCATAACAGATCAACAAAGGAAGAAAGACAGTTACCTGGGGTCCACAATACAATGACTAAGGGTGCAAGCACTAGAATCACCCAACCACCCTCCCAAAGACCTGTAAGGGATTTCCTCCCACGTCTGTCCTGGGTACAGTAAATATAACCCTCCACCGTCACCTTTGCATGATCCTATGGTCAGATACTAAGGATACCACCACACCGAAAACTCCTGGGGGAATAGTCGTTGGTCGAATCAGAAGGCGTGGGTAGGGTAATTGAGCCCGAAACTCAAAAGAGTCCCGAAATGTGATCCGATCCCAGTATATGCTCGAAACAGAAAGTAGGAGGTTTATTCCCGACAATCTGATCTCACAAGACCTACTGCATAGATCCCAGGCAAGTTTTGAAAGAGGTGGGTCTACCTGTGATAGTCGAACTACGATTTTTGCATAATGTGGGATCTTGGGTAGTTTAAGGTGCTTTAAACCCAAGATCCTAACCAAAACTAGTTGGTGAATAGTGTAACCTAGAAAAGAAAATGTTACTAGTACATTTTATTAGGGTTTATTTTAAAGGTTTACTTGCTTACAAAAAATGGTAGTGGGTGTGTGAGAGTGGTTATAACCGAGATAGAATACTGAAATGAAATGCTTACCACTAAACAAATCTTTTCTTTTCAATGCAACTCTTAAAGATACGATCTAGAATGCATATGCAAATGCAATTTTTAGTCTTTTCGAATGCAAAAAGATAAAAATAAAGTCTAAATGTACAAAATTAAACTCAAAACCTAAGGATGTAGCTACTCAAACAAATAAGTATGCAAAAGAAAATTTCTTCTTTTTGATGCAAAGCACTCTTAAATCCTTTAAGCCACTTGCAAGGTACTCTACTTAGAAAATAAATCAAAAAAATTTCATGCTTTTCAAAGGTAAGAAAAATTGAAATTGAAAGTAACCTACTATCAAATCAAAAGCAAAGAACTTTCAGGTTTCCTTATTGAAACAGTAAAAGCTACCAATATGACTTTCAGATTCTTACTGATGTAAGCATGGCAACCATTGGGAAAAGCGTACAAAACTTACTTTTAGACCCAAACAAAGAAAAGGATCTACATAAAAGTATGGTTTGGTAAAGTCAGGCCTGCACATAAATAGTGCAGACAAGCTCCTGAACAGCAGCAAATACACTTGAGCTTTCACTACAAAAAGAAAACTAAAATCATAAGGGAGGATAAGAAACAAATCTAAAGAGAAATTTCACTCAAATAGATACAAACAGGGTCAAATAGAGTCAATAGGTTTCAAATCTAGTGGAAATAGAGCAAGCAGATTTAGTCAGACTCAAATCAGGGTACAAACCATGAAACTGGTCCACAACCCCCCAACTTGGGTCAACAAGCCCCAAAACTTTCCAAGCAAGCCCAAATTGATCAAAGAAGGTCCAAATCATGAACATAGGATCAGTACAAGGATAGGAGACCACTTACAGTGGTTTAAACTTAGACCTAGGGTCATAAGGGACCCCAAACATTGCAGCCACAGCCCCCCAAAACAGATCAAAACTCAAAAACTCATCTCCAGGATGTGTATGCTACTATATAAAGGAAAACCAGCATTTTTCTATAGAAAAAAGCTACTGTGTTAAGCAAAACCAACATTTTTCAGGGTAAAAAGCTACTATGTTAAGCAAAACCAGCGTTTTTCAGGGGAAAAAAAGCTACTGTGTTAAGCAAAAGCAGTGTTTTTTCTGGGAAAATTTGAAAAAATAGGGCTAAAACCCCCCACACCTAAGCCAGTAAGGGTTTGTAAAGGCTAGGAAGGGTCTGTAAGAGCCAAGGAGGGTCAAACAGAGCTTAATAACTGATTCTAATCAATAAATTGAACAAAGACCTTCAAACAAAACTGAAGAGATGACCTTGGATACCCCCAAGCAGATAGGATTTCCCTAGCGGAGTTGCCATTCTGTTGTGAGGGAAATACACCTATAGTTCAGGGGAGAAACCACCAAATTCAGGGATGAAAGATAAACATACAAATGTTCTGCAAGTACCACTAGTAAGAAAAAAGATTGAGGTTAGAAGGATATGCACCTTATTCAGAAGGTTGATCCAAGTCTTCCTCTTCTTTGCTCACCATACTATTCAGTATCGCAATGCCCACACCTGCAAAACAACTTCATACCTTTCTCAAATACATTTGATTACACATATAAGACTGACATTCATAACAAAAGAATACATCAAACTATAAGCAAACTGTAATCAAATCTGAGACACATATAAATAAGTCATATTTGGAAAGGGAAGAACATTTGATCTTTATTAATGAATGAAGCAAGTACATAAATTTATACCTTCCTTCAAGCTTGGCACTTCACGAAACCTAGATTCAAGGTCTCATGCTTTTGTTCTCCAAGGAGCCCAATCTCTAATAAGTTGTGCCAGGGTTTATCAGAAACTGAGGCACAAGAGAGGGGGATGAAGGTCTCCATTCCTCTAGCATAAAATTGTTATGGGCTTGGTCCCCTCTCATGTCCCTTCTATCTTCCTTATATATTCAATGAATAAGAGGAAAAGTAGTTATAACCGATCAGGAAGTTCCCACACTAACTCGAATTGACCAAAATTCGAGATTTTGAATGTTTCAGGAAAAAAATCTAATTTTCTACTGCAAACCAGCATTTGTACTCTAATTTTATGAAGCATAGTAGATTATTTTAAGGAAAAAAACGCTACTATTGCATAGAATACCAGCGTTTTTGTGAAAAATGGGCCAAAAACAAGCTTTTTTGATGATTTTCAGGAGGTGGTTTGGTCTGGAAAAGTGTTCCTATGGGTTATAACCATCAAATGGGCCAAGAGTGAGGTAATTTCAACCATATTCAGTGTCCCTAATGACCCTTCAATCCACAAGTGTCATGTTGTGTGACTAAACTTGATCTCAAGAAGTGTCATCATGCGACCAAGCAATGCAAGTGTCGTCACGGACGGAGAAGTGCCATTTTATGCTATAACAAATACTTCAAAGCTGCCCCGTTTTGGATAGTATTATACTCCCTTCCCACAGAATACTAGATCCAGGAGGTTTTTGAAGGAATAGGGAACACCTTGGGTAAATTCATAACAGTCTCGGAGATCACTAAATTCGGGCGCTACACATTCTATGCTCGCATTTGCATTTATATGCATGTCTCCCACGCCCTCCCGAAGGCCATCAACATCTGGCACAAAGGCTCAGAATGGAAACAAACTCTTGATTATGAACACATACCCTTTATATATCACAAATTCCATGAGCATGGCCATCTATTCAGAGACTGTACCTTGAATATCAAGGAAAAAGAAACAAGAACTGCATCCAAGCAAGATCCAGAAGGTTTCACTAAGGTGGGTGGAAAAAGGAAAACAGGGGATAAGAAAAAGCAACCAGTCGAAGAGACCACTACTTAGGGTCTAATTGTCAATGATATATTTCAAGTTCTAGATGCAGATAAAGAAACAGAGTTCGACCCTTCAAATGAACAAGCAAATTCACAACCAACCACAGAAAGCACTCTGAACCCATATCTGGCAACAAAGGAACTGAATAGTAGAACATAAGCCAAAAAAGAAAAAACAAAGCAGGATGAAGAATCAGAGATGTCAATAGAAGAAGAGGATCAAGAAATCAAAGAGGATGAGCCAGAATATCCGGATACAGAAATGCTAGATGAATTAATACAAGATTCAATCAACCACTATGGAGAGGACACTCTAAGCAAACTATCTCCCGTAGAAACAAAAATACTACACAAAGACTTTCTGAGAGCAAAAAATAAAGTCACCCAGGGACCAGTTACAAAGGAGGGCACACCACCGCTTGGCATAAAACAGGTCACTATGAAAATAGTAAAAAAATATGTGAATGAAGTAAAAACAAAGGGCCACGCAACCAATCATGACAAACTCAAGGAGATGAGAGAACAGCTAGTAGACTCGGTCCAGGTAAACCCCCTCTCCAATAAATACATGATCTCCTCCTCCTCCCAACCTCAATCATGAATATCATCTCCTAGAATATGAGAGGCCTCAACGACAAAAGTAAACAAAGAATGCTTAAGCAGAGGCTTAACGAAGATAAACAACAAATTATCATTATTCAAGAAAAAAAATGCAACAAAGATACTCTCAGTGCCTTACTGACAAGCTCTCTAGAAAAATACAAAGTTATAACAATGGATTCCATAGGGAAATCAGGATTACTTGCAATATTATGGTACTCCATCGACGTCATAATCTTTGAAGACTCCTTCGTAGCACAATGGGCCTTAACTATCAAATTTCAACCTATGGGTTCATCCTCCTCTATTTTTCTGACTAACCTGTATGGAGCAAATACACCAGCAAACAAACTCCTCTTTATACAACTCCTAGAGGCAATGGGAAATCTTCTGAAGAATGATTTATGGATATTAGGAGGAGATATCAATATGATAACATCCTAAAAGGAATAAAAGGAGGAACTCGCAAGCTGGACAGAACCGACCTAGATCTCAAAGAAATCTTTGACCAAATCCATCTTATTGACCTAGAAACACGGAATGGAATTCACACATGGAACCACAAAAGAGGAGGAGAACACCAAGTTGTTTCTCACCTTGACAGATTCTTAATATCAGAACCACTCAGATTGGAAGGACTACACCTAGCAGCTGAAATCCTCCCCTACCATGGATCTGATCATTGGTCCATACAACTCTAATGGACCACAGGGGAGGAGAAAGGGAAAACACCCTTCAGATTCAAAAAATTCAGGCTCAATCACCCGGATTTCAAGACCAGCATTGCCCTTTGGTGGAAAGAGGCAGCCATAAAAAAAGGGCTCAAAAATGTATAGACTACAACAAAATCTAAATAATCTCAAGAACATAATAAAAAAATGGAATCATGACACTTTTGAAATATCTTCTCGAAAGAAAAAGAAAAAAACTGAGGAAAGATTGCATATCCTTCAACAAAAAGTAATTTAAGAAGGGTACTCCGAGGAACTTCTCTCAAAGGAGCAAGAACTCAAAACCAATCTTGAGAATGGAGTCAAATAGGAAGATGTTCTTTGGAAGCATAAATGAAGAAATCAATGGCTGAAAGAAGGGGATAGGAACACCAGATTCTTTCACAACACCACTAATCAAAGGAGAAGTCATAATAGAATTTTCAGTCTCCAAACTTCTCAAAACATCCTATTAACTGATTCCAAAGAAATATTGCAGGAACTTATCAACTATTACAAAGAACTACTCACAGAACTTGATACCCATCTCACAGCAGCAATAAAAAATATCACTGATCACATTACAAAGATAGTCACAGAGGATCAAAACAACTACCTAATGCAGCCTTTCACCTTCGAAGAGATCTCTGCAGTAGTCATGGGTATGAAAAATGACAAAGCACTAGGACCAGATGGATTCTCCTCCAATTTCTTCAAATATTGTTGGGACACAGTTGGTAGAGAAGTCTGGGAAATAGTATAATATTCAAGAAGATGGGAAGGCATCCTCCCAGCTCTGAACTCTACCTTCCTCACCCTCATCCCCAAGGATGGACCGCACCAAGAAGAAGGTAATTTCAGACCCATATCCCTTTGCAATTCATTTATAAAATAATCTCCAAGGCTATTGCTTCCATGTTAAAGCCTTTGCTTCCGCAACTTATCATCAAAACCCAATCAAGTTATGTCAAAGGAAGGAAAATTTTGGATGGAATTGTAACTACAAATGAATTGATACACACTCTCAACTCTCGGAAAAAAAAAGAGGCATGATACTCAAATTAGGCCTGTCTAAAGCCTTCAACAAAATCAATTGGAAATCCATTTATGCTACCCTCAAAGCTTTTGGGTTCGGGGAAACTTGGATTAACTGGGTCATGTTCTTAATTTACAGCCCTTTCTTCTCCATCCTTGTTAATGGCATACCCTTAGATACCTTCAATTCTTCTAGAGGAATTAGGAAAGGAGACCCCATGTCCCCCTTCCTCTTCATCATAATGACAGAAGGTATGATCCTCAACATTGAAGGAGCAATCAAAGCCAAGAACATTCATGGTATCAAGATGACCGACCTCTCCGCTATTCTTTCCCACCTTCAATTTGTAGATGACAATATGCTTATGGGTCTTTCTACTGCAAAAGAAGCCACAACCATTAAAAAGGTTTTGGATACCTTTATGGAGGCTTCTGGTATGAGCATGAACTTCAACAAATCAGTCATTTACTTCTTCCATACCCCTTTAGCCACCCAACATCATATTTCTAAACTTCTTGGGTTCAACATAGGAACCTTGCCCTCCAAATTCCTAGGAGCACCTCTTTTAGAAAAAGGATCCAAATGCTCTACTTGGGAGGAACTCCTAGGAAAACTAGAAAAAAAACTTTCTTCCTAGACTTTGAGATCTCTCAACCTCCCTAGTAGAATCACCCTTATAAAGTCTATTCTCCAAGCTCTCCCTACCTTTTCTCTGTTCTTACAGCTCCCCCACCCATTCTGGAAAAAATCTCCGCTATCCAAAGAAATTTTCTCTGGCAAGGCCCTTCCAGTAAAATAAAATGGGTTTGGTGGCCTGGAACAAATTTTGCAGACCTAAAAGCTTAGGAGGACTTGGAATTAAAGACCCCCACCTCATAAGCCAAGCACTGGCTGTGAAAACTTGGTGGAGATGGATTCAAAGTCAGGACACCATTTGGGGAAAAGTGTGGAAGGACAAATATGCTAATCACCTTCCAGCTAATGATCTAATCAGAATATCAGCGAACATCCCAAGATCAGTAATCTGGAACAGTGCAAGCCACCATAAATACCTAATACAAGATCATAGCTTCTGGGAAGTCAAGGAAGGTACCTCAGCCAAATTCTGGGAGGAATCATGTTAGAAAAACAAGATCGCAGAGCAATAATGATAAACAAGATGCAAATATAAAATACACAAACACATTACAAGAAAGACATGAATATATCGTGGTGCATCCAAGATGGGCTACGTCTACACTGAAATTGCCAGTCCTTATTATTATACCATCCAGCAAATGAAGGGATACAACCTACAGCACATCCGCTGCACTTCCTCTTCACTGTCTCACAGTCTCTCTTCACAGTCTCAGAGATATTTACAATGCATAATACCTAGTACATGAACCCTAGCCGTATTACAATGTATTTCTTATAAAGGGGAAATACAATGGGAAAATACCACGGGTTACCCAAAACCATGGGCCCATAAACTCCCCCGGACCCCCTGGGGCTCGTGCCACGATCATAACCAAACCTGGGGTACAGCACGGCTGAAACAACATCATCTATGAGACTGGAAGATCATGCTCCACAACCAACAACTCATGGAATCAAAACCCTCCTTTGAGTAGAGACCACAAATTAGGCGAATTAAAGAACCTAATGCTTGTTGAATGTCTTGACACAATTCATCATTACTGGAATCAAAATAGGGAAGACTCCATTTGGATATCTTGGAAAACTATAGAGGACTGGCCGAGGCATTGGATGACAGAGATTACAATTCTAGAGAGCTACCTTCAAACCAACAAAATCAGGAAAAGAGAAGGAGAAAATCAAATCAGATGGGGACATCAAGGATCAAGAATATTCTCAGTCAAAGAAGCTTATTATAAAATTGGTAACTGGAGCACAGCTAACATGGACAGCATATGGAAAAATGTTTGGTCCAACCATCTTTGGCAAAAAATAAACACCTTTATCTGGACCTTAGCCCACAGCAAAACCCTAACTTGGGATAACCTACAAAAATGAGTATGGGAAGGTCCATCAATTTTCCCTCTCTGCTAGAACAATCAAGAAACCATAGAGCATTTATTCAATCAATGCCAATGATCAAACCAACAATGGGACAAAGGAGCAGAGCTTTTCTGGCAATCTGATAGGAAAAGGGATAATATTGTCAGCATGATCAGATATTGGTGAGAAAACCCCTTCTCCAAACCCATTCTTGACAGAGTTTGGAAAATATTTCTAGGCTTCCTCCTATGTTCAATCTAGAAAGAGCACAATATAGAATTTTCAACAACCTTCCCCAACAACATGACAAAATCTGGCTCAAAGTTTAGGAAGGAATTCAAGAAACAATAGCATGTTCACCTTGGAGTGCAGAGGAAATCAACTTAGCAAAAAATAAGAAACACGAGTTGTGAAAATGGAACATAAATGTTGAAAATTTCAAAACATGCACCCCTCATAGAGGACTACAGGACACTTTAGCTGATCACTAGACTCCACCACCAAATGGGTTGATAAAACTTAACTTTGATGGAGCTTCCAAAGGAAATCCGGGACTCGCAGGATTCAATGGAGTTTTCAGATCTCACAGCGGAAACATCATACGTATCTTTGTTGTATCAATTGGAAAAGACACCAACAATGCAAAAGAACTGGAAGGCATGGAAATCAGACTACTTATAGCAAGCATACAAAAATTTATCCATCTGATCATAGAAGGAGATTCAAAAATCCTTCTATAGGGGCTAAGGAAAGTTATAATAGGAACTAATCTAGATCATGTGTCAAGCCACTGGAAACTACAGGAAGGCTATGAAAACTTATCCATCCTAGCCGATCATTCGCCACGATCCTATGTGTCCATGTCCGATGTAATGCCAACAAATTAGTTGACAAACCAGCTAACGAATGGGTTACTATGAGTGACAGGGATCTGGATGTGGCATGGCACGATCTTCCATAAGGACAACTACGTTAGGACTGCATTTCAATAGAAGATGACGATAGCAATCGACATGCACAAAAAATCAACTACACCAAGCAGAAGGAATAACACAGAGTCAAACAAGAAGAGGATCAAGACTACGAGGGTCATATGCTAGATGATTCATAACCTTTTCCACTTGATATATTAAAATTTAATTCAACAATTAATTGGACCCTTCTAATCAACCCATAGGATGTCCTACTAACACTTTAACACCTAAAGACGTATAACTCAAGCTTAAGATAGAACCTATTCTTTTCTCTAAGATCACCCAAATCCTAATAGGGTTATCGGAATAAGATAATAACAATTTCCATAAACCCTTATGGTTCTACAACTATTATGACTACAACAAAAATTAACTCATGCAACTCCCATCCTTCCAAATGATTTTATCCATACAAATTTTCCTTGATCGCAAAGAAGAGAGTAGCACAAACGTGATAACTCAACATTTATGTAGGATGTGTGTCTCGTTGACACCCTATTGGTTTGGATATGTTGTACATAGTGATTCCATCCCATAACTTTGGAAGTTCATTAATAAGAGGCTCAATAAATATGCCCATATCTTTAACTTGGTGATTCATAAACTACGGTGCATATTCTAGTAGAACAATTTGTCACAATGAATCTTGCAACTTAATTCTCTTTATTAGATTATTTTCACTAAATACTCAATAAAATATAATTTAAAGAAAATAACTAGAGCAAATAGATACACAATCGACACAATAACACAAGATATACCCTTGTAAAACCCACTATGGGGAAAAACCCAATCAGAAATGAGAACTACGAAAATACAAAGGAAATGGTACTCTCTATGGAGTTCTATATGAACCTGTGACTAGAATGGATACTACAAGATCTCCTACTTCCTCTCTAATATCCACTCATGTGTTGTTGTTCAACTATTGAACAATACAATAACATCAAAATAATGGAACCCCTTCTCCTAATGGCCCAATATTTAACATAACATGATATCCATTTAGGGTTAATTTTAGGGTTTTTGCATACCCCAACTCTTGATTAGGGTTAAGGTTTTGGACCTTCTAGAATGTTCTTGAAAATCCACACAAGACTATCTCCACATGTGTGAGAAATGAGAGTTGATGTGGAGTCCACTTGGTACCATGGTGGTCAATTGTATAGGTGAACTTATGGGAGGAATAACTTCTTCATATGGACTCTGTTTGAGGTGTAAAAGGACCTAGAAGGTTATGGACCCAAAATATGCGAATTGAGAAATACCCCTAAAATGTGGCCTAGAATCCAATTCATCCAATATCCCCACCAAGTAAGCACCAAAATTGGTGATAAGTTATATATTGATTCATTCCGGATCACACCTTCCCATTTTAGGAGGATTTTGGTCCCCAAAATATTTTACTGAATGAGGTGAGGAATTTTTTCCTCTACCTTCTCCTTGGAGTACCATTGAGCCTTGCCTGGAAGTTGTCCTTTTAACCCCACTTACTAGAGTTCACACTATCCTCACCAAGTTGTCCTAGAATTATTCTACAAAATTGTGCCTTATGATAACTTTGCTTGAGCCTCTAGTTTAAGGTCATCTATACAAGGTAAGACTTGCTCAAGTTCATGGTAAAAAATGGAAGGTTCATAGAGGTTTAGATTTTCCACATTCCATATTGAGTAAATGTGCATATACATGCATAGACTGAATTTGTAAGCATTATCTCCTACCTTCTCCAACACTTCAAAAGGACCATACTGTAATGCCTTGATCTTATTACCAGAACATTTTAGTCTTTCTTTATTCAAGTGCAACCAAACTTTGTATCCCACATTGAATGTTTTCTCAACCTTTTGTTGGTCATGTCTTGTCTTGTAATTTTATTATGACCTCTTCAGTGCCTCATGTACTTGTAAATGGATTTTCCTGGTCTTATTAATAAATTTTTCATCTCTTAATGCTTCACTAGTGGTGTCTTCCCTCACTCCTCGTTCTTGTCCATAAACAACATCTAGAAGTGAAGGTGGAAGCTACCCAAAACAAATTTCAAAAGGGGAATTTCCAATGGAAGTGTGGACTGATCTATTATAAGAGTGTTGGATGTAGATCAAATTGTCCTATCAAAGTCTTCAAATGCTTCTAATTGTAACCCCTCAAAATCTACACCAAATTCCTATTGACTACTTCTATCTTCCCATCTATCTGTGGATGGAATGTTGTAGATATATTCAACTTAGTTTGCATCTCTCAAAGTGTAACCCAAAATGTACTAAGAAATATATTATCCTTGTCTAAGATGATGCTCCTTGGTATCCCAATGTGCACCAAGACTTGTTCAAAGAACATATTTGCTTCTTCTTGTCCTTTTAAGGTCTTTTTACAATGCATACAAATGCACATATTGTTGAATTTGTCAACTTACATAAATAAATAGTCCTGTCCTTTTGTAGTGTTTGGAAGACCACCCACAAAATCCATGGAGATGATCTCCCATGGTCTCATAGGAATAAGTAAGGGATGGTATAAACCTTGCTTCCTATTATAGTTAGGCTTGCTTGTACAACAAAGTATGCATCCTCTAATAAACCGAGCTACATATTCTTGCATTATAGGCCAATAAATGTATCTTTATAAGTTGGAAACTGTCTTCCCAACACCAAAATTGCATGTAACTTTGGAGGCATGAGCCTCTGTCATGAGTTGCAATCTCTCACCTTTAGTAACAAAAAGCTTGTCCTACTTGTAGAGTAACCCATCCTATAGATGATATTCAGCCTTGTCGTCACCTTCTTATACATGGAATCATCCCTGTAGTTACTGAAATGCCTCCTTGAATTCATCATCTTAGGTTTATTCCTCCTTGTATGGATCATGGGTGAAAGGATCCAAATACATACGAGTTCCCAAAGTTGTGATCTTAGTTCCAGGAAACGTTAAGAGCATGTCTGAAAACTTGTTTGTACTACCCCTCTTGTATTTGATGATTAAATGGAATTGTTGTAAGAATCACATCCACTTGTAGTGTTGTGCTTGTTGTAGCTTACTCTGGGCCTACAAATATTGTAGTGGTTGGTGATTAGTGTGAATGATGGCCTCATTTCCCATTATATAGTGTTGCCACTTCTTAATGGCTTTAACCATGGCATAGAGTTACTTATCATATGTATAGTATTTTAGAACGCCGCCATGGAAAAATTTAGAATGATAGCATAATGTCTTCCCTACTTGCATCAAAATCACTCCCATAGAATACCCACTTGCATATGTCTCCAATTTCAAATGCAAGTCTGTAAGTTAGGAAATGCAAGAACTAGTACGTAACTAATCATTCACTTGAGCTATTCAAAGGCTTTATGTTGATTCCTTCCCCACTGGAACCCCTTGTTGTTCACTGTTATGGAATGGAGAGTTGTAGCCATAACCAAAAAGGAAGCTATGAACTTCGAAGGGTATAATTTGTGCTTCCCAAAAAAACTCCTAACTTCAGTGTAATTTGTAGGAGTAGGCCACTTAGTGATGGCCTCATACCCTAAATACAACAAAAACTGCTGAGAAAATTCATATTTCTTATTGTTTGTTGGTAGTTGATGTTTTTTCAAGGTCTCTAACACCTACTTGAGATGTGAGATATGCTCTCCGTACGTAGAAATATAAACCAATATATCATCCAAATACATGATCACAAATGAATATAAGAAAATATTAAATACACCATTCATCGAACACATAAATGTAGTTCATGCATTACACAAACCAAAAGGAATTACTAACCATTCATATATAGTTTGCCTAGTCTTGAAGGCAGTCTTCTAGGTTCCTTGTTCCTTCACTCATACTTGGTTGTATCCCGATTTGAGATCTGACTTGGTGAAGTAATTGTCATGATGCAATGATATAGAAAATCATTGATCCCATGAAGAGGGTATTGAATCTTAAGGGTGATATTATTTAGATCTCTATAGTGAATACACATCCTCCAAGTCCCATCCTTATTAGGTACCATGAAAATAGGTGACCCACAAGGCGAGGCACTTGGTTAGATTACTCTTTCATCCATTAGTTGGTTCAAATTCTTATTCACTTATTTTTCTTCTAGAAAAGTCTATCTATACAGTTTGATGTTCAAAAATGGAGAATCTGGAAGTAGCTAAATCTCATGATCCAGTTCTCTCTCTTAGGAGGTATCTCTCTAGGCTCCTAGAGCACCTATCTGTTTTCCTACAAAATGTTCTCCAACTAGTGTTTCTTCTCCTTTGTATATACCTACAAGTATGTATTTATGTTTATCGATTCACCTTATTGTTGATTATGTCTTAAGAAAAGAAATAAAAAAATTCTACTTGAACTAATCATCTTTTTTGTTTTGTTGGCAATTACTAGGGAGGTCTTTTATTTATGATTGTGCATGTTGATGATGGAATATTTCCCATCCTTTATCAAGTTGTATTTTTTTTCTCTCCTTGTGAATATCACATCCCTCTTATATATGTATGAGATTCTAAACACTACACCACAAACATCAAGGGGTACTATGTCTACCTCTAATTCATAAATATAATTTGCACTTATGGAAAATTTAATATTGCATTTTTTGTGATGATAAGTTAGTATCCTTATTTACCCATCCCAATGGATATGGAATAGGGTGATCATGGAATTCCAATCCAAGCTTACTTACTAGATATTGTGCTATGATATTTTCCTGTGAACCGGAATTGAATAGAGAATCTACCCTAGTCTTCTTGATATGGAACTTGATATGGAAGAGTTTTTTTCATATCCTTCTCTTCATTTTGATGAAGGATACTTAGATTCACATCCTTCTGCATGGAAGTGTAGACAATATTCTCATCCATATCTGAGCTACTCTCTACCTATTTGCTTTAATATTTGCAAGAAGGTTCTTCTTCTTAGCATCCTTCTTGCAGTTCATAGAGTTCAGCCTTGGATGTAGATTCCAATAGTTTTCTTCAGTGTGATCATCGATGTTACAATGGTTACAATATTTTTTCGGATCCTGGCACTTGTGTGTTGTGGTTGTAGTCTTCTTACTTTTCCTTTCCACTTCTTCTTGTTGAAGAATGTAACTTAGGAAGATATTGTTATTTGTATTATTTATATTATTTGTATTTACACTTTCTTTGGGAATTACTTATGTTGTATTTTATCATGTAAAAGTATTGAAAGAGTCAATGCAAATCCTACTAGTTGTTTCAACCTAGAAGAATCCAGAAAAAAAACATGAAAATAATATTTTATTGTATCCTAGTCAAGTCGGCCCTGTTGGAGAAGACAAGTCATCCCTGTTAGTGAAAAAGGTTATTCTTGTGATTAATATAAATAGGAGGGTCGCCCTTCTCATTTTTTCATGTCACTCACTCACACAAGTTTGCATGAGTAAAGAGAGAAAGTCGAGTCACTTGGGAGAAAATATTAGCTTCTTTGAAGACATCTTATTCTTGGGTTATTGTACGAGATTGACATTGTACTTGCTGACAAATCTATACTAAAGAAGTTTTGCTGGGTTTTCTGACTGAAGAGGGTTTTCCAGGATAAATTATTGTGTACTCTTGTTTATGTTGTACTTGTGCTTGTATATATTCCAGTGATCCTTTACTTTATTTCATTTAAAATTCTAACATGGTTTCAGAGCTATCCTGAAAGAAGACTTTGAGCAGTAGAAACTGTCGAAAGTGAAAACTAGGGTTTCTTGTTCCAGAGGCTTTTCACCATAAATTGGCTTGAAAAGGAGGACAAAGCAACTTTCCCTAGAAGGGCACATTTTTCTATGGAGTAAGTTTCCAGATCCGAGAACTTTGAATTTTGAACCTATCACTACTCCTCAGGAAAAATAGGGCATCATATTTTTCATACTTCTATCCATAGATTTGGATGAAGGAGGAGTTTTCTCAACTCACCTTAGGGAGGCACATCTTTCCCTCAACTTAGAATTGCAAGATTCCAAATTTGGAAAATTAGGATTTCTCTAACAAACCCTAGTTCAATCAGGTAGTTGATTTTAGAAGGCATCAAAGCAAGCACTTGGTTGGAGCATCTTGATTGGTAAGTACTATTATATTTATTTCCATTTGAGGTTCTCATTTTCTCAAGTTGACAAACAATACCAATATTGATGATAAGATTGAAGGAGATGATAAATTCCAAGCCTGGAACTATACAGTATTTCTCATTCTAGAAGAGAGTGATTTGGAAAACTATATTAAGGAGGAAATTGCGGAACTAGAGGGAGATAAATACAAGGATAAACACAAGAAGAATTTGATTAGAGCGAAGATGATCATTGCTAAATCCATCAAGGATAACTTGATCCGCCATATCTCATCACTGAAGACTCCCAAGAAGATGTTTGATGCATTGAAGAGACTATATGAAGGAAATACCATTAACATGAAGATGACCTTGAGAACTCAACTCAAGGGTGTGAATATGCATAACTCAGAAAACATCCAATCCTATTTCATAAGGGTCTCCCAAATCGAAGAACAATTAGAAGCTATTGGAGAAAATGTTGAAGAAGAAGAATTGGTCATGATGACTACATTGAATGGTCTCCTAAGATCATGTGAATCATTTATTCAAGGAATTTGTTCTAGAATGAAACTCACCAAATTCACTAGACTATTGGAGACTTGTACTCAAGAGGAAGTCGGAATTGAATCCAAAGAAAAGAAGATGGGCGAATAAGATAATCAAGCCTTGTCATATCATACAAATAAGAAGAAAGAAGAACACCCTCACAAGAATCATAGAAGATTCCAAAAGAATCCTAGACCTCACAAGGACTACTCAAACTATAGATGTTACAATTGTAATGAAAAGGGACATCGTGCAAGAGCTTTCACCATAAGAAAAGACCATAAAAAGAAAGGAAAGAAGAAGAGGTATCATTCTCATGCTACAGAAGATGATGAACCAATTAAGAAGAAAGCAAAGGAAGATCCTTTAAGTAATGAAGAATATGTCTTGACTTTAGCACTCACAAGGTAAAACTTTTGATGATACAGTAGTAATTGAAGAGCAAGAGGGAGGCTTATACAAATTAAAAGACCCACCAGAAGAATATTTGGTTCATGACAATATGAAACCAAGTGAACTGTGGCATAGAGGTTTTCCACATACACACTACAAGGCTTTACCGATTGTAAGAAAAAGTGGGAACCAATCTACCTGAGATCGAGACAAAACATGATGGTGTATGTAAAGGATATTAAGAATCCATTTCCAATCAAAAGGAGATATTGAATACAATACATGAGGACCAAGGATGAAGACTTCATAAAGTTCCAGACTAGACAAAGAAGAATGTCAATGTCTTCATAATCAGATGATGGAGTAGAGTATGCTTCTAGAAGCTCCATTGACTTCGACAAGGAGGAAAAAACTAAGAGGGAGCCTACAAAACACATGAAAGATAAGTATTTCTTGTCATTTGAATTCCTGAATATTTTTTATGGATATTGCTCATAACAGTTACATGTAGATCTGTGATGTAGTTTTCTTTTATGCACTTATATATGACTAAGATTGACTAGCAGTAGGCTCATGTAGTGCATGCTATGGGTAAGTGTGATATAGTGCTGCACAATATCCCATGACCTCTTGATGTAGCTAGTCTAGGATGAAACCTCTTTGCTAACATGTTAAGAGTAGTGCACACTCTTAATAGTATGTTTTGGTAGAGATGGAAGGCATATAGATAGTTACCATGTGTATACGTGATATGGATGAGTGTTGTGTCAAAGCATTGGCTAAGATGTATTAGTTACATGACTGTGTACATTATGCATAAGAATTTGTCATTGCATTGAATTGATTGACTAATATGTAATTTTTCTCATCATATGACTAAATTTGAATTGTAGGAAATATCGTGTACTTTGACCTACAATAGAAGGATGATAAGGCTTGTTTTGAAAAACAAGTGATGATTGTTCAGCAGTAACCTTCAAGTAGATTTACAAAATCAAGCATACTACAAAAGTACAAGGCGAGGATCATGGTTTCTCCCAGAAAGAGGGAGTCGATTATGACGAGACATTTTGATCCTATAGCAATCTACACTTCAATTAGAGCTATACTTGCTATAGCTACAATGATGAAGTGAAAGGTACACCAGATGTAGGTGAAGACAACTTTCATGAATGGTGTAGTATAAGAAGAAATGTATGTGTCATGTTCCCATTTTGATAGCACCATGAAGTAGATCGAACCCCATGGATCCTAGTGACAGATTGAATTAATTAATTAATGAGGGGTTACGATGAGGCAATTAATTAATTAGGAGTGCATTTAAATTTATCTATAGTTGCTACCTACTTGGAATAAATAATTATGGAGCATTTAATATTATTGGTGCAAATAATATTTTTATTTGTTATGCTGAATAAATGGAGAAATTGGCCCACCAATTCGAATTAGTGGATAAGGTTGGAGGAATTACTTGGAGTAGAAGTCAAGTAAGCACTAGAGTCAAAAAATGATGGCAAAAATGATGGCAAAAATGAGAAAAGAGAATTTTAGGAAAAGCGGCGTAAATCCAGAAAGTAGGATAAAACAGGAAAAGCAGCATAAATCTAGAAAGCAGGATAAAATAGGAAAAGTAGCATAAATCCAGAAAGTAGGATAAAATAGGAAAAGCAAGAAAGTTCAGAAAAGAAGGAAATTCAAAAAAAAGAAGGAAAGCCAAAGCAAAGCAAAGCAAGGAAAATATGTCCACTCATGGGTGACCTATTATCACAAATCACCAAGCCAAGTAGCTTGCTCAACAGGTCAACATGAATTCTATAAAATAAGGATTCCAACTCCATTTCACATCTTTTTTGTTAGTTTGAGAAATTTTATGAATGCATTTGTGCATCTGAGACTTGGGAGATGTGCCCCTATTCAAGCATGGGAGATGTGCCCCAGCTTTCTGTGAGAGGATGATGGCATTCAGCCATTTTCATTGATTTTATTTTTAGGTCAAGTCGAATTTGAAGATCAGAAAATGCATCATCCATTTCAGAGTTCGAATCTCCAAGCTTCCTATGGATTTCTAGAGGTAGTTTCTGGTGTAGAAGAAGAGATATTTTTCCATGATGTTTTGAGAGGTATTTAAGCCTATTTATGATGTAATGAAAGTGAATGTAATCGTATGATATCAGTGGTTGAATTTCAGGAAGCTTCTACAAGTATGTCATTCGAATCTCAGCTCAATTCATTGATTTCTAGTGTTGTAATGTTCAATAGAAATGGAGAGAATGTATATGTAACTTCGGAATGTATTTCATCTATGTATTTTATTGTACTCCTATAGAGATGTATTATTCCTCTATACGGAAGTGTCATCATTTGTATTGACAAGTTTTGCAAGTGTCATAACTTGCCGATGGGTTATTAGACCACCATGTGTGCGGTAAGCCCTGGTTAAGTGAACCTGGGGTTATTAGGCTGAGTTAGACAAGTCGGCCCCATAGGTTTATTAGGCTGCTCATAACAAGTATAAATAGAGAGCGGGATCTCTCTATTTGATCACTTCATTACTCACTCATCCATCACTCGGAAAGTGGCACACATGTGAGGAGGAGGATCAGTTGCTAGGAGGAGACTATATCTGTGTACTTGGGTTGTACTTTGGTTGTATCATTGCTCTATTTATCTCTGAGGAAGTTGTGGGGTTTTTCACCTTAGGGTTTTCCCCATGGAAACTCTGTGTGTCTATTGTCTCTTATGTTTGCATCTTGTGATGATTGATATGCTTGCTATGATTGATATGCATTGATATACTGTACATGTTATTCTCTCAGTAAAGATCCTAGAGTATATTGAATTAATTCTCAAATTTTAACTTGGTATCAGAGCTAACCTGAGAAGAAGACACTGTGCAGTTGCGGTAGCTAGGGCTTCTTTTTTTTGGGTTTCTCTCCACATATTTTGGAAAAGAAATATGATAGATTGACTCTCCTTAGCAAGGTGAATCTTTTTGTCCAATCAGAATTCAGTTCTGAGCACTTTCAATTTTGGCCGTAAAAATTATGGTTTCCACAAAAATAGGAATTTATGAAATCTAAAGACATAGCTGGAAACTCCTTGGAAAAATCGAAGTTTAGAGATTTGGATCTAGATTTTTGGCTGGGTAAATCTTTGGGAAACTCAAACCCTAATTCAGAGCCATCCCTAGTGAACCAGAGAAGACTAAAAGGCATTTCTGAAGGGTGAAGCTTTGCAGATCTCAAATTTTGAATACACCAGGTTGATCAGCTCATCAAGGCTCATCTGTCTATCCTTTCAGAAAGTTGAAATTCACATTTTGAATTTTTAGGGTTTCTCTGACAAACCCTAATCAGTGACCAGATCCAGTTTTCAGCAAATCAAGTGGTAAGACCTAAATATTTTCTATTTCCATTTGAAGTACTCTTTAAGATGTCTCACCAAACTAAGCTTGACGATAAGCTTGAACGGGATGATAACTTCTGAGCATGGAAGTATAGGATTGGGTTAATCCTAGAAGAAAATGAATTGGATACTTACATAAGGGAAGAGGTCCCTATCCTAGAGGAAGAAGAGGCTAAGGCCCTCCACAAGAAGAACTTGGTCAAGGGAAAGAGAATCATTGCTGATTCTATCAAGAACTATCTCATCCCCCATGTGTCATCTCTTAAGACACCCAAAGAGATGTTTGATTCCCTATCGGGGCTATTTGAAGGGAAGAACATAAATCGGAAGATGACTTTGCAGAACCAATTGAAAGGGGTAAAGCTTCAGAATGGAGAATCCATTTAATCTTATTTTTCTAGGGTCTCTCAGATCAAGGAACAACTAGAAGCAGTGGATGAAATGGTGGAGAATGGTGAAGTTGTCGTGACCACTCTGAATGGCCTACCCAGGTCATGGGATTCCTTTATCCAAGGAATCTGTGCAAGAAAGAACTTGGTATCTTTCAGCAGACTACGGGAAGAATGCTCACAAGAAGAAGCAAGGCTTGTAGCACGAGAAGAAAAGATGGGGAATGAAGATCAATCTCTCACAGCTCACACCAAGGGAAGCAAGTTTAAGATGGATAAATCTCATAACAAGAAACATTCTCACCCTCATCACAAGAAGAAAGATCTATCTCATGTTCGATGTTATGAATGTAATGAAATGGGACACTTTACTTCAAATTGTCCCAAGAAGAATAAAGACAATAACTTCAACAAGAAGAAGAAGAATAACAAAAGAAGATATCATGCTCATGCTGCTGAGGATGATGAACCTCCTAGGAAGAAAGCTAGAGCAGAAAGTGATGATGATGACTCATCAAGCGAAGAAGAGTATGTTCTAATCTCTGCTCTCACAGGTATTATTTCTCATGGTTGTAATGATTGGTTAATTAACAATGGGACTTCTAAACACATGACTGGGTTTAAAGAATCTTTTGTAAATCTATCTGAACATGAATCACCCAATAAAGTGAAACTTGGGGATGATTATCAATATCCTATCAAAGGAAGTGGGGAAGCCTCCTACAACCTAGAATCTGAGAAGTCCTTGAAGATGAAAGATGTGTTATTTGTACCTGGGCTCAAGAAGAACCTACTCTCCATCTCTGCATTAGATGCAAAAGGCATGAGGGTTGCATTTGTAGATGGCCAAGTCCTAATGTGGCCAAAGGGTAAAACTATTGATGATGCAGTGGTGATTGGAGAGCAAGAGGGAGGATTGTACAAATTGAAGGGACAACCTAAACATACCCAGGTACATGAATCCATGGATCCAAATGAACTTTGGCATCGAAGGCTTGCACATGTGCACTACAGAGCACTACCAATTGCAAGCAAAGATGTAGAAGGTCTTTTTGAAATCAAGACCAAGCATGAAGGTGTTTGCAAAGGCTGTGCAAAAGGAAAGAACATAAAGGAGGCATTTCCAAGCAGTGAAAGCAAATCACAAGGAATCTTGGAAATTATCCACTCCGATGTATGCGGTCCGATGTCATCCAGTTCTCTGAGTGGGTAAGTTTACTATGTCTCTTTCATTGATGACTTCTCCAGGAAGACTTGGGGTTTATTTCTTGAAGAAAAAAGATGAAGTGTTTTACAAGTTCAAGGAATTCAAAGCCTTGATAGCAAATCAAACTAATAAGAAAATAAAGACATTCAGATCAAACAATGGTAGAGAATTCACTTCAAATGACTTCAAGAAGCTATGCAGTGATTCAGGGATTAAGAGGGAGTTGACTACTCCCTACAATCCACAACAGAATGGAGTTGCAAAAAGGAAGAATATAACAATCATGGAAGCAGCACAGGAAATACTGCATGACCAAGATCTCCGTATGCATTTATGGGCAGAAGAAGTTAGGATAGTTGTATATGTGCAGAACAGAACACCTCACAAGATATTGGACAACAAGACACCAGAAGAGATTTGTAGCTTGTGGATTATCCCAGAAAGAGGGAATAGACTATGAAGAAACTTTTGCTCCTGTAGCCAGGTACACTTCCATCAGAATAGTACTTTCCCTGGCTGTAGTGATGAAATGGAAGATACACCAGATGGATGTTAAGACAACTTTCTTGAATGGTGTAGTCGAAGAGGAAGTGTATGTGGAGCAGCCACTTGGTTTTGAGACACATGACAGGAAGTCATATGCATGTAGACTGAAGAAATCCTTGTATGGCTTAAAGCAAGCCCCTAGGACTTGGTCTGGTAGGATGGACGGCTTTCTATCTAGTTTAGGCTTTACCAAGAGTAAAGCAAATTCCAACCTTTACGATAAGGTTGAGGAAGGAAATCCAGTGATATTACTTCTATATGTGGATGACCTGTTTGTTACAGGAGAAGATAGTTTGATTGCGGATACCAAGAGGAATCTTGCTGTCGAGTTCGAGATGAAGGACTTGGGGATGATGCACTATTTTCTAGGAATGTAGGTGTGGGAGAGTGCACATGGAATCTTCCCTGGACAAGGGAAGTATGCAGTAGAGATCTTGAAGAGGTTCGGGATGATAGACTGCAAGGCCATGGCCACACCTATGGCATCAAACTTGAAGCTTCTATGTGATGCTTCATTTGATCCGGTTGATGTCACAATGTATCGTCAGATGATTGGATCCTTGATCTACCTGATGAACACAAGACCAGATATTTGCTTTGCCGTGAGCACATTGAGCCAGTTCCCGACAGATCCGAGAGGTGTTCACCTAGTTGCTGTAAAGCATATTCTAAGGTACCTGAATGGTACAGTTAACTATGGGCTCAAGTATGATGCGAATCAAAAGTTTAACCTAAAGGGTTATGTTGATTCAGATTGGGTAGGTAGTGCTGCAGATAGGAAGAGCACATCTAGGTGCTACTTCAGTATGGGATCAGGTGTGATCTCTTGGTTTAGCAGGAAGCAATCCTGCATAGCAATGAGTACAGCCAAAGCAGAGTATGTTGCAGCATGTTCAGCTAGTTGTGAGGCAGTATGGCTCCGGAAGCTACTGTCTGAGTTATTTGATCTCCCATTGGAGGCTACTAGTATCTTTTGTGACAACCAGAGTTGTGTGAAGCTATCTGAGAACCCAGTGTTCCACGATAGGTCGAAGCAAATTGATATCAATTATCACTATATCATGGATATGTTGCAGAGTGGAGCAGTGAAGCTCCTGTATGTTGCAATGGATGAGTAGGTTGCATATGTATTGACGAAACCACTAGCCAAAGTGAAGTTTGAGTACTTCAGAGAGAGGCTTGGTGTTCTTTAGATCGACGACACTTCGAGGAAGAAGTGATGGACACATCTGCTAGAGCCATTCCAAGCATGGTGAGAGGAGGATCCTTCCCATGGCTATGGATGTAAGCGCTGGATGATGAGCATCAAGACGATGCTCCAGTTACTACTCTATATATGCATCATGTTGGATGATTTGATCAGTGTGATCATGTATTTGTATATGCATCATGTTGGATGCTTGATATGATCAGTTGGATCATGTATATGTATATGCATCATGTTGGATGCTTGTTATGATCAGTTGGATCATGGATTTGTATATGTATCAGGTGGGTACTTGTATGATCAGGTAGATCATGTATTTGTATATGTATCAGGTGGATGCATTGTATGATCAGGTAGATCGAGTACTTATGTATGTATCAGGTGGATGCATTATGTATATCAGGTGGATGCATTGTATGATCAAGTAGATCATGTATGATGATATGTATCAGGTAGATACTTTGTATGCATCAGATGGATATATTGTTTGATCAGGATGTTGCTCAAGATGATATGCATCAAGTTGATGCTATGATGATGATCAGGTTGATCATGTGATGATGTACATCAGGATGATGTATGGTGAGTATCAGTTTAATACTATGTGGTCGTGGACAGGTTGTGCAGGTAGCATAGAAAAGGTCCTTTAAAATTATGACAGGTAAAGCGGTGTGCTTGTAACAGCTTGGGATGCTCTATCGAGATCCAGACAGGTAGAGCGGTTTGCTCGTAACATCCTGGGATGCTTTGAGTAGGTTTTGCTACGGTTTCACATAAAAAAGATCCTTTAAAATCCGGACAGGTAGAGCGGTGTGCTCGTAACATCATGGGATGCTCTAAGTAGGTTTTGCGAAAGTTCACATAGAAAAGATCCTTTAAAATCCAGACAGGTAGAGCGGTGTGCTCATAACAGCCTGGGATGCTCTATTGAGATCTAGACAGGTAGAGCAGTTTTCTCGTAACATCCTGGGATGCTCTGAGTAGGTTTTCTGAAGGTCAACATGTAAAAGATCCTGGGAGATCCGATAGGTTGAGCAGTGTGCTCGTAATCAGTTCTGGGATGCTCTTTCGAGGTTTTGTTGAGGCACGTAATCAGTCCTGAGTATTCCATAGTATGGCCAGTGATGATGAAGACCTACAGGTGGTGGGCCTACATCCAGTATGAAAAAGGACTGGCTCTGTAGAACTTCCTATGATGAGAAGATTCAGAGATTGATTGAGATAGCAGTAGCAGTGATGATGACAATGATTCGAGGACGATGATTCGTTGATGATGATCCAGAGAAGAAGACTTGTGTTAGCAAATCTGTGTCGAGAAATACCTTCCTAGTTAAGAGTGAGTGTTGATGTATATGTAACTTTGGAATGTATTTCATCTATGTATTTTATTGTACTCCTATAGAGATGTATTATTCCTCTATACGGAAGTGTCGTCATTTGTATTGAAAAGTGTTGCAAGTGTCATAACTTACCGATGGATTATTAGACCACCATGTGTGGGGTTGGCCCTGATTAAGTTAACCTGGGGTTATTAGGCTGAGTTAGACAAGTCGGCCCCATAGGTTTATTAGGCTACTCAAAACAAGTATAAATAGAGAGCAAGATCTCTCTATTTGATCACTTCATTACTCACTCATCCATCACTCGAAAAGTGGTGCACATGTGAGGAGGAGGATCAGTTGCTAGGAGGAGACTATCTCTGTGTACTTGGGTTGTACTTTGGTTGTATCATTGCTCTATCTATCTATGAGGAAGTTGTGGGGTTTTTCACCTTAGGGTTTTCCCCACAGAATATATGTGTCTATTGTCTCTTATGTTTGCATCTTTCGATGATTAATATGCTTGCTATGATTGATATGCATTGATATACTGTACATGTTATTCTCTCAATCAAGATCCTATAATATATTGAATTAATGCTCAAAATTTAACAAGAATGTTTTGTAATGATATGAGAAGCCTCTTGTTCCATATATTATGTAATAACAGTAAAATTCATCCTCTGATATCATTCATATTGAATACAATTACATAACTTTGATTTCTTCTCCAATTTGTGCACTCCTTCTAGATTTAGCTAGAATTTGACTAGCTTTTAGTGTTTGATTCATAACTCAATGAGAATAAATCCAAATGAAGTCATTAATGTTACTAGAGTTATATAACATGTCATATATCATGATCCAACCTTTTTTTCATAAATTTGAGTGCCTTTGAGGACTGTTTGGAAACCCAGAAGTTGAACTAGTTGAGTTGTCTTGAATTGCCATTTTACTAGTTTTGTTATAAGACTTTCCCAGATCTACATATAACTTTCTGAGATGATATTTAATGATGATATGACTGTAAATGAATTTTAATTAACCTATCTGATGTTTACAACAACCTTCTCCAACCCTCATTCAAGTTTCCTACCCATACTAGTATGTATATGCTAAGAACCACGTGAGCATTGGAGTAGAGTTCAGCCAGGATGTTCTTGAAACATAAATGGGCTCATTACATTGTGTAGAGGTATTAACTCATATCATAACCTTCCATCCATCCATATCCTTTGATCTTTCCCATCTCTAGCAATTCTAACTTCCACAATCACTGTTTTCGTCAATTTTGAGAAGTCTTGAGTTTTTGTGCCACGATCCTAAGTTGGTACATCATAGTGGTATCATATCACTTTAATCCACCCTTCTGGAAAGAAATAATCTCACTGAAAAAAAAAAATATTGTAGATCACAATTCAAATTTGTAGCCATGAGGCTAGTGCTAGTTGAAGTCGACGAAGAAGAATCATCATGCATATTTTCGAGCAGTTTCACAAGAGAGGATGGTGATTATGGTGACCAATGGTATGATGAATTTTTTACTATCCAAGGTCTGAAATTTTTGAGAAAGTGAAGTTAATGAGACCCTTTGAGTACCTCACAGCTTACTATGCATTGAGAGATGAGATTTTGGAACTCATATGTTTCAGAGAGTTTTGCACACATGAGATCCAAAGATTATTTCAAGATCCCTACTCTAGACTTAATGTTGATGTATATGTAACTTCAGAATGTATTTCATATATATTTATTTTACCCTTATTAGAGGTGTGTTATTCCTCTATAAGGAAGTGTCCTCATGTGGATTGACAAGTGTCGCAAGTGTGTGTACTTGCCGATGGGTTATTAGACCACCATGTGTGGGGTCGGCCTTGAAATATATATATTATTGTGGATGTATCTAGATAGACAAGTCGGCCCCATAATGTAATTGGGAAAATAGGTTAGTATAAATAGAGATCGGGAGATCTCTATTTTCATCATTCGGAAATTCACACTTCTCTCACTCAGAAAGTGGCGCACTAGTGAGGAGGGGGATCATCTACTACTAGGAGACTATCTCAAGTGTATTTTGGTTGTAATTTGGTTGAGCTATTTCTCTCTCTATCTCTGAGGAAGTTGTGGGGTTTTTCACCTTAGGGTTTTCCCCATGGAAACTCTGTGTCTCTTGTCTCTCATGCTTTTGATTCTTGTGATGATTGACATGCTTGTTATGATTGATATGCATTGATATACTATACATGTTATTCTCTCAGTGAAGATCCTAGATTATTGTGAATTAATGCTCAAAATTTAACATGCTATCAGAGCTAACCTGAGAAGAAGACATTTTGCAGTGACGAAAACATGAGTTTCTTGTTTATTGGGTTTCTCTCCACAGTTTTTGGAAAAACAGTATAGTAGATTGACTCTACTCATCAAGGGGAATCTATCTGTCAAATCAGAATTCAATTCTGAGCATTTTCATATTTGGCCCTAAAAATTAGGGTTTCCACAAAAATAGGAATTTCTGAAATCTGAAGAAATAGTTGGAAGCTCCTTGCAAAAATCGAAGTTTAGAGCTTTGGATCGAGATTTTTGGATGGCTAGATCTCCAGGAAACTCAAACCCTAATTCAGGGCCCTCCCTAGTGAACCCGGGAGGATAAAAGGGAAAATCGGAAGGGTAAAGCTTTGCTGATCTCAGATTATGAATACACCAGGATGATAATCTCATCAAGGCGCACTTTCTATCCTTTCAGAAAGTTGAAATTCACTTTTTTATTTTTAGGGTTTTTCTGACAAACCCTAATATGGGACCAGATCTAGTTTTCAGCATTTCAAGTGGTAAGACCTAAATATTTTCTATTTCCATTTGAAGTACTCTTTAAGATGTCTCACCACACCAAGCTTGACTATAAGCTTGAAGGGGCTGATAAATTCCGATCTTTGAAGTATAGGATTGGGTTAATCCTAGAAGAGAATGAGTTGGACTCATATATAAAAGAAGACATCCCTATCCCAGAGGATGAAGAGGCTAAAGTATTGCATAAGAAGAACTTGGTCAAGGCAAAGAGAATCATTGTTCATTCTATCAAAGACCATCTCATACCCCATGTGTCTTCTCTAAATACACCCAAAGAGATGTTTGACTCTTTGACCAAGCTATTTGAAGGGAAGAATATAAATCGAAAGATGACCCTATGGAACCAATTGAAAGGAATAAAGTTCCAGAATGGAGAAACCATTGAATCTTATTTTTCAAGGGTCTCCCAGATCAAGGAACAACTAGAAGCACTGGATGAAATGGTGGAGAATGGTGAAGTTGTCATGACCACTCTGAATGGCTTACCTACGTCATGGGACTCCTTCATTCAAGGAATCTGTGCAAGAAAGAAGTTGATTTCCTTCAGCAGACTACGGGAAGAATGCTCACAAGAATAAGCAAGGATTTTGGCACGAGAAAAAAATATGGGGAATGAAGATCAAGCTCTCACAGCTCACACAAGAAAGGGAAGTCCAAGAGAGAGCCATCTCACTCCAAGAAATCTTCACATCACTTCAAAGAAAGAAGAATATGCTTCACCTGTAATGAGAAAGGACATATTGCCATAAATTGTCCCAAGAACAAGAAGGACAACAACAAGTTCAACAAGAAGAAGAAGGGCAGCAAAAGAAGGTTTCATGTTCATGTTGCCGAGGATGATGAACCACCCAAGAAGAAGGCTAGGGCAGAAAGTGATGATAGTAATGATGACTCATCAAGTGAAGAAGAGTATGTTCTGATCTTTGCTCTCACAGGTACTATCTCCCATGGTTGTAATGATTGGTTAATTGACAGTGGGGCTTCCAAACACATGACTGGGTTTAATGAATCTTTTGTGAACCTATCTGAACATGAATCACCCCATAAGGTGAAACTTGGCGATGATTATCAATACCCAATCAAAGGAAGTGGTGAAGCCTCCTACAACCTAGATTCTGAAAAATCTTTGAAGATGAAAGAAGTCCTTTATGTACCTGGGCTCAAGAAGAACTTACTCTCCATCTCTGCATTGGATGCAAAAGGTATGAGGGTTGCATTTGTGGATGGCCAAGTCCTAATGTGGCCAAAGGGAAAGACCATAGATGATGCAGTAGTGATTGGAGAGCAAGAGGGAGGTTGGTATAAATTGAAGGGACAACCTGAACATGACATGGTGCATGAATCCATGGAGCCAAGTGAACTTTGGCATAGAAGACTTGCTCATATGCACTATAGGGCACTTCCAATTGCAAGCAAGGCTGTAGAGGGTCTTCCTGAAATCAAGACCAAACATGAAGGTGTTTGCAAAGGATGTGCAAAAGGTAAGAACATTAAGAAGGATTTCCCAAGCAGTGAAAGCAAGGCAAAGGATATCCTGGAAATCATCCACTCAGATGTATGTGGTCCTATGTCATCCAGTTCTCTAAGTGGGTATGTTTACTATGTCTCATTTATTGATGACTTCTCCAGGAAAACTTGGGTATACTTCTTGAAGAACAAAGATGAGGTGTTTGATAAGTTTAAGGAATTCAAAACCTTGATCGAGAATCAAACTGACAAGAAGATCAAAACATTCAGATCCAACAATGGTGGAGAATTCACCTCAAGTGACTTCAAGAAGCTTTGAGGTGATTCAGGGATTAAGAGGGAGTTGACTGCTCCTTACAATACACAACAGAATGGAGTTGCAGAAAGGAAGAACAAAACAATCATGGAAGCAACAAGAGCAATGCTACATGACCCGGATCTGCCTATGCATCTATGGACAGAAGCAGCTAGAACAACTATATATGTGCAGAACAGAACACCCCACAAGATATTGGACAACAAGACACCAGAAGAGGTCTTTTCGGGTAAGAAACCTGAAGTCAGCCATCTCAGAATATTTTGTTTTCCAGTATTCACTCATGTCCCAAAGGAAAAGAGGACCAAACTAGATCCTTCAGGAAAGAAGGGTATCTTTGTGGGTTACAGTGAAAGCTCGAAGGCTTACAGATTATACTTTCCAGGGTTCAAGAAGATTGATGTCAGCAAGGATGAATATAAGTTCAAGGACAGGTAATCCAAGAAGCAAAGATCAAGAGGGAGCACACTCCAGCAGTTCCTGCAAGGATGCAAATTTTCAGAGGGAGTTGACCATATTCCTACATTCCACAACAGAAAGGTTTAAAAGAAGCTACTTCAGCAGCTCCTACCAGGAAGCAAAGACTGAGAGGGAGTCCACCTAACAAACAAACAAAGATACATCTTTCAATTATCATTTCTTGCCTAATTTTTTAAATAATATTATGCTTAGGAGATGTATTGTGCATATTAGAATGATTGCATTAATGAACAGGATACTACTAATATGCATGTGATGGGTAAGTGGCCTATGGCACTGTACAACATTCTAGTGCTACTTATCTAGAATGAAACCTCTTTGCTGACATGTTGGGAGTAGTGCAAACTCTTAACAATGTTCTGGTAGAGACTGGAAGGCATCTAGAAAGTTGTGGAACATGGATAAATGTTGTATTGAAGCATTGGCTAAGATAACTGCATGACTGCATGACATATTTCTTTATGTGTAAAGAATTTGTTCTGAAAATTATGAGATGTTTCTAATCATGCAATTTAACTTGTTTTGTAGGAAATATCATATATCTTCACCTACAAAAGAAGGACCACAACATTTGTTCCAGCAACAAAGATATTTATTGAAGATATTGAAGTTCCCAAGATCTGGGATGAAGAAATGGAATGCCATGATCCGTCGATCATGAAGAAGATGTTTGGGATGCAGTCCCAAGACCTGACAAGGAGTCACATGTGTGCATATTGAAGAAAGCCTTGTATGGATTGTAGCAAGCTCCTAGAACTTGGTGTGATACAAAGAGGAAGCTCACTGTTGAATTCGATATGAAAGATTTGGGAATGATGCATTATTTCCTAGGTATGGAGGTGTGACAGAATGCAAGTGGGATCTTCCTTGGTCAAGGGAAGTACACAGTAGATATCCTGAATAGATTCAGGATGATGGATTGCAAGGCCATGGCCACACCTATGGCATCGAATCTGAAGCTTCTATGTGATGCTTCATCTGAGCTGGTTGATGTCTCTATGTATCATCAGATGATTGGGTCCTTGATGTACCTAACGAACAAGAGACCAGATATTTTCTTTGCTGTGAACACATTGAGTCAGTTCCTGAAAAATCCGAGGAGTGTTCACTTGGTTTCTGTAAAGCATGTTCTGAGGTACCTGAAGGGTACAGTGGATTATGAGCTCAAGTATGAAGCGAATCAAAAGTTTAACCTACAGGGTTATGTTGATTCAGATTGGGCTGGTAGTGTTGCAGATAGGAAGAGCACATCTGGATGCTACTTCAATATGGGATCAGGTGTGATCTCCTGGTTTAGCAGGAAGCAATCCTGTGTGGCACTGAGTACAGCTGAGGCAGAGTATGTTGTAGCCTGTTCAGCTAGTTGTGAGGCAGTATGGCTATGGAAGCTATTGTCTGAGTTATTTGATCTCCCATTGGATGCTACTGGTATCTTCTGCGATAACCAAAGTTGTGTGAAGCTGTCTAAGAACCCAGTGTTTCATGACAAGTCAAAACACATAGAGATCAAATATCACTATATCAGGGATATGGTGCAAAGAGGAGCTGTGAAGCTCCTGTATGTTTCAATGGATGAGCAGATTGCAAATGTGCTGATGAAGCCACTAGCCAGGGTGAAGTTCGAGTAATTCAAGGAGAGGCTTGGTGTTCTTCAGATCGAGGACACTTCGAGGAAGAAGTGATGGAAACATTTTCTGAAGCCATTCCAAGCATGTTGGAAGGAGGATCCTTCACATGGCTGTGGATGTAAGTGCTGGATGATGAGCATCAGGATGATGTTCTAGTTTTTCCTTTGCATGATCAGTTGGATCATTTATATGTATATGTATGTACGCATCATGTTGGATGCTATATATGATCAGTTGGATCATTTATATGTATGTACGCATCATGTTGGATGCTGGATATGATCAGTTGGATCATTTATATGTATGTACGCATCATGTTGGATGCTGGATATGATCGGTTGGATCATTTGTATGTATTTTGTATATGCATCATGTTAGATGCTTGGACCATGTATCTATATATGTATCAGGTGGATACATTGTATGATCAGGTAGATCATGTATATTGATATGTATCAGGTATGATCAGGTAGATCATGTATGTTGATGGATACATTGTGTGGATCATGTATTTATGTATCAGGTGGATACACTATGTATGATGATATGTATCAGGTAGATACTTGGTGTGCATCAGATGTATGCATTGTATGATCAGGATGATCATGTGTACATCAGGATGATGTATGGTGAGTATCAAATGATACTTTGTGGCCGTGGATCAAGTTGTACAGATGAGCATGTCTGGGAGATCCTATAGGTCAGAGTTGCATACCCATAACAACCTGGGATGCTCTTTCGAGACATTGCTCTGGGAGGACATGTAATTTGTGCCCTGGGAGATCTTCAGGTCGGAGTTGTGTACTCATAACATCCTGAGATTCTCTTGTGAGGTTTTTTCCTATGGCATGTAATTTGCTCCTGGGAGATCTGGATAGGATGAAAAAGGCCTCAGATGCTTCAGTCAGGTTTTTCCATGACCACATGTAATTTTCTCCTGGGAGATATGGTCAGGATGAAAAAGGCCTCAGATGCTTTAGCCAGGTTTTGTGGTGGACCACATGTAATGTGCTCCTAGGAGATCCGATAGGTAGAGTTGTGTGTTCGTAATAGCCTGGGATGCTTCAGCCAGGTTTTGTGGTGAGATCACATGTAATGTGCTCCTGGGAGATCCGACAGGTAGAGCTGTGTGCTCGTAACAGCCTGGGATGCTTCAGTGAGGTTTTGTGATGGGTCACATGTAATGTGCTCCTGGGAGATCCGACAGGTAGAGCTGTGTACTCGTATTATTTTGGGATGCTGTAGCTAGGTTTTGTGACGCACGTAATAAGTCTTGAGGATTCCATAGTATGGCCAATGATGATGAAGACCTATAGGTGGTGGGCCTACATCCAGTATGAACAATAACTGGCTCTGTAGAACTTCTTATGATGAGTAGAGTCAGAGATTAGTTGAGATAGAAGCAGCAGTGATGATGATGATGACGATGCATCGATGATGATGATCCCGACAAGAAGACTTGTCTAGCAGAACTGTGTCGAGAAATACCTTCCTAGTTAAGAGGGAGTGTTGATGTATATGTAACTTCGGAATGTATTTCATCTATGTATTTCATATATATTTATTGTACCCTTATTAGAGGTGTGTTATTCCTCTATAATGAAGTGTCATCATGTGGATTGACAAGTGTCGCAAGTGTGTGTACTTGCCGATGGGTTATTAGACCACCATGTGTGGGGCTGGCCTTGAAATATATATATTATTGTGGATGTATCTAGATAGACAAGTCGGACCCATAGTGTAACTGGGCAAACAGTTTAGTATAAATAGAGATTGGGAGATCTCTATTTTCATCATTCAGAAAGTCACACTTCTCTCACTCAGAAAGTGGCGCACTAGTGAGGAGGAGGATCATCTGCTACTAGGAGACTATCTCAAGTGTATTTTGGTTGTACTTTGGTTGAGCCATTGCTCTCTCTATCTCTGAGGAAGTTGTGGGGTTTTTCACCTTAGGGTTTTCCCCATGGAAACTCTGTGTCTCTTGTCTCTCATGCTTTTGATTCTTGCGATGATTGACATGCTTGTTATGATTTATATGCATTAATATACTGTACATGTTATTCTCTCAGTGAAGATCCTAGAGTATTGTGAATTAATGCTCAAAATTTAACTCTTAAAAGGCAAATATTTCATTGATGGAAAATGATGTTTGCAAAGAAGTGGGATTCTTGTTACCGAAGAAATCCAAAACAGTGACACATGTGGATTCCTTGAAGACCAACAAGCCATCAAGGAAGGAGCTAAGTTGTAGAGAAGAAAATAGGACCGAAGGTATTGATATGAAGGAGAAGCAAGAGGAAGATATAAAACAGCCTGTTGGAAGCATCCATAAGGTCAGAATACCATTCACCTATGTGTATGAAGATCATTGGAAGAAGTTAAAAAAGCTCCATGGACAACTAAAGATCTAGCAGTCCAACATCTGGCTGTTGGCAATGCGGAAGGTGAAATCACTCCTAGTTTCTTGGTGGGTGATCTCAAAATAATTATAAGGGATGATGATGTTGTCAGGAGTGGTAAGACATCTTTTGGATCTGATCCAAAGGATGAACATGAATCAGGTTTACATTCACCTCCTGAGCTTCATCAGGAAGAAGAATACAAGCACACATCAGTTGGATGTGAACAAGAAGATTTGGTGGAAGGGCAAGCCATCACAGATCCACCACATGAAGAGAAAGACATGATACAAAGGTATTGCCACGATTCTTATTTTTGTATCCCTTTTTTTCATTCTGATATGGTAGCCACTTACAGTGAGAAGGTTAGCATGTTTAAGTGCTTCGGTATGGAGGCTCAAAATGTTGGTGTTAGCTATGAAGGCATTCATGGAGATGAACCATTGGAGGAGCACGATTCACTGCAAGGTGATATCAATGGGTTCTCACATCTCTATGATGGTGACATAGACATCAGATTTGAAGATGTTGTTGCAAGCCAAAGTACCATTGATCATGATGATGGAGTCCTAGCAATAGTGGAAGCAAACCAAGGATCAATTTCACCTTCACCGCTTGGTTTTTATGAGGGTGATCCAATGAAGTTTGAAGAAGAGAATGTTCTATCTCATGAAGTTTCATACTTTGATAAAGGTGCTGCAAATATACTTTCCTTTGAGCATGAATATGATGAAATTGCAGCCATTGGTGAGGAGAAAAGAGTTACTTCACCATCACCACATAAGATTCATGATGTTAATCCAAGGAAAATTGAAGAAGAGTATGTTCACCATCATGAAATATCCTTCCTTGAAGGGACATTAAATATGCACACATTGAAGATCAAGGAGACCATTGGAATTCTCCATTTCAATCATGCTTTAGTGTCACAATATTGTTGGAGAGCTGCATCACTGGAAAATCCACTCTCCATTGAAGACATGGAGGAGATTTAGAAGTCAATGAAAAACATCAAAGGTAAATTTTCACAATTGATTTCTGATAGATATTATTTGTTTGATCTTTCAGGAATGTATCATGATGTATTATTGAAGAATGAAGAAGAGATTGAAAGGCTCGCATATGAGTTGGAATCCACCCAATATTCTTTGAGAAGTACTCAAAATACTCTCTTGGATCTCATATGCAAGTAGAGCAACTTCATCAAGAGTCTCTAAGATATCATATTCCTTCTTATGTTCCAATCATCCATTCCCTTTTGGTTGATGATTTTCAGATTTCTGTGGAGGAATCTCATGTGATGGTGGAACATGAGGAGCATGCTGATTTGAATGTTCTTGAGAGGGATGAAATCAAGCAGGAAGGTAACCAAGAACTTGCCTTGTTTCAAAGAGATTATGAGTTACCTTATGATGAGAGATGCATAATTTTGGAGGAGACACATGGTCTCACATTTGGGGGATCAACCCATGAGGATGAGGTACATAGATCCACATGCTTGGTGTATAATTGTTACAGAGAGTTGATTCATTCTCTTTCACCCCACACTTTTGTTTCAGTCACATCACTTGAAGATGAGAATTGGGTGAAAGGATTTTTCTTGATAAGGCCCTAAGAGGAGTAGGAGGCTCCCACAGTCATTTTGGATGACTTGATGGTAAATACATGGGGTTTGGAAAATGCCCATATTCCCCCTAGCAGCGATGATCTTGATTTCATATCCTTGGAATCAAGTAGCAGAGATTTATGTCCATCTATGGATAGATGCACCACAAAGTTGAAGACTCCAGGAGGTAAATGTTTTTTGTGTAAAATTTTCAATGCCTCTGACATTGATATGTTTTGTGATCAACAACATAGCTACATATTGCTGCCATTATATACCATTAATTCACACATGGATTGGGTGGAAGATTACATGTTCCACATGAATTCTCCTCATAGAAAAATTCATGCACATGATAAGTGGAAGACAAATAAACAAAGAAGTTTCCAAAGGAAGTTGGTGAGCTATGGGACATATGCACTTGGATAAACCAGAAGCTCCTTACTTGGACCTGATTTGTTGAGTGGTTGTTCATCCACGGATGGGATGAGTACATACTTTATGGAGGTATGAAGCACATGTTATTTCCACTTGAGTGGAACTAGTGGTAGAGAGTTGAGCCATTGGGATAGTACATTTTTGTCTTTTGGATCCTGTGGCAAAGCGTTGAGCCATGAGATTACTTCCTTGGGGATGTATGTCCTTAAGGGTATTGGGTCTTCTTGCACTTATGGTTTTTCATTGTATTCATCATATTTTACTTGTGAGAAGATAAAAAGGCATTTTTTCTTATATGATGCCTATCTTTCTCATGATTGGATAAGGGACTTCCACCCTTGTCATTTGAGCTATAGTGATGACATTTTGTATTCTTATGTGCATTTGGCATATGAGAACCTTCTTGATGGAGTGGAAAGAATTGATGAGGTTAGGCCTCACTCTTCGGAGGCATATTTGGTGATGCATATTCTTTCCTTGATTTGGTCCCGGCATGGAGAGTTGCATATATTTATTGAGGGGCCCACAAAGCTTCAAGGATGCATTGGAAAGCATGATTTTCCAATAGGGTGGTATGATGTTTTCATCTTTCCCAACATTTCATATGATGCTGATTTTTTCTTGTTACTAATGTTTGGGTAGATGCAACATGATCAGTGGGATCCTGATATTCCATGGGATGACAGTTTTTCACACATGTCACTACTACTTGGGAACTTACGGTTGAAGCAGTTGGATCTAGGCACTCTTTTGCTTAAAATATTTTTTTTGGATGGTATTCCAATCCATGGGGGTGCCATACAAGCAATGGGATCCTGGAATTGTTTGTCCTTGGAGCAGTTGTTTACATGTTGACATGATGGATCAAGGCAACCCTATTTTGCACCATCTCATCTATGTTGTACTTTGTTTTAGTTTCCTACATTGGGAACACCTCCTTGGATGGACTTATAGTTTACATAGTAGTGCCATCTTTGCTTTCTGATATTCTTATGGGAGCCAAGCACACTTTCTAGTTGCTTCACTTGGATAGAAGTATGCATGTTCAGTTACAAATGTAGTGAATATTTTCTTGGAGAGATGGTTATGATCAGAGTAGTGCAGAAAAAGCATGATGGACCTATTGGGATATTTTTCTTGAGGGAAAGCAATCTTGGGAGGGGAGGAATTTCATGTTCCTATTTTGACAACACCATGAAGCAGATCGAATCCCATGGATCCTAGTAACAGATTGAATTAATTAATTAATGAGTGGTTAAGATGAGTCAATTAATTAATTACAAGTGGGAATTTAAATTTATCCATAGTTGATACCTACTTGGAATAAATAATTATGGAGCATTTAATATTATTGGTGCAATTAATATTTTTATTTGTTATGTTGAATAAATGGAGAAATTGGCCCACCAATTTGAATTAGAGGATAAGGTTGGAGGAATTAAATGGAGTAGAAGTCAAGTAAGCACTAGAGTCCAAAAATGATGCCAAAAATGAGAAAAGAGTATTATTTCAAGAAAAGCAGCATAAATCCAAAAAGCAGGATAAAACATGAAAAGAAGGAAAGTGTGAAAAGCAAGAAAGTTCGGAAAAGAAGGAAAGTCAAAAAAAAGAAGGAAAGCCAAAGCAAAGCAAAGCAAGGAAAGTATGTCCACTCATGGGTGACCTATTCTCACAGATGACCAATCCAAGTAACTTGCTCAACAGGTCAACATGAATTCTATAAAATAAG
This sequence comes from Larix kaempferi, assembly GCA_027924585.1. Lineage (NCBI taxonomy): Eukaryota > Viridiplantae > Streptophyta > Pinopsida > Pinales > Pinaceae > Larix > Larix kaempferi. The sequence goes on from BSBM01000061.1 coordinate 15,410,621, forward strand.
GATTCCAACTCCATTTCACATCTTTTTGTTAGTTTGAGAAATTTTATGAATGCATTTGTGCATCTGAGACTTGGGAGATGTGCCCCTAGTCAAGCATGGGAGATGTGCCCCATCTTTCTATGAGAGGATGATGGCATTCAACCATTGTCATTGATTTTATTTTCAGGTCCTGTAGCTTATCAAGTAGAATTTGAAGATCAGAAAATGTATCATCCATTCCATAGTTCGAATCTCCAAGCTTCCTATGGATTTCTAGAGCTAGTTTCTGGTGTAGAAGAAGAGAGATTTTTCCATGATGTTTTGAAAGCTATTTTGGCCTATATCTGATGTAATGAAAGTGAATGTAATCCTATGATATTAGTGGTCTAATTTCAGGAATCTTCTACAATTCTGTGGTTCAAATCTTAGCTCCATTCATTGATTTCTAGTGTTGTAATGTTCAGTAGAAATGGAGAGAATATTTTGTAATGATATGAGGAGCCTATTGGCCCATATATGATGTAATAATAGTGAAATTCATCCTCTGATATCATTCATATTGAATAAAATTATATAACTCTAATTTCTTCTCCAATTTGTGCACCCCTTCTAGATTTAGCTAGAATTTGACTAGCTTTCAGTGTTTGATTCATAAGTCAATGAGAATAAATCAAAATGAAGTAAATCCTATTCCTAGAGTTATCTAACATGTCATATATAATTATAAAACATATTTTTAAGAAATTTGAGTTCCTTTGAGGACTGTTTGGAAACCTAGAAGTTGAACTAGTTGAGTTGTTCTGAATTGCCATTTTACTAGTTTTGTTATAAGACTTTCCCATATCTACATATAACTTTATGAGATGATATTTAATGATTATATGATTTTAATGAATGTTAATTAACCTATATTATGTCTGAAACAACCTTCTCCAACCCTTAGTCAAGTTTCCTACCCATACTAGTTTGTATATGCTGAGAACCACATGAGCATTGGAGTAGAGTTCATCCGGGATGTTCTTGAAACATAAATGGGATCATTGCATTGTGAAGAGGTATTAACTCATATAATAACCTTTCATCCATACATATCCTTTGATCTTTCCCATCTCCAACAATTCTAGCTTCCACAATCACTGTTTTTAGTCAATTTTGAGAAGTCTTGAGTTTTTGTGCCACAATCCTGAGTTGGTACATCACAGTATGTGGAGAAGACACTAGAATTTGAGGCATAGGATAGAAAGACACACCTGTGCAAGTTGAAGAAGGATTTGTACGGATGGAAGTAGGCACCTAGGGAGTGGTATGACAGGATTAACATATTTTCGACGAGCTTAGGATTTACCAAGAGTAAATAAAATTCAAACCTTTACTTCAAGGTTGAGGATGGAAAACCAGTGATAATACTTTTGAATGTATATGACATGTTCCTGATAGGTGGCGAGAAACTCATTGTAAAAATGAAGAGGAAACTTGTCATAGAATTCGATATGAAATACCTGGGTATGATGCACTACTTATTAGGTCTTGAGGTGTGGAAAAATTCAGAAGATATTTTCCTTAGCCAAGGGAAAAAATTCAGTAGAGGTCCTGAATTGATTCAGGATGATGGATTGCAAGGCCATGGCCACACCAATGGCATTGAATTTGAATTTGTTGTGTGATAATTATTTAGAGATAGTGTATGCTGCTATATACATGCATATGATTTGTTCATTGATGTACTTAACGAACACAAGGCTAGATATATGATTTGAGGTGAAAACATTGAGTCGGTACATGGTAAAGCCAAGACATGTTCACTTGATTATGGCAAAGCATGTGTTGAGGTACCTGAGGGTTATGATTGATTATGGGCTCAGATATGTGATAGATTAGAAGATTAACCTACATAGTTATGTTGATGAGGATTGGGTCTGTAGTGTCACAGACATGAAGAGCACATCAGGGTGTTGCTTTAGTTTGGGATCAGTTATGTTCTCCTGGTTCAATAGGAAAAAGATGAGTGTGGTACTCAGTACACTCGAAGCAGAGTATATGGAAACTTGTTCAACTAGTTGCGAGTCAGTGTGTATTCAGAAGTTACTTCCAGGTTTGTTCGATCTCCAGTTAGAGGCAACTTGTATTTTCTACGACAACTAGAGTTGTGTGAAGTTGTTCGAGAATCCATTGTTTCATGACAAGTCGAAGCATATCGAGATCAGATATCAATATATCATGGATATGGTGCAAAGAGGAGAAGTGAGGCTCCAATATGTAGCGACAAAGGAGCACATAACCGATGTGTTGACCAAGCCTCTATCGAGAGTAATGTTTGAGTAATTCAGAGACAAGCTTGGAGTTGTTAAGATCAAGGTTCCTCAAAATAGGGAGTGATGAGCAACATAGAACATGGAAGACATAGGTGGTCAATTCAATGATGTAATGTGGGATCATGGGCGGGTCTCCACTTGAGGTGATGTTGTAGTGGGTGGTCACTTCTATAACGCCCATATTTTGATTAGGCATATTTATCAGTTAGACACACCATACTTTATTTTCTTATATATTCTGTAGAACTCAGCTCGACTGAGTAAACTATATTACGATATGATGGACCTCATTATATGATGTTACTTTGTTTTATGATTTCACTATGATTATGATGTTACTATGTTATGCGGTTACAATGTCATGATTATCATATAATTTCTTTATTTTACGATTACAGTATATGTTCATATGTTTTCATTAATAAGATGTAAAATATATGATTCGGTACGTGGATACCATCTTCTTGTATGAATTATTGAAGTGTTATATGTCATACGCATCTATGATGAACTAAAAAGGTTACATGAAATAAAATGATTTTGATAACATGGATCAATTGGCGATCAATGGGAAATGCTTTCTATAAATTTGTATTTTGCGAAATACTAACCTACAGGACCCAAGGGCTATGGGATAGCTAGTTACTTGATCTGATATATTGGAAAAAAAAACATGTTCGTATAGTAAACCTGAGCATCCAAAAATGATGATACGATAACACAAACTGATAATCCCGATAGCAGCAAAGTATGAGTCAATAAGGGCGTAGGCCTAGTATGTTGAGAGGGATGGATGTGTTTCCCACCCTATGTTTCCATGAGACCCGAGGTCGTGGGAGGGCCGTGCTGAGACACGCTCCCCATGTTGTTGTGATGACGATGGTCGAATGCCTGCTAGGGGAGGATAGGCCCACTGTTCAGCCGACGCTATCGCTCTCAAGTTTTATGTGGTCAAATCAGTGAGTCCGACATCCACTTTTGTACTAGCAGAGGAAGGATAGGGAGGATGCAAGATGTAGGTAATGATGGGAGGATGTGTTAGTTACTACTGTTGAGGGTTGAGTATTCCTTGATTCCGAGTTAGTGGTGGTAGGTACCCTTCCTTGTACATGATTGATTAAACTAATGTAAAGATAAAGATAATGACGTGAAATCGTAAAGAATTAACTGTTAAATAACTGAGGATGTTAAAGTAATTGTACTATATATATTATGCTTGTTCTTCTACATGGGGGTAAATACTACTATTAGTTAGCAGGTATGCATAGGCGGGATGGGGTTTGTCTATAGTACATTTATGATCTGTGCATATGCTGGCCACGCATGCACACTTTGCACATGTACACTAGTATCGATATACAAAAACTCAACATATTGAATAAATGTGTAAGTCGTCATAAGTAATTATGATTAATCATGCATTGATCAAACTCAGATAATGAATATAAAGTTATTTAAGATGTGTAAAACAAATCAATTAAGCTATGTATTACTTGTTGGTAAACACCGTGATAAACAATTGAGACAAGTGTCATTAGTTAACATTGTCATCTGAGAATTGTTGTAAATAAGGTAATGGTACTGTCTAATTAATTAGTAAGATTGTTTAAACCCTTAAGGGTGCTTTGTTTAGAAGAACGACGATACTATGTGATGTTAGGGTACTCATGTGATAAACACATGATTTAAAAGACATTTTTATTAAATTCACCATTTATTATTACTTTGTGGTGATTTAATTAATATTATTACTTAATTAATGTTATTTTAATAATATTACTATCCATGTCATAACAATTGCAATCTAGGTAAAATTTAAATATTGATTAATAAATGATTAGAGTGTGATTATTTCCATTTCTAAGTTAGACATAATAGGATAACAATTCTTGAATGGATGTGATGTGATGGAAAATGGTTAATACTATTTATTTATTCAATACGAATCTTAGAATTTAAATTTCAAGATAAGTCATCTTGACGGATGAGGTAAACCACTACGACACACCTTGTCCAAGTTGAAAAGGTAAACTATTTATATAATATTTTATTTATTTCACTAATAAAATTAAATACAAAGGTGATGAATAGACTAGTAATTAATAAACCTTGTCCCGAATGGATAACCTTTGGGTAATGATTCCCACCGTAATAAATAGTTACGACCATCAATCAAAATCAAATAAATTTACCATGAGTGTAATTGATTATTCGGTACATTGAGTGTGAAAAATACATTTTTATAATGTAACCTGTATGAATGAACTAAGTGAAAGGAGTAAATGTTTGAGGGGCTCGAGAGGGGGAGTTTGGGGGCGGTGGAGTAAGCCCAAGGTCTTCTCGAGGAAGGAAATGTATATAGGGAAGAGTGAAGGGATGAGAAAAGGACGATTTTTGGGGGATTTTTGTGGAAGAAATGATATTGGGAGAAAATGGAAGGTAACGAAGGGATAGCTCGAAGTGGAGAGAAGGTTTGAGAATAGAGAAAGGTTTGAGAACTTGGTAAATACTGCTCTCGGGATTATCAGTTTGTGAGTTCGGGGGCTTGGAAATCCTTTGATTTCCAAGGGCCAGCAAGATAATAGCTGGTCGGTAGGGTGGACACATCGTCTTGGCTGACTAAGAGAATATAAACATAACCTGCTACAACCTACGGTCTACTAGCATCAGCATCAGGTAATTTCCTTGTTATTTATTTTATTGGTTATTATGCTAAAACGTACTCTGAACATACATATACCTTACTATTTACTAATTTATTTCTGTGAAACATATCCTTATGCTGAAAACAAATTGTTGAAGGAAAATATTGATATGTTAGTTTATTCTTTTTTTTATTTGAATGTATGATTGTTAAAGACAAAACAGTATACTAAATTTCATTTAGAAGCATAGAGATTTGGTTACAAATTTACTCCCATATACCTGAATAAGTTTAATACATAGAAAATTAACTCAGAAATTTTACTTAGTGCTCTGTTGTAAAAACTAGAGCACTACACTTGGTATCAGAGCTTAAGGCTCAGACACTTTAGACCTTTCGGGCATGGACACGCCTAAAACATCGTGAAGATTCAAGATGTTAAATCCTACAAGAACTTAGAACATAAACCTGGATAGAATTAAAGTATGAACAACACCAAACTTCAGCCTCTTTTACCTGCACGAACACAAATTTGAAACACCATTAGAAAATCTGGATATGTTAGAAAACTACATGTTTATACATATGTGATTGTATTTCAAAATAGATACATATTTGAAATATATTTAGAAATAAAAATAACACGAGCAAGCAGTATTTTTTTTATTATCATAGTACAGCTTGTGTTAAAATTAATCACTAACCGAGCAAATTTAGAAGTGATAAATTTCTGTAAAATTTGTGCAACCGAAAATCAAGGAGGCTAAATATTTAGGTAGCAAGAAATTTAAGACAGAAAATCTATAGTTTAAAAAAAAAATGCTGATATATTTTTTTAAAATATAGGATTTTATGCTAATATTTTAAACTAGCCTAAATAAGCTTAAGAGCTATCAAAATATATATACTACATAGTTGAAAGACTATATATATACATTTACACTGTAAAATACAATGAAAACTATCACAGAAATTTGATGGCTAACTGAGCGATGGGAATCCATAAACAAAAAGAAGAAATTTAAATTTTAAATTACAACAAAAACAAAATATATTTATATTGAAATCGATAGTTGCTGCCCAACCACGATTGCTAGATGAAATGGCTAGATAAATAACCTAAAATGCTATGATCCATCGACTTGCCTAAATAAAAATGAAATAAAAAGAAGCATCTGATAAACTCTTGAAGATTGATAGATGGACGAACCAAAAAAAAAATATAATGAACAAGTTCGCCCAGTTTAAAAGAATCAGAGACTTAGAGACAGTATCCGAAGATCGATTTAGTTACCAAGTCTGCCAGCAGAACTAACCATAGTGCAGTAGACGCTATCGTTGGAGGTGGTTGCCATGTTTTTGGTAGCCCTTGCTAGCCATATGCGCCAGGCTTGGTTGGCTTTCGACTTCAAATTTTAGGGTTGGTGCCTAAGCCACGGGCAATAGAAATGATGACATTAGAAGACTCATAGAAACCCTTCTAAAAGTTTAGAAGAAGAAATCGGTTCTCGTAAGGGAGAAGAGACTGAAGCAGTAATGTAAAAAAAAAAAAATAATAGAAATAAATAATAAACTTGTGCAAGTATAGAAAAAAGTGAAACCCTAGCGTAGCTTCAAAACGGAAATAATAAAATGTTGGGAGGCCCAAAGGCCAGGTTCTACGATCTGCAGCCACGCAACAACCTGCAGCCCAGGAGCATTCTTCCTTTGTAGACTCGCGCACGCCCAGGCCCAGGAGCATTGTAAATAAAGTTATAATAGGCCCAGCCCTACTGCTCAACGATGAGAGCCAATCGTGCAGCAAGTGCCAGGTCGAATGTAGACTCACGCATGCCAATATGTCCAAGCGCCAAGCCCAAGCACTTTCCTTTCATAGGGACCCCGCATAGCAACACACCCAAGCGCTGAGCTCGCCCAAGAGTAAATAAAATACATACAAATAGAGCTCACAAGTCAAGCTATGTGCACAACTCGTCCAAGCAATTGTAGCCAGGCCATCTACAGGAGTTTAAAACAAAACAAAACAAAATATGAAAAATAAGATAAAAATAATTTGCACTACCACTGTGCATTTGGCTATTTTACACCATGCCAATCAAGTCCTGGATGCCATACAACTGTAGCATCTAGCTCGCATGCCTTGTGCACCATCCCAATTCCTTGGTATTACTCATACCAATAAATATAGTTTGCATTTCAATATTAGGTGGAGACCACTGTAGCATTATGGAGCTCGAGCGCTAGAACCCTAACAAGGGGCGCTCTCTTAGTTTCCCTCTCTGGGTTGCGCCCTCTCAAAGAAATGAATACCACTAAGCCGTAAATCATTGCCATAAGGTCTAAATGCAAATGCCAAAAAATGAGTACTACTAAGACTAGAAACGATGAAGACACATCCAATTCTAAAAAAATGAGTCAATCTTACTCCATAAGTCTTAGGCCCAACACACAAGCATCCAGAAGAGTCCACAAGGAGAGCCATGGATCCATAGCTCGAAAACCCAGCTAGCGTAAATGCTAGGTAGATTAGGGAATAAGAAATACCTGTAACAACCTCCTCAGGTTTGTGCCAGTGCTTCTACCATAGAAGCTGGATCAAAAGCTCCTTCCTGTATGAAACCCTAAGCGAGCTTGCATAGAGTTGCAGAGCTAAAACTCCAAGAGAGAGGGTGGAAATGGCCGCACCTTGGGGATTGACCCTATTTAGGGTTTTCCCACTCTTGCATGGTGGTGGACTGACAAGAGGAGCCGCGTGGCCACACCTTTTGCATAGCCGAGGGTCGAGTGAAAAGGGCTAAGGGGTCGAGTGAATTTGCCTTATTTATTTTTATTTATTTTATTTAAATTTAGTTTTAGTTAAATTAAATTTTGTATATATTTATATAGTGTTATAACCTAGGTTTTGTTAAGAATTAAAATTTAATATTTAAAAATATAAAGTTACTCATAAACTTTAATTAAAGAGTTCATCATAGATTTTAAAACTATAAGGTTAATTATAGTGAGATTGATGATTAAACATATAAATTAATAAGGTTAATGATTATGAGATTAATAAAGATTAAGCCCTAAACGTTTAGAATTAAATAAATGTTAGGGTTGATGCGAAATAGAATGTTATTCCAAATGTCCATTTGAAATTTGTAAATCAAGGTTGATGTTAAAAATATTTAATTGACCAATATCAAATGGTCGTAGAGTTTAATTTGAAACCGTGGAATTTACGTAGGACTCTTTAGTAGATTTATTGTACGGTGGCCTCAAAATGGTAGGATTGAATCGCCCTGAACTATAGAACTCTTTCGGAAATGCATCTCTTCATAATCAACCAACAAACTAGTAATATGACATTTTATTTCCATAATTCAGGACCAATCATGGTAACAACACGCAGAGGTCGAGGTCGGGGTCAAGGTCGACCATCGTCACTGCCACCTCCGCCACTGTCATCGCCGCCAACACCGCCACGATGAACCTCAACGCCAGAAATGCAAATCATAATGAGGTCTTTGGAGGCTATTATGACCACAATGAACAGGCAGTCGAAAAGTGCCGTCGAGGTGGAAACCACTCAAGTGAGTCGAGAGAACTCTGAAAGGGCACATGGCCCAAGATAGGAACCGCTTCAGGACATATCGAGGGAGTTGCAAAAGATAAAGTTTCCAGAGTTTTCAGGAGGACGACCCGGTAAGCATGCTGAAGCATGGCTGGAAGGCATGAAGAGATGCTTCGCATTGAATGAGTACACATCTAGTTCCAAGGCTAGGATGGTCGTCTTTCAGCTTAAAGGTGATGCTTTGAATTGGTGGTCATATCTCGAGAAGTAGTTGCACCTTACTCCTCTTACAACTTCTTGGGAACTATTCGAGGAGAGGTTCCACAAGAAGTATTTGCCAAATTATTACAAGGAAGAACAGGCAGGTGCACTCCATGCCTTAGTACACGGAGACAAGACGGTGGAGGAGTATGAATCTCGATTTATGGAACTGGTAAAATATGTTCCTTACCTAGATGCAGATGATTGTCAAGTAGAGCGTTTTGTGTATGGGCTTAACTATAAGATTAGGGTCGCTGTGCGGATGTGGAAGCCAACTTCAGTTTCCATGGCAGTTGAGTATGCTCGTTATGCAGCTGATATGTCAGATAGTAAAGGGGGTAGTAAGTTGACAGGAACCAATCAATATGTTTCAAGGAAGGCCTCACGTCCTCACTTCAGGGGAGGACAATCTAGACCTCCTCCTTACGGTAATAGGTTCACACCGAGGGGTAATACTTCAGTTAACTCAATCTCGCAGGCATCGTCCACAACCCACCAAAGCTAGGGACGTACACAAGGAAGTTCCTATAGGGGATCAAGGGGTTTTAGAGGACCCAGGGGAAGGAACTCATCTCAGAGGATTTCTCCAAGCAACATGCAAGCCCCTCCCAATCTCTCTTGTTGGGGATGCAGAGGTCCTCATTTCCAGCGAGACTGTCCCAAGGGTCAGTCAAGTAGCATGCACAAGGAAGGAAAAGAACCCATGGATAGTTCGGGTAACAGTCATCGGATTTATGTAGCGGTTCATAACCACCAAGCAGAACATCAGTCTACCATAGTAGAATCCACTGGTAAAGTAAACAATGTCAAACTTAAAATTTTGTTTGATCCGGGAGCAACTGATAGTTTTATTTCACCATTTTCATTAGATAAATGTGGGTTGGCAGCCTACGAGCATGATGATTTCAAACTGGTTGAAATGGCTTCAGGAGCTAAGCAAACAGTAGGTCTTAAAGTGAGAAGTTGTGAGGTTGACTTAGGAGTGTGCACCACTAAGTTGGATGCTTATGTCACCAATTTGGGGACTTATGACCTCATTATTGGCATGGATTGGTTAGAAGGCCATAGAGCTTTCATAAACTGCTATGCAAAGAAGGTGTTTTGCCTCGATGACGAGGGAAGGACAATTCAAATCCAAGGCTTGAAGAGGAAGGTATCCCTCCGTTTCATCTCTATGGTGAAAGCTAAACAGTGCCTAAGACAAGGATGCCAGTTGTTTGTAGTGGAGGCCGTGAGCGATAGTAAAGGACCTTCCTTGAATTCTTACCTAGTACTTTTCGAGTTCAAGGATGTCTTTCCGAAGGAATTGGTAGGACTACCTCCAGAAAGAGAGCTCGATTTCACAATCGAACTAAAACCTGGTGTGGAGCCTATCTCAAAAACTCCTTATAGAATGACAACTCCAGAGCTCCGTGAGTTACAGATCCAGTTAAAAGAGTTGCTAGATTTGGGACTGATTAGACCTAGTATCTCGCCATGGGGAGCACCGGTGATCTTCGTTAAGAAGAAGGATGGATCTCTATGACTGTGCATAGATTACAGATATTTGAACAAAGCCACAGTGAAGAACAGGTATCCCATACCAAGAATTGATGACCTCTTTGATCAAATGAAAGGTGCGTCAGTCTTCTCAAAGATTGATTTACGATCAAGGTATCACCAGTTGAGGATCAAGGAAGGCGACATTCCTAAGACTGCCTTTCGAACTTGCTTTGGGCATTACGAGTTTGTAGTCGTACCATTTGGTTTGACCAATGCTCCAGCTGTATTCATGAGCCTCAAGAATGGTGTCTTCCGAAAATACTTGGACCACTTTGTTCAGGTCTTCTTAGATGATATTCTTATCTATTCTAAGAATGAGAAGGAGCATGAGGAACAATTGTGGTTAGTCTTGACATGCTTAAGGGAACATAAACTTTATGGTAAATTATCAAAGTGTTCCTTCTTCCAAAAAGAGATTCACTACTTGGGGCACATCATCTCAGGTGAAGGGATCTCTATAGACCCGGAAAAGGTAAAGGCCATTGAAGATTGGCCAATTCCAAGGAATGCTCATGAGGTGTGCAGCTTCATGGGGTTAGCAGGCTATTACCGGAGGTTTGTGGAAGGATTTTCTAAAATTGAAAAACCCATTACCACCTTGCAACGCAAGGGAATCCGGTATGAATGGACCAATGAATGCGATGCCGCTTTTACAGAGTTAAAGAGATTGTTGACAACTACACCAATCTTGCGAGTACCGGACATGGATAAAGATTTCATGGTATGCATCGATGCCTCAAAGCAAGGACTAGGAGCGGTGTTGATGCAAGAAGGTAGGGTAATAGCTTATGCATCTCAAAAGTTGAAACCTCGTGAGGAGTAGTATGCCACGCATGATCTAGAATTGGTAGTAGTAATGTTGGCACTAAAATTATGGAGGCACTACCTAGTTGGTAGAAGCTTCACCCTTAAAACAGACCATCAGAGCTTGCAGTACATCTTTACCCAAAGGGATTTGAATGCTAGGCAAAGGCGATGGAGTGAGTTCATGAGTGAGTATGACTTGGGTATCTCTTACATCAAAGGAAAGTAGAATGTGGTGGCAGACGCTCTAAGCCTAAGACCGAGACTTTTCTCCTTAATTCCCTTGAAGGTTGACTTGAGGGAAAGAGTACTAGGAAAACTATTGGGCGATAGTTGGTATCTAAAAGTAACCTTAGCTATTCAGAATGGAAAGGAACAGGAATTGAAGTATGATGGGTACCATCTTGAGGAAGATGGATTGTTACGGTATCAGGGAAGGATGTATGTTCTTGAGGAAGGAGATATCAGGGAAACAATCCTTAGAGAGGCCCATAGATCACATTACTGTGTGCAACCAAGGGTGAAGAAGATGTATACTAACATGAAGAAACTCTTCTTTTGGCCAGGTATGAAGATGGATGTAGTGGATTTTGTTTCGAAGTGCCTTGAGTGTCAACAAGTTAAGGCAGATCATCGTCACCCAACCGGTCTCCTACAACCACATGATATTCCTATGACTAAATGGGAAGTCATTTCCATGGACTTCGTTGTAGGATTACCACTCACATCTATGAGACATAATGTTATTTTGGTGGTAGTCGAAAAACTGACCAAAAGTGCTCACTTCATTCCAGTCAGAGACAACTATGATGTGACAGATGTGGCAAGGGTATTCATAAATGAGATTGTACGTCTTCATGGAGTTCCTAAAAAGATAATCTCTGACAGAGACCCTAAGTTCACCTCCAGATTTTGGACAAGCATGCAGTCAGCATTAGGGACACAGTTGAACTTAAGCTCAGCTTATCACCCCAAGACAGATGGACAAATAGAAAGGGTGAATCAAGTAATGGAGGACATGCTTAGGATGTATGTTATGGATCAACAGACACAGTGGGAGAAATATCTTCCTTTAGTGGAGTTTGCATACGACAATAGTCATCACAGCTCCATTGGTATGCCACCATATCAAGCATTGTATGGGAGGCCGTGCTGGATGCCACTCAGTTGGGACAGGTTAGAGGATCAAGTTTTAATTGGGCCTGAATTGATTCAGGAAATGGAGGAACAAGTGTTACAGATTAGACAGCTGTTGAAGGAAGCGTAGGATAGGAAAAAGAGTTACGCTGATGCACATAGATCAGATAGAATTTATGGAGTAGGGGATCGTGTATTTATTCACATCAGACCAAATAAAAGTACCATTCGGTTTGGGAAGGGTACCAAGTTGTCACCTCGCTTTATAGGTCCATTTGAGATTCTTGAGAAAATCGGACCAATTGCTTATCATCTTGCGTTTCCACCCCACTTGCATAATACTCATAATGTATTTCATGTTTCTGTATTATGACATTACATAGCTGATGAGACTCACAAAATTCATTGGAAGGAATTGCAGGTCTCGGACGAGGGAACCTTCAGGGTCGAACCATTACGTATGCTTGATCGTAGGGTTCGACAGCTCCATAGTCACCATGTGGACCAAGTTAAGGTCCAATGGGACAAGTATAGCCCACGGTCTGCTACCTGGGAGGATGCAGAGACCATGTGTCGAGATTTTCCCTCACTATTTTGACCATGACTTCGGGATGAAGTTTCCCCAAGGGTGGGTGTATGTAACGCCCATATTTTGATTAAGCATATTTATCAGTTAGACACACCATACTTTATTTTCTTATATATTCTGTTGAACTCAACTCGACTGAGTAAACTATATTACGATATGATGGGCCTCATTATATGATGTTACTTTGTTTTATGATTTCACTATGATTATGATGTTACTATGTTATGAGGTTACAATGTCATGATTATCATATGATTTCTTTATTTTACGATTACAGTATATGTTCATATGTTTTCATTAATAAGATGTGAAATATATGATTCGTTACATGGATACCATCTTCTTGTATGAATTATTGAAATGTTATATGTCATACGCATCTATGATGAACTGAAAAGGTTACATGAAATAAAATGATTTTGATAACATGGATCAATTGGCGATCAATGGGAAATGCTTTCTATAAATTTGTATTTTGCGAAATACTAACCTACAGGACCCAAGGGCTAAGGGATAGCCAGTTACTTGATCTAATATATTGGAAAAAAAAACATGTTCGTACAATAAACCTTAACAGCCAAAAATGATGATACGATAACACAAACTGATAGTCTCAATAGCAGCAAAGTATGAGTCGATAAGGGCATAGGCCCAGTATGTTGAGAGGGATGGATGTGTTTCCCACCCTATGTTTCCATGAGACTCGAGGTCGTGGGAGGGCCGTGCTGAGACACGCTCCCCAGGTTGTTGTGATGACGATGGTCGGATGCTTGCTAGGGGAGGATAGGCCCGTTGTTCAGCCGATGCTATCGCTCTCAAGTTCTATGTGGTCAGGTTGGTGAGTCCGACATCCACTTTTGTACTAGCAGAGGAAGGATAGGGAGGATGCAGGACGTAGGTTATGATGGGAGGATGTGTCCGACCTCCACTTTTGTACTAGCAGAGGAAGGATAGGGAGGATGCAAGACGTAGGTTATGATGGGAGGATGTGTTAGTTAGTACTGTTGAGGGTTGAGTATTCGTTGATTCCGAGTTAGTGGTGGTAGGTACCCTTCCTTGTACATGATTGATTAAACTAATGTAAAGATAAAGATAATGGCATGAAATCGTAAAGAATTAACTATTAAATAATTGAGGATGTTAAAGTAATTGTACTATATATATTATGCTTGTTCTTCTGCATGGGGGTAAATACTACTATTAGTTAGCAGGTATGCATAGGTGGGATGGGGTTTGTCTATAGTACATTTATGATCTGTGCATATGCTGGCCATGCATGCACACTTTGCACATGTACACTAGTATCGATATACAAACACTCAACATATTGAATAAATGTGTAAGTTGTCATAAGTAATTATGATTAATCATGCATTGATCGAACTCAGATAATGAATATAAAGTTATTTAAGATGTGTAAAACAAATCAATTAAGCTATGTATTACTTGTTGGTAAACACCGTGATAAACAATTGAGACAAGTGTCATCAGTTAACATTGTCATCTGAGAATTGTTGTAAATAAGGTAATGGTACTGTCTAATTAATTAGTAAGATTGTTTAAGCCCTTAAGGGTGCTTTGTTTAGAAGAACGACGATACTATGTGATGTTAGGGTACTCATGTGATAAACAAATGATTTAAAAGACATTTTTATTAAATTCACCATTTATTATTACTTTGTGGTAATTTAATTAATATTATTACTTAATTAATGTTATTTTAATAATATTACTATCCATGTCAGAACAATTGCAATCTAGGTAAAATTTAAATATTGATTAATAAATTATTAGAGTGTGATTATTTCCATTTCTAAGTTAGACATAATAGGATAACAATTCTTGAATGGATGTGATGTGATGGAAAATGGTTAATACTATTTATTTATTCAATACGAATCTTAGAATTTAAATTTCAAGATAAGTCATCTTGACGGATGAGGTAAACCACTAGGACACACCTTGTCCAAGTTGAAAACGTCAACTATTTATATAATATTTTATTTATTTCACTAATAACATTAAATACAAAGGTGGTGAATAGACTAGTAATTAATAAACCTTGTCCCGAATGGATAACCTTTGGGTAATCATTCCCACTATAATAAATACTTACGACCATCAATCAAAATCAAATAAATTTACCTTGAGTGTAATTGATTATTCGGTACATTGAGTGTGAAAAATGCATTTTTATAATGTAACGCGTATGAATGAACTAACTTAAAGGAGTAAATGTTTGAGGGGCTCGAGAGGGGGAGTTTGGGGGTGGTGGAGTAAGCCCAAGGTCTTCTCGAGGAAGGAAATGTATATAGGGAAGAGTGAAGGGAGGAGAAAGGTAGGATTTTTGGGGGATTTTTGTGGAAGAAATGATATTGGGAGAAAGTGGAAGGTAACGAAGGGATAGCTCGAAGTGGAGAGAAGGTTTTAGAATAGAGAAAGGTTTGAGAACTTGGTAAATACTGCTCTCAGGATTATCAGTTTGTGATCTCGGGGGCTTGGAAATCCTTTGATCTCCAAGGGCCAGCAAGATAATAGCTGGTCAGTAGGGTGGACACATCGTCTTGGCTGACTAAGAGAATATAAACATAACCTGCTACAACCTACGGTCTACTAGCATCAGTATCAGGTAATTTCCTTGTTATTTATTTTATTGGTTGGTATGCTAAAATGTACTCTGAACATACATATACCTTCCTATTTACTAATTTATTTCTGTGAAACATATCCTTATGTTGAAAACAAATTGTTGAAGGAAAATATTGATATGTTAGTTTATTCTTTTTTTTATTTGAATGTATGATTGTTAAAGACAAAACAGTATACTAAATTTCATTTAGAAGCATAGAGATTTGGTTACAAATTTACTCCCATATACCTGAATAAGTTTAATACATAGAAAATTAACTTAGAAATTTTACTTAGTCCTCTGTTGTAAAAACTAGAGCACTACAACTTCGGTGACGTAATGTGCACTACTAAACTACACTCAGGAGGATGCAGTAGGTAGTCACATTGGTGATGTAATTGAGTCTCTTCATTGTTGGCACTATGTTTGGAAACATGACATGTGTAAAGACATAGTTGTTCGTTGGGTGATGTAATGATGGTCCTGGGTTGTTCTCCACATGATGTAACGTGGCAGCGGATGGTCACTGGGTGATGTAATGTGTGTTCCTAGGCTCTACTCGCGAGTTTCATGTTTCTAAGATGTGCGAATATGCAAGTGGTTACTGGGTGACATAATGATGGTCCTCGGATGTTCTCCACATGATGCGATGTGACGTGCTAGTGGGTAGTCACTTCGGTGATGTAATTGAGTCTCCTATGCTACACTCGCGAGATGATATGGAAACATGGTGACGTAACACAGGTGGTCGCTGATGCGATGTAATGTGCGCTCTTGGGCTAGACCCATAAGATATCTTGCTTGTTCAAAACTTCTAATGATGTATAGATTCGAGAGATGTCAGAAGTCATGGTCAGAGTATAGATTTGCAGCAACAGGATGATGATGATGGTAATGCCAGAAGAATACCTTCCTTGTTAATAGGGAGTGTTGAAGAATGTAACTTCAGAATATATTATTATTTGTATTATTTTTATTTCTACTTCCTTCAATAATTATTTATGTTGTATTTTATCATGTAAAAGTCTTTAAAGAGTCAATATAAACCCTACTAGTTGTGTCGGCCTAGAAGAATCCAAAAAAAAAAAAAAAACATGAAAATAATGTTTTAATGTATCCTAGTCAAGTCACTCACTCACTCAAGTTCGCATGAGTAGAGAGAGAAAGTTGAGTCACTTGGGAGAAAAGAGTAGCTGCTTTGAAGACATCTTATTCTTGGGTTGTTGTAGAATATTGATATTGTACTTGCTTATGAATCTATACTGAATGATTGTTTATGGGTTTTCTTCCCCAAGAGGGTTTCCCAAGATAAATTTTTGTGTACTTTTGTTTATGCTATGATTTTCTATCTTTCATTGATCCTTTACTTTATTGCATTTTAAATTCTAACACTTCTTCCCCTCCTTGGAACCATCTTTGTTCTCTTTATGTTTAGAAATCCTTGGTTTTCCCTTCTTATGGCCTCTATTTTCCATGTATTTTGCTTGCACACATGCCTGATCAATTGTCTTGGGATTGAAGAGCATCACTTGGTTTCATATATGACTGCATAAACCACCTAGATAATTAAGGAGTAAATCTAGGTTCTTGGGTGAGATGCCCAATATGATATCGATCTTCCCAAATTCGATGTTGTACTCTTGCATGATCTACCCTTTCCTTTTCCTAAATTAATGCCAAAAAATACAATGATCCTCTACATACCCAATAGGGTAGAAATGTGAATTAATGAGGGTTTTGAAATCCTCCCACTTATTTATTTGAAAATTACTCTCCATTTTAAGTTCCTATATGGGGCATTCCACTAGGTTAATACATGGCCCTCTAATTTTAGTCGAGCAAATGAAATTTTATGCTACTCATCTATGTTGTGGATACTAAATAGATCTCACCTTGGTATGACCTAATATTAACTTTAGCTTCCATCTTAAACATAGATTGAGAATGGATAATGGCACTTGAACGTGGATGCTCTTTCGCACGCTCCTTTTCTTGGCTTTTTTTTCAGGTCACCTTTATTTTTTGATTTCACCTGAAATCCAATCTTTGAGTTAGAGCCACCAAAATCCCCAAAAGGTCCAAACATGCTCTCTAGAGATGTAACACCTCATTTTTTACCTCAACATGTAATTATGTAAATATGTATATAATGATGAAATAGCTAGAAGGAAGACATAAATGGTCTAGTATGACCAAGCTGATGTAATTATGTAAATTTTATGTTTAATATAAACACCATAACTATTACAGAAAAAAACATATGGAGAAGAGATGGGAGGCTATGATTCCAAAAGAATGGAAAGTGGGAAGGGGGTTTAAGGGGGATATGGCCCTAGTGAATTATGAATTTAATACATTATCCTCATTATTCCTTTTATCCTAAGTTTTATAAAGCATCTTTTTTCAAGTACATTATCCAGAACTTTGATTAATTATCCTAAATTTGGGATTAGAAGGGAAAAAGTGAACTTTCCATGAAGGAGACTTGAATAGTTATCAATATGCATACAAATTATTGAGAACTACTTCATTCAAGCATTATTATATCAATCA
Organism: Larix kaempferi; assembly: GCA_027924585.1. NCBI lineage: Eukaryota > Viridiplantae > Streptophyta > Pinopsida > Pinales > Pinaceae > Larix > Larix kaempferi. Next base: position 15,428,627 of record BSBM01000061.1, read on the forward strand.
TTGAGCCCATCATTCGGTACCAGAGTCTGGGGCTATACCAAAGGACAATCAGAATTGCAAGGATGTAAATGTAATTAACCCTAGGATACTAGTGATGGGGAAAATTGAGTTTCTTTGTGAGAGAACTTGGCTATAGTCCTAACACAAAGAGTCCCTGGTCAGCCTGTGATGAATCCCTGGAAGGGAATTAGGAATTTCCTGAGGGATTTTCAACTCAAATTTAAGGGAACCCCATTCCTTGGGTTGTTCAGACTAAATTGGGAGGAGTGCTATTGGATTGGGACACTTGTGGAGGGGATTTGGAACCTATGAGTTTGTTGGGATATTGAGCTGAGTTTTCCTTCTTGTGGATTAATAGCCCCATCTCGGGTCTGTCCTCTATTATAGAGAGAACTTGTTTAACATAATGCATATGGCTAGGAGGAACATTCTTAGTTTGCAATTAGTTGGAGGACATTTTATGAGAAAAATTTGTAACTATGTATGAAATACCATGTATAATATATCTATGTTTGCATATTGTTTAATTTATTGTTATTGGAATATCTAATTGCATAGGTTTCTTATGGAATGAGTGCATTCATGCTAAAAGTTTCATGTATGATTTAGTATATGCATATGTTTAGTTTGGGAAACCATACATTTAATTTCCATTGCAATATTGATAATGAAATTATGAAAAATGAATTTTGTTATTAGTGGTGAACATTGTAAGTTACTTGAGTACCCCGTGGACCCAAAGGCATGGTGAGGTCATTAGGTATGTGAAAATTTTGTATCAGAGCCATAGGTTGCAGCAATGAGATTGCATGGGCTGTAGTTGAATTCTACAGGTAGAATTGCAGGTTGCACATGAAGTGTTTGACGAAATGCATCAAAGAATGAACTTGGGGAAAACAATTTTGAATCCTCCATTGTTTAAGTCAGGGAATTAATCAACATATAGAATGGTTGATTTATGGATTAGGAAGAATGTGGAGAGAAGCCAGGCTGAAATTTTAATGTTTTAGTTGGTTTTGTGAAAATGGAGGAAACATTATAGTTTCAAGACAATAGTTTGATGGAAGTTTTCTATGAAAATTCATGGTATTGAATGCGAGATGTTGTTATTAGAAACCGCCTGAAAGTTAGTGATAACAATATGTAATGGAAGAATTCAAGTTTGGGAAATTTTGAGCAAAATTTTAACGATGGACAAAAATATTACAGTTTTGTTAATTGTTGAGAATTACCAATTCTATTAATGGATGAAAATTAATGGTCCCATTAATCGATGGAGGAAAATTTTTAGTTGGAGAAAAGGCCAAGTGTAATTTCATATGACACACCTATTGCAAAAATTTAAAATTTAAGAAGTTGTAAAATTTTGAAATTTTCAAAAAACTTTGATGTGGCTCCATTAGTGCCATGTGGATGAAGGCATGATGTGGAGGTACCACGTGTACAAGGAAGTGTGATGTGGACCAGCCATGTGGAATCCATGTATAGGTGGTGACACCAAGATGGGCTAATTGCATGGGTGGTAGTCACATAGGATAAAGAAGGATCATTATATGTTGTGGGTGGTCCAAATTAAATCGTTAATATTTGATCCTTAATCTTTGATCGTTAGATCGTGATAGTTTGCACAAAAGGAGATGATCAAACCTTATAGAAATGGCTGATCACATGAATGATAGAGACTAAATTGTGCATATTTGATCATTAGATCATGACCATTTGTGCAAAAGGAGATGATTCTACCGTATACAAGGGGGTGATCATGCGAATGGTTGAGATTAAATAGTGCATCTTTGATCATGCAATCACGACCGTTTGTGTGAGGTAAAGTGATTGGAGGCTAATAAGGATACCTTTCATGTGAATAAATAATATTTGATCGCACATGTTCCATCGTGCAATTATGACCATTTGTGCATGAAAAGAATATCCTACCTTATTCCAAGGGGTACTTGTGAATGGCCCAGATTTTATCAGAATCAAGATCGATAGTGGAGATTGATCATGGTGATTAAAAAAATCGCGATGGCATGGAAAAGGTCGAGGATGAAACAGAATCCCTGGCGATGAAACTTGGGAGCCGATACCACAGGAGAATTGACATGTCATGCCATGTCAACAAAAAATAGAAAAATTATTAAAAATAGTTGATACTAAAAATTTATTTGGCCATAACAAGAGCATAATTGCTCATAATTGGGTGAAACTAGTGGAATTATGAAGCTTTTTATGGAGTTGATAGAAATTCCATAGAGTGACCTGAGCCTCTTCCAATCTATTTTTTTCAAAATTTTGAAATAGGGATTTTTTAACACTGGTACCCAGAGGATGGATGGGGGACCAGATTGGGCTAAAACATTTATAGTGACGCTAATTTATATATGTAATAAGTTGGGTGGTAATTAGTGAAATTCCAAAGGGTGTGAAGTGGATATGTTGAAGAAGGCCAAAATCCACTATTTGGGCATGTGCAAGGTTGATTTTTGAAAATTTGGAGGCAAAAGTAACCCAAGAACTCATAACTAGAAATTTTTCTAATTTCAACATTTTTCCTATTCATCAATCTAAACAAATTTTATTAGAGGTGATATTTCTAGAAATTCTTAGTTTGTGAGATAGCCACTTTTAGTGAAAATTCCAAGTCTTGAAGAATTGCAGAAGTTAAAAGTTGAAAATTCCATAATTTTAGAAAATATGAATGGGGCATCAGATTTGCATGTTAGACATGTCTGGGTACTCATAATCATATGGGATATCAACACCCTATTCAATGTGTTTTCTAGTTCTTTACAAATTTTATTTTGTGGGTCTTAAAATTTTGTCCTTTAGAGAAAGTGCATCTATAGGAATGGTGTAAAATTGGGCAATATTGTGATTTTAAAAGAGATGTAACTTTCAGCTATGATATAAGAAATGAGCATGGGTATAATCACTAGAAATAGGATTAGTATGAGAATAATCACAATGAATCCAATAATTAATCAATGCTTCTTATCTTTCTAGACATTTAATAGAAAAGGGACCTATAGTGTAATTTGAAAAAAAATGTCAAATGGGTATTTTCCATAATTTTTCTGTATGCATGAAATTTTTATGAAATGCTGGAAAAGGGTTTATCCAATAGATTTAATGATTTGAACACATTATAGATACATGTCTACATTATTTATAATCCAGATCAAATTTCAAAGCAATATTGAAGCAGCAAAAATGGAAGATGGTGAAAACCCCCACAGTCATGAAGAGGAGGTTAGAGGTCTAAATACCAGTGTGGGAAATGGTGAGACAAAGTCTAATGGGAATAGAATAAACAATAAACCAATAGATCCAGTTGATACCATGAATAATTTGAATATGGAGCCGTAAACTTGTAGAGTGGACAATGAAAGAATGTTAAATGCTCATGAGCAACAAAGTCAATTGAACACTCAACTCATGCAAAGCTTAAACCTATTACAGAGAAAAATGTAAGTTGGATTGGTTTCATGCCATTAGAAATAATATAGGGGAATTTCAAATAAGATATCCCATAAAAATTCCATACACTTTAAGAGTTCTACCGGGGGTCATAGGCATCACTATTCATCACCTCATTAATATAGGAGGCCATATACAACTGAGGATTTTAGCATCATCCCATAAATGTCTTCAGTTAAGCATCATAAAAGGAGAAATGTGGAAGAATTATTGCAAGGGGAGTTGCAACAGATCAAGCCCCCTACTTTTGATAGTGAGAAAAAGAAGGGAGAAGATGTCGATTCCTAGTTATTTGGGATGAGGAAATATCTTCAATTGCATAATTATTCTTCAAATATGGAAGACAAAATTGTCATTTATAACCTCTAGGGAAAGGCTTCCATGTGGTGGGATCAGTTAGTTGAAGTGAATCATATCAATGAAAAGAAATTTTCATGGAAGTAATTCAAAAAGTACTTATAGCAGAAGTACCTATATGAACATTACTATAAGAGGAAAATGGACGAGTTCTTTAGGCTCAAATTGGGATCCATGAGAATGGAGGAATATGAGAGGAATTGTTTTGGAGTTCCTGAGGTACATTGGGTTCATTAAGGAAGAGAAGGTAAAAATCCAAAGGTTCTTGAGTGGATTTCCTTTATTTTGTAAAGACAAAATTCAGTATGATGAACCGAAGACCCTTGAAGAGCCAATCAGAGAGGACAAGCACTTGTATGTTCAAAGAAAAGAAAGGACATATGTTTATAATTCTTGGAGAAATAAGAAGAGATATGAGTAAGATCAAAGGAAGAAAGGATTCAACCCTCTATTCATAAGGAATCAACAAAATTCATTTTAATAGAGTAATCCAAATCGGAATGGAACAAGGATGGCATAGTTTCAAGGAAAAAGGATGAATTAACAAATCAAATGTTGTGGATGTGAAGGAAGTCATTTGTATAAGGAGTGTCCTCAAATGAGATGTAGAATGAGGAAAGTGCATAACATACAAGAAGCTAGTACAATGGAATATGTGGCTAGAAATATCTCGATAATTTATGCAACTATGGTCAATTGATAGGTAGATTTCTAGCCAAACATGATTGAGGTTGAAGGTAAGATTGCCAATCAACCTATTGCCATTCTAATTGATTTTGGAGCAAGTCATAATTATATTTCTCCCGATTTGGTTGTAGTATTTCATTTAAAGAGAATCAAGCATGAAAATATTGGATGGTTCAGCTGGTTACTAGAACAAAGAGGAAAATCAATGAGTTGGTAAAATATCGTCCATTAGACATGAATGGAATTAATATTATTGTAGATCTAAACGTAATAGCATTGGGTTAATATGATGCCCTTATTGGGATGGACTAGTTAGATGCACACCATGTGGTATTGGATTATCATAACAAGTCCTTTACATGTTTGGATGAAGAAGGATAATAAAAGACATTCAAAGGAATTCCAAGTCCTATTACCATAAGAGAAAGTTCATCTTTGCAGTTGAAGAGATGTGTTGGGAAGTGATGTGAATTATATATACCTCATGTGGAAGATATGGAAAAGAGTAAAGTTCCAAGGTTACAAGAATTTTTAGTATTATAAGAATTTGAAGATGTGTTTGAAGAAATACCCGTTTTACCACCAAAAAGAGATATTGACTTGGATATTAATTTGGTGCATGGAGATGCCCCAGTTTCTAAAGTGCCATATAGAATGAGTACATGTAAATTTAAAGAGTTATAGATGCAACTTGAAGAATTATTGAAGAATGGGTACATACTCCCAAGTGTGTCTCCATGGGGAGAACCAATATTTTCTGTGAATAAAAAGGATGGTACTTTGAGGTTATGCATTGACATTAGGAAGTTGAACAAGGTTAATGTGAGGAATAAATATCCTCTTCCTAGAAGTGATGATTTATATGATCAACCAAGAGTAAATATTTTCTCAAAAATAGACTTGATTTCAAGTTACCATCAAGTAAGGATAAAATAATATGTCATTAGCAAGACAACCTTTAGAACTAGATATGGTCATCATGAGTTTGTAGTTGTACCATTTGGGTACAAATGCACCATCTAGCCTTATGTGTTTGATGAATGGTATATTCATGAAGTATTTAGATAAGTTTGTCATTGTATTCCTGGATGAAATTATTTTTTATTCGAAATCAAATGAGGATTATAACAAGCATTTGAGATGGTTCTTCAAGTGCCAAGAGAACATCAGGTTTAACCTAACCTGAGTAAATGTTATTTTTAAGAGAAGCGGATTCAGTATTTCGGACAAATTATTTCTGAAGAAGGAATATAAGTAGATCCAGTGAAAATTGAAGCCATTATGGGATGGCATACACCCAGGAATGTATCAGAGGTAATTTTATTTATGGGATTGGTTACATATTATAGGATATATATAGAAGGATTCTCAAAAGTGGCACAACCAATTACATCCTTGTAGAAGAAAGGAACCAAATTTGATTGGAAACCCAAGTGTGAAGAATTTTTTCAATGATTAAAGAGATGGATCGCTAGTACACCAATTCTTAATATTGTTCATCCAAAGAGTGAACTTGTGGTATGACAAATGCTTTCCAGGAAGGAATCGATGGAGTCCTTATGCAAGATGGATATGTGGTTTGTTAAGAGTCCATAAATATCAAAGAGCATGAAAAAAAGTATGTTACTCATGACTTGGATATTTCTACCATTGTGTACATATTAAAAGTGTCAAGGCATTATCTAATGGACAAAAAATTTGAGCTAAAAGAAAATCATGGTGGGATGAAATGTTTATTTGAGAAACAAACTTTTAAATGCTAGATAGTCCAAATGGATGGAATTTCTATGTGAGTTTGATTTGGATACATAACACATTAATGTAAAGAGAAAAAGGTTGTTGATTCACTCGGTAGAAGAGTACATGCAATGAACGGTACAACCATTAGCATGTGCAAATCAGAATTAAGAGCCGGAATTCTTGAGGCTGTTATTTCAATCAGCATTATCTTCATGTAAAAGGACTAGAGTCATGAAAATGTACAACATAAATGTAAAGAATACATGTTGGAAAAAGATGGGATTCAAATGAATAATAATATAATTTATATTCCTAATTCTATTGAATTAACAAAGCTAGTAATGCGTGAGATGCAGAAGGTTCCATATGCAGGACATCCTGGATATCAAAATATTATTGCATCAGCAAAAAGTCTATACTTTTGACTAGGAATGAAGAAAGACATTGATGAATATTTAGAAATATTAATGGAATGTTAGATAGTAAGGTTAGGCATGGAAATATAGCAAGATTGCTTCATCCATTGTCAATACTAGAATGGAAATAGGATGTGGTGACAACTAATTTCATCACCAAATTTCCTAGGACAAGAAGACAACATGATTCAATCATGGTAGTGGTGGACAAGTTTGAAAATCCCTCCCACTTCATTCCAATCAATTCAAATCATAAGGAAACTAACATAACATAAATTTATATGAAAGATATTGCAAGATTACATGGAATACCCAAGGAAATTGTTTCAAACTGAGATCCAAAGTTTATTTCAATTTTTTGGAAATGGTTATTTAAAGGATTTGGGAAAAATATGAATATGAGTACAACATATCACCCATAGATAGATGGGTAGATTGAGAGAGTTAATTAGGTTATTGAAGATATGATCATAATATATGCGATGGATGAGCCATCCAACTGGGAAGTTTACTTGCATTTGGTGGAGTTTTCTTATAATAATAGATAGCATGCATCTTTGAAGATGATTCCACTGAATCCTTATATGGTAGAAAATGAAATACTCCAATCAATTGGGATAATCCATTAAATGTAGTTGTAATTGGGTAAGAATTGATTAAAGAAATGGAAGAGAAAATGGTTAATATCAAGCAAAATTTGAAAATAACACAGGACATGTAGACAAGGGTAGAGTAGCAAGATAGTTTAGAGTTGGTGAGCATATGTATCTAAAGTTTAGACAAACGAACAGTTTTATGAATATTGGGATATGTATTAAACTAGTGCCCAGATATTGTGGGTTGCTTGAATTATTAGCTAGGATAAGGCCTATTTCATATGAGCTTGCATTTCCTACTTGCATAAAAGTGAATGATCTGTTGATCATCATAAAACACATGCCAATTGGTGACATTATCAGGTATCGTGGGCTTGAAAATAAGTTCAATCGAAAAAGTATTAGGGGCAAAATTTTCAGCAAGTATCAACTAATTGAAAGCTATATTAGCTAATAGATCAGTTTCTTGATTCCATGCTCTAGGAACTAAACTAATATTAAAAGCTAAAAATTTTGAGATTAGTTTCCATGCCTCAAGTTGATAACTAATGAGATGAGGTGAAACACAATGAATGCAATTCTTTACCTGTTTGATAGTTATTTCTGAATCTCCAAATACTTTTTTCATTTTCACGCCAAGATCAATGGCCTTTTTAATACCTTGGATTAATGTTTCGTATTCTGCAATATTATTAGTACATTCAAATTGTAATAGACAAGAAAGAAATCTCTTCTTACCTATGGGATCCAATAATAAGCATCCAGATCCAACACTTTCTTTGTATTTGGATTCATTGAATTAGAGAGACTAGAGCTCATCATTAGGATAAAAAGAAATACTATTAACATTATTTACAAAATTTACAGAATGATCAGGCATAGTATTTTCGATGCAAAATACTAACTTAGATAGTTGTTTTGATCCTGCCAAAGGAGAAGGTTCAGATTTGAAATTTTCAAAATATGATTCAAAATCATAATTACCTAAAGTTGAATCACTACATAAAATAGGTTCAATAGGATTATTAATTACCATGACTGTATGTTTCATATACCGTTCTTTGTTGACCTGAATCTTGTTAGGATGACCATTAAGTGGCAACCACAGATGAGACCAATCTGTGGAAAAACAACCATTGAGGTTTCATGACCATTTCCCGCTTAAAAATAACCCATAAGCTTTAGAGATGTCTGCAACGACAATGTCATTTTCTTGGTGACCTCTAGTATCTAAGGATAATCTGATCAAAACATTTTTTAATTCACCTAAGACCTTAACATTGCTTTAGTCTAGTTAAACAACGTTAGTTTCAAAAGGTTTTAATTCATCATTAATTTTCTTGCAGATGGAGAGAGGGATAACATTTGAGGAGGTGCCTAAATATACCATGCAATTATGCACATTCCTATTAAAATTTTCAAAGGTTAACAAAAACATAGGAACATTTGATTTCTTACATGACGAAGTAGATTTGTCACAAATATGATTTTATCATTGCTAGAAAAATTAGCAGACTTGTGAGAATTTAGATTTTCCTTTGAAGGAGTAGGTTTTTTACCTTGATAATTTGCATTAAATTCATGAACAATTTTCTGTTGTATGAGGGGAATTTTAAGCAAGTAATATAAAGAAATATTTTCTTTAAGTTTCTTAAGATCTTCTACAGGATCATATTCCATATATAAAAAAGAAAATGTCTTACATGATTCTGCCTATTTTCTAACAACTGGGGTTGCACTCTTATTTTGGGAAGAAGTAGAAGGGCCTTGGTCATCAATCAACCCTTTGCTTGTCATGCTTTAAGGGTGCTATTTTGCAAAAACAGCTTGGTTATTATCTTCAAACTAGTCTTCATTTTCCTCAGAAAAATGGTCGATAGTTGGGGGAGGGTGATTTTGGTCATCCTCATCATTGTTTTTGTTTTTTCAGAACCTTCAGCTTGATCTTCAGAAGGTTGATCTATTATAGAAAAAAAGAGCCTGAAATAAATTTCGTAATTCTTCTAAATCCATCCCTTTAGTAAGAGTGTGAAGAACCTGCAATAATTAATTAATGAAAACACATGAAATAGAAGAAATAACAAAACTCATAATCACTTTTATATTGATCACAAGCCACTTCGAAGGGGCAACCTCCTTTGAGCAATCTCAATACAAATAACTTCACAGTGTCTTCAATGACCTTAACACACACTTATATACTAAGTCTATGCTCAATACTATGAGTCAAAACCATGGGACATATAATACTACGGGACAACTTACAAAGCATATGCGTCCAATACTATGGGTCAATACCATGGGCTAATATAAACTATGGATCAACAAATACTACGGGATGACTTACAAAGCATATGTGTCCAACAAAAATATACTAACAAAGTAAAGAGAAGGGTTGACACTGGTTCCTAACATCCCCTCTCCCTTAGAAAGAGCTTTTTCCTCAAAGCTTTGGTTGGGGAAATTGATGCAGAATCTGAGTGAGTGGTTCCCCGGTAGCATCCTCTGGTTGCATTTCAGGCCACTGATGCCTTTCGAGTTTCAGGGAGGATTGCTTGGAAGGTTGTAAATGAAGAAGAACCATATCAGCTACATGAAAAGTGCGCTCAGAATGGTGTTGATCAGCTTGTTGTTGCAGTCGAATTCTGGCCATGTGAATATTGTCTTGCAGAATGAGAAGAATCTGATCGCAGTTTCAAAGAACCGAGTCAATTGCCTAAACTGGGGAGCTACTAAGGGTGTATGGAAGAAGAGCTAGTGGTGTCTTTCCATAGACTGCTTCATATGGTGTCCTTTTAGATGTGGTATTGTACCACCAAAGCGCTTCTAAGAAATCCATAGAAATAGTTGGCCCAATTTGTGTAGGGATGGGAAAGGGTTTGAGCAGTCCTGAAAGGAGTGTCATTTCACCCTTGTTGACCTAGAAAGTATCACAGTCAGCCACCATCTGTTGAATTGTCATTTTCAGCCCCTTACAAAAGAAGCTACATTGTTCCTGGTCATACATTTTGAAGAACCCAGAGTACCCTGTTGTTGAAGAAGCATGGAGTTCATAGAAGAGATAGCCTTGTTGAACACATTGCAACCAATTTGGAACAAGCAAAGAAATAGCTGTAAGAGAAACTAGGTCATCAATTGTGCGATAAGGAGCATCTGCCACCATATTGTCCTTACCCTTATTGTAAGTGATCGCATAGGGATAACCCATGAGTTGGATAACCCATTTCAGGTGTGTTGGGGAGGAGACCCATTGTTCCAGGAAATTTTCCAGACCCTGGAGATCAGTCTTGATGTAGAAATAATTCCCTAATAGGTATGGATGACACTTCTGTACTGCATGCAAAATAGCCATCATTTCCTGCTAAGAGGTAGATGCGGCTAAATTCTTACCGGAAAGGTCTCTTGAAGGCAACAAGCTCATTAGTTCAGCAAAGACACCTGTATATCTATCCAAGGAAGTAGTGGAGACTGTTGATGGGTGCATCTGAATGGAATGGAGCTGAGTGATGACACCATGTGAACTCTTCTTAAGGATTTTTTCCAAGCGATGTGAATTAATGATGCAGAGAGACCCTGGTTGTAAGCCCTTAAATTTGTGTTGTGCCCTATTGATTGAAAACTGCATCCAAAGTTCAGCAAAATCCCATAAGATGGGGCCAAGTGTGCATAACCATTGAACGACCAAAACCACATCACATCCACCTAAGGACAAGGCAAACATGTCAAAGCGCAAGTTATAATCTTCCATAGAGATACGCACATTGTGACACTTCCCCTTGCAAGGTAAGGTGCCCCCATTGGCAACCATGACTTCAAAGTGGGAGCAACGATGGACAAAACAATCAACCTGTTTGGCAATCCGAGGGTCAATGAAGTTATGAGTGCTACCAGAATCAATGAGTATGGTAAGAGGGAGCTTCTTGAAGTATCCCCTGACCCCCATTGTTTGTGGGGTGGTGACGTTGGTTACATCATGGAGAGAGATCTCAGGTGCGTCGTCCTGAGATGGGGTGTCAACAGGCGGGTACTGAATTTCAACCTGATCATCTACTGTATCTAGAGCTTCTTCACCAAGTTCAGAGGCAGGCGGAGAATCCACATCCAAGAGATAGAGCTTTTGTTAAACACATGTATGTCCCCGAGTGAATTTCTCATCACAATTATAACAAAGCCTTTTTTCTTGGTGTGCCTACATCTCTGTTCCATACAAATGCTTGATAGGAGTTGGTGGAGAAGCAGGCATTATGGGAGGTCGTTGGGAACCCATATTTCTGAAGGGAACAAAGGTGGGTTTGGAGCATTGTTGAGCTACGATCTTGTCCTCGGCCAGCTTAGACAACCCTAGGAATTCCATCATTGTGTTGGGACAGAACATTTTGACCTCTAAGCGGATTTCATCCTTGAGACCACTGATAAAACAACTCCTGTAGAATTCATCAAACAATCCTTCTGTGTGATTGGCTAGTTTCTCAAATTCCGTCTGATACTCTCTCACTGTGCCAGTTTGGTGAAGTTTAGTGAGTGCTCTTGTGAAGTTGTCAAAAGCACTAGGACCAAATCATGGCAAAAGGAGTTGGCAAAAATCTGTCCAGTTTGGCTCGGGATGAGCTTTGATGTACCAACGGTACCATTGAAGGGCTTCCTGTTCCAAATGAAAGGATGCAAGTGGAACTTTCTGGACATCAAAAGTATAATGCAGACTGAAATATTGTTCTTCTCAGTATATCCATCCAGTTGGATCAATACCAATTAAGCGAGGAAAATCAAGCTTCGGCCCACGAAAATTGCTGCAAGAAGAGAACCCGGTGGCTGCAAACGATTCTGGCTATCAGTTATTGTTCATGGCTGAATGCTGAAGATGGAGGTTGAGAAATGTTTCATCCAGATCTTGGAGTTTGGTTTGGATGGCTACAGGTGCTTCCTCCATGGTTTTTGCTCCTGCGCAGGTGACAACCACAACCAGGAGTATATTTCTTTTTTTTTGGGGGGGGGGAATGGATAAAAAAACACAAACAAAAACTTATTTAGTAAAGGAAAATTTGGATTTGGGAAAAACTCAGATTGGGAGTTGGGATTTGACTAGGATTTGGACACTTTCTGATGGACAGGGAGGCAAAAAATGGGGATTTCAAAAGCGGGGTGAAAGAATGAGAAAATTTGGTAGAGAGAGACAAAGAAGTAGAATTAGGAAAGGAACACTGTGGCAAAATTTGAAGGCGTTTGCGTGAAAATTGAAGGAGTTATGGGAAACCCTAAAAATGGACAAATGTGGGATTTCTGGTCTTGGGAAGTGGAATTTGGGATAGGGTATTCAGGAATGAAATATTCAGAATGGAATTGCAGGTTTGTTAGTGAAGTTTCAGGGAAAACAGAGTTGAAAGAAGGGAGATATGGCCGAAAAATAGGATTTTTTTTTTCTTTCAAAAATCGATCGGCAACGGCGGTGCGAAAGGGATCTGCAACAGATGGATCTGCGATGGCGCGGAAGGGATCGAAAAATGGTTGGATCTGAAACGACAACTGGATCTGGAATGACTTTCAGAATAGATTTGAAATGGCTAGATCTGGAGTGGAAGTGATCGGCAACAGTTCAGCTGAAAATAGATATGGACCCTAGGTATGTGCCGCTTCCTATCGGTTCAGGGGATTCACTCGGCCACCAATGCTGTCTAACGACTTGCATATTGCGGAAGTACCCCTCACTCCATGTTTCAGGTAAAACTAATAACCACTTTGCCACAAATGACAGCTCTTGGTTTACCTCACGGGTGGGAACTAGTCAATTGGGTAGGGGTCGTTTCTCTTTTTGCTGGCAGGTCCTCTCAATGGGCCAGCTACTTTGCAGTTCTTGTGGTACTCCTCACAATGAGTTTTAGGGCTTATACCCAAGTACTTGCCACAGTTAAGCGGATAGGGATTATTCCCAGATCCGAACTTGCAACAGATGCAAAAAAAAAAAATTGGCAGAAATTCCACCCAACGAGCCCAAGAAAGTGCTCTAATACAAGATGTGAAGAATTTGCAATAATTAATTAATGAAAACACACGAAATAGTAGATATAACAGAACTCATAAACACTTTTATATTGATCAGAGGCCACTTCGAGGGGGAAACCTCCTTTGAGCAAGTTCAATACAAATAACTTCACGGTGCCTTCAATGACCTCAACACACACTTATATACTAAGTCTATGCCCAATACTATGAGTCAAAACCATGGGACATATAATACTACGGGACGACTTACAAAGCATATGCGTCCAATACTATGGGTCAATACCATGGGATAATATAAACTATGGATCAACAAATACTACGGGACGACTTACAAAGCATATGCGTCCAACAACAATATACTAACAAAGTAAAGAGAAGGGTTGACACGGGTTCCTAACAAAGAGGAACTTGTTTGTCCTGTGAATTCTGGAATGTCTTTTTGAAAGGGAATCTAGGAAAATTTCTATTTGAGGAACTTTCTCCTACATTTCTTTTAATGTCAACAACCTCATTTTCTATCTTTTTCAAGGCTTTATTCAGGTTACTAGGATCGATATCAGGTTGCTCTATTTTTAGGAGGAGGGGTTTGGATTGTGTTTTAGGTTTCTTTTTGGATGTTGAGGGTTGATAACTTTTAGAACTATCTTTTAAGCTAATAATATCCTTCTCAACCAAGATATCCTCGTCAAATGCTTGTTGCATAATTTTTTTGTGGGACCTTTTGACCCACATGGCATCATCATGAGGAAGGGCTCTAAGGTAATAGGAAATTTGGAGACTTTCTATTGGCATAGAATCTTCAAGAATCTTATTTTTCAAAGTCAAGAATCTCTGGTTAAAATCCTTGACTCTCTTTTGGATCCATTTTCATCCTAGAGAGTTCCATTACTAAATCTTCAGGAGTTTTATCATCTACTTTTTTTCTAAAAATGTCATTTTAAATTGACCGCATGAAGTTATGCTACTAGTTGGTTGAGAAAAGTACCAATTTGATGCTTTACCTTCAAATCTATAAGGAAACACTCTACAAACCATATCCTTATGTTCTACACTTCTTAATCTGACCCCTAACATAAAAAATTTAATGTGGTCATTTGCAGGATGTCTTGTATCAAGGTCAAATCTAGGTAACCATTTCTCCAGATTTTTTGGTAAGGGATGTTACTTCCCAGGAACAACCACTGCATCCCTATCAATCCATTTTCTATTCTGATTTTGATTATGAGCCATATGGGATGAACCTCGTGGTGGGTTAGAGCTAGGAAAAGGTTGACCTTCCTGATCTTCTAAAGATTATTCCTCGGATGAAATTTTATGAGGGGAATCTAAAGGAGATTCAGGTGGTGAAGGTGGCTATAATGGCCCTCCTGATCCAAAAATCAGCTGAGGTTGAAGAGGTGATAGAGTTTCATCAAAATGGGAGTTAATATGATTTTTATTCTCTTCCTGTAGCTAGTGTTTTCACACTAGCTCGTGTCGAAGAGCACCTACTAAGGATTCAGGAACCCTTAGTAGCAGTTCATGTAAATGGGTAAAAACCAATAAATAAGCAAATGATAACTGATATATGTGAATGCAAGAATGAAAATAAAAACTAAACTAACTAACTACTGCAGTAATAAACCAAGTAGGAACCCATGAATGAAAATTTGATTTTCTGTATTAATGTGTAAAAAATGATTTACAATATAAGGTTACCTCAAAAGATGAGGTTGTGGGAGCCCTTGCAACTATACCTTGAGTAGTGCACCACGTCTCCAGAGTTCCTTTCTCTTCTCTAATTGCTCAATGGGTTGGCGAAGTTTCAACAAAATGGGCACAAAAGCTTAAAATGGTGAGCTAGAGTGTTGTAGGAAATTGGGCAACATAAGGGTATGAAGAGTGAATGATGTGTGAAATGGGGGGCCTCCATCACCTTTTTATAGCAATTTTGGGTGGTGGAGTATTGGCCCATGGTTTTGGGTAACCAGTAGTATTGGTTTATGGTATTTGATATTTTTCCTCTTTTCTTTTCTTTAGGGATTTTGGACCCTTTGTTTAGGGTTTTTAACCTTTCTGAAGGACTTTATTTATTTTTTGAGGGAAATAATGAGTTTTTTTCCCATTTGGTTTCCAATTTAGGGTTTTTTGGGGTTTTGGAGGCCAAAAATGTAGGAAAAGTGGACAAGTGGGTTATGTGACTAGGGAGATGAGCCAGTGAACAATTTTTGGGTGTTAAAAGATTGCCCCCTAATGTGTAAGGGAAGGAGTTCATCGTATGGCCGATAGAAATCATAGGTTTTGTATTTTTCCAGGGGTATGAGCATTGTGATGGCAAAGAGAAAAAATTGGTTGGAGTCTGGAACACATGCTCCATACAAACTGCAAAGGAAAAAAATGGAAATACGTGACCTCAATAATGAATGAGGAATAATCTCAATATATGGACGAGGTGGGCATACCCATGTTCGTATCAAGATATAAAAATAATAATGAGGCCCAAAAGGGGGCTTGAATAATACATAGAGAAATGATGTGTACATCATAATGGTCTAGAGGGGACACAAATATGGGACATACTCATGGTCCAACCATGACTGATCTGAAGAACTGATACGTGGGAATAATGGCATCCATACTGAATGTGGTTCCATAACACTTGATGTTTTGTTGGAGCTAAATTTGTCCAACAACTATATGGACTCAATGAATGAGAGTCAAAATCTCATAGGTACATTGAACTGCATCTGAAACGGATACTTGAGGAAGGACATAACTGAAGGGATTCCGACACTGTCGCCAACGTAGCTCGGATATCCGTGGGAAGATACAACTGGTGGGTTCCAAATGGACACACCAAGGTGCTAGATTCAGGGGACATCCGGGTTCTTCAACCAATAACTAAAGGGACCAATACCCTCCACGAATCTCAATGGTGCGATGATGGTGTTGAAGTTGAGCACATGAGAAACAACCATTCTAAGAGGCACTAAGGACTCCTCTCAGATGGTCCGTAGGCACTCACCACTAATGGAGATGAGTCCAAGGTACAGGGACCTATGGGTCTATCCTCTGGAATAGATGTGTTGGCATTGACATAGGGAGACCTTCAACTACCAAGGAAATGATGATTCCTTGATAGGAGCATGAGGGGTACAACCAATAGGTGATAGTACTGAATGTGAGACAGAAATACTATGGGGGGGGAAATGGAGGGGGCAGAGTTGGGGGGGACTAAAACTTCCTTTGTTCAGAGTATGATGGCAAGGTTGACCTAGCAGCATATGAAACTGACTGTAGGGAAGGGGATCATAGGTTAAGGGACCAAGGATTGTGACTGCAATGGGGAAGACTTAGGGGGGAAACTAATGAGTGATATCAGGAGACTCTAAGGGTGACACATCGCAAAATAATCTGAACAAAGGAGACCATGGTGGGGGTGTTGACATAATGGGTAGGACTAGATTTGATTTGTCATGGCGTCGAGAGGCACCATTTGGGCCTTCTTCATGGTTTAAGGAGATCAAAGAAGGGATAGAAGTGTGCTCAAAATGGTAATGTCGTGTGGATTGGTACGATCCCAGGACAGTGCGCGCTCATGGGTGCTTTCAATTTTAAAAAGTCTAAAAGCGATAAGAAGACTCTGAAATGGTGGGAGGTACCATCGTGTGGACTTATATGATTCCGGGATGGTGAATGCTCATGGTTGCTTTCAATTTTAGAGTCTAAAAATAGTAAGAAAACTCCAAGAGGTTCTTTTTCGTTTGTTAGTCTCCAAGGCCCGAAAAAGCATAAAAGTATGCAATGAAGAACTCTTCTAACCGATGTGGCTAGAGTATTCCTTTTTCATATTTCGTCTACCAGGTCCGGAAAAGGGTTAAACTTATACCAGATAAACACCCTTTCAGGTACTTTAACAAACATGAAAGGAAGAAAGATTGCTCGGTGATCTTTTCATTCTTTTAGGAGTCAGAAAAGAGCTTAACATAAACTTCCTAAGTGCCTTTTTCATAAAGGAATTGCTCGACCCAAAAAAGGGATACAAGTATACCAAACAAATGTAATAGCCGAGAAAGGAGGAAGTGTTCAATCAAGGGACAAATGTGAGAACCAATATACAAGGTGAGGGGGGAACACTAATGGGGCCTCCTTGGGGGTTGATGAATGGTGGAAAAATAACGCAAGAAATGTAGAATGGATGGAGAAGAGGGCTCATGGATAGGCCGTGATAAATAAAATGGAAAAAAATGACGATAACATATGTGGAACACAAATCAAGGTGGGGAGGGACATGGAAAAAATGTCTGAAAAAAGATTGAGTGAGAGAGAGCAGAAATCTCAAGCATCATCACAAGCACAAAATTATGAATCCAGTGGTGCATACGGTGTGGAAAACTGAGTTCATATGACCCCGAAATGGTCAAAGAAAAAATTAGGGGAAAATGGCTATAAATAGTAAAGGATCCCACCTCCACATGTCATTTTCACTGTGCAAATTGGGAGGAGTGTGGAGGTGTCCAGAAGAGGAAATTTTTATTTCTCTCAATCTAACCGGTGAAATTCAGTTATGGGACTTGCAGGTAAGTCTTGAAGTGATTTTGTATGCTTTTGATGTCTTTTGATTTGGATTTGGGTCTTTGGGGAGCCGTGCTAAGTAAAATTGGGGCACCACAACACCAAAGCATGATTTTCGAGAGAAATTGCGTGCTTTGGAGCACGACTCTTGGTCTTACAGTCGCGTTGTTGGGGCACGAATGTGGGTCCCACAACCACATGCTTCAAGCACGACAGTAGGCCCCATAGGCACTCTTTTGGAGAGCACTTTTCAAGAATAAAAATGCATTCCAGATCGCACCTGGAGGGGGAAAATGCACGCTTTGAATGCACCTTTCTGCCTCCATATGGGTGCGGCGATCCAGAGGAGATTGTTTGATCGTTTATATGGACCTGATGGGGGTTGTGTTTTCTTGTTAACAGGATTCCAAGGGTTATTTGGCGAGAGCATGATCTCGGGAAGCTGCGAGATGATATCCTGGACGATGAGGATTGTCAGGACTCGTTGGCTCATTGTGGGCTATTGAAGTTCGCAAAGGTGCCGCCAATGCATACAAGAAAGTTACTATTGAACAAGTTGGTGGAGATCTGGGACGTCAAGAAGGGGGAATTCATGATACAGGGGGAGTGATTAGACATATCATTTACAAATGTGTATTTCCTGACAGGGCTCCCGTGGTTGGGCATGATTTCTGACACCCAGTCGAGGAATCCAAGTGATGTGCCATGGAGGATTTGTTGGATTTCCATTTTTATGCCACAGTGTATGTGCATGACAATGTTATTCTGATTTGTGACATAGAGAGTCTTAAGACTCGGGCTATAGAAGCACTTGTAGTGCATATACTAGGGTCTAAGTCGCCCCAGAGGGTCTTAGGGGGGAAAGATTATGTTGGTTCAGCAGGAATTAGCAAGTACCTATTTTGGCTAGGGAAAGATGCATTTGACTATTGTTCGACGGGAGTTGAACAAGGTGAGTCGTACAAGAGGGGATTTTTGTTTCCCTTTATTCCTCTGCTCATTTTTCTTTGATCGAGTGTCGACGTTGCGACTGCATGGAGCAGTGCATGACAGAGGCCCCACTGAGCCACGAATGCGGCGATGGGGCGAGATGATGACTCACGGTGGCGGAGGTTTGGTGGTTGGTTTTTTACCCAGGAGTTATTTACTCAGTGGCGGTAGCTTTTGGTGGTGATTGAGGACTACCCTTATGCTAGGATGGACTACAGGGGGGATCAAGAGTTACTGCAGCCTCCTGGTTAGGCATGGGGACCAGATGGTATGTATTTTCTCAATTTACAGTATCATGTTTGGTATCCTTTGTAGAATATATGGTAGCTAGAATATTTGTATGACACTGAGACTAATGAGGTGTCTTTTATGTATAGATGTGGGACCACAGTCGCCGAGAGGATACCATGCTCGGAGGGGAAGAGTGGAGGGGGTATATTCTCCCACACGTGGACACCGTCGATAGCGCAGTGCTTTGACGATGTTGGATACGCTATGGGGTGGGATTGATCACCTCCTAGATGGGGTGTTGGATGATGGCTGGAAGTATCTGGACCAGTTCCTGATTGATATTTGCTACAGCACTCCATAGGATTCGAGACTAGTGATGTGTAAGATAGTGATGGCGGCTAAGGAGGTCAGGGCCATGGCGCAGGGTGATTCCCCATACGATGATGAGGAGGAGGAGTCTGATTCTGAGGAGGAAGAAGAAGAGGAGGAGGAGGATGACGACGAGGAGGACGGCGATGATGGGATGACTCAAATGAGTAGGTAGTTGATGGAACTATTCCCTAATGCAATGAGCATGGGGAATTTTTTGTACTCAACTTGTATTTTTATGATGGGGAAGTTGTTGGGGCTCCCCGATGTATTGATGTTTATGTTATGCTGTGGACACTATGACATTTTATGATGATATGTATATATACATGCACATGGATGCAGTTTATGATGATGATGGTCTTCTTTTTGTTTTTATGATTTTATATTCGTATATGATGTATATATGCATGTGGATGGTAGGATGATGCATTTGTATGGTTTACTTCCTACATTTTGTGATTGATGTGCTAGTCTAGAATATTATTTTCCATTTGGTCTACAACACTATTTTGATTTCGTGGCACATGATTGAATGTAATGGATTCAAACTGTCCGATCATTTGTCTAGTGCACAGGAACTTGATAAAAAGGAAAGGATCCTGTACCTAGTAAAATTTATTGAGTTGAGCGACAAGAAGATGAGAGTCAAGAAACACACAAAGGTGACTTATTCCCATCTAGAAAGGAGCGGTCAATAGACTGGTCATAGCATTGCACATAGCCTGGTTATTGGTAGCAGCACCGATACACACTCTGTCGAGGTGGATCAACTCATGTGAGGGGGAATATAATATCCAAGCTGCAGAGGCAAGGTTTGGAGACCATCGACTTGCGTCGTTAGCGAAACTGACATAGAATGGTGGAATATGATCCATCTGTGGTCACGTACGGAAGCAAATTGTAAGGTTTTGGATGCAAAAGGTAGAAAATGAAAATAAGAGAAAACTATACAACACGGACTAGTAGGTCTGGGAAAAGTGTTAAGGGTAAAATCGTAGCTAGATTTTTCACACGAGCTCGTGTTTAAGAGAACCTACTAAGGATTCAGTAACCTTTAGTAGCAGTTCATGTAAATGGGTGAAAACCTGTAAATAAGCAAATGATAACTGATATATGTGAATGCGAGAATGAAAATTAAAACTAAACAAACTAACTACTGCGATAATAAAATAAGTAGGAACCCATGAATGAAAATTTGATTTTATCTATTAATGTGTACAAAATGATTTACAATATAAGGTTACCTCAAAAGGTGAGGTTGTGGGAACCCTTGCAGCTATATGTTGAGTAGTGCACTAGGTCTCGAGAGTTCCTTTCTCTTCTCCAAATGCTCAATGAGTTGGCCAATTTTCAACAAAATGGGCACACAAGCTTAAAATAGTGAGCTAGAGTGTTGTAGGAAATTGGGTAACATAAGGGTATGAAGAGTAAATGATGTGTGAAATGGGGGGCCTCCATCACCTTTTTATAGAAATTTTGGGTGGTGGAGTATTAGCCCATGGTTTTGGGTTACCAGTAGTATTGGTTTATGGTATTTGATATTTTCCCTCTTTTCTTTTCTTTTAGGGATTTTGGACCATTTTTTGAGGGTTTTTAACCTTTTTGAAGGACTTTATTTATTTATTGATGGAAATAATGAGTTTTTTGCCCATTTTGTTACCAATTTAGGGTGTTTTGGTGTTTTGGAGGCCAAAAATGTAGGAAAAGTGGACAAATGGGTTATGTGACTAAGGAGATGAGCTAGTGAACAATTTTGGGTGTTAACACTTCCGGTTTGAAAGTTGAGTTAGGCTCAGCTTGGTATTTTGTTAAGGTATTGTGCAATATTGGCTTGATATTATGCAACCATGTGAAGTCTTACACCAATACAATGTCTAAAGGATTAGTGTCCACTCTTGGAGTACCTTCTGTGTTCTATTGTAACCGACTCACTAATCTCTCATGTATTTCTCTGCTTCTTTCTAACCATGACTGATTCCTATCCATAACTCGATGTGAACTCTCAATGAGCTCTTGGAATTGGTGATCAGTAGTTAAAGGGGTAGAAAGAGAGATATTATTCTAAGGACAAGTGGATTGTGAAGTGGTGTGCAAACTAACTTTGGTTGAGAATCAGTTATAATCATCGATGAAATGGGAGTATTAGACCGACTGCGAGTTTCTATCGGAGAACGAGTAGGAGGAGGTTTGGTCTGATTACGTTTATCCATTAAGTTGCGGAATTCCCTCTTTCTAGCTCCATTTTTTTTACCAAAATATATGCATTATTGTCAACAAGGGGGTGGAAACCCGGTCCAGTAGTATTTAACAACTTCCAGCCATTTGGTGTAGCTATACCCAATGGGTTTAACATATTCGATAGCCAACTAAAACTATCCTAACCTAAATACAAAACAAAATTAACCTATGCTAAAAGTGTTACTTGGCAAGTCCCAGGAAAGACCTAAAGTTTTTATGAAAAATATAACAAATTGAAATTTTAAACAAAAGATATGAACTTGATGAAATTTAAACTACTTACTGGATTTTCTAGTAAGCATACATAAAAACCAAAAAATGGCCACTACGACACTATCATTAAAAATCAAACAAACTTAAGTCCTATAACACACCTAAAAACACTAAGATACTCAAGAAAATCACACAAAGTATACAATCAAAGAAACACACCAAGATATATATATAGAGAGAGATAGATATGTTATCTAATGAAATATTTAACCTGGTAATTAAAAGAATCCTATCATTTTCTTGTTACAGCTGAAAAGATTTACTAAAACAAGGAAAATAAATAGTATGCCACGAAGTTCAGAATTTTCTTCAAACAAACAAAAACAAAACCAAATCTTACTTGAAGATAGTCTTAATTTGCATAAGGCACAGATTACTTCAATTGCAATTTTGCCTAAAATTATACTTGTAATCTATTTAGATCAACACACACTTTAATGATCTGATTTCATGCAAGTCATAGATCGAAAGGACTTTTTCTTGTATGCTATAGATAACAATCAAAACAGAACCAGCATAAACCCTAGTTTGTATTGCAAAAGTGAATTGAGATAACATACCAAATAGTGTAAACCATTTTAAACTTTGTTACCACCTCCTCCCGAACAAGAATCTAAGGTTAAAGTGATATGAACTTCATAATCAAGATTAAAAACACAGTTCGAGCTTAGATAACAAAGTCTAGAAACACAATGAACAATTAGAAAAGCATAAAAAAATCGGTATACATGTAGTAGAATGCATTCATCCACAAATAAAACCAAAGGATTATGACGATAATAAGATTGTATTATGTTTAAAAAATGACAGGCATACACTAGTTTTCCCAAAATTGAACCCCCTGAGACAGTCTACCTCATCCTCTTTATAGAATAGAGACTCATGATTACACTCCAAGTACATGGAAAAATATTTTCCAAAAATGAGGAATCTATATTGAGCTAAGTACAATTGTCCTTTAAATTAACGACATTGGATAATCCAAATCAACTAAGATCAAATTCGATTGCATCCACTTTGAACAACTCGTCATTCAGTTGGGAGAAAATCAAGGAATTAATTAACTGCTTACTAGTCTTTCGCATTCCTATTTCCTTAGAATACTTTTCCACGAACTCATAATCCAGAAAATCAAGAGGAAGATGCTAGCTTTGACAAAATAAGATGTGTATAATATCTGCAAATAAAAAAAAACAATAATTAAAAATTAAAACAAACAATATCACAAAGTAGCTGCTGAATTTTAATTTTCTGAAGCTACTTTTTATTAATTGAAATTGAAAATGCAAAACAGAATTAAAAACTAACTAATAAATTTGAAAGTAAAAAATAAACAAAAAATACCTATGAACACAATATATAGAAATAAAAGAAACCCTATCATTTATTTACTAGCACTTGGAGGATTAGAATGATCGGTAGTAACATAAATGTTGACTCCCGGTGTATGAACAATGGAACGATCTCGTGCACTAGCAATTTCATGTCTAAGTTGATCAATTTCAATCTAATGTTGTTGAACCAATAAATCCCTATTCTTGACTAATTTATGAATTTTGTTCTTATAGGACTGAAAAAAAAAACGTGGCTAGGTAAGCTATGGCAGGTGGACGATGATGGAGGTTAGCGGCATACATGGAACCAGTCCTATAACGAGCCAATACAACTCATCCATCGTGATATTTAACCAAGGATTTGATCGGATTCAGAAAAGACATCAGGTCTTAATCAAGGGTGAATTGGAGATGATATGTATTGGGCTGTAATTGATGGAACACTGCTAGATTAATGGATAAAACCACTGTCATGATGGTCCCTAACCTAGGTGTAGTTACTCAAATCACAGATTAGGTTAAGCTTTATCACCTTTGATGCATTAAAATTAACAATCAAATATTTAGATAATGATAGGTGGTAGGGATATAATATAAGTATGGTACCCCTTTCTTTCACGATCACCAGAATATAAACTTAGGATAAAACCGATTTCATTAAATAAGTTCGATCACAAAAACCCTTGTGACCATAACATTCATGATATAGAAATAAAGAATTACTTCAACAATACCAAGGTATTAATAGATCTTATTTTTAAATAAGTTCGATCACAAAAACCCTTCTGACCATAACAGTCATGATATAGAAATAAGGAATTACTTCAACAATACCAAGGTATTAAAAAAATAAGATCAAACAAATCAAATAAAATCATTAATACTCGGTAAAATTCATAAAATCGAATGAGATAGAATTGAATTTGAAGGTATTCATCACATGTGGAATTTTAAATTCCTCAGAAAGAGCTTGCAAATGGAGTCATGTTATTTTAAAACTTCCTCGAAATATACTGAGATTATAAAATGGAAAAGTTGTAGAATTGGTTAAATAAGTGAATTTGTGTTAAATGGACATCACCAACAGCTTACCAACATTCAAATATGAATCATGTTATCTTTATTCTCATCAAAATAAAAGGAAACCACCAGGCTCAAAGAAAAATAATAATTAAAAAAGTTAGTTTATTTAAACCAGGTTACTAAATCATAATACATCTAGATATAGAAATGAATGTATTATTCCAGAGATGATATTTTGAATTTTTGAATTCCATGCTTTCAATCATGGAATTCAAAATTAGATCACAATCTTAACCATGATATGAATACCTAGAAACCTATTCACATGATGAATACACCCTAATATCGTTCAATATACAAATGGTCCAAAGGTGATGGAAGAATATAAATCATTCTAACTGTATAGAGATATAAATAAACAGGAATCTACAACCAATATATTACGTGACATATTAAATTGATAATTGCAACATGTTGAACAAATTTTGAAGTGTGGGACCCATTCATTTTGTAAAATGAAAGGGTTGTTGTTGGTGGGGGCCAACATGTGTTTCTGCTCATTTCTATTTAATCTTATTTAAATGTGCTCCCATGGAATTTTTCATTCTACCTTAGTAATATAACAAAGAGACATGATATTTCCTTAAAATAATTTATCATTTTGGAACAAGTTCAATGCCACTTTATAGCTTAATGTATAGATTACTCCTTTAAGTAGTTATCCCCATGTATATCTCATTTCTCATCTCCAATTTTTTCATCATATCATGTTTATAGGAGTGGCCAAAACCCTTGAAGCTAATTCCTTTCAATTGTGTTTGCAACTACTTTTAAGTTTTTTGTGGGTGAGATCAACAAGAATAAGATGTACTTTTTCCTTTAATTCTCTCATTGTTTGTTGTACAGTTTCTTGTTACACTTCACTAGAACATCTCTTCAACAAATTATTTGAGTGCCCTATACCTTCACTTAACTCGATTATGCATTTGGGTCATCCAACAAGCACACAATAAAATTATTAATTGTTGTATTTTCTACATGCACATCACTTGACTTGAATGCATAATTGAATTATAATCACTATATTGGTTTGTGATAACAACAATCATTGCAAGCCACATATACACTTATATCTATGTGTGGCATATATACATTAATCCAAAAATAAGAGGAACATAATGACACTATGATATGTTTCTTATCAATTTTTATTACTATTTTTAAGTCATCAAGCCATATCAATACCAAAGAGCTACCAACCATAACTCTAAATTAACATGGAAAAGTTTGGTTGAGGTAGTTCTTACCAAATATAGAATGTGAGACACATGGCTTATGCAATCCCTCCCTTATTACGAGTATTTGGCCCTTCATGGTCACAAGGGATAGTGCAAGCAAGAGATATCAACTCGAGGGAAGATCATGTTATATTGAGCTTGTTTCTTTCATTGACTGCTCATTAGAAAATGATGTGCTGCTTTGTGGCTTGTTCATGTCACTTTAATAATGTTGTTTACTTTCCATAATGAAATTCCATTGTGAAGAGGATAAATGTATGGCTTTACCTTAAAAAAAATCAACCTTGCAATATCTATATTTTGTTGTAAGAAGGATTCAATTATATTTAGAAAGATGTTTGTACATATAAGATGCAATTACAAATTGAGATGTTCATCATTATAAATTAAAGTTACCTTCAACCCTATTACACTACCATGTGAGGGGTCAAATATTTTCTTCTACTTTTATTAAGAAATCATGCATGGAGTTTCTAGTCTTCTCCAAGGTAGATGGATATACATATAAGCTATATTTTTGTATTTTTAATATTTGAAGTTTTGTATATAGACTTTATTGTAAATTATGTTTTCATTTTCCACTTTTCATACCAAATTCATTTTAATTTTACCGTTTTCTTTTACTTTGCCTATGATGCTTTACCAAGTGAAAGGGACAATTTTATAATGAGGAAGGTCTTCATTACATCTATTTTGCTGCTCAATTTTACAATTCATTGCATCTACTTTACTTTTTGAGTTTTTTCCTTTCAGCGTACCATAACACAGTCTAAGACAATTGCTAGTATATGCTCTCGATCGATGAATCATAATTTCGTAGTAAATACAATGTGCATTATTTTTTTCTCACTATTATTAAAATTCATTCAGTTTTATATTATTTATGAAGAAAGTTCATAATCAATACCAATACTTACGTAGTATACCATGTTGTTGGTGAGTGAAGTCGTTTTTCCAGTCCAACCAGTCAAATCCAAAACATAGTAAGAAAAGTCACATTAAATGGTAGATCTATGAGCTTAGTCTAATATACTAGTTTCAAAAACATATTCATCCATTTTTAATAAAGGAAAGTCACATTAAATGGTAGATCTATGAGCTTAGTCTAATATACTAGTTTCAAAAACATATTCATCCATTTTTAATAAAGGAAAGTCACATTGAATAATAAATTTATGAGTTTAGTGTGATATCCTAATTTCAAAGTATATCCATCCGTTTTTAAATTAGTATTTATGAACTAAGTCAATAATCATACCAGTGGATTAATCAATTTGATATTCATATATTTTTCATTTAATATAAAAAGAATTTTACCATTTAAAAAATTAAATATTAAAATCTCAAAACATAAAAGCTACCAATTAAAAAGATATCGTATCACAAATCGCTCAATACTTTACTTTTATTTTTTATAAACACATTTTTGTAAATATATAATTTACTAATTTTGTATGGTTGTGAAATTTGTCTTGAATTGATTCTCTTTTATATATATTATTTCCAATCTTCAAATTAAAATAATTCATAAATGATATTGTTATTAATTCCAATATTTGATTTCAAATCTCCAAATTAAAACAATTAATTCATTCATGGAGCCTCCATTACAGGTAAACTATCCTAGATTCTATTGGGAGTCTTAAACTTTCATCCTAAACTAAGGAGGGACTAGCCACTATGTGGCATATCCCTTGTCCCTCACAAGAACCATAACTTTATTAACTTTTATATGCATTAATTATTAACGTCAAAGTAGATATTTATTATAAACTATCCAATATATTGTATTGGGAATATTAAGCTTTCATCCTAAACTAAGCAGGGACTAGACAATATGTGGCATATCCCTGAATGCTTACCACCATAAAGCTATTATTACATCAACTTTAATATTAAGTACAAATCTGGTAATATGTGCCTTTTACGGATTAAAGTGGCATCATAATGTTGAACATGGCAAACAAAAGACACACGAAATTGATATCTATTGTGTTGAAAATTAACCCTAACAGCGTTGGAAATATCTAGAATACATGATATACAAAAGTTCCAAAACATGATGTTAATAACTTTTTTAAAGTAGAGATACTAATAATTTTGTTATTTTAATAAATTATTTTTAAAATATAATTGTTTGTTCATCATTAAAATATAATATGAGAATCTTACGGATAATTCAGTTTTATATTTTATATTTCATATATGTATATGAAATAATTATATCAATTTATTTATTTATTAAATATTACATCCTATTTTGTAGACGTGTATTCTATTTTTTATATTGGTAATTTAGAATACATACATCAAGCTTTTTTTGCATTTAGTAGTTTATATTGTTATTTGTTTTTATCTTCGATATAATATCAGGATAGCCATAAAATTTAAAAACTATTTAGAAATTAAAAAAGCTACCACATTAAAATTACAATTTTCAAAAATGAAGGAATACATCAAGTATTTAGTTCTTCACATGAAATATGATATCTCCCTTTTTTCTCTTTGTATATGAAACTGTTCTTGTACCCATCATTAAACCCTCCTTTGTAAGTGCATTTGCTCTCTCATTTTGTTCTCTAAAGATATGACAGATTCTAAATGAGTTGAATGAGCCTGCTAGCATTTTCAAATTAGTTCCTATTCTTTGTAGATCAATATTCAGCAACCTTTTTCTTTCATTCATATATTCCACCCAAAATTTTGAGTCTCCATAAACCTATAAGTCTTCCACTTTCTCTTCCTAATCTAAGATGATCAATGATCTTAGGGCCAATACTTCTACTCTGTTGTTTGTTCGCCCTCCGTGATTTGCTTTAAACTCTATAATGTAGGAATATGATAGAACCAATCTGCCACCTAATCCACAAATGTTGTTCTCCTTCGCAAGCTCCATTAAAAAATCCTATACAGTTTTTCCCCTCAAATGACAGATCTTTCTTGATGTGAAAAGATACCTTTGAATCCTTCTCTTTAAAGAACTTGTACGTAGCTATTACCTATGTTGTCACATAGAAGGCCTAATAAAATTTGTCCTAAAAAATGCTCTCATTTCTGGCTCTCCAGGTGCCCCAAACTATTAAGTAAGGAATACTTTTTATAGATCTTAAATATTTTCTTTCAAACCATTATTTTAGTCCTCCTTCTACATTATCTTGAGTCCATAAGTTATCTAACTGTAAATTTAGACTTATACCTTTCCAAACCTTTTTTGAGAATTCACATTTGTTGAACAAATGATCAATTGTTTCTTCATATTTTCTGCATAGAGTACAATACCCTAGACCATTAAACTGCCTTTCCATAGATTGTCCTAGGTCAGTACCTTTTCCTTCAAAATAAGCCACATGAAAATTTTGCATTTGTATGGTGCTTTAGCTTTCCATATTTCTGTCCACCGCCACTTCCTTTGTATGTCCAAGCTAGACCAAAACAGTTTGTAATCCATGTTCACTGTGTACCTTCCTCCCACTTTATTTCCTATCCATACAAATGTATCTGGCTCTTTTTTGAATTTTACAAAACCTCTTCGTAAAGTTGTTTTCCACCTATTCCACACCTCTTCCCAATTATCCTGTAACTCTAAAAACATGGTTGATTTCCATTCCTAAGAGAAACGATTATTGCTACCTAATATCGCTACATCCTTCACTGTAATGATCCCTTTGTCATTTAAAAAACTGATCAAATCCAAAGGTATTCTAAGTGTTTTGTCACATCCTGCTATATTGTCTTTTCCGATCAAAACATGTTCCCCATTTCCCATTTTCCAAGCTAAAAGGTCTCCTATTACTGGAAAATCCACTGTGATAGCTTTCCAGAACATTGATCCACCTTTGAAATTTTTTGATGGATTTCTAATCCAGACTAATGGAGATTCTCCCTTTAGATATTTACTTATTACCACATCCTTCCATTTCCCTTTCTTTGTTATAAAGTTGCAGGTTGATTTTGCTGCCAAAGCTCTTCCAAAAGTTACCAATTCCTTTACCCCCCATCCACCTCCTTCTTTTGGTTTTTCAATGGAATTCCATGATGACCAATAAATCCCCGATTTTGATTCCCCCTGCCATAAGAAGTTGGAAAATATTTTATGAATCTTGTTCAGAAATCCTTTTGGTATCTATGCTATTATCATCCAATACACTAGAATATCGTTCAACATTGGCAATTTGAGAGTAGTTTTTCCACCCCTGGATAAGAATCTATTGCACCATCCATTGTTACAGATCTATATATTTGTTATTATCCACTTCCAATCATTTTTACCATATTTTTTTGGTTTCAAATGGAACCCCAGGTACTTAAAACCACTTTGTAATTCAAATTGTTCCATTGGTAAAGTTTCCTGAAAATTTTGTAACTGTAATTTTTCAATATTGTTGTTGTAGCATGCATATTTACCAAATTTTATTATGATACCCACTACTTTACAAAAGCTATCAAGTATATTTTTTACTGCTAAGTCTTCCTCATCTCAGTTTCCCAGGAATAACAGGACATCATCCATGAACAAAATATGTGTTACACATGTACCTCATTTCCAAAATTTAAACTTTGTATTCTTTGATCCATTTTGGCCACATTTAATGCTATGTTTAATCCCTCCATTACCAGTAGGAAAATATATGGTGACATCGGGCACCCGTGCCGCAGTTCCCTCGATGGTGTGAATAATTTCGATGAGGCTCCATTGATGATAGTTGCAAAGCTAACTGAAGTCATATAGGTCCATATCCAGTTTACAAAATCCATTGATAATCCACTTTGAATGAGAACTAACCTTATATAAAGCCAACTTGTGCGATCATAAGCTTTTGATAGGTCCATCTTTAACACCTTAGCATAAATATCTTTAGTCTTTAAAGAATGTAGAAATTCTTATGCAGTTCCCACTGCTTCATGTATATTTATTTTAGCCAAAAAACCGAAATGTTTTGGAGATATAAAGGAGGAAAGTAATGGTTTCATTCTTTCCATGATTATTTTTGAAATGATCTTGTATAGTGCATTACATAATGATATTGGGAGAAAATCCCCAAAAGATGCAGGGTTTTCCACTTTAGGTATTAGCACTATAAAAGTTGAGTTAAAACATGGAAGCAACCTGCCCGAAGTTCTGGTTTGTTCAATCACTCTTAACAAGTTTGTTCCTAACAAGTCAAAAAATGCTAGGAAGAATTCATATTTCCACCCGTCTAGGCCGAGACTTTTGTCCTTTATAAATTTTTCCAAAGTTTCCTTAAGTTCCTCCAGAGTAACAGGTGCATAGAAATTTCCATTATATTCTTCTGTAATCCATCTTGGGAAGTAATTACATGCTTGTACTATATCAACAAGCTTGTCACTTTCAAGTTCCTTATAAATTTATTTGAAAAATTTAACTCCTTCGGCTAAATTATCAAATCCCGTTACTATTTCTCCTCCTCCTTTATCCAGCTCCCAAATAAAGGAGGTGAAGTCTCATTTATCCTCCAAATTTGACATGAAGGATCTCAGTGCTGCAAACTTCATACTAGGAATGGAAATTAAAAGAGATCGCGCAAATAGGAAGATCTAGTTAAATCAAAGAAAATATGTTGAGACAGTGCTACAGAGATTTAGCATGTAGGAAAGTAAGCCAGTCAAGGTCCCTATACATGTATATGTAAAGTTATCTATAGATCAGTGTCCCAAGACATAGGAAGAGGAAGAAGATATGGCATGAGTTCCATATGCTAGTGCAGTTGGCAGTTTGATGTATGCAATGGTTCGTACCAGACCAAACATTGCTCATGCAGTGGGAGTATTGAGTAGATATATATCAAAACCAGGAAAGGAGCATTAGACAACTATTAAGAGGGCCTTCATATATTTGCGTGGAAATACAAATTATGCAATCTGTTACCAAGGAAGACCTGGACCAGACAGAGTAATAAATGTACATGGATTTGTTGATGTAAACTGGGCTGGAGATCTTGATCACAGAAGATATACAAGTGGGTATGTGCTTAACATATTTGGAGGAGCTATCAGTTGGATGAGAAAGAGACAGGCTATAGTTGCACTCTCAATTACAGAAGCTGAATATATGGAAGCTACTCATGCAAGTAAATAAGTTGTATGGTTGAAGAGATTGTGTTCAGGTGTTGGGTTTGTACAGAGAGCTGTAAGGTTAGATTGTGACAGCCAAAGTGCAATCTTCCTAGCAAAGAACCATGCTTATCATTCTAACACAAAGAATATTGATGTGCAATATAACTTTGTGAGATATATGGTTGAATACAAGAAGGTTTTGCTGGAGAAGGTTGACACCTTGAAGAATTTTGTAAACTCATTAACAAAGTCTATCAGTATAGAGAAGTTCTCTTGGTGTAGAGAATCTATGGGCATTGACGCCCATAACCTATGACTTTATGAGTACATGACTCATTACTATGCAGAGAAAACAACAAGTAGGAGAATGTTGGGTATGTTTTATATTCTTTGCATATGTATGGGGGGGTTGAGTCTGTCAGCGGTGGTTGTTTTTGGCTATTTTTGGAGAATTTTCTAAAAATATGTAATTTAATCTCGGTTAAGGGATTTGGGTCTATTTTTTAATCTAGGTTAATGGATTAGGGTATTGGATGCTTTGGAATACCTATATTGTATTGTGAGTGATTCATAATGAGAATGAAAAAATAAGAGGTGCGACTCTAAGTTTTGTTGGTTTTTCTGGTTAAGGGTTTCGAAGGTAAATCTTTGTGTATTATGTGTGAATGTTGAGGTTTAATCTCTATTTTGCTTAAAATAATATGTATGCTTTGCTTCTCTACACAGGTTTAAAACTTGCACCTAAGGCTCCTTTGGATCTTACAGCATAGGGATTGTTTTCATCCCACTTAACCCCAAGCTTTGCAAGAAAAGCATTTTTTGTGTTTTCAAAGAGATTTACTTGAGAAATGGCCTTTAGTGGCCTCCCCATTTACAAAATATTTATTTGAATACAAGATTGGAGAAGATAAAACTTCTTTAGCTTTTTTTATTTCAATCACATCATATTCTATTGAGGTTTGAGGGTTAATGGAATTACCAATTTCCTTCGCTTTCTCCTCATTTGGTGATTGGAATGACTCCTCGTCTAGTTCCCTTGATTCTTCAATAGTTGGCTTATTTTCACCCATGAAAGCTTTCGATCCTAAATCCTCGGTATCCTTGTCTTTAAACTCATACTCTAAAGTTCATGAGATGTTTCGAAAATGCTTCTTCTCTGAATCCTTAAAACCATGGCTCTGAATATCCAATGTAGTAGTTCTTTCTGTCAAATCTTTTAAAACCCTTTCTTCAGAATTTGTGATAATATTATGCCCTTCTTGTGCCAGATTCTTTCTCAACCAAATATTCTTTTTATATGTTCTTGAACAATCTTTTATGACATGTCCGTATATGTGGCATCTTCCACATCTGAACGAAATATTTATGTAACCCAGAGTCTGCTTCAAATTCAAATCTCTTCATTCAATCTCAATGTATTCAGGGATCCCTTCTGATAAATCCATTGTAATGATAACCCTGGTCATTGTTCTCTTTGCCTGAAATTTGTAAAAGGGATCTACATAAACTATTGAACCTAACTCATTTCCAAGATCTGTCAAAAATTTATCATTCCATAACTCCATGGGTAAACCGGGAACCTTAACCCATACTGGTACTTTCTTCATGGCTTCTCTTTTCGGGTCAAAGAGCGGAATCTTAGGGTTAACATTGTATTCCCCCACCTCCAAAATTCCTTCATTATCATTGCTGCATCTTCTTCATTTTCAAATTTAATATTCATCCAACGTCCGATAAGTATGTGAAATTATGGGAAATAATGTAAAATTGGCACCTAATTCTTTTCCAACTAGTTTTTTAAGGTGACTTCAGAAATTCTGATACCAAAGAAACATCCTATTAGGATCTTACCTACAAAATCCAGAATATGTTCTACCTTCAGGTCTTCTCCCACTGTCATTTTAACACCTTCTATTTTTCTGATTATCTTCCTTTTTGTTCTTGCTTCTTTCTAAATCTAACTTTCCACCTGTTGTTGATATTCTTCATCCTCTGTGCGCTCTTCATTCACTTCCTCAGTTACATCATAATTCCTTTCGTGTTCCTTCGCCGAACTGACGACGTGAGTAACCTTTTTTGTTGTAATCTCGGTTCAATGGGAGTAACAATAGGGCCTGAAGCTAGGTTAATTCTAGTACTTTCTTGTTGCTTGCTGTCTCCCAGAGTTCAGTACTCGAGAGTTCAATACACCTGGCTTTCAAACAGAGATAACGTATACCTTGGGATTATCATCATCCATGATTTCGTGGACCAATTCGACATATTATCTCTATATATATACATACTTAATGAAGTCGTCTAAAAGTTCGACGATTTAGCTCGTTCGGCCAAAACTTGGTCGGAATTTAGTGATATGAAATCTAAAAATCGGGCTATTTGTGTTGGTTAAATCGTTTTTCTAAACATCTAGATGAATTTAGCACACTGGAAAACCCTCAGGGCATCCAAATTATGCAGGATTAATACTGTTATTTGAGATTCTAAAAATTCTATCACAAATTACCGGCAAATTTGTATCTGAAAAAACGATTTTCTCCGGGAGAAATCGCAAAAGTTTTAGAAAACTCATATATGTAATGAAGCCGTCTAAAAGTTTGACAATTTTGTCCGGCCGGCCAAAACTTGGTCGGAATTCAGTGATATGAAATCTAAAAATCCAGCGATTTGTGTTGGTTAAATCGCTTTTATGAACATCTAGATGAATTCAACACACTGGAAAACCCTCAGGGCATCCAAATTATACAGGATTAATACTGTTATTTGAGATTTTAAAAATTCTATCACGAATTCCCGGCAAATTTGTATCTGAAAAAAAACAATTTTCTCCGGACAAAATCGTAGAAGTTTTAGACAACTGGTATATATAATATTTCCACCAAATCCTAATTATATGTTAGACTTAGGATTCTTACATATTATGATTTTTGTTTCTGAGAATTTTGTTGGCAAATCTATAAAATATAGTTTGGATTCTTTTTATTGGAGTTTTTTAGAATGAGCATTACCTACAGATATCTCAAAGATAAGTTACTACGATTCTAGTTATTTTGTATTTATTTTCCTATTGTCGTTTAAAAAACATTCAACTACGTATCTCTTCTACAATTTAGACTGTGTTCAAAATACAGAGTTACTGTATCATATTATTTAATGTTTTTGGACCTCAAATGATGATCACTATTTCCATATTTTCATATAAACCTTTCATTGAGCTTAGTTTTTTATCTTTATCTTTATTTTATGGCTAAATCATAACCTTAAAACAACATTAGAAAATTTGCAATTTAATTTATAACTAAAAATAATTTGACACATTAAATTTTAATTTAAGATAGATCTCAGAGTAAATTATAAAAGTCCCTTGTAAATAACGTCCATGCACTCAACATTTTGGTGAACCTTTTGTTGTCATAGATCTTCATTTCAAGGACCAAAAAAACATCATCTTGATTTAAATTTAATAAGCATTAAGATTTCATAAAGACAAAAGATATTGTTCTTCGAAATAGATAAACTTAGAAAGCAATATCTTCTATATTTCACATATAGAGAAAGAAGGTCATATTCTTTTTTAAAAAGTACAGGAAAACAAAAACATTTTAAACACTAATTAAATTATTTAATGTTTTAATTACCATATGAAATTTATGAAAAATAAATTAATATAAATAATATAAAATTTATCATAAATAAAATTAATATAGATAATACAGAAGTGATAAAAAGAAAATTAAAATACATAATTGCATAGTGCTTTCCTAAATTTAGTATTTGGTTTATGATGATGATTAACGTTCACTCAGACCAACTTTTGTCTATCGGACCTTAAGAAGGTTATTACTTAGTTTGCTTTAAACTTTTGTTCCTATACTCAAAACGCTTGGTAAGAAGCTTTCCAAGCTCACTATAGTTTTGGCAAGTTAGGAAGTTAGCAAGGTTTGTATTGTAGCAAATACTATGAAACTCATATCTAATGTGTGTGTAAGCAGGGCACTCTAAGAGAAAGTGATTTTCATCATCAACGCTCATATACTCACAAAGATGGCAAACCCTTTCCGCACACGAAGTTTTGGGAATAGACCAACACCATATTTTGCTACGAAGCTCATGGGAGTTCGTTCTAATCTTGGCTATATTAATTTTCTTCTTTGAACTAGTTACTATCGAGAGATATTTTTGATCTTCCAAATTAGGATTAATGACCTCCTTATAGTATCTTAGTTTTCTCTTAATCGCTAAATTTTCTTCACACTACAATTTCTCTTTAAACTTAAAGATAATAATATTTTTGACATTATCAATATTCTATAAAGTGTCATTTTCATCAATGCCCCAATGGTCTAACCAAGCCATCGTATTTTTACAAAAACTCCGCTTGAGGCATAGTTGGTTTTGACTTGAATTTAAAACAATGTTAGGAAGTCTCTTGTTTCCCATGTTATTTATCTTGTTCTCATAACCATGCTCTCGATGGGGGAAAGACCCACTTCTATGAGGAGAATAGGATAAGGCATATTGCTTTTAATTTTGAGGTTATAAGTTATATACCACTTTTAGATTTGCTCAATATTTCTCCAAGATTCTCTATAAATGTTGCACCCCCATACTTCACAACCGTATAAGATAACAAGGATGACAAGAGTTCCAAAGAGGAACTTTTTTTATCCCACATGACTAGGTTGCTTGATTTACAATTATTTTCAAGACCAAAATAAGCTTTTCATCCTCCATTGATCATTTTCTCAATGCTATGGTTCCAATTGAGCTTGTGATAAATATCAATTCCAAGATATTTGTAAGAAGTCATTTTCTCCATTTTACTATTATCATAAATAAAATTTGGGTAGATGTTTTTCTTAGATTTTATAATCTTAACTTTTGTCTTGTCGGTGTTAACAATTATATATATATATATATTACACCTCAAAAAATAATACTTTTTAGATATTGAGGTTTGATATATACAAATTTAAGATACATTTATGTTAATAAAAATTACAAATCAACAAATTATCTTTTAAATACATAAATATTTAATATCGGTTATCTATTTAATTATGAAAGGTTTTTTTTCATTATAGAATTTGTTTTCAAAATAAATAAAGTACAAATTGATAGTAAAGGGATTTGGTTGATAGATGATATAATGGTATTTGATTTCAATTTGTATATTTAAATTAGGTTGTGTTTTGGGTTAATTTTACAAGACTAAATTTTATAAGATATTCGTAATGTTTTATGTAAATTTGTTTTCATGTTTTTAAAAATTGATAGATATTCGTAATGTTTTATGTAAATTTGTTTTCATGTTT
Source organism: Larix kaempferi (assembly GCA_027924585.1). NCBI lineage: Eukaryota > Viridiplantae > Streptophyta > Pinopsida > Pinales > Pinaceae > Larix > Larix kaempferi. The sequence continues at coordinate 15,465,597 of BSBM01000061.1, forward strand.
TTAAAAATTGATATCATTGTTGATAATATTATCGTATTTGAAAATATGTTCATGTTGATTAAATATATTTCTAACTGAACAATGCTAAAGATGGAAGATTGAAGTTGTGAAGATTGAAGTTAGACAACTTTTTGGATTACAAAAATATTTTCTTCCATTGTAAAATTTATTTTGACCATGACTATGTAAGGACTTCATGTTTAAAGCTAAAGGCTTCATAAATTATCAAAGAGAAGAATAGGAAGCCTTCATCGTAGAAATATTTAAATATTAATCATTACTCAACAAAACCAAGCAAGACTTTAGAAAAACGTACACCTATATTTTGATAAATGTCTTGTTCAATCTCTAAAGGGATAAAAAAAGACATTGATAGATTCATAGCTCCAAAGGAAACTGACCTTCCGAGATCAAAAAAGACATTGATAGATTCATAGCTCCAAAGGAAACTCACCTTCCATTGCTCTTATTATAAAAAGACATTTCTAGAAAGAGAAATGCAGAGGAATGTATTAGATTCTTTAAATTAAAAAAGAAACATGATTCTTATTATTGATACATTTCTATAAAGAGAAATAGGGAGGAATGTATTAGACTCTTTAAATTAAGAAAGAACCATGACTCATTATTAGTGATAGAAATGTTGACCTCCCTTAATCAAACATTGATTAGTTATGAAAAAAATATAAATATAAAACAGTTACTTTTAAAATAATTAAATAAAACAATCATATATATATTTATGTTTAAAGGTCCATTGGTTGTAACTTGGGTGGTTGGGAGGAATGTTTGTTACCCTCTCCACCCAGGTTCAATTCTTATAAGTGACATATTGCTCTTGTTGAGCCCATATTGTAATGATTGTAATTCATGCCACCTTGATTCTCTAGAATAGCAGGTGGTGACCATTTCCCCAGGTGGACTAGCCCTCTAACAACCATTTCCCCAGGTGGACTAGCCCTCTAACAAACGGCGAACCACCTTTTTAAAAAAAAAAATATTTATGTTTAAAAAAATTGATATCATTTTTAATAATATTATTGTATTTTAAAATAGTTTATGTTAATTAAAAATATTTTTAATCAACAATGAGAAAATTGAAGTTAAACATAATTTTTGAATTATAAAAATATTGCTTTTAATTGCAAAATTTATTTTGATCGTAATTATATGAAAATTTCATATTTGGAGTTCATAAAGTATAAAATATAAATATAAACTATCATCATGGGAGTACTGAAATATTAATTATTATTGGAAATATTCAAATTTACCATTGAACAAACCCAAGCAAGACCTTAGAGAAATATACATCTACACCTTTGATAAATGTATTGTTCAATCTCTAGCATGGTACACAAAAACATTTAATAGCCTCGTGATTCTTGAAAAAAAATCCCCTTCCATTATATAAAGACAATTTTATAAAGTTGAATGAAGAATGGATTAGATTTTTTAAATTAAAAGAGAAACACAACTCGTACTAGTAATAGAAATACTGACACAGACACTCAATCAAATTACACTATTTCTGAGCCGACGTGGTTGGATTTCATGTAGGTAGTTTGGACAGCTATTCAAATATTCATGATTTGGAGCAAAGCATCGTCGGTTGTCTTTGGAGGTTAGTTCAAAGAATTCATGAAGTCCGGATGAAGACCGGGCTACAGAAGGTTTAGAAGAAAGGAGGAGTTTGGTGGCCTTCTCAGAATTCCATATTGTTAAAACCCAAATGCCCATAATGGAAAAACGAAGAAGAAATCCCAGTAGCAGGTTTTGTAGATACATGAAATCATGTTGCTAGTCCAAGTTTCAATTCAAGTTGCAACATTATTTCAAACGAAAAGAAGACAAAGATCAAGACCCAGACCCAGAAGAAAAAATAGAAGAACAAGAACCTAATATATCATCTCTACCACATGATTTGCTCATGGAATTCCTTGCACTGTTGTCTAGCTCGTCTATCCATCCTTCAATGTTGGTTTCTCACAGATTTTACAAGGTATTGAAATTCCCTTCATACTATGAGCTTCATACGAATATAGGAATACTTGAACTCTTGGTGTTTGTGTTTGGGGGTGCTGGAACAAGGCTTAAATCTGTAGTCTACTATAAAAGCAATGGTGGGAGGGGAGCTGGTTTGCTTTTTAATCAGATACAATATGACCCAAATATATTTAATCAACATGAACATATTTTCAAATACGATAATATTATCAACAATGATATCAATTTTTAAAAACATGAAAACAAATTTACATAGAACATTACGAATATCTTATAAAATTTAGTCTTGTAAAATTAACCCAAAACACAACCTAATTTCAATATACAAATTGAAATCAAATACCATTATATCATCTATCAACCAAATCCCTTTACTATCAATTTGTACTTTATTTATTTTGAAAACAAATTCTATAATGAATAAGCTTGAAACAATTAAGACCCCGGGGATTTTACAACCATTAGAAATACATTTCCAGTGCTGTGAGGAAGTCACAATGGATTTTATCACAGATCTACCCAAGTCAGAAGGGATGAATGTCATTATGGTGGTTTTTGATAGACTCACAAAGTATGCACACTTTTGTGACTCTCATTAGTATTATTATATTAGTTATGTTGGCTTGGTTCCATTAGTTGTAATTGTACCTCTTTGTCTCATATATATAGGAAGGAGACCTTTTCATTTGAATAATCTCATATTGTCTTGTCTTGTGTACTTAGTACATTGTGTAAGGAGGTTTCCCCCTCGAAGAGGGTTGCTATTCATCTCTTTTATTCATTATTAAAGCGTGGGCTACTCTTTCTAGTATATTTATGCTCTTTTCGTGATCTTTCTGGGACTTGGTTGCATAACAAGAAGGGTTTTGTTTCCATCCTTTTCCCAGTCTATGACAAAATAAGCTTGAAACAATTAAGACCCTGGGGATTTTACAACCATTAGAAATACATTTCCAGTGCTGTGAGGAAGTCACAATGGATTTTATCACAGATCTACCCAAGTCAGAAGGGATGAATGTTATTATGGTGGTTTTTGATAGACTCACAAAGTATGCACACTTTTGTGACTCTCTCACCCTTTTAATGCAAGTAGGGTTGTTGTAGCCTTCATGGAAACAGTTCAGAAGTTACATGGAAACCCAAATATTATTATAAGTGATAGATATCCAATTTTCACTAGAAAATTTTGGACCGAATTATTTTCTTGTTTGGTTACCCAATTGGCTCATAGTTCTTCTTATCATCCTCAATCCGATGGGAAAACTGAGATGGTGAACAAATGTCTGGAAGGATAGCTTTGTTGCTTTACATATGATAAACAAACATGGTGGGTGAAATGGTTGTCTTTGGTAGAATGGTGGTACAATACTTCCTTCCATACATCATAAAAAATGTCTCCATTTATGGCGATTTATGGGTACCATCCTCCATCTATCACATCTCCCTTAAAAGGAAAATCTAAAGTTCAATTTGTGGAAGATCACCTAAAGCACCAGCAAGAAGTTCTTTAGTTAGTGAAGAACAACCTGGATATGTCAATCATAACAAGATGAAACAACAAGTAGGTTAACATAGTAGTGAAAGGAGTTTTGAAGAAGGGGTTTGGGTATATCTAAGGCCACAACCTTACAAAAAGATGTCCCTCAAGCAACTAAATAAAGACAATAAATTAGCACACAAGTACTATGGTTCTTATAAAGTGTTGCAGAAGATTCGTAGTATGGCTTACAAATTGGAGCTCCCTTCATCTTCAACGGTACACCTAGTTTTCCATCTTTCTTTCTTAAAGAAGGTAATAAGAGATAAGATCCCAATTCAAACTAATATCTTGTCGGAGCTTGATGAAGAAGGAAAAATCATATTGGAACCTAAACAAATCACTAAAACAAGGACCAAACAACTACGCAATTGGGCTATCACGTAGTACCTCATCAAGAGGAAGAAATTACCGGTTCAAGATTCAACATGGGAAGATGGGTCCTTCATAAAAAAAACATCTATAACTAATCAAGCATTGAGGAAAACACTTGTCTAAAGGGGAGGGAAATGTTAAGCCCTGAATGTTGGCACATTACCTCCTATATTGTAGCTCATTACATATTATTGTTGTCTGCTTGGGTCTATTAGTGGTAATTGTCATTAGTATTATTATATTAGTTATGTTGGCTTGGTTCCATTAGTTGTAATTGTACCTCTTTGTCTCATATATATAGGAAGGAGACCTTTTCATTTGAATAATCTCATATTGTCTTGTCTTGTGTACTTAGTACATTGTGTAAGGAGGTTTCCCCCTCAAAGAGGGTTGCTATTCATCTCTTTTATTCATTATTAAAGCGTGGGCTACTCTTTCTAGTATATTTATGCTCTTTTCGTGATCTTTCTGGGACTTGGTTGCATAACAAGAAGGGTTTTGTTTCCATCCTTTTCCCAGTCTAAGACTTGGTAAAATTAAGCAAAAGTTGCTCCTTCTATTCCCCCTACATTCTCCTAGAAGGAGAAACATCGTATTAATGTGAACAAAATCCCAACATAGAAATATTTTGCTGCCTTGCGATAGTATTGTAACAACATATAGATAACAACCACAAACCAAGAAGGTAAATGCATAAATTCCTTATATGTATTCCAATACTTGTGATCTTAGAGATGAAGTGGATGGTTTTGAAAAGCAGTGACTATTTAGTTCAATTTCCACAGATTTTTATGTTTTCCACAGACTTACAGGTAAAAATCCTTGTCTCATTGCTATATCATCCTTCATCATATTGTTATTGTATCTAACGAAGCATCTAGGATCATGAAAAAATTCTTGTTGCTTTTGCAATTTGCTTGCATTAGTTGTTACACTGGTGATTTTTTAGTGCAAGTTACATAATTTTGTTGAGTTCTTTGTATCATCTAAATTGATGCAAATTTCTACACTTGTGAAAATCATTGAATAGATTTGTGTTTGGTGTGTTGGACCAAAAGCTAACAAAGAGCAAACATGATGTTTCCATTGGCCTAGTCTATATCAATAATTCTGAAAAAAGTTGAAAAATATTATGTTCTTTGCATTTAGCTACTTCTTTTTGGGAACTCTAGCCTTTGCCAATAGAAATCAAGGTTACTTGAATATTTTATTCAGATTATTTTCTTGTCTATTGCATTTATGTTACTGGTTATGTATCCTAATTAAAACTTCTTATTTGTTTAGAATCTTATTGGATAGTAAACAACCTGTTTCTTTTTGGAAAACAATACGCTCCCCATAACTATTAGAGATGAGGTTGTCCACATCTGACATTATAACTGTCAGAAATGAATCTTTCCACGTATCACATTATAAACGCCAACCTTTATACTCATTAATGTTGCACTATAGGGTGCTTATTACTTTTCCTCTTTTGGAATGTACCAACTTATTAATCAAAATGCACAAAACTACCAAAATTATTATTGAGTGAATCCTTCCCAAATATGAAAGAAAAGATAGAGACCATAACAAAGCTAGAAGTAGTAGAAGAGGAGGTAAGCTATCTACTCAACCATTTCTTCATTTGTAAATGTTTAGGTGCGTGGCCCTTGGAGAAACCATTAAGGGCATATATCTCCTACAATTGGCACCTAAAGGGAGAGTTAGAGATTATTCTTTGCACGGAAATCCTTCCCAATATAGTATTCATTAACATTGAGGAAAAAAGAGAGGATATTTTAGGGAATATTTATATTTTTAACATTGTAGGTCTGCATAATAATCAATAGGCAGTAGAATTGAACCAGACGTATGATAACCCGCCACTTGTAACAAAAGTTTGGATCCATTTGTATTATTTTCCATTAGAACAAAGAGGAAACTTACTATGGGATTATGATTAGTTGACTTGACTTTAAAAAGGGTTGAAATAATCCCTCCCACAATTCGTGGGAAACTAGATATCACGAAACCAATCGCTAAAAATGCAATCCTTAATTGATATATCATGAAAGGGAAATGGGCTCTAAAATTTATATTTATGCCTTTACAATATGAAGGGAAAAGTATGCACTTATTTATGTTGTACCCTTTGCATCTTGGGCCCCTTTATCCTCTTTCCATGTGATTTTTGGCCAAATTTGGTATATGTCAACATTATCACTTCTATTGTTCATGAAGAAAAAAATATTTGTGTACACAGGCTCAATTTGTTTGTTATTCCATTCCTTAATAGGATACACTCCATAAATTTCTCAAGATCATTGCATGAATCAAGTTGGACTTAAGTGGCTATTGGTTTTTACTTTTTAGTAGGATATTAAATCGTTCTTATAAATTTGAACCCCTATTGAATCTAGTTTTCTATTTTCAGATTCATTCTACATCAACAATATACAAAGAGGAAGTGTTCTAGACTACACTCTTGCTTTCATGAGTGTAACCGTGGACATGGTTTGTGATAAATGGGATCCAACTCCAAATATTGGCTTCATTGATATTATTTCATTAATAGAGTTCTATTGGATTTATAGTGGCCTTCGATTTGTAATTCAACATCCTTTTCCTGTAATACTTCTCATATGTTTCTCTATTATGAAAATATTAAAAGTTTAAAATTGTGAGTTGCTTCATCTGTTACTTCCATGGGCTGATAAAGTACCAGGAAATTTCCTATTTATTTCATACATATTATAAGGATGAAACTACAATTATTGAGTAATATTCCCCAAGAAATTTATGAAACTACTGGTTGGATTCTAATCCAATTTCCTCCTTTGGATGAGTGTTATTTGGAAAAGTCAAGGAATAAAAGCTTTACATGTCACTTGTGCAAGTACAACCCAATTTTAGAATTTAAGTGCCTTTATAACTATTTTAGGGATCATAGTTTACATACCAATTTGGTATTAGAAACTAATGATTAGGCCATGTACGCACCTTGATTTTGGCTCAAAATTTGGTTTTATTATACACATCTAGAATCAAGCTTTGGGAAGCATTCCAAACCTGAATTTCTATGTTCTACTTGAAACACTCCAAAACAAGTTCTCATTGTGTAGTTCATTTTTTGCTTTTGAAAAAGTCCAAAGTCTTATTTTGTATGACACTTTTGATGACCTTGTGGCACATGGAAAAGGTCAAAACTTTCGGGTAGAGCTGAAATTCTGCAGGGAAGTAGATTTGACACTTCTCCTTAAGAATGGTTGTGATTAGTATTTCTATGTGCCAGTCATCAAAGTTCAAGTTGTATGTGTCTGTATATGAAAATGACTTCAACCAATGTTCCACTATGGTAGAAACTTTTGCAGTCACCTAACAAGATTGTGTTTGTATTCCACTAAACCAGTATTGTAGGGTTTGAGCTTGCATACAATCCATCATTGTTGTGGGTTCATGTTTAAGATAGGGCCATCTTTGAGATCATTTAATGTTTCATTTTTCTTATAGTGATTGTACGAGTTGTAACAATGGGGAAATAATGATTTGGGTTGACTGCTATAGTTTGTTGCATCAAAATGGATAGGTTCGAGATGTGTGCAACAAATTGTTGGATATATTGAAATGCAAATTGTAGTGAGTTGATGGTGCAAAATGGAATATATTATATGGACTATATTATGCTATAAATAATTTCCTCAAGGTGGTAACTTCATTCAATCACTGAGGTCACAGGTCCTATTATTGGTGGTGGCCAAATTAACAAGAAAAATGTGTGTCTGTGTGTATATGTGTGTGTGTACACACACACACACACAAGTGCGCGCGCATACCTTTGTGTGTTAAGTAAATTCAAAGACTAGCTCAAGTTGACTTACCACAAAAATTGAAGTACCCAACTTGAGTTGTTGTAGGGTTGATGATATATTTTGTATGGTGTGATAAATCAAGTAGATTTTTATTGTTTAATATTTCTTTCTACTCATCAACTACAACTATTTTCCCTCCAAAATATTGCTATCCAGTTATAGAGCTTCCTAAAATGTTGCCCGTCAGTATCTCCATTTTCTTAGGCTTCAATCATAGAGTTTATAAATGATACTGTAAAACAAAATCATCTCGAATAGCATCAATACTTGATGATAAACCTTTGAATATAGATGCATCACTTTCAGTTATTTCGATACAAAATTCAACTCTGCAACAACTTGAATCTTTCCCTTTTCTAAAGCTAAAACAAGAATTCCTTGTAGTGGAGAGTTATTTACTATACACATAAGTGTTCTATTTTCGTTTGTCTTTGACATGAAGGCATTATGAAACTTATCCTTCTCTTTTCTATTTTTGACCTTTCAAATCAAAGTCTTTAACTGCATAATTGTTATGGGAAGGTGTTTTAGAACTTTCTCCTACACAAGACACATTTATTACATCCAACCCCACAGTCTAAATATTACTAGTAGGTCATTATCTATATGGTTGAAGGAAAATTTTATAGGTCATTATTAGACAGAAAGCACTTTCTAGTTTTGTGTTAACAGATCCATGATAAATTTAGCTTTAAAGTTGATTGGAGCTAAATTTTGTTGAATCTTATTACTATATTGATTTCGGCATGGTTGTTCCTTTTCAAAATTCTTATCAATTTATAGTAGGTGTGATTCGAAATTGAAATAAACTGACATGAAAAACTTGCCTTTAATTCATTTGTTGTACTTGGAAAATTTATCAGTGCAACACTTAAATAGAAATATATGCTATGGATGCATTCATTGTTGCATTTTACGTAGAATTTAAACAATTGTTGAAGCTTTGAAACTTAATTTTGCGGGTGAATGTGAAAGTGAAGAAATTTTTTGATACATTACTTGGTGTTGCAAATACTGAAGTAAAAAATGCATAGCCAATTTGGGTCATCTTGGACAAGTATGTTTATGTTCCCTATACGTTTGAAGTTCCAACGCTGCAAACTATGAATTACTTGAAATAACAAATTATGCTTACTTTTGGGTTTTACAATATCTTCCCCTTTGATGTTTTACGATATTTATGAAGTGAATGTCATGATGTTGTGTTTTTTCTATTATTTATCCCCTTCCATACAGCTAAAGAAAGAAGAAAATATTGCATGGAAGTATTGCAATGCAACATCATGGTAATAAATCATTCTAGCCCAAAAATTATATTTCTAAACCTAGTAGGATCCCTCAAAATAGAGGGTATGTAGACTACTCTCCCTCTTTGGTGTGTGTTCTCAAAATTGGAGGCCAAACCATAGGAAACATTTCAGCCAAATATGGGGATTATATTCATGGATAAGATGCAAATCCCTCTAGTAGTCCAAAGATGGTAATTCCATTTACAACTATAGATATTGTCACACCATCAAGGTCTGAACTAGGAGCTTTAACATTCGTGGTTTCTTAGACTACCTTGGGCTCAAATATATTAAAGTCTATAGAAAAAAATTTAAAGAACCAATACATGATGAACAAACAACAAATTATGGATATGCAATTTCTATTTTAGATTCTGATAGTGATTCTTTAACTCTCTTCAACAAATTTGTACTTCCTTTCCCAACACCGGATGGACACCAAGACACAACCAGGTATGATTCCAATATAATGTTGATGTTTTTGGAATCTCTTAAAAAAAAAAAAATTGAGTATATTTTCTGTGAACTTGGAATCTATTCAAGTTGATGCTCATTTCTTTTATATAGTCAGTAGGTTCAATTGCAATAAATATTGAACTAATTTCCAACCATAGAGTTGTTTAGCACATGCAGAATTGTCTTTTTCTTTTCCTTTCTCCCACTAGCATGGTTTCGTTGCTTGTGGTGATGTTGGAATATTTGTCTTGTTGATGAATGAGTTTATTGGAATCTTTTTGTTTTTGAACTTATATGTATATCTAGAACTAGGAGGAATTCTAGTCAAACCAGGGAGGTTTTGGAAGGGATTCCATTACTCCTTTTAGTGCACAATCATACAATTGTTGTTTTTTTAGTGGTGTTCATATGAGGAATGCTCCATCTATTTTCAGTATTTGTATCAGAATTTCAATCTGCAGAAGCATCCAAATATTTAACACTTGGCCTGAGAGGGGACATATTAAGTATTGAAACATACTGGGTGGTTAGACCTAAAACTCTTAAAAGTGCCACGGAAAAGGAAACCTCCTTTTTAGTCCAGTTACAATTTTCTATGGAATAGATAAATTTGATGACTAATGTTTTTCTCTCTACAGGATTAGTAAATGAGCTTTCTTAAAAATACCAGACATGGGAAACATTTTGAAACCATTTAACAAGTGGGGTCAACATACTCTAAAATTGTAAATGAGTTTATGATACTATCATATAAAATGAGAAGTGAGAAGTGAGTACATATTTCATGAGGAGTGAGTACGTTCTTCATTTTTATGTAATGTAGTTATTACAATAAATGAGAAGTGAGTACGTACTTCATGTTGATGTAGTTCACCAAGTAACTACGAATCATACAACAAAATGAGGAGATGGCGTACTTCAACATTTTTTTGGAAATTGTAATAAACATATTTAGATACCTAACTCTCTTGCACTATAATTTTTTAAAAGATTTACCAGTTTTTGAAATCCCTTGTACAATAATTTTTTAGAGGCCCTACTAATTTTTGAAATCCCTACTGCTTTTCCTTTTTACTTTGAAAAATCCTTACTACTTTGCCCTTTTTTCTTTGGAAATTGTAGTAAAAGGAAAAATAGGAGCACCAACAGAAGTGGGATTTTAACCTAGACCCTTCATTTAGGAGCAAAACTTGACTCTAGTGCCTATGACATTTGACCATCCTTATAGAAGAAGAATGTTGAAAATTGGAATTTGGATCCACGCTAACCTGATCCAAACTGAAAGCAAATGGTATCATAAATTATTTATATTAGACATCTACACAACGGTGACACATACTTCTTGCATCTTAATTCATCCACCTTTTGTAGAGGAAAATTACTCCTTTTAGTGCAAAATCATACAATTTTTCTTATTTAGTGGTATTCATATTAGGAATTCACCATCCATTTTTAATATATGTATTATAATCCCAATACATATAATCATCCAAATATTTAACACCTGGCTTGAGAGCGGCCATGCCAAGTACTCAGACATATTGATTGGTTATACCTAAAACTCTTAAAAGCGCCACATATGAGGAAACCGCCTCTTCAATGGCCAGGTTATAATTTTCTATGGAATGGATAAATTTGGTGACAAATGTTTTACTCTCTTTAGGCTTGGTAGATGAGCTTTCTCTAGAAGACTAGACATGGAAAGAATTTTGAAACCATTTAACAAGTGAGGTCAACATATTTGTTGTTAATTTATGTTCATTAGCAAGGTACAACAAGTTAGGTGGAACTATAGAATATTAAGAACCTTGAATGGGAGTACCATAGCAAGAACTATTGACTAGCATTCTACAATTACCTTTTCCTTAAATTCCCACCTCCATTCCCTCAGTATCTCATATGAAGATGGAAAACTAGAATCTAGAAAATAGTACAAATTATCATTTATTACATCAACAAACAAAGGTTTCAAAGGTTTTGACTTTTCTCGGCCTTATCCATAAAAGTTCCATTATGAATGTCATTGGTTGCCTTACCATCCTCACATTCTAGTGAGATATTGCTTCAATGAGATGTTAATTCTTGATTACCTTCTATTGTACCCAGGGTGCTGATACATTTTCTAGAGTTTGGTGGGGTGTATCCAAGCCACTTGAAGGATGCAAAGATTTTATTAGGTTAATTAGGATGGGATTTGTCCAATTATCGTTTACCATTAAATAGTTCATCTCATATAATAGAACTTTCCAACTCTCTTTGTTAATTCGATCCTCATTTTCATAGAATAACTATAAAATTTGGCATATTTTTTATTTATAAAGTGAAAGGTATGGAATTTCACCCATCTCCAAACTCTAGCCAAAAGAATGGTCCTACAAATTCCACTGAATTATAAAATGGTCACCAGTCAAGGACCATATAGGTTGGCACTGTGTCACTATTATGCATGTAGTTTACTAGCAAATCCTCTTTACCTACAGATTTGGTGGTAGGTTCATACTGCATGAGGATGTTTTTGTGATGTCATCTTTCCATCCTTGGAAGATACCACTATCAACCATGCATATTGATTATGATCAACTGATTGACCTCGAAGAACCATTTGCTTGTATAATATTTCCAAATATTCCCTTTCATGTGCCACAAGACATGCCTCCAACATTAAATTGTATGTAAAGATATTTGAGCTAAGCCTAGAATTAGTGTTACCAGGATTTTGAAAACCCATTCTTCCCTTCTTAATTACCTCAAACAAAAGTTTGGCTTCTTCAAACATATTCTTTTTTTCATAAAATTTTATCATAGCATTGATGGGAATATATTTGGAGCACACAATTCCTAAATATAATAACTTCTCAACCTGCAAAAAAGAATATTGTCGAGCACCCAATATGCAGATAGATTATTACCAACATACAGAGCATACTAGATTTATTGTCAACCCGAGAAAGTCTTTTATTTCAAAGGATAAATGCACAGTCTATGCTTAAACACCAAATCACTATAATTGAACACTTTTATCCTCTAACAACTATGTCCATCCCAAGAATCTGTGTAATCCCAATTTCCTTCTAAATGCTACAATTTCAATTTCTTTCTATCATGTATCAACAAGAAATGATATAAGATTCAACGACAATTGCAGATAAAAAGAAATCCTATTCACATCCCAGAACAAGTAACTCACCTATTCAATCTGATCACTCTTGAAAACCATAAGCATAAACTGAATATTAATCTAGAAATTCAATTGCAAGGGATTGAGTTCAACTGCTCTAAGAGATTGAATTACAGGAATGAAAATCAACAATCATAACAGGAAAGATAAATTGCAAGGATTCGTGGGATAACAACTTAAACTGCAGGATGAACAAAGCCGTGTACAACTATCATATGAATTGCATAAAGAAAGTTTCCTACTCAATCAACTGTCACTCTGTACCACTTATTAATCTCAAGGAAATGTAATCCTGATTATACTGCAAATCCACACTTACTACTGCTGCGTACAAAGGAAATATCATCAACAAACACCACACAACAATAAATTCGAAAAATCCTACTTTAACTCAGCAATCTTTGTGGAAGATGGGCCCAACCTTCACACAGAGATGCTGGCTGAACAAAGTAAAGCTCCTTTATCTCAGAGGTAACTCTTTATATTAACGAAAGGATGATTACACAAATTGCTTCCACTGCTAATACAATGAATGAATCCTCCGTTGTTCAACCCCCTGGGTCGAGATAACTCCCCATATTTATACATGCAGATCATAACATCCGATCCTATTAGCGGGCAGCCATGAAGATCTCTGATCTTTAGGCACCCTAAATAATACTAGCTATTACAAACGTGGCATAGTAAAGACATAGAAAAATGAGAGAAAGCTGTTGATTGGCCCAGGAGTGGCGATCTTTCTAGATCACAATTATACTCGAGCAGCAATTTACTAAAGATCTCCAATTATAGCGCATTCTGTTACAGCTGCCCTGTCACAGCTCTGTCTAGGATGTTGCATTAGAACCATGTGCCTTAATTGATGATCGGAGCCCCGAGGATCCTTTTAAGCAGCGAACATCCCTCCTTTCAAGACTTGTTCAGCCCCACCTTCCTGTAGTCCACTTATCTCAAACTACCTTCATAAATCATAACATGTTAGCACAATTGAGAGATGCACAGCCTTAATTATCACAATCATAAGCATTAATAAGATAAAGCAATGATCAGTCATACCTTAGCAGCTTGGGGGAATAAAGTGAGGACAATAGGTCTGATTAGCATGCTAAATGGTGTAGGACAGGGGAAGAAAAGGTGATCAAGGATGGTTAAAAGGGGCCGATTCTAGGCTCAACATCTCCCCCCAACTATCCTGTTGCATGTCCTCATGCAACAACCTGCATCATTCAGAATCTGAGTCCTGCACTGAGCTCTATTCATGGAGGGAGGAAAAGTTGTAGGGAAACTCAGGCACCTCATCTGTCTTTAAAAAGCCTCTGTGAGTAACCCAATACTTTCCAGCATCACTGCTCCTCTGCCCTAGTCAAGGAAAAATACATATTATACGGTTTTGCTGGCCACCAAATGAGGGGGAATTTGAATTTCAAACCCAACCAATTAACTCCACTCTCCCTCATACTTCCCACATAGCCCTTGACTCTGGAAAGTGCCTGCTTGAAATTCTTGAAACAGTAAGGATCTCGGATTCTAAGTGCAGAGGAGGTAGCCTGCCATCTGTGCTTACTCCCTTCCAATGCTACCTGCTAGTGTCTGGAAATGTAGTTGGTGCAAGTGGAGATCACTTCTTCCTACAGTCTCATTATATGTTGTGCCTGGGGAGGACTTGAAAAGAAATCTTAATCTGAGTCCAAATCAATGAAATTTCTAAGAGGTAGAAGCACTGGTTCTTGTGGGACAGTGTCTTCCAGCACATCTAAGTCTACTATAAGAGTTGTTGGTTCTTGTGTAATAGCAACATCCTTTAGACTCTCTTCAGCAGCTACATTCATTGCTTTTAGAGACACTGGTTCTTGTGTAACAGTGTCTCCTTTGTCCTTCTGCTGCTGAGATTGGAGATCTTTCTCATTGTGCAGCTCCTCCTCCAAGATTTCGGTGTCACCTGAGGATTGTGTCTGTACTTGTTCATCCTCACTCCACTGTGTATTGGGAATGATATCCATTCCAGGGTTATCTTCTAATTGAAATTCAGGAGTTCCTGCTGCAGCCTCCAAGGATGTTGGTTCTTGTGTAACAACATCCTGGCTTGCCTCTTCATCCTCCTGTTGTTGCAATTCTTCTCCTATGAGCTCTGTGTCATGGGAACATTCTGGGTTTACAGTACAGAGTTCTTCATTAAGCTCCAGAGTGTCCTCTATCCTAGGTTCTTCTCCTATTTGTTCGGACGATTAGACAAGTATACTCAGGTTTGCTAGTTCTTGTGTTACAGCACCCTGTTCAAGTTCATTAATGTCTTTCCTTTGTGGCTCAGCTTCTATAATCTCTGTGTTGTGGGAGCATTCTGGGGTTACAATATAAAATTCTTCATTAAGCTCCAGAGTTTCCTCCATCCCAGGTTCTTCTCCCATCTACTCGGCCGATTGGACAAGTATACTCAGGTTTGTTGGTGCTTGTGTTACAGCACCCTGTTCAAGTTCATCAATGTCTTGCCTTTGTGGCTCAGCTTCTATAATCTCTGTGTCATAGGAGCATTCTAGGGTTACAGTATATTCTTTATCCCCATCATCATACATGATTTCATCCCTTAGCTCCTCTATCACAAGATCGGTGGCAGCTTCAGCAAGGATGGTTAAAGATGTTGGTTCTTGTGTGACAGCATCTTCTTTTTCTGCAGCTTCCTCTATTGTGGGCGTGGGATGTTGTGCTGTGCAGGTACAAATTATAATCTTGTGGCCTGCTTCCTTGAATATTTCTCCACAGGTGGGACAGATCACTCATTCATCTTCCTTGCCAGGCTCGGTAGAGTTTGATTCCTCCAGTTGGTCTGCAGCCTCTACCAATGTATACAATTTCCTTTCACCTTGTTTTCTGCAGGTTTCCTTCCAGGTTTCCAATTCCCTTCGAAGTATTTGGAGGTCCTCTTTTAATAGTGTGTTCTCAGCCAGAAGTTCTTCAATTTTGGGTTCTTCCTCAACTGGCCTTTGTGGAGCATCCATTGGTCTCGGTACGAGGATCGGGAGCTCAACCTGTTCCTCTAAGGTTGCCCATCTTTTTCTGGCTGCCTCTGCTGCTACAGCTGATTTAGTTCTTTTTCTTCTTATTGGTAAGGTTATGTTAAATTCATTGATTGATCTCTTTCTTCTCCTTTGTGGTGTTTTCTTTTGTGGAGCTGGTATCGGGATTCACAGCTGAGGTCGAAGGAATGTTTTCTTGCTCCTCATGCTGTTCTTCCTCAATTAAAGTTCCTCCTCCCCACTCAGGTGAGGATTCAATGGTTACCAGCTCAATATTTTCTTCTATTGCCCTGGCTCTGTCACCTTCAGGTTGAATTGTCGCAGCATTTAGTGCTGCTCCAATTTCACCTTCTGCTGTCAGAGCTGCCCTATTGTCTGGGTTTTCCACAAGGTTTTTATCTACACCCTCCCCCAATGGCTCTGCTTGTGCCCCTAGTTGCTCTTCTTCTAATGCAGTTTCATCCCCCCCACCAAATTCATTGGAGGGACGCCGGTCCTCCTGTTGTGGTTGAACTTGTGCATGTTCTATTGGGACAACCTACAAAGGAGCAGGTTCCTGAGCTCAAGCTGTGAATTACTCCCAGGTTATATGATGTTGGGCAAGGGTTCTTAAAATTATTAATTTGATAAGACCATGGTGGGTTAGGGAGGCAAGTGGGTGCTTAGCAGCTTTGAAAAATGGTGCCATATGATGCAATTCATGCAGTAGATAGTATGGAATGTTCAATAAAATACCATGGCGGAGATGAGAAAGTAAAGGGAGTTCAGAATTATAAACAGTTTGGTATCTACCTTCACAAGTGATGTACTTCTTGAGAAAGACAACAACCTGGTCCCATGGCCGCGGCAATGAGTGCAGTGCAATCCCTCTTCTTCATGATTGAACTTGTTCCCCCTCTAGTAAAAATGCTCCCCGTGCAGTCGTCGTGGGGACTCGTCGTCCAAACCATGCCCTTCCCACCTGCGGGATGGCAGTAACCTCGGATATAATGGCCTCGGAGACTTCTATGCGCAACCCCCACACCTTGGAGTGAGTTTTTGTGAGATTTAAAGCAAATTGCAAGCCTGCTTCCCAATTGAATCCATCTAGTCGCTCAAAAAATTCGATCCAGCCGGTGGCTTGAAAGATGGCAAAAACTGCAGGATTTTTCCTGAGTTCCTGTGTATTAAAAGGTTCATGACGGATTGGAATCCCCATGGTTCTGGCTGCAAACTGAGGTTGCTATCCTGCAGATTACAGAATCTGAGAATGGAAGTTGCAGCACAGAGGATGCACGAATCGCTGAGCAGAGATGTTGAGGAAATGGGCAAATTTGGAAAGTTCAGCACAGAAAAATGTTCGAAGTTTTTATTCCGAATTGGGGAAGGTGGCAGTTATTAGTGTTTACGTCGTACGAGGGAAAGGGTTAATTAGGCCATAATGGTGATATGAATAAAGGTACGACTGATATTGTTTAAATTATATCAACACTTAATCACGTGATAAATCAAAGCCATACCTCATGAGACTGTGCGTCAGATATCCTGCAGAGAATGGTGGAGCATGCGGTTGGTGACGTTGCGGAACCAAACTCGTGCACAGTCATTAATCTGATCATGATGACCAGGATAATGCAATAATTCCTTCCGCCAGTGGAACACAAACCATCACATCCCCGGGGTCGGAATGATGAGTTCGTCGGCACAAATAGGATGAATCAGAGCCATAGCTTAACAGGTTTGAAGCAATTCTTCCGTTAACACAGGAGTTACCAATGCATGTTGCCAGGAATGATATCGCGACCAACAAAAAAGATGTTGCAGCCGCCAGGAAAGATTCACGGCCAACGGGAAAAAGATTTACGGGATCGGGAAAAATCATGGCTGTCAGAGAAAAGTTTTACGGCGCCGGGAAATATGTCGCAGTCACCGGGAAATATGTCGCAGCTGCTAGGAAAATGTGTCACAGCCGCCAGAAAATGGTTCATGGCAGCCGGGAAAAAGGTTTTACGGCCACCGAAAAAAAAATTCACGGCTGCCAGGGAAATGTTTTACGGCACTGGGAAATATGTCGCAGTCGCTGGGAAATATGGTTCACGGCTGCTGGGAAAAAGGGTTTACGGCCGCCGGGAAAAAATGTTGCAGCCACTGGGAAAGTTGTTGTAGCTGCCAGGAAATGGTTCACGGCTGTCGGGAAAAAGGTTTTACGGCCGCCGAAAAATGATGTTGCAGTCGTTGGAAAATGGTTCACGGATGCTGGGAAAAAGGGTTTACGGCCGCCAGGAAAAGATGTTGCAGCCGCTGGGAAAGTTGTTGCAGCCGCCGGGAAATGGTTCACGGCTGCCGGGAAAAAGGTTCTACGGCCGCTGGGTAACGATGTTGCAGCCGCTGGGAAAAGATGTTGCAGCCGTTGGAAAATGGTTCACGGCTGCCGGGAAAAAGGTTTTACGGCCGCAGAGAAATGATGTTGCAGCCGTTGGGAAAGTTGTTCACGGCTGCTGGGAAAAAGGTTTTATGGCTGCCGGGAAATATGTCGCAGCCTCTGGAAAAGATGTTGCAGCTATTAGGAAATGTGTCGCAGCTGCCGGAAAATTTATTTTAAGGAAAAGAGAAATGCAGCACAGGAAGGAATAGGAAGACGACTCTCATTTGACAAGCCCAATCTAGTCATTCCCCTGACGCTTCCCTGGAAATTTTTTAAAAAAAACAGCAAACGAGAAGATCAAATGCAAAGAAAAAAACAATTATACGCTACAGCAGGAAAGAAAGAAAATTATTTATGTACAGTAATTCAAAATGCGATTTTCAGTTTAAGGATTGGCAAAGGCAGAGAGAAATTCCTGCTCTGGTGCCAGCTGATAATCTGGATCGGTAGCAATTTGCGAAATGAATGCATATTTCGAAATAGGCTTACGATACAGTCGCAGTCTATGGCCATTAGCAAGTAATGGTATGCAGTTTTCATCGATGGTCACCAAACAGACAGTGCCATTGTCAAATACCCTGTAGACCAAATATGGACCCAGCCACCTTGTACGCAATTTACCTTTAAAATCCCTTTTGAACCTGGAGTCATATAGTAACACCCAGTCTCCCTCACAGAAGATTTTCTTTTTAATAAATCGGTCATGCCAATTGGATCTCTATTGCTGAAGCAACACAGTCTGGTCCACTGCAGCTAACCGTTTCTCATCCAATTCGTTTAGTTGATTCAATCTTCTCTTCTGGGCTTCTGTTACATCCAGATTCATTTCGGTGGCTGTCTTCAGGGTTTCGATCTCAAACTCAATTGGAAAGATGGCGCTCTTTCCATACACTAAATCATAGGGAGAGAACCCTGTGGTGTTGCGCCAAGTTGTGCGATATGCCCACAGTGCTTCCGGAAGCCTGTCAGCCCAATCCTTTCGATGGCTCTTAACTGTTTTAGTAAGGATTGCTTCAATAACTTTATTAGTACTTTCCACCTGACCATTGACCTGGGGGTGGTAAGGTGAAGCCACCCTATGCCGCACATTATACTTCCGGAGCAAGGATTGAAATTGGTGTGACATGAATTGCATCCCCCCATCGGTAACTACTTCCTTCGGTACCCCAAAGCGGGTAAAGATTTCACTGTACAGAAAATGAATCACCGCCTGGTCATTAGCCTTAGCCAAAGCTACAGCCTCTACCCACTTGGTCATATAATCAGTACAAACCAGAATGTAAACTTTCTTTCTGGAAGGAGGGCTGATAGGGCCAACAAAATCCAGTGCCCATCTATCAAATGGTTCAACTACTACTTGAGGTTGTAGAGGCATCTGATCTGTTTTATTAGGCTGGCCCATCCTTTGGTAGCTGTCACAAGACTGAACATACCTTTTAGTGTCCCTGAACAGAGTCGGCCAGTAGTAGCCTATCCGCAGCACTTTATGCCCTGTTCTTTTGTCTGCAAAGTGTCCCCCACAAGGTTCATCATGATAGGCTTTCAGTATGTGAAAGATATCATCTTCCCTTACACATCTCCTAATCTCAAGATCGGGCCCTGTGTAGAAGAGATGACCGTTGAGCCAACAATACCTGGCACTTTGCTGGATGATTTTTCTCTTTTCTCATTTAGACATATGTGGCGGGAGATTTCCTATAGCTAAATAATTAGTGACGTCTGCATACCAGGGAGAATGAGCTGAAAGTGCGAATAGATGTTCATCTGGAAAAGAGTCCTCAACAGGCAAACTATCATCATTGTTAGTAAAACGAGATAAAAAATCAGCAACAACATTTTCTTTCCCAAGTTTATCTATAATGGAAATATCAAATTCCTACAATAACAAGAGCCACCTGGTCACTCTGGCATTGGTGACAGGTTTTTTCATTAAATACTTAATGGCAGAGTGATCAGTGTGCACAAATGTAGGATACCCAGTAATGTAATGTCAAAATTTATTAATAGAGTAAACAATAGTGAGGAATTCTTTTTCGGTAACAGTATAATTAAGTTCAGCAGGGGCTAAGTTTTTACTAACATAATAGATGGCATAAGGTACTTGACCATACTGTTGTCCTAGTACTGCTCCAATGGCGGTATCAGAAGCATCTGAAGAAATGTGGAAGGGTAGGGTCCAATTAGGTCCCCTTAGGATAGGAGCTGTGAACAGCTTCTCCTTAAGCTTATCAAACGCTGTCTGGCATGCTTCACTCCACACAAACTGTGCATCCTTCATTAATAGAGAAAATAAAGGAGAAGCAAGTTTGGAGAAGTTTTCTATAAACCTCCGGTAATATCCAGCATGTCCCAAAAAACTTCGCACCTCTTTCTGAGTTGAAGGAGTCGGTATATTTTTTATCACCTTGATTTTTGAAGGATCCACCTGAATGCCATTGGTAGAGATGAAATGCCCTAATACCACCCCCTCACTCATCATCATATGGCACTTTTCAGTGCTTAATGAGAGCCGAGTCTGTTCGTAGCAAATTAAAACCTTCTTTAAATTTTTCAGTGCTTCCTCAAAATCCTTGCCATAGGGAGTAAAATCATCCATAAAGACTTCCATACTATCATTAACTAATTCAGAGAATATACCAATTACAGCTCTTTGAAATGTTGTCGGTGCGTTACATAAACAAAAAGGAAGCACTCTGTTGGCAAACGTTCCCCAGGGACAAGTGAAGGTGGTCTTATCCTAGTCCTCAGGAGCAATCTGAATTTGGTTGTACCCACTGAACCCATCTAGGAAGGAGAAGAACTTCTTCCCTGATAGGGTATCAAGCACTTGGTCAATAAAGGGCAAAGGGAAATGATCCTTCTGCGTAGCTTTGTTCAGTTCCCTATAATCAACACAAACCCTCCATTTGCCATTTTTCTTGGGCACAATTACGATTGGGGAAACCCACTCACTATCTGAAATAGGATATATAAATCCTGCTTCCAAAATTTTCTGGATTTCTTCCTTCACTATATCCCTCAGATTGGGGTTCATGCATCATTGGGGTTGACACATAGGCCAGGAGTCACTTTTAATATAAATATGGTGGGTGCACAGGTTAGAGGGAATACCCCTCATGTCTGTATACTCCCAGGCGAACGCCCCCTTGTGTTCTTTCAAGAGCCTGATTAGGCGCCTCTGTTCCTCCAAGGAGAGACTAGGGTTGATATTCAAAGTCCTTCCAGGCTCTACCTCAATAGGAATACTTTATGAATTTTTCAAAACTGGGATTATGTTTGTGTCACCAACTAGTGCTTCTTCCGTGAGATTTTCTTGTTCTTCCTTACCAAGGGTAATGTTCAGGATTTGATAGACCTCTCTATCCATCGAAGCAGGTTCACTAATAAAATTACTAATAGTATCGTCTTCTGTTTCATTTTTAAAAGTTAAGGCCTTCCCTATAGCTAATAGTGGCTGAACATCCTCCTCCTCCTCCTACTCTATCCAAAGGGAAGTTTCAGCATCTAGACTTGGCCGAGCTGGAGGATACAGGGTGAGGTTTTTAGTCTCCGTACCATCAGATATAGTCATGGACCCCGATCGACAGCTGATGCAGGCATCAGCTGTGGCCAACCAAGGCCTCCCTAGGATCAATGGGTGTCCCCCCAGCTGTGATTTTGGTTGTAATACCAAAAAGTCAGTAGGGTACTCCCATGAATCTACTGAGATGACAAGGTCGTCCAGAACCCCTTCGGGTCTAATGGTGGATCTGTCCGCCAATTCTAAAATGGTAGGGGTCGGTCTAAAATTAGTGAGTCCAAGCTTCTTTACAGTCTCAATTGTCATGACATTGATCGCTGCTCCTAAATCGACTAGCATGTTGGGTATCTGTGTCTGTCCTACATGTACAGTGACACTAGGATTGCCAGGGTCATCATACTTGGTCATAGGGGTTTTTCCTATTATCAAAGCAGATAAATTCCCTATGACATGAACAGTGGGAGGATCTCTGGGTTTCCTCCCTGGTTTCTTAGTGCACAGGTCCCGAACGGTTCTAGCATAAATAGGCACATCTTGGAGAGCTTGAAGAAGGGGGATTTTGACGTAAAGATTCCTTAACTCTCCTAGGAGGTTAAACTGAGGTTGCCCCCCTATTTTTGGTAGCATTAGTCTCTCGGGGTATGGTGGTTGCCTTATCAGCTGGGTAGGCTGCGTATTGTCTGATTTATCGTTTGATGTTTCAGCCGTCCCATCTAAGGGATGCTCAACATCTTCAGTGATAGGAACTGTATCGGATGGATGCTGTGAACTCCCTCCTTCTTTATGCACAGAAGGTGGAGCATCTTCTGTAATTACGGGTTCTACTCTATTCCCAGATCGTAGACAAATATCATTACAAGTTACAGGGGAAAGGGAGTAGGCCGGCATATTGACAGTTTCCAATTGATGGACTGTTTTATTATTCGGGTTAGGATTAGGTTGGGCAGGCAGCTGCGACTGCTGAGGTGGGTATTGAGGATATTGAGGAAATTGAGGGTATTGAGGAGAATAAGGTGACTGTTGAGGTGGAGGTGGTTGAGGAAACTGGTTCTCGAGATGGAAATTCCTCCATCCAGGAGACCACGATGTAGATTGATGTGGTGGCTGTGTCCAGGGACTCCATGAGTTATAATTTTGCATTGCAGGTTGGGAAGGATTCCACTGAGCATAATTTGAAGGGAATTGTGTATTCACATTTTGCATGTTATTATTCCAATTTCTCATATTATTCAAAAATGGAAACGAGTCCAGAGGCATACCTTGATTTCGAGGCTGCCAAGGTTTCTTCTGTGCAATGAAATAGGATGATTCCACTTCTGGAGTTTATGCCTGTAGAACAGCCTTCACTTGGCGAAGTGAGGGACATTTTTTCATGTCGTGGTTCAGCTCACATAGCTGACATACTTCTACTTTATCAAGTGGGCATTCTTTTAGCAGATGATTCTTTCTACATAGGGGGAATAACACACCTGGTGTGAGATCCTCCACTGCCTGTTTTTGTTTTTCCTTCAGGACATCGATCTCCGAAGAGATGGAGCTCATCATTTCTGTTCTAAAATTTTCAAGGAGATTGCCTACCTCTGCATGGGTAGCTCCTCCGTTGGACGACTTCTGAGTTATGTCGAAAACATCACATTCCAGCTTATCTCGTTTGTCCCGCTTGTTGTTCCTGGAAGACCCCCGGGAGTATCTCTTACATAGTTCCACAACCTTCCCAAAAGGTTCTTTGGAGATATCTCCCTTTCCTAGTAGGTTTAACATGTCTAAACAATCATCCCTGATCCCATGAAGCAAGATTATCTTGATCACATCCAGCCCCATGTTCGTCTGCCCATCTCTTTGCACATTGTACAGCAGCCTTTCTACAAAATCCTCCAGACTTACGTCTTCCTTCTGCACCGTTTTGAATAATTCCTCTCTTTTGTCCTTGGTGTTGCAATATTCCTGATATTTCTCCAGGAACACTTGTTTCATCTTATCCCAATTAGTAACGGTTCCTCCCCCAAGGCTCATGAACCAGCGTAATGCGTTGTCCTTCAGGGTGGAAAGGAAAAGTTTTAGCTTTTGGGCATCGGTGATATAATCATAGCTGCGACAAAGGATATCAAATTCAAAAAGGAATTCGTCTGGATCTTCTGCCGTCCTTCCATGGAAACGAGGCAACACCGATGGTGAGATTTTTTTCATAGGGGCTGCCCCTTCTGGCTGCTGAATCAGAAATTGCAATGTAGCCGTCGTTCCCTCAGGCAAGGAGTGATTTTCATGATGATAGTTTTCGACCATCGCCTCTTCCTCATCGGACTCATGTCTGTTACTCATCTCCTCTTCTATTTTCTCCTCTTCGTTCGTTTCTGCGTTCTTTTCCTCGTTTTTCTCTTCGTCCTTGTTTTTCCCTTCGTCCTTGTTTTGTTCCTGATCAGCAAACTTCTGGTGGAACTGCGTCCACTCTTCTTCAGTTACATCCTTCCCGTAAATGTGGTAGATAGGACCTCTACCAGCAGGTCCAGTTGTAACAGTTGTGTCTTCCTCAGTAGGGATATATGAGGGAGTCACAGCTGTTCGTGTATTCTCCACCGTGGACCCTGACGCTGGTGCCCCAGGATCAGTAGGGTTTCTTCTGATAGGAGTTTCTTGATGAAGAGCCCTGGTGGATGAATCAGTTATGTCAACAAGATCGTCAATGAATGTCCTTCTGCACAATGGTGGTCCTCGATCGCGACCCGAGCCACCTGCACTATTAGTATTTTGTGGGGTTTTGGGAGTTGGGAGGTGATCGCGTTTTACCCTCCTCGTATTCATGCGACCCGAATCATTTCAGCAAATAAAAGACTGACTAGAAACAATTACCAGATGCAACTAATGATTAGTGTTTAATTTTTATCCTTCCCCGGCAACAGCGCCAAAATGTTGAGCACCCAATAGGCAGATAGATTATTACCAGCATACAGAGCATACGAGATTTATTGTCAACCCGAGAAAGTCTTTTATTTCAAAGGATAAATGCATATTCTATGCTTAAACACCAAATCACTATAATTGAACACTTTTATCCTCTAACAACTATGTCCATCCCAAGAATCTGTGTAATCCCAATTGCCTTCTAAATGCTACAATTTCAATTTCTTTCTATCATATATCAACAAGAAATGATATAAGATTCAACGACAATTGCAGAGAAAAGGAAATCCTATTCACATCCCAGAACAAGTAACTCACCTATTCAATCTGATCACTCTTGAAAACCATAAGCATAAACTGAATATTAATCTAGAAATTCAATTGCAAGGGATTGAGTTCAACTGCTCTAAGAGATTGAATTACAGGAATGAAAATCAACAATCATAACAGGAAATATAAATTGCAAGGATTCATGGGATAACAACTTAAACTGCAGGATGAACAAAGCCGTGTACAACTATCACATGAATTGCATAAAGAAAGTTTCCTACTCAATCAACTGTCACTCTGTACCACTTACCAATCTCAAGGAAATGTAATCCTAATTATACTGCAAATCCACACTTACTACTGCTGCGTACAAAGGAAATATCATCAACAAACACCACACAACAATAAACTCAAAAAATCCTACTTTAACTCAGCAATCTCTGTGGAAGACGGGCCCAACCTTCACACAGAGATGCTGGCTGAACAACGTAAAGCTCCTTTAACTCAGAGGTAACTCTTTATATTAACGAAAGGATGATTACACAAATTGCTTCCACTACTAATACAATGAATGAATCCTCCGTTGTTCAACCCCCTGGGTCGAGACAGCTCCCCATATTTATACATGCAAATCATAACATCCGATCCTATTAGCAAGCAGCCATGAAGATCTCTGATCTTCAAGCGCCCTAAATAATACTAGCTGTTACAAATGTGGCGTAGTAAAGACATAGAAAAATGCGAGAAAGGTGTTGATTTGCCCAGGAGTGGCGATCTTTCAAGATCACAATTATACTCGAGCAGCAATATGCTAAAGATTTCCAATTATAGCGCATTCTGTTACAGCTACCCTGTCACAGCTCTATCTAGGATGTTGCATTAGAACCACATGCCTTAATTGATGATCGGAGCCCCGAGGATCCTTTTAAGCAGCAAACATCCCTTCTTTCAGGACTTGTTCAGCCCCACCTTCCTGCAGTCCACTTATCTCAAACTACCTTCATAAATCATAACATGTTAGCACAATTGAGATATACATAGCCTTAATTATCACAATCATAAGCATTGATAAGATAAAGCAATGATCAGTCATACCTTGGCAGCTTGGGGGGATAAAGTGAGGACAACAGGTCTGATTAGCATGCTAAATGGTGTAGGACAGGGGAAGAAAAGGTGATCGAGGATGGTTAAAAGGGGCCAATTCTAGGATCAACAAATATTTCCATATTATAGAAGCACAAAGGCAACATGTCAATTTAAAATAAACACTTGCTATTGCAAGCACTCCTCTACATTCCATATCCTCAACTTCCCCTAGAGCTTCATTATTTTTTCCTTCTTTTCTAAAAGTGCACACAAGTGATTTTTGAGTTGAACCATTTGGGATGAAGCCAACTTTCTCCATTTTCTCAAAAAACTTGTGCACCAGGTCTAACTTACCAGAAGAAAGCATCACCTTATGAACCAATTGTGCAAATTCCTCATATCTTGCAGTTGGTCTTCGAATTGGGTGTTTCTTTCCCTATTTTGAGGTATCATCATACTCCACTTCAAATTCAGATCCCCATTCCTTTGAATTGTATGGGCATGCATATTTTCTTCACAAGAAGCAATATAGCCATGGTCTTTGTCAAATCCATCGCCATCCAATTGTTATTTTATGATTCCTTGTCAATGCTTGTTGATTCCCAACTCATTCAAGAAATTTTCCAACATCCTTGATTTATCAACAAGAGTTCTTATTTTAGGATTTCCATAATCAGAAGTTCAACCTTCTCTTATCTCATGTATATTTTCTAGTAAATTTTGAAAACCTCTTCAAATGTTTTAAACTTTTAATAAGTGAAAACACATCATTGTTTTTTTTAATCAAATATCTCATACCGGAAAAAATATTCTAAACCAAAAATTGAAAAATCCTGAGGTGGACTTAATTCAAGAGGCCTCCCATAGACATTGATTTCATGGGGCCTCAAGGAAGAATCCAGGGACCACAACTATAGGTGGTCATGTGTTTAATGTATATGGCACATTGAGATATTTTGTTGCTTGATCATGGTATATTTTTATGCTTATCAGTGTGTTCGGAAAAATAAATTGGATTTCAGGCATAGTTGTCTTTGGATCTTAATGTATTTTCTTAGAATTACAAATGATGCAATTTAGATGTTAATATTGCTCCTCTCCCCATTTCTTAAAGGGTGCTAGCTCAATGGAAGAGCGCATTCGTTAGAAGTAGGAGGTTATTGGTTTGATTCCTCCATGCCCTAATGATATTGCAATATATTTTTAATAAAATATTTTTTATGTTGATTTATATTAATGATAATGTATGAGGGGGGTTCTAAACTTCTCTTATAAGATGCTACAAAGGGGGTTCATAACCACCCCTATATGAATATAAGAGGGGGATTATAAAACTCCCTTGTAAGACGAGGGGGGTTCTAAACTACCCTTGTAAGATGCTACAAAGGGGGTTCATAATTGCACCTATATGCATCTCTGAGGGGAGTTTTAAATCGCCCTTGTATGCAACCATGAGGGGGGTTCTAAACCTCCCTTGTACATTCCTATGAGGGGAGTTCTAAAAAACACTCATATGTTGATACAATGGAGGTTTGAAACTGCCCTTGCATGTTACTATGAGGGGGGTTCAAAACTGCCCTCATAGGTATTTAAGAGGTGGGTTCAAAACTGCCCCCATAGTTTTGCAAGAGAGGGGTTCAAAACCACCCCCATAGGTTTGTAAGAGGGTGGTTCCAAATTGCCCCCATAGATCTATTATAGGGGTTTAAGAGGGGGGTTCAAAACCTCCCCCATAGTTTTGTAACAGGTATTTTAATACGGGAGTTCAAAATTGCCCCTATAAGTGTGTAAGAGGGATTTTAAGAGGGGGGGTTCAAAACCGCCCCCATAGGTATCTATGGAGGGGTTCAGAGTCATCCCCAAAAGTCACTTTTGAGGGCGGTTTAGATCTCTTCTAAAACCTTCCCTTAAATTCTATACTTTTAATGTTGGTGCTTTTGGGTGAGGTTTTGTCAAAACCACCTCTAATTCCAAAACCACCCCGAAAAGTCACTTTTGGGGGTGGAAGAAAACCCCCCCAAAGGTAAAAAATGTAGTAGTGCCCATCCCCATTTCTTCGTTTCACACAACATAGAATCTAATCCTAACCCCAAATCTATAAGATGAACCCTAACCTCATGATTCTAGGAATTCAACTACTACTACTACTACTACTATTGTAGTTGTAGCTTACCTTGAGGAGTCTTTGCTTGAGCCAGATGATGATGCCAATGCCTATGCCATTTCTAGTCCTGATTCTAGTTCTACTTGTATTTCTCACACTAGTGCTGAGTTTGATTATTGATCATGTTGATCAAGATAATATGATGTATGATGTATGATGTAGTGGCATCATAGCATGTTGTTTTTTGGACTCTACAGTCCATTTAGGCCTCATTTATTATGTATTTTGTTCCAGATATATATTGCACAGTACACTTCATGCCATTTTGATATATTCACCCTTATATGGTATATACATGAGTAGAATTTGGATATTTTGTCTCTAATGCTTTGAAATCTTGGATTAGAATTTTTAAAATATTGTTGTTCTTTAAAATTTAAATATTTTACGTATTTTTTAGTAAATCGAGTCATTAAATTCAAATTAGCTGAGTCATTACTGATTCTTATTCTAAGTCTAAGTTGACCCTTGAACAATTCCAAGAACGGGTTTTCATGGTGGTAGGTGCATTGGGATCAACATACAAGCTGTCACATTTCAATACAACCACATGAAAAGGTCCACAATCTATTTAGCCAATAGGTAGTTATTGCAAATATTGGGAATCTAATTTAGGGAAAGAAGCTTGGTATTCTTTGATTTGCTTTGGAATAGTCCAAATCTAACTATTTGTGGATTTTATTCATTATAGTTATAGTTGAAATATCCATCTATAAATGAAAATATTTATTTTAGACACATTCATCAATAATTTGATCAATAAATGGTGTGGGATTGTGAGGAACCTCCAACAAATAAATGATAAAAATGCATGATATATCATAAATAACAGAACACAGAAGGGATTTATTGATCACGGGCCACTTCGAGGGGGGAACCTCCTTTGAGCAAGCTCAATACAAATAACTTGTGGATGCCTTCATTGGCCTCAACACAGACTTATATACTAAGTCTAAGATAAACAATTGTTACTCCCCATGAATGTGGGATAATAGAATATACTCACAGGACAACTTACAAAGCATATGCATCCAACATCAATATACTAACAATGTGGGATAATACAATATACTCATGGGACGACTTACAAATCATATGCGTCTAACAACAATATACTAACAAAGTAAAGAGAAGGGTTGACACAGGTTCCTAACATCCCCTCCCCCTTAGAAAAAGCTTTGTCCTCAAATCTTTAGATGTGGAAATTGTTGTTGAATCTGAAGGAGTGGTTCCCATGTAGCATCCTCTGGTTGCACTACGTGCCACTGAATTAATACCTCTGTGATGGATCGAGAGAGAAGATGACAAGTGCACCTATTGAGGATGGCCTCTGGCTCCAAAATGATGGATCCTTCATTATCCAGTTCTGGTAAAACAGTATGTGCTCTGATGTTGGTGCGAATAAATTTATTTAGACAAGAGACATGAAATACTAGATGAATGCGAGAAGGAGGAAGTTACAATTAATAAGCAACAAATCCAATCTTATGAAGAAACTTATATGGCCCATATAAATTTGGAGCGATCTTATGACGCCCTTTGAGTTTCATGGAGGATTTCTTGTAATGTTGTAGACGAAGAAAAACCATATCACCCGCTTGAAAAGTGCACTCAGAACGGTGTTGATCGGCTTGTTGTTTCATTCGATTTCTTTCCATGTGAAGATTGTACTGCAAATTGTGAAGAATATGATCGTGCATTTGAAGAACCGTGTCAACTGCCTGAACTGGTGAACTGGTGGGGGTGTATGGAAGAATCACTGGCGGTGCCTGACCATAGACTGCTTCATATGGAGGCATTTTAGATGTTGTGTGGTAGGCGGTATTGTACCACCATTCATCGAAAGGGAGCCACATTTATCACTGATGTTGTTGTTCGGAGCTGAAGAAACGAGGATAAGTTTCCAAACATTTGTTGATAATTTTAGTCTGAACATCGGTTTGTGGGTGATACCCTAAACTCATCTTCAGTTTGGTGCCAGTGTGGCTGTTAGGATATTTAGACACTTAGGAGTTAGTTAAAATCAACTTGTGTAATATATCCGTTAGGAAAAGTGTGTTTCTTTAGTATGCATTAATATGCAGTTGTATATACTTAATCCAACGATCACGATATGTTCCCGACATAGAGTGATTCGATGGCTCAACTTCTCTTAGATCATACCTACCCTTGATCCGTGGCTTAACACATGATCGGTCCATGATCTCTATTTAAAGAGCATGGAGGGTCATTGGAAAGTTGATCGATTATGAGAAGCTCATTTGTAACTTTCTTTCTTTGCATAATAAATTGTCTCGTAGAAGCTATTTGACCAGGGCCGTGGAGTGTTTCCCTCACGAGGGTTTAAACCACATCAAAACATCGGTGTATCGATCTATGATCCGTTAGTGTGAAGTGGTTGCTCTAGGTGTTCAGTCTTTTGGGAGTACCCTATGTACCCGAACATGGTATCAGAGCTTTTATGAAGAGCCGCTTCTGATTATGATCTACATCTTGAACTGTTGTTGCCGAAACTTGAAAGGGTTTCTGGTTCTAGTATTTCTGTGCATTTCTAGGCTGTGGGAGGTGTTCCATTGCGTCCGGGGTGCCCTTTCCATTCGGAAATAATTTTCATTTGATCGAAAATGGTTCCCGGTTGCTTCAGAAACGCATATTTCATCAGATCTGAAGGTATAATGTTACAGTGACGCATTTTTTTTATTTTCTGGTTTGAAAGAAAAAAAATATCTCATATTTTGTCAGTTTTTACTATTAGATTTTTTTTAGTTTCAGATTGTTGCTTTCCCTATCTGTGTATGCTCTTTGCTGTGCACCTTGTGCGATCTTAGTGAATCAGAAACAGAAAGGGAAAGGGTTTTTCTCGACTGCGTATGTTCTTTGTCGTGCACCTTGTGCAATCTCAACAAATCAGAAACAGAGAGAAAACATAGATTTTCTAGGCAATCTAATGAAATCTAACCCCCACAAGTGTGGAATTTTTTTTTTGTTTTGGTTTATGGTGTGATTTGCCAAAAAAAGGCAAACATGGAAACTGAGCGAGGAGAGTAAAAATAAAAAAAATCACCTCCTCATTCCCATATTTTACATACCTTTTAATCTAGCTCACTTGGTTCAAAGTTGCTTTATTCCTTATTAGGTCTTGAGTTCAAGTCTTAGGAAGTTACTTTTAAGAGAAGAAGTGCATGCAATTTCTATTTTCAAGTTACATTATTGTAAAAGTGCATCTCACTTAAATAATAAAAAATAAAAATAAAAAGTGAGTCACTTATGTTCTTTTTTATTGTTGCACTATTGAAAAGTAACATCATTGTAAAAGTGAAATCACTTATTTTATAAAAGTGATTCACTTAAAGCAACTATCTTTTTAAGTTATTGTCAAAGGTTCATCTTGGGAAGAGAGGGGTACTTTTTTTAGCTGGTCATTCTCCATGTGCCACGTCACTATTGGGGACATCTTCAACATTTTCTTTGTTCAAGCACAACTTCATCATCCGAAGTCAGTTTTCAGTGCCATTTTTTTAAACCACCTATTTTTTCGAGCTCTTCGCATCCAGACTATTGGTTTCTGCTTTTACAACAATTCATTTACAAATATGGCCGCCCCTTGTGATATTCTACTTACCAGTTCCAACTATTTCTCATTGAAATCTCGTATGGAGGATGTTCTACGAAGTAGAGGACTTTTCAAAATTACCTCAGGGAAAAGAACAGAACCCACTGATGATCATAAGAAAATCAAATGGGCAAATATATGTGACGAATCTCGTGGATTGATTGGGATGTCAATCTCTACTGATTTGCGATTCCACATATCTAGAATTGATGAACCTGATGTTGCTTGGGACAAGTTGGAATCTGTGTTTGGTAAACACAATGAAATTCAAGGTCATGAACTCGAAAATGAGTTGATTTCTTTAAATCCAAGTGATTTTTCATGCATTCAAGATTATTTATCTAAGTACAAAACTCTTAAACTTTTATGTGCAGAATGTAAGATTAAGAGGGAAGACAAACAATGCATTTATCATATTCTTTCAAAACTTGGACCTGCATATTTTGTTTTTGTATCTACAGTTTACTCAATCAAAGAATCCTTGAATGCAACTAACTATCAAGAGCCTAATCTTGAATCCTTTTGTGATTCCTTGATTAGAGAGCAAGATAATCTCATCCATCTTGGAATAATCAACAATGCAGATACATCTAGGAAAGCCTTATTGTCCCAACAGAAAGAAATGTCCAAGCCTCCCAAGAAACAAAATTTTTGCAATAACAAGTCAAACAAGGGTCTCAAACCCTCTCAGTCAGCTCCTTCTTTAAAAAATGACAAAGGATCCAAGCCAAAAGGCAATAAGAATGAGCGTCATTGCAACTATTGTGGGAAAGATAATCATGGTGAATCTAAGTGTTTCAAGAAGATGGTAGCCTTGGAAGCAGCAATGAAGAAGCACCACATCATCCTAGATTCACCTTCAGAATCTACCTCTCATGGACATGCACTTTGTGCTATTGGTTATTCTTATAATGCATCTTCTTCTTCTACTTCAAATGAATGGCTCATTGATTTTGGAGCATCTTATCATATGGCTAAGGATCAAGCCATCTTTTCTACTATGAATGAATGTAACACTAAACAAATATTGGTTGGTGATGATAGATCTCTAAGTGTTGTAGGAGCTGGAACAGTTCCAATAGATAATGGTCATTTCAGTGATGTACTATGTGTTCCAAGAATTTTCTGCAATTTGTTATCAGTCTATGAAATCACTCATTCTAGTGAAGGTAAAACTGTGACGTTTACACCTCACCAAGTTGCAATCAAGGATTTTAAAGATCCTCAACAGGTCCTAGCTATCGGAATTGTTGATGATATTACCAGGTTGTACAAGTTAACAACTTTGGGTCATCATCTTTTCCTTCAATTTTTGTTGCTCATAGTGATAAGTTGAGTAAACTTTGGCATGAGCAATTTGGACACTTAAATTATCACTCATTGCAACAACTATGTAAAGACAATATGGTGACAGGTCTTCTGATGGTATCTTGCAGGGATGGTGTTTGTTCTGGTTGTGTACTCGAAAAACATCATCGGGACAGTTTTGACAAACGTGCCTCTTGGCACGCCCTGATTCCCTTGGAGCTTGTGCATAGTGACTTGTCCTCTTCCATCTGCTTCCTTTTCTAGTTTCAAATATTTATTAACTTTCATTGATGATTACACCAGATGCACTTGGGTTTATTTCCTAAAAATTAAGAGCGAAGTATTTAACATTTTCTTGGCCTATAAGGCCCTTGTTGAAAAATAATCTGGTTATCAAATTATTAAGTTAAGATCTGACAATGGAGGAGAATATGTTAACAAAAAGTTCACTACTTTCTGCACTGAATAAGGAATCCAACAACAACACACTGTTCTATATACACCACAACAAAATGGTGTAACTGAGCGGAATAACCGCACTTTAAAAGAAATGGCTAATTGTATGATCCAATCTAAGGGACTAAGTCTTCAATTTTGGGATGAAGCCATTAATTGTGCAAATTACATAGTTAATCACACCGCCACTAAAGCATTACAAGGTATCACACCGGAAGAAGCATGGAGTAAAACTAAACCTGATGTAAGTCACTTCCGTGTGTTTGGTAGTGAAGCATGGGCTCACATTCTCGATGAAAAATGGAAAGCATTGCAGCCTAAAAGTGAAAAGTGCATATTTGTTGGATATTCTGAAGATGTAAAAGGTTATAGACTTATTCAACCAAATTCTCATGATGTAACCATTAGAAGAGATGTTAAATTTGATGAAAATCTCTTGGCCTGCGAGCCTAACTCGGTGATTGTGCCATCTTTGGCCTACGATCCTGATTCGACGATTGTGCCTTCTTCTTCTTCTTCCAACTTTCTTGACAGGTTTCCAACTCGAGTTTCTAATGATGACAGTGAGGATGAAAATCCACCTCCGCCTTCTCATGTTCCTCTAGTTGCACCAACACAAGTGCTTCCTCGATGGGTCCGTTCAACATGTGAAGTAGCTGGTGATCCTAGAGATCAACGTCGAACACGTTCTCAGTTTCACTGAGCCTCTTCTCTTTTGGCTCAAGTTTTCGAGAATCATGATCCAGAAACCTTTTCAAAAGCTTCAGGAAATCCATATTGGGATGCAGCTATGGATGAAGAATATCGTTCCTTGATGGTGAACGATACTTGGGATCTTGTACCTCTTCCAAAAGGAATAAAATTTGTCAGATGTAAATGGGTCTATAGAACTAAGTATGCATCAGATGGAAGTGTTGAAAGACTTAAGGCAAGGTTAGTTTCCAAAGGTTTTTCCCAAGTTGAAGGGATTGATTACAATGAAACCTTTGCTCCTATCGCAAAAATGAACTCCATCCGCCTTGTTCTTTCCCTTGCAGCCTTACATAACTGGAAGTACATCAAATAGATGTCAAGTCTGCCTCCTTACATGGTGATTTACAAGAGGAAATTTACATGGAACAACATCCTGGATATGTTCAGAATAACTCTATCCTTGTCTGCCACCTTAAGAAATCCTTATATGGCCTTAAGAAAGCTCATAGAGCTTGGTATGCCAAAATGGATGGCTTTCGCCCAGACACTGGTTTTTCTAGATGCCATTCCGACCCCAATGTCTATACCAAGAAAGTAGGAAACCATCTCATCATACTTGTTCTATATGTTGATGACCTTATTCTTACTGGTAGTGACCCTAAGCTAATAACCCATGTGAAATCTAGTCTTAAACAAAATTTTGAAATGTCAGACTTAGGACATTTGCATTATTTTCTTGGTCTCCAAGTCCTGCAAACCAAAGAAGGAATCTTTCTTTCTCAGTCTAAGTATGCTTGTGACCTTCTCCGTCGCTTTCACATGGAAGATTGTACACCAGCCCCTTTGTTAAGATTCAATATGCTAAGAAAGAAAATATCAACATTACATTTCATTTCACAACAATAACATATACAAGATCACTGAAGAAACAATAAGCACAGCATAAACACAAGAGACACATATTTATCTTGGGAAACCCTCATGGGGTAGAAAACCCAACAAAGCTTCCTCAATATAGATGACCAACAAATACAAATATGTAAACCGAAGACATGACCTCCTCCTCCTCCTCCATAGCAGACCTCTCCCTCACAAGTGCGCTACTTTCCGAGTGAGTGAATGTGTGTTAAATGAGGAACACACCTCCTCTATTTATACACATCTCCGACTTGTATTTTATATTAACTAGGTCGGCCCCAACTTTACCACTGGGTTAAACACCCCATTACAACTGACTGGGCCGACCCCTCTAGGGTGGTCTAATAACCTTTTGAACCACATAACACATACAGGGCCTACCCCCACTAGGAAAGTCTAATAACCCAAGTTACCACATTCCGATGGAAG
The DNA here is from genome assembly GCA_027924585.1 of Larix kaempferi. Classification (NCBI taxonomy): domain Eukaryota; kingdom Viridiplantae; phylum Streptophyta; class Pinopsida; order Pinales; family Pinaceae; genus Larix; species Larix kaempferi. The sequence continues at coordinate 15,501,060 of BSBM01000061.1, forward strand.
GATAAACATCTCTGGATACACAATAAGATCTTCACAGAGGAATGAAACATCTCCGGAATAATAAAGTACAAATATAATATTCTTTGAAGTTACAATATTTCAACACTCCCCCTTAACGAGAAGGATATTATAACAACATCTGCACGAGCAATGAGTCATCAACATCATACATGATACATCTATAAATCATTGGAAGCTTTCTCAACATCATCAGTAACTCAAGCAATTATTGGAACATCTTCAATACTAGAACATCAACATCTTCAGTACTGAGTCTTCATATTCTGTAGCACTCGAATAGCTACAACAACATCAACATCATCATCACATGATCATCAGCATCTGGATCATCTCGATCTACAACATCTAGATCATCTCGATCTACAGCATCTGGATCATCATCTCGATCTACTGCATCTGGATCATCTCAATCTACAACATCTGGATCATCTCGATCTACACCATCTGGATCATCTCAATCTACAACATCTGGATCATCTCGATCTACAACATCTAGATCATTATCTCGATCTACAGCATCTGGATCATCATCTCGATCTACAGCATCTGGATCATCTTGATCTACAACATCTGGATCATCATCTCGATCTACAGCATCTGGATCATCATCTCGATCTACAGCATATGGATCATCATTTCAATATACAACATCATCATAGTAGCATACTCTGCAATAGACACGATCATATTACAGGATGATCAATCCCGCTCTCTTTAGGACATAGGTCCATGGATGATACAATCTAGATCAAGTTCCAAGATGATCAATCCTTATCACTTTAAGACAAGTGTCATGTCTAGGGACGATGCAATCCTGATCAACTTCTAGGAGGATCATTCCTCATCAATTTAAGACAAGTCTCATGTCTAGGGAGGATGCAATCCCGATCAACTTCCAGGAGGATCAGTCCTTATGACTTTAAGACAAGTCTCATGTCTAGGGACGATGCAATCCCGATCAACTTCTAGGAGGATCATTCCTTATCACTTTAAGACAAGTCTCATGTCTAGGGATGATGCAATCTTGATCAACTTCCAAGAGGATCATTCCTTATCACTTTAAGACAAGTCTCATGTCTAGGGACGATGCAATCACATCATGTACATTTTGAACCAAAGGCTCACGGACAATGCAGTCCTCTCACATACCTTTTGAACCAACTGTTCATGGACGATGCAGTCCTCTCACGTACCTTTTGAACTGAAGTCTAGGGATGATGCAGTCCTATCATCAATTCTCGAAGACATCTGTATACGGATCAATTATGGGACTGAAGTCCGGGGAAGATAAAATCCCCACCTATCCACTAAGGACTTCATTCTCAGAGACATCTATCTACGGATCAATTCAAGGGACTGAAGTCTGGGGACGATACAATCCCCACCTGTCCACTAAGGACTTCATTCTCGAAGACATATGTCTATGGATCAATTCAAGGGACCGAAGTCCGGGGACGATACAATCCCCACCTATCCACTATGGAATTCATTCTCAAAGACATATGTCTACGGATCAATTCAAGAGACCGAAGTCCGAGGATGATACAATCCCCACCTATCCACCAAGGACTTCATTCTTGAAGACATATGTCTACGGATCAATTCAAGGGACCGATGTCCGGGGACAATACAATCCCCACCTATCCACTAAGGAATTCATTCTTGAAGACATATGTCTACGGATCAATTCAGGGGACCGAAGTCCGGGGACGATACAATCCCCACCTGTCCACTAAGGACTTTATTCTCGAAGACATCTGTCTATGGATCCTTTTAGAACCTGTGTTCAAGGATGATGCAATCCCTCTTCTTTCTTGGAGACATATGTCTACGGATCCTTTTAGAACATGTGTTCAAGGATGATGCAATACCCTTGTCAACTTAGAACCTGTCTAAGGACCATTCACCAACCTCACTGTTGGCATCACAAATATAGGTATCCACATCATCGACCTCACTGTCGATGCAAGCAATCTCATCATAAGTGACCACATCACTCCCCCGTTCGAGGAGGGTCCTTCTGAACTACACCAAGCTTGTATCGGAAGTACTCAAACTTTACTTGAGGTAGAGGTTTGGTTAGTACATCGATAACTTGTTCACTTGAGGTAGAGGTTTGGTTAGTACATCGGTAACTTGTTCATCAGTGCCTACAAATTCAAGCTTTATAGTTCCTTTCTGCACCATATCTCGTATATAGAAATATCATATCTCTATGTGCTTTGACTTATCATGGAACACTGGATTCTCTGCCATCTTGATACAACTTTGTTTTTCACATAGGATCAAAGTTGGGTCTATCTTTAAGTCAAAAAATCTTGAATCCATACAGCTTCACAACTAGCAGAGCAAGCAGCCATATATTCCACTTGTGATGAGAGCCACACTAGACTTCTTCCTGCTAAACCACGAGATCATGGCTGATCCCAGATAATAACATCCTCTCGATGTGCTCTTCCTGTCTAATACACTTCCTGCCCAATCAACATCTGTTTAGCCATCTTAAGTCATGATCTCCAAGATAACATAGATCAAAGTCTATCGTACCCTTTAGATACCTCATCACATGCTTTGCAACTATTAGGTGAACACATCTAGTTTCCACTAGATACCGACTCAAGGTGTTCACAGCAAGGCATATATATGGCCTGGTATTTGTTAGATACATCAACAACCCAATAATATGTCTGTACAAAGTCACATCAACTAACTCTGAGGAGTCATCAACTAACAACTTCAAGTCAGAACCCATGAGAGTGGCCATGGTTGTACATTCGAACAAATCAATTCTTCTCAATATTTTCACAGCATACTTTCCTTGGTTGAGAAAGATTCCTTTTGAGCCTTTTCATGCTTCCATTCCTAGGAGGTAATGTATCAATCCGGTATCATTCATCTCAAACTTTGTAGCTAGATTCTTCTTGCTTTCCATGATCTGTTTCCCATTCCCTGTTAGAAAGAGATCATCTACATACAATAATAGTATGATCCATAACCTTAAGGTAAAGGTTAGGAACAACTTTACTTCTAGTAAAACCCAAGCTTGTCAAGAAACTGTCAAATCTCCTTCTGTGGCTGAACATCATTAATACTCTGCATTGAGTGATCTTCTGCATATCTATCTGTGCCATCTCCCGTCATATGGGTCTACTGATATGAGCCTCGAAATCATTCAAACTCCATGGTGAGTTCTTTCTTGCATCCATGTCATCTGTATAAAGAAACCATCTTCAACCTTGTAGCAAGGGTTTAAATTTGCATCACCCATGGTGATCATTAGGCTCATCAATTGATTATCGATCCTGGGTACCCGAATAGAGCTTTCTTCAATTGAATCCTTGATTCGCACTTCTTCTTCAATTACATCATTAAGATAATGGTCTTATCTAGCCTACTTGGAGCAAATATCTCGTCATGATTCTCTTCCTCTTTCTAAGAGAATCTTCTAGCCATGAGCCTTCTATATTTTAATTTGTAAATCTTCTTGTTGAACATCCATCACTTGTTCGGTGTTTATCATTCTTCATGATCTTTCCTACAAATCAAAATTAAGTACATGATTAGTAATACTTCATAATCATGAAATCATGTTGACATGATAACCTATTATGCATACAGATATGATTTACATAGTTATGCTACTATTTTGACCAATACTTTGGCACAACACTTTTCCACATCCTGTATGCATACAGTGGATATCTAGATGCCTTCCATCTCTACCAGAACATACTATCGAGAGTGTGCACAGCTCTTAGCATGTTAGCAAAGAGGTTTCATTCTAGACAAGCAACAATGGAATGTTTGTCCAACTTACCAATCATATGCATATTAGTAGTATATTGTTCAATGCTATATGAATGTTTACACTCAGCATGATATATTCTAGGAATACAAATATGCATACAACTATTACAAGCAATATTTCAAATAACAACTCAAATAGTTATCTTTTATGTTTGTTTGGTTGCCTCCCACTTGATCTTCTATATGTCTTTTGAACTTCTATTCATTCTGTACCACTGTGCATGCTCAAGTGTGCACTAGTGTCATCCTCATGATCTCATACACAAGCATACATTCATTAGTATAATCTCAATATTATCAAAACATTATAATTCTAAATAATCTTGAATGTGTATGGTCATGGTCATTCAATACATGGGTATACTAAGATCCTAACACAAAGTAGGATTCTAACTTGACATAGGAAAACATACCTGGATTAGTATACCTGCTTAGTTATGTCTAACATACCTAATCAATATCTTATTTTTTCTCTTCAATGATTTAGATATCATGTGCTAGAACCTGCATATCTCATAGGTTAAGCATAATAGAACAAGGTCATACATACCTCTTAAGTATAACTTCTATGTGATCAAAGATTATGGATGAGCCTTTGTCTTCATGTCGTCATGGTCATGGAACTTGATTTGTCTTTCATGATGTACCTGTATCTTGTTAGCAGACAACATCAACCTCATACAACACCACAATGCATTAGTACAATCATATAGCCCTAATCAATGAATGTCTTCTATTATTCACATGCATTCATACTTTTACTAGGGTGATAAGACAATTCTAACATTAATCAAGATTGTACTAAACTAAATAATATGAAGACAAACATATTATGAACTTAATCAAGAATCACATTTCAAGACATACCTGTATCTCCTTAAGTCATACATGTCGAGATTTCTTGTAGTCTTCTTGTGTAAGGCCTTAGCCTCAACTCCCCCTGAAACTAGATCTAGAGATCGATTAGGGTTTGTTCCCTAAAAATTCAATCTTTGACTTTCATACTTCTGAATGGATGGAAGGATGTGTCTTGCTGAGTTGATCAAACTTGCATACTTCAATTTTGAAATTTCCAAAATTTGACCCCTCAAAATTGCCTTTGAAACTTTTGGATCTTCTAGACAGGATCTCGAACTAGGGTCTGATGGAACCCACCCTTTTGCCCAATCAAAAGGTTTGATCCAAAGCTCTAAACTTTTATTTTTCTGAGGAGCTTCCATCTGTGGTCATAGACTTCAAAAATTCCAACTTTTGCAGAAGCCCTAGTTTTCACATTTTCGATCAAAATCCCGAACTAGGGTTTGATCAAGCCCAGTCTTCTAACCAACCAAAAATTTTGATCTTGGTCTCTAAATTTCAATTTTGATGAGGAGTATTCAGCCATGGACTCTGTAACGTCCCCATCTTGACCCTATTGCATTAATATTGTAAATGATGTAAATATTGTTATTTAGTCATGGTGAGGAGCTCAAGGCCAAGGCCCCGCCATTGATTTATCGTTCTATGTATCGACGATTAGAATAGATGCATATGGTTCTTGTGCTAGCTGTGCACAATGTAAAATTGGACATCATGTAAATATGCAATTTTAAATGAAAAACCCACAACCAGCTATGCGATGCAACAAAGAGATGGGGGCATGATCTTTATAAGGAATAGGGAGGGAAAATAACCAAACCCTTGAGCCATGGTGTTAAGCCATTTCATTGAGGAAACCCATGAACTCTCAACTACCCATTTGGTCTCATGCACCCAAACATTTAATTCTTCCAAGAATTGGTTGAGACAATTAATGCCTTGGGATGGGAGAGGTATGGCTATCAATTTTCATGTATGGGCAAGACAACAACCTGGGAAATCGAGTTTTGGCTTGCTGGGCAAGGAAGACCCCCACGAAATTGGCCCAAATCCATTCTTCACCCATGGCATTCATCCTCTCACGCAGTCTGAGCTTGTGGGGTTTTATCCTTCACGTTTTTCTCAATTTTCCTACATTTTTCCATGCTGGTAACTCGTTTTTGCATATACAGTAGCTTGGGAGAGAAGGGCCACGATTTGGGGACTGTATGGAGGTCATTTTTGCCCCCGAATGTCCAAGGACATTTTTCTAAAAACGGATTTGGATTCCCTAGGTTGTTTCCCAATCTTCCCATTTCGTTTTGTGTGTTCCCACGTTTTTTTGAGCTGGTAGAAACCCCATCCTTGGTTTGAACCTGTGAGCAGGAGATTCAGGAGTGGAAGAGGACAGATTTGGCTTGATGAGCCCAATTAAGTATCCATAGCTCAATGGGTGAGCCACTAGCTTAGTAATTCACCTCTGTCCATCTCTTAACAGCCTGAGAAACCCAATTGCTGTTCGGCTTGGCTGATTCTGGTATATCTTTGCCTATGTGAGAGCTTGCTTTCCCCTTTTCCTTGTGGAGATCATGCCCAGCTCGGGGTTGGCAGTGGTGCTGAGAGATCGAGGAGCACACTGGCCTATGGTTGGGTGGAACGTTGCAGAAGCATAACTGGTTGCTCAGGGATTACTTGATTTAAGATAAGTATTCTCATTTGCAAATTTGATATTGCTTAAATTGATGATATGACATAAAAATCGGGAATGTATGATGGATGTGTATTGAAATTACTTCCGCTGTGTTTTAAAATAATTTTGCATATTCATATGTCTTTTATATTATATGAATGCTTACATAATAGTTCATGGGGCTAGATGCCCAGTTTTAGCATCACGATCCTCTCCATTGCACTAGTTTAATGGGAGGGGACGTGACTGAATGGTATCAGAGCTGCTAGTTGCAACATTGGGCCTCTATGGGCCAAACCCAATTGCAGTCATAAGGAAAGAGAGTTTTTAGATTTTTCCTAAGTGTCTGGTAAAAATCCGTTTAAGTCTCTTTCGGAAGCATTCCGCGAATCTTCCGGAAACTGCGGAAGCATTCGGTGAATTGCTCTGAAACTGCGGAAGCATTCCGCGAGTTTTTCCGCAATGCGGAGGAGTTCGGGAAATCACCCCCAAAAATTGTGGAAGGAATTCCCTTCCAAAATTTGCGGAAGGAATTCTCTTCCGAAATTTGCGGAAGGATTCCGCGAGTTGTCCCGCAAAGCGGAAAAATTCGGCAAAATGCTCCGAAAGAGCAGAAAATTTTCTAAGTGTTGACGTGAAAAAAAGAAGTTTTCAGAAGCATTCCGCGAATCTTCCCGAAACTGCGGAAGCATTTGGTGAATTGCTCCGCAATTGCGGGAGCATTCACCGAATGGCTCCGCAATTGCGGAAGCCTTCACCGAATGGCTCCGCAATTGCGGGAGCATTCGCCGAATGGCTCCGCAACTGCTGGAGCCTTCGCCGAATGGCTCCACAATTGTGGGAGCGTTCGGCGAACTGCTCCGAAATTGCGGAAGCGTTCGGCGAACTGCTCCGCAATTGCGGGAGCCTTCGACAGATCGCCCTGCCATTGTGGAAGCGTTTGACGAATTGCTCCGCAATTGCAGAAGCGTTCACCGAATTGCTCCGCAATTGCGGGAGCAATCAGCGAACTGGCCCGCAACGGCAGCGCGCAGAGCAGAGAAAAAAAAAAGAAAAAAAATAGAGTAAAGTGACCAAAACTTGATTTTTGGATAGCAGGAGCATCCGAACTCAGAATGGAATGATTCCTGTGGGGATTGGAGGCCATTGACGAAGGCCATGAAAGAACCAGTGAAGACCCCAAGCCCATTACACTCCGATTTGACAGAAAATGGATAATAGTGACTTTTGAAGGACGGAGTCCCAAAGCTTGACAGAAGGTTGGTTTGAGCTGAAATTGATTAGGTGTGGCCATGAAGTAGGCACGAGGTTAAGTTCAGAATCTTGGAGCCAAACTCCAAAGGATGTGGAGTCGGGGTGAGCAAGAAGGCCAAAAAGCACTGTTCCGGGCCACTTTTTCGGGATTTTGAAAAGTTTATGGGCAGTAAAAGTGACCCTAGATGTGGGAATCAAAAATTTTATTGAACTAGAAATTTCATATTCTCATTAAGATGGACAGTTTCCGTTAGACGAAGATTTCCCAGAAATGCACCGTTTGGAAGATAGCCATTTTTGGCCCAAAATTTGGAATTTTGGAAAAATGTGAAAAGTGAGAAGTAGCAAAACCAAGAAATTCATAGAAGATGAATGGTGCATCGGAATTGAAATCCGTGAATTACTGAGTGTTCCTGGTTATATGGACTAACTTTTCCCGATAGATAAGTTTTTGTCATTCCGCATAGATTTTCTTCCATAGGTGGCTAAAGTTGGCATTTTGGACCAAAATGCAACTGTGTAAAATGTGCAGGATTGGAGTGAAAGTTGTCATTTTTGAAGAGATGCAGTTTCCGCACCCGATGTCGGAATGGAGCATGAAGATAGGCATTGGAAAGTTTGTCCAGCAGGGAACAATGATGCATGACCAGATTTTGAACAAGGTCTACATATATCATAGATATTTAGTGTAGAAGAGTGCCAGCGGCTGTTTTGACAAACAAATTTTGCTGTCAATATGGGTAATTTCTACAACTGCATGATATGGAAGAGGAATTCCATGTTACAATGAGGGATCGAAAAGGGAATAATTCCTTAAACCCCTATTTGTTATCACACTTATAATTATGAAATTGTCATATGGCATAAAAATGTTAAAAATGTAAGGGATTACATAGATGTATATGCACTAGATGGCACCTTAACAAACATTGCATAGTGCATATGAAAATGCTTGTGCATAAATAAGATATTGCATATTGGTAGAATAATGAAGCCTGCATATGCAATGAACCACTAATGGAGAATATTGTGGTTGATAATCACTATTGATGTTGGTATTGGTTGTAGGACCAAAGGTAACAAAGAGCATGGATAAATGTGCTGAGGATTTTGTTGCATGAAGCCAACAACCTTATGCAGAAAGGATGGTGCAACAAATATATAAGTTGGCAAAAGGATTGAGCAACCTTGGTAAGAGGCCAACTGATCAGGTAACATCAGGCGATGTTAATTGTAACCATGCAAGTAATGATTATTGGTGTCAAATTGCATGAATGTTGAAAGAGGATTTGGTAAGATCTCTTGAACCATGTTTGAGCTATGTTAAGTTAGTTTGCATGTGATATTGAATACCGATTGGGACTATTAACCTACCAAGCTTGGTGAGGTGTGGGTAAGTGAAGGAAATGATCCTTACACCCTATGATTGTTTAGAAATCTCAATGCATTCATATGAATTTATATCATGTCATGTGTATGTTTGTTATGTGCTTAATAACCAAAGCAAGTGATGACTGGTGGTCCTGATTATGGTAATGCAAGTTATATGAGATAGTCATATTTCAATCATAATATGCTTGAATGCATAGTACTCATGAAACAATGGAAGGTAGCATTAAGTAGATGAGCATTAAGAAATTTTATAAATCTTGTGATGCATTGTATGAATGCATATGTTATTGCAAAATAAATAATGAATGAAATGATAAATTGATAATAATTCTAGGATCATTTCATGGGCTGTTATGAGTGCAGAATAGTAAGTGCATGAAGAGCCCAATCATGATCGATGGGCTGCTAGAATGCTCCGTGGAAGGACAGAGTTGTATGAATGATATAACTATGAAATAATGAGTATTTACGATTTATTTAAGTTGCATGGATAGTGTGACTATGTCTTGAAATTCTATTGTGGTAATGATGCATATATAGAAATGTATATATATTTTCATTGCACTTCAAATGTTAAACAGCTGAAGGTGTTTGAATTATTGAGTATTATAATTCTGAGATCACTTCAGTGACTATTATGGCAATGAATGATTATGTGCGTAGATACTCACAACGTGTTTGGCTCACTGAAGTTTCAGTTTTCAAAGTCTTGCGTATGGCAATGGGGATAAGTCCATAGTAAAGACCGGGATCTACCATGTGCAAGAGCCAAAGGTTATGAGAAGGTTCTCATGGTTGTAAATTTACGCATGAAACGAATCTGAAAGATGTCTGGTTCAAGTTTATGAGAATAGTCTCATAGTTGCAAATCTAATTTCTGTAGGAAAACAGAGTTACAAATTTCAGATTTGAGAATTTGCTTATAATTGCTAATGATTGTGTGGCTTATATAGAATTGTGTCAGGAAGACATGCTGTAGGTGGATGTTCAGGTATGGTAGCAAGGGTGAAACCATAATGGGCAGTGTGATACCACTTGCAAGGGCCAAACAATATGAGGAGAGACTCATTGCTAAGCAAATCAATTTCTGTAGGAGACAGAATTGTAAATTCATATTGAATTTAATTATTAATGTTATTGATTGGTTAGGGAACAATCATATTTGAAGCTTATTGCTAAATATTGCTGACTGTTTGGCTATTTGATAAAGTGTGCCAGGATGACACATTGCAGGAAGACCATGTGTGATGGCCTGCAGAAGCCAAACTATATGGAGATGATCCCATGCTTTGGAAATGGGTTTCGGGTGAAACGCCATTGATAATGCCTCAGCCAAACCGCATGTCGGTAAACCATGGAAGTGAAATGGTAAAGCTATGCCCAGAAGGCATGTGAGACACATATGGAAGATGAATGAGTATTCTGTGACCCTAGACAAGAACATGCATGTCTAAATTATTAGGGTTAATATGCAGAGCATGCTCTATCTTATTTATATCAATGCAAACTGCTTGAGTATGATTAGGGCCTACATGGCGCACATCGGAAAGGGGGTGCACACCTTTTCTGGTGCTGGGTCATGTTAGGGTTTTTCAATATTGACTACACCCTAAGGGAATGGACGCATTCCTGGTGTTTCAATACTTGATAGTGAATGATATGAAATATGATTACGATTTTTGAGCAACAATACTGATGAGTCTGCTTATCCTTCTTGTGATATCAACTTACACAGATGCAATTTGGTGTTGCACGTAAGAGGCAAAGTGAAGAAAGGGTGCTCAAGAGGACTGTATGGGAAGTGGTAACCTTTCTACGCTCATACTAAAGGACACTTGAAGGGATGGATAGGCCGGGGAAGCTGTGTTGCAGAAAAGGGGTATCATCCTTGTGTAGTGTGAGTGGGTATTGTGGGGCCATGCTAGCCTGCAGTCAAGTGAGTCACCTATGGATTTCCTGGAGGGAACCATTGGTTGCACAAGAGAAGGAGCCACGTAATCATATTATGTTGTTCATATTGCCTGATAAACCCAGTCGATGTATTGGCTTGGAAATGGTTGTTGTATGCCTGATAAACCCAGTCGCCGTACTGGCTTGGCATTGGTTATTGGGAGTTGTGGCGAAAGGTTGCTGGATACCTGATAAACCCAATCGGTGTACTGGCTTGGCATGTTGTTAAATTAATGCCTGACAAACCCAGTCGGTGTACTGGCTTGGCATTGGTTACTTGCATGTTGTGGAGGTATTGGTGAAGGGTGTTATTTCCTGACAAACCCAGTCGGAGAACTGCCATGGAAATGGTTATTGTATGCTTGATAAACCCAGTCGGCGTACTGGCTTAGCATACTGATTTTTGAAATGCTTGATAAACCCAGTCGGCGTACTCGCTTAGCATACTAATTTTTGGGATTCCTAATAAACCCAGTCGACGCACTGGCTTGGCATTGCCTATTCGGATGATGTTGTGGAGCAGCATGTGTGGTGGCCAAGCATCCACCCCACAGGTGATCCAAGGCTTGTAAAGCAGAGAAGAAAACCTGTGGAGTAGCGAGGGAAATGCACAATACAGATAAGTATTCATTTTCATTTATTTCTTGTTTCGAATAATGAAGATTTTAGGTACAAGTCTTCTTGCAACCAAGCTAATACACTGTTGTTTCTTTGTTGGAAACCTTGGCCATTACAGGAAGCAAGGACCCTGAAAGAACTATAAATGCTTGGTAAAGCCAAAGAGTAACTGGTTGGAACTATAAATGCTTGGTAAAGCCAGAGAGTAACTGGTTGGAACTATAAATTCCTGGTAAATCCAGAGAGTAACTGGTTGGGCGCTATAAGATTCTTGGTAAACTCAGAGGATAGTTGGTGGAAACATTAACCACTTGATGTTGTGGAGCAGCCGGCGTGCTGGCCAAACATTCCCTTAAACAATTGATAAAAACCAGTCAGCGTACTGGCCTGACATTTCCTGTTTGAATGGTTGTGGAGTAGCCTGCGTGCTGGCCCAACCTTCATTGTTGTATCCATGGGAAATCCAATGCTTGGAAAACGAAGAAGGATCCTGTGGGATAAAGTGAAGACATCCAATAAAGATAAGTATTTGGTTATCTTGCAACTCTTGCTTATGAATATACATGTGTATATGATTTAATTAGGAATTCTTAAATTCTCATTTGGAAATAAACCCTATGAAAATACACTAAACATGTGAATTGACTCAATGTTTGAGTGTAGGTATTGCTGGAAGCAAGGACTATGAAAGCATCTGGAGGATGCATGTGGACATGTGACTGTCCTAAAGAGCTCAGTATGAGCAGTAATGAAAGATGGTGCTAGTGGAACTGTGTGGATCCTAGCAGCCAAAGGTTCTGTAAGTGACAACGGGGGAAGGGTTCCCTGGTTGAAAGCCATTAGACAGACCTTAGACACTAAAGTGTCATAGCCGAGAAAGGGCAAGTCAAGCATTCACATTGAAATGAAAGAGGCCAAGGAGCATAGAACCACGAGTGATGGTGTGGCTCCGGATTGGAACAAGACTAAGAGGGGGAAAACTCTTACTCTTCTCTTTCTTTTGGATGATGCATCTTAGAAACAAAGGATTGTTGAGTGCATGTCATAAATGAAAACAAATTGTGTTTCATTGCTTGAAATGAATTGTGAATGCTGAAATAGTTATTTTCTTGTGAAAGGATGAACATGAATGAGTTCATGTGTGTGTGGAAAGCATGAAATGTGTGGAAGTCTCATGAGTAAAGCATGGACGTTCCAAGTCAATTAGGAAAATAATTGACTAATTTTATTATTGTGTTATGCTTGTCCTAACAGGAATTGCCATGATAAGTCTCATAGATAGTTGTCGGGACAACAAGAAGGATGGCATCCATGAAACTCTAGACTTGTGGAGCAGCTAGAAGGTGAATAAAGAAAAGGGATTGCTCGGGACCAATGCCCACCTGTAGAGCTGGAAGACCAAAGCCAGCAGGAACGATTGTGGAAGCCAAAGGACTTAGTCCTGAAAGACCCAAGTAAAGGGTGAATTGCAGGACAAACCTACCACATTTCTGCAAATTTTGGACATATGTAAAGTGGGTATTTATTTTCCGAAGTGTTGGAACACCGAGGACGGTGTTATTCCAAGGGGAGGGGAATGTAATGTCCCCATCTTGACCCTATTGCATTAATATTGTAAATGATGTAAATATTGTTATTTAGTCATGGTGAGGAGCTCAAGGCCAAGGACCCGCCATTGATTTATCGTTCTATCTATCGGCGATTAGAATAGATGCATATGGTTCTTGTGCTAGCTGTGCACAATGTAAAATTGGACATCATGTAAATATGCAATTTTAAATGAAAAACCCACAACCAGCTATGCGATGCAACAAAGAGATGGGGGCATGATCTTTACAAGGAATAGGGAGGGAAAATAACCAAACCCTTGAGCCATGGTGTTAAGCCATTTCATTGAGGAAACCCATGAACTCTCAACTACCCATTTGGTCTCATGCACCCAATCATTTAATTCTTCCAAGAATTGGTTGAGACAATTAATGCCTTGGGATAGGAGAGGTATGGCTGTCAATTTTCATGTATGGGCAAGACATCAACCTGGGAAATCGAGTTTTGGCTTGCTGGGCAAGGAAAACCCCCACGAAATTGGCCCAAAGCCATTCTTCACCCATGGCATTCATCCTCTCACGCAGTCTGAGCTTGTGGGGTTTTATCCTTCACGTTTTTCTCAATTTCCCTGCATTTTCCCATGCTGGTAACTCGTTTTTGCATATACAGTAGCTTGGGAGAGAAGGGCCACGATTTGGGGACCGTATGGAGGTTGTTTTTGCCCCCGAATGTCCAAGGACGTTTTTCTAAAAACGGATTTGGCTTCCATGGGTTGTTTCCCAATATTCCCATTTCGTTTTGTGTGTTCCCTCATTTTTCTGAGCTGGTAGAAACCCCATCCTTGGTTTGAACCTGTGAGCAGGAGATTCAGGAGTGGAAGAGGAGAGATTTGGCTTGATGAGCCCAATTAAGTATCCATAGCTCAATGGGTGAGCCACTAGCTTAGTAATTCACCTCTGTCCATCTCTTAACAGCCTGAGAAACCCAATTGCTGATTGGCTTGGCTGATTCTAGTATATCTTTGGCTATGTGAGATCCTGCTTTCCCCTTTTCCTTGTGGAGATCATGCCCAGCTTGGGGGTGGCAGTGGTGTTGAGAGATCGAGGAGCACACTGTCCTACGGTTGGGTGGAACGTTGCAGAAGCATAGCTGGTTGCTCAGGGATTACTTGATTTAAGATAAGTATTCTCATTTGCGAATTTGATATTGCTTAAATTGATGATATGGCATAAAAATCGGGAATGTATGATGGATGTGTATTGAAATTACTTCCGCTGTGTTTTAAAATAATTTTTCATATTCATATGTCTTTTATATTATATGAATGCTTACATAATAGTTCATGGGGCTAGATGCCCGGTTTTAGTATCACGATCCTCTCCATTGCACTAGTTTAATGGGAGGGGACATGACTGACTCCAATTACAAAAATTCCGACTTTCTCCGAAACCCTAAATTCCAGAAACCATCAATGAAGGTGCTAAAAAATAATTATGTTTTGACAGAAATATGTAACTGATTGTTTCTAGTCTAACTCTGAACTTTTTGACCCACAGAGTCTGAAAACTTTTTTTGTGGTATCCTAACCTATCATATTTCCATCCTGATAGGTCTGACCTCAATTGGATTATCTGAGAGAGAGTTATGCCAAGTGTCACAATGTGACCTGTTTATGGAATAAAAAAGGAGAGCGAACTTGTACGGCATGCCACGTGTCATTGGTTCACCTTCAGCCTCTGAAAAAGTTTCCTGAGATAGTACATTCTATGTACTACATTTTGCTTCTTAAGAAATTTCATTTGGATCTTCCTAGCCCAAGTTATGACCTTTTTTCCAAGGTCACCTAATTATGACTGAGATCTGGAAGAGGCCGAAACCCTAAGTTGTACTGATCATAACTCACAAAGTACAATGAATCTGAGAGTGTCCTTTGGACACAAGGTAAATGGGGATGTTATATACGACCTATAAATTTTTTTAGATCCTGAACCTTCTCCAAAATTGATTTATAGCGAAAATTCCACGATGAATATTTTTTGCTATATAAAACCCTAACCTTCAATTTGTCGCAAGTGAAACAAGTGTCGTAAGTGCCATACATTGCCTTCCTTTAGGTTAGCTCTGATACCATGTTAAGATTCAATATGCTAAGACAGAAAATATCAGCATTACATTTCATTTCACAACAATAGCATATACAGGATCACTGAAGAAACAACAAGCACAGCGTAAACACAAGAGACACAGATTTATCCTGGGAAACCCTCATGGGGTAGAAAACCCAGCAAAGCTTCCTCAATATAGATGACCAGCAAATACAAAGATGTAAACCAAAGACATGACCTCCTCCTCCTCCATAGAATACCTCTCCCTCAGAAGTGCGCTACTTTTTGAGTGAGTGAATGTGTGTTAAATGAGGAACACACCTCCTCTATTTATACACATCTCCGACTTGTATTTTATATTAACTAGGTCGACCCCAACTTTACCACTAGTTTAAACACCCCATTACAACTGACTGGGCTGACCCCTCTAGGGTGGTCTAATAACCCTTTCACCCACATAACACATACAAGGTCAACCCCCACTAGGGAAGTCTAATAACCCAAGTTACCACATTCCGACGGAGGAATAAACATCTCTGGATATACAATAAGATCTTCACGGAGGAATGAAACATCTTCGGAATAATAAAGTACAAATATAATATTCTTTGAAGTTACAGTATTTCAACACCCTTCTCCCTTCCAGTCTGGAGTCAAACTTTCTGCCACTTGTCCTTCACCTGAAGTAGATGCCACCTTGCATCGTCAGCTTGTTGGTAGTCTCTTATACTTGACTCATTCCCATCCTGACCTTTCCTTTGTTGTTGGTCATGTTGCCCATTATATGCAAACACCTCATGAAAGTCACTGGAAAGTAGCTAAAAGAATACTCCGATATATTCGAGGTACAATTCAGTTCGGGATTCATTATAGTACGGGGAGGAAACCTTCATTGGTTAGTTCCACTAATTCAGATTGGGACGGCGATCCTGATGATCGAAAGTCTACTACAGGTTATGTTTTCTGTCTGGGATCTGAACCTATTGCTTAAGCTTGTAAGAAACAACAAGCTCTTGCTCTTTCTTCAGTAGAGGCAGAATATCGAGCCGTAGTTAATGCTAGTCATGAAGCTTTATGGCTTCGACAAATCCTTTCATAGTTTGGATTCGAACAGCAGCAGCCTACTCCACTTTGGTGTGACAATCAAAGTGCCATCAAGCTTGCCAAAGATCCAGTCCTACATCAACGCAACAAATACATTGAGCTTCATATGCACTTCATCAGAAATCTTGTTCATGATCATGTTATTGAAGTACTCTTTTGTCCTACATATGATCAAGTTGCAAACATCTTCACCAAGTCTCTTACAGAAGCGAAGTTTTCTAAACTTTGATCTATGTTAGGAGTTCAAGAACTTGTCATTAAGGGGGGAGAGGCTCTAATGCCTCCTTCCTTCTCCTAATAGTCTCACCTTTGTAAATCCTTCAATCCTATCCCAAGTTGTTCTTAAGGGGGGATGTTAGGATATTTAGACACTTAGGAGTTAGTTAAGATCAACTTGTGTAATATACCCATCAGGAAAAGTGTGTTTCTTTCGTATGCATTAGTATGCACTTGTAAATACTTAATCCGACGATCATGATATGTTCCCGACATAGAGTGATCCGATGGGTCAACCTATCTTAGATCATATCTACCCTTGATCCATGGCTTAACACCCGATTGGTCCATGATCTCTATTTAAAGAGCATGGAGGAACATTGGAAAGTTGATCGATTATGAGAAGCTCATTTGTAACTTTATTTCTTTGCATAATAAATTGTCCCATAGAAGCTATTTGGCCAGGGCCGTGGAGTGTTTCCCTCGTGAGGTTTTAAACCACATCAAAACATCAGTGTATCAATCTGTGATCCATTTGTGTGAAGTGGTTGCTCTGGGTGTTCGGTCTTTTGGGAGTACCCTGTGTACCCGAACATTGGCGAAATAATTCTGTCCAAAAATGACTGGTGAAAGTTGCATCGCTATTTGAGACAATGGAAGAAGGGATTCCATTAAGACGGAAGATTTGGTCCAGGAAACTCTGTGCAACTGAGGAGGTGGTATAGGGTTGGTCGAGGGCATAAAAATGACTATATTTGGAGAGGCTATCAACCACAACCAAAATCATTGTCTTCCCTTCATATTTAGGGAGCCCTTCAATGAAATCCATAGAAATATCTATCCAAATCTGTGTAGGAATGGGAAAGGGTTCGAGCAATCCCCGAAGGAGTGTCATTTCACCCTTGTTGCATTGGTAGGTATCACATTCAACCACCATCTGTTGAATTTTCCTTTTCATTACCTTCCAAAATAAGTTACGTTGTGCCCACTCATACATTTTGAGGAACCCAATCTGCTATGTTGATGGAGAAGCATGGAGTTCATAGAAGACATCATATTGAATATCTGTGCTCCGAGGAAGCACCAAACGATCCTTATATCTCAGGGAAGCACCATCCCAAGAGTAATGCGGTATAGAAGAAGGGTTGTTGGCCAACTATTGGATGATTTGAGATAATGAGTAGTCATTGACATATCCCTACTGAACAGATTGCAACCAATTTGGAATAGGCGTAGAAATAGCTGAAAGAGAAACTTGTTCATCAAATGTGCGAGAAAGACCATATGCCACAAGATTGTCCTTACCCTTCTTGTAAGTGATCTCATGGTCATAACTCATGAGTTTTCTAAGCCATTTCTGTTGTGCTAAGGAGTATACTCGTTGTTCTAGGAAATATTTCAAACTCTGGTGATCAGTCTTGACACAGAAATGATTCCCTAATAGGTATGGCCGCCACTTCTGTACTACATGCAAAATAGCCATCATTTCCTTCTCATATGTAGAGGTGAATAAATTCTTACCGGAAATGGATTTGCTACTGAACGCAATGGGATGTTCATCTTGAAGGATAACAACACCAAGTTCATTGTCACAAGAATCACTCTCAATAGTGAAGGGCTTGGAAAAATCAGTCATAGCTAGAATAGGTGTAGTACACATAACTTGTTTCAATTCTTCAAATGCACACTCAGTAGCATGTGCCCATGTAAAAGCATAATTTTTCAATAGAGCAGTTAATGGATCTGAAATATTCCTATAATCCTTGAAAACTTGTGGTAGTAGCCAGTCAATCCCAAAAAACCACGAAGTTTATTGAGTGTCTGAGGATGTGGCCAATTTTTCATGGCATCTATTTTGGGAGGATCCACGTGAACCCCTTGTGCTGAAATAATATTCCGGAGATACTCTGCTTCCTCCTGTACAAAAACACATTTAGACTACTTGGCATGGAGATGATGATCAGAGAAAAGTTGCAGTACAAGATCCAGATGCTAGATATGCTCACCCCATGTTTTACTATAGATGAGGATATCATCATAGAAGACCATAATGAATTTCCACAAGTAGGGCTAGAATATTTTATTCATCAATACCTAGAATGTGGAAGGAGAATTAGTGAGGCCAAAGGTCATGACAAAAAAATCATAGTGGCCATCATGTGTGCGGAAATTTGTTTTAGGGATATCATCCTCATGAACCTGAATTTGATGATACCCGGAACAAATATCCAACTTGGAGAAAAAATGAGCACCATGAAGCTCATCAAGAAGCTCATCAACAACAGGAATTGGAAACTTATCCTTCATTGTGAGGTGATTAAGTGCTCAAAAGTCAATGCAAAGGTGCCATGACCCATCTTTTTTTTGGACAATCAGAACTGGTGAAGAAAAGGAACTAGTACTAGGGCGAATAATACCTTGCTTCAGTAAGTCTCGAACCAGCATATCAATCTCTATTTTTTGGTGAAATTGGTAGCGATAAGGACTGATGTTGGGTTGAATGCTTCTAGGAATGAACTGAATACGATTGTCCTCTAGTATTCAAGGTAGAAATACCACTGGTTCAGCAAAGACACATGCATATATCCAAAATTTGATGTAGATCCAAAGGAGTAGTGGAGACCGCTGATGGGTGCATCTTAATGGAATGGAGCTGAGCGATGACACCATGTGAATTATTCTTAAGGATAATTTCCATGTGATGTGAAATGATGATGTTGAAAGACACTGGTTTTAAGCTCATCAATGTGTTTTTTTTCCCATTGACTAAAAATTGCTTCCAAAGTTCAGCAAAATCCCAAGCGATGGGGACAAGTGTGTGCAACCATTGAGCGCCCAAAACCACATCACATTCGCCTAAGGGAAAGGAAAACATGTTGGATCACAGTTTATAATCTCCAATACAGATACACACATTGTGACACTTCCCTTTGCAAGGTAAGGTTCCCCCATTGGAAATCATGACTTCAAAGTTAGAGCAAGGATAGACAAAACAATCAACCTCTTTGGTGATCCGAGGGTCAATGAATTTATGAGTGGTACTGGAATCAATGAGTATTTTAAGAGGGAGATTCTTGAAGTAATCCTTGACCCACATTGTTTGTGGGGTGGTGACTCCGACTAAAGCATGGAGAGGTATATCTGGGTGGCCATCCTGGGAAGGAGACTCAACAAGCAGTTGTTGAATGTCGACCTGATCATCTATTGTATCTAGAGCTTCTTCACCAATTTTAGTTATAGGAGAAGAATCCACATCCAAGATATAGAGATTTTGCTCAACACATCTATGTCCCGAGTGAATTTCTCATCACAATTATAACAAATCCCTTTATCTCTACGTGCCCGCATCTCTACTTCAGACAAATTCTTGATAGGAGTTGCTCTAGGCGCTGGCATGATGGGAGGACGTTGGGAAACCATATTTCTGAATGGAACAAAAGTGGATTTGGAGCATTGTTGGGCTGTGACCTTGTCCTCTGCCAACTTAGCCAACCCTAGGGCTTCCATCATTGTGCTAGCACATAACATTTTAACCTAAGATCAGATTGCATCCTTCAAACCACTAACAAAACAAATCCCATAGAATTCAGCAAGCAATCATTCTGTGTGATTGGTTAGTTTCCAAAATTTTGTCTGATACTCTCTCACACTACCAATTTGGTGAAGTTTAGTGAGTGCTCCTGTTGTTAAATTTTGAACATTAATTCACAATACTCTAGGATCTTCACTAAGAGAATAACATATACAGCATATCAATGCATAACAATCACAATAAGCATGACAAGCATCACAAGAATCAAAAGCATGAGAAACAAGAGACACAAAGTTTCCGTGGGGAAAACCCTAAGGTGAAAAACCCCACAACTTTCTCAAAGATAGAGAGAGCAATGGCTCAACAAAAGTACAACCAAAATACACTTGAGATAGTCTTCTAGAAGCAGATGATCCTCCTCCTCACTAGTGCGCCACTTTCTGAGTGAGAGAGAGATGACTTTTCGAATGATCTAAATAGAGATCTCTTGATCTCTATTTATACTAACCCGTTTGCCCAGTGACCTTATGGGGCTGACTTGTCTAGCTAGGTACATCCACAATATAATATATATTTTAGGGCCGACCACACACATGGTGGTCTAATAACCCATTGGCAAGTACACATACTTGCAACACTTGTCAATCCACATGACGACACTTCCTTATAGAGGAATAACGCATCTCTAATAAGGGTACAATAAATATATATGAAATACATAGATGAAATACATTCCGAAGTTACATATACATCAACACTCCCTCTTAACTAGGAAGGTATTTCTCGACACAGATCTGCTAGACAAGTCTTCTTCTCGAGATCATTGTCATCGATGCATCGTCATCATCATCGTCACTACTACTGCTATCTCAACCAATCTCTAACTCTACTTGTCATAGGAAGTTCTACAAAGCCAGTCCTTTTCCATACTAGATGTAGGCCCACCACCTGTAGGTCTTCATCATCACTGGCCATACTGTGGAAATCTCAGGACTTATTATGTGCGTCATAAAACCTTAAAAGAGTCTCTTGACTAGCAAGAACCCTAAAGAGCATCTGAGGCCTTTTTCATCCTGTCCAGATCTCCAGGACTTATTACATGTGACTCCACCACAAAACCTCGAAAGAGAATCCCAGGACTGATTACGAGCACAAGGATCAACCTATCGGATCTCCTAGGGCAAAAATTACATGTGGTCAACACAAAACCTTGAAAGAGCATCCAAGGACTGATTACAAGCACAAGGCTCAACCTATCGGATCTCCTAGGGCACAAATTACATGTGGTCATGGAAAAAACTCGAAAGAGCATCCCAGGACTGATTACGAGCACACGGCTCAACCTATCTGATCTTCTAGGGCACAAATTACATACCATAGGACAAAACCCTGAAAGAGCATCTGCCAGATATCCTAGGGCACAAATTACATGCCATAGGAAAAACCTCGAAAGACTATCTGCAGATCTCCCAGGGCACAAATTATATGTCCTCCCAAGAAAAACCTCGAAAGAGCATTTGCCAAATATCCCAAGGTACAAATTACATGCCGTAGGCAAAACCTTGAAAGACTATCTGCAAATCTCCCAGGGCACACATATGACTCCTTGTCATGTATTTCGAAACCGAGTGGCTGCTCCACATATACTTCCTCTTCAACTACACCATTCAAGAAGGCAGTCTTGACATCCATTTGGGGTATTTTCCATTTCATTGCTGCAGCTAGGGCAAGTACTGTTCTGATGGAAGTATACCTGGCTATAGGTGAAAAAGTTTCTTCATAATCTATTCCCTCTTTCTGAGAGAAGCCACGAGCTACGAATCTTGCTTTGTATTTCTCTACACTGCCATCTGCAGCATACTTGATTTTGTAGATTCATTTAGAAGTCACAACAGACTTCTCTTTAGGTCTTGGTACAACATCCCAAACATCATTCTTCATTATTGATTGGTATTCCTCAACCATGGCGTCCTTCCATTCTTTCTTTTCCACTGCTTCTTCATAACTGGAAGGCTCTTTGTTCATAATGTCACAGAGTAAAGCAACATAGCTGGTATGTGATCTGGTTCTCTTATTTGCTCTGTGTTCTTCTTCTCGAATGCCAAATCTTTCTACATCTTGAATGAGCTCTCTAGCCCATGCAAGTTTCCTCTTGTGAGAGTTATCCTCATGGGGTGGATCTATAGGTTCTTGCAGATCTTCAAACTCACGAACAACTTCTGGATCTGCTTCAGTCATGGTATTGTCTTGAAATCTAGTTTCCTTAGGTTCTTCATAAACTTTGATAGGTGCCTTCCTTGATTTGATGAAAGTTGAGTTTTCATCAAATGTTACATCCCTACTAACATCAATATTCTTGAACCCTGGAAAGTATATTCTGTAAGCCTTCGAGCTTTCACTATAACCCACAAAGATACCCTTCTTTCCTGAAGGATCTAGTTTAGTCCTCTTTTCCTTTGGGACATGAGTGTATACTGGACAACCAAATATTCTGAGATGGCTGACTTCAGGTTTCTTACTAGAAAGACCTCTTCTGGTGTCTTGTTATCCAATATCTTGTGGGGTGTTCTGTTCTGCACATATACAACTGTTCTAGCTACTTCTACCCATAGATGCATAGGTAGATCCTGGTCATGCAGCATTGCCCTTGCTGCTTCCATGATTGTTCTATTCTTCCTTTCTGCAACTCCATTCTGTTGAGGATTATAAGGAGCAATCAACTCCCTCTTAATCCTTGAATCACTACAAAGCTTCTCGAAGTCACCTGAGTTGAATTCTCCACCATTGTCGGATCTGAATGTTTTGATCTTCTTGTCAGTTTGATTCTCCATCAAGGTTTTGAATTCCTTGAATTTATCAAACACCTCATCTTTGCTCTTCAAGAAGTATACCCAAGTCTTCCTGGAGAAGTCATTAATAAATGAGACATAGTAAACAAACCCACTCAGAGAACTGGATGACATAGGACCACATACATCTGAGTGGATGATTTCCAGGATGTCTTTTACCTTGCTTTCACTGCTTGGGAAAGCCTTCTTAATGTTCTTACCTTTTTCACATCCTTTGCAAACACCTTCATGTTTGGTCTTGATTTCAAGAAGACCATCTACAGCCTTGCTTGCAATTGGAAGTGCCCTATAGTGCATATGAGCAAGTCTTCTATGCCAAAGTTCACTTGGCTCCATGGATTCATGTACCATGGCATGTTCAGGTTGTCCCTTCAATTTATACAAACCTCCCTCTTACTCTCCAATCACTACTGCATCATCTATGTTCTTTCCCTTTGGCCACATTAGGACTTGGCTATCCACAAATGAAACCCTCATACCTTTTGCATCCAATGCAGAGATGGAGAGTAAGTTCTTCTTGAGCCCAGGTACATAAAGGACTTCTTTCATCTTCAAAGATTTTCCAGAATCTAGGTTGTAGGAGGCTTCACCACTTCCTTTGACTGGGTATTGATAATCATCCCCAAGTTTCACCTTATGGGGTGATTCATGTTTAGATAGATTCACAAAAGATTCCTTAAATCCAGTCATGTGTTTGGAAGCCCCACTATCAATCAACCAATCATTACAACCATGGGAGATAGTAACTGTGAGAACAGAAATTAGAACATATTCTTCTCCACTTGATGAGTCATCATCACTATCACTTTCTGCCCTAGCCTTCTTCTTTGGGGGTTCATCATCTTCGACAGCATGAGCATGATATCTTCTTTTGTTATTCTTCTTCTTCTTATTGAAGTTGTTGTTGTTGTCTTTCTTCTTCTTGGGACAATATGAAGCAAAGTGCCCCTTCTCATTGCAATTGAAGCATTTGAGATCTTTCTTATCTTTATGATAATGGTGGAGTGAGAATCTTCTGTTATGAAATGATTCCTTCTTGGACTTGCCTTTCCTGGCATGTACTGTGAGAGCTTGATCTTCATTTCCCATCTTTTCTTCTCGGGCCACAAGCCTAGCTTCTTCTTGAGAGCATTCTTCCCGCAATTTGTTGAAGGAGATCAACTTCTTCCTTGCACAAATTCCTTGAATAAAGGAATCCCATGACCTGGGTAGGCCATTTAGAGTGGTCATCACCACTTCACCATTCTCCACCATTTCATCCACTGCTTCTAGTTGTTCCTTGATCTGGGAGACCCTTGAAAAATAAGATTGAATGGTTTCTCCATTCTGAAACTTTACTCCTTTCAATTGGTTCCGCAAGGTCATCTTCTGATTTATGTTCTTCCCTTCAAATAGCTTGGTCAAAGAGTCAAACATCTCCTTGGGTGTCTTTAGAGAGCACACATGGGGTATGAGATGGTCTTTGATAGAATCAACAATGATTCTCTTTGCCTTGACCAAGTTTTTCTTATGCAATACCTTAGCCTCTTCATCCTCTGGGATAGGGATGTCTTCTTTTACATATGAGTCCAACTCATTCTCTTCCAGGATTAACCCAATCCTATACTTCCTGTTAAATTTTCAGAATTTACTTCAATTTGATCTAGGATATTAACTGAGAGAACAACATGTACAGCAAATCTACATCATATCAATCATGGACACAATAATGCAAGCACACAAGAGACACAAAGTTTACTTGGGGAAAACCATAAAGGTGAAAAACCCCAATAACTTCCTCAGAGATAGATAGAGCAATGATACAACTAGAATACAAGAGATAGTCTTCTCCTAGCAGCAAAGCCTCCTCCTCCACAAGTGCGCTACTCTCCACAGTGTGAGTGAGAGAAAAGAATGTGTAAAATGAGAGAAACACACTCTCTATTTATACACTAACTTGACTTGACCTTTACTCAACTAAGTTGGCCTCAACTTAACCACTTAACATAATGCTGACTGGGCCGACCCCAACTAGGGTGGTCTAATAACCCTTTGACCCACATGGTCAACCCCCAATAGGGTGGTCTAAGAACCCTTTGACCCACATGACTTATACAGCGCCAACCCCAACAAGGTGGTCTAATAACCCATCAAGTATAAGTTACGACACTTACGATATAAATGACGACACTTCTGTATAGAGGAATAATAACATCTCTATAGGAATACAACCACTTCCGTATAGAGGAATAATAACATCTCTATAGGAATACAATATACAT
This sequence comes from Larix kaempferi, assembly GCA_027924585.1. Classification (NCBI taxonomy): domain Eukaryota; kingdom Viridiplantae; phylum Streptophyta; class Pinopsida; order Pinales; family Pinaceae; genus Larix; species Larix kaempferi. The sequence goes on from BSBM01000061.1 coordinate 15,526,244, forward strand.
ATATGTGAAATACATTCCGAAGTTACATATACATCAACACTCCCTCTTAACTAGGAAGGTATTTCTCGACACAGGTCTTCTAGCACAAGTCATCTTCTCTGGATCATCCTCACTGGATAATCGTCATCGAGTCATCATCATCGTCACTACTGCTACTATCTTAATCAATATCTGAATCTACTCATCATAGGAAGTTCTACAGAGCCAGTCCTTTTTCATATTGGATGTAATCCCACCACCTGCAGGTCTTCGTCATCACTGGCCATACTGTGGAATCCTCAGGACTTATTACATGCATCACAAAACCTCGAAAGAGCATCCCAGGCTATTACGAGCACACGGCTCTACCTATAGGATCTCCCAGGGCCATATTATATGTGACCTCACCACAAAACCTCACAAGAGCATCCCAGACTGTTACGAGCACACAACTCTACCTATAGGATCTCCCAGGGACAGATTATATGTGGTCACCACAAAACCTCGCAAGAGCATCCCAGGTTGTTACGAGCACACAGCTCTACCTATAGGATCTCTCAGGGATAGATTATATGTGGTCATGGGAAAACCTCGCAAGAGCATCCCAGGACTTATTACGGGCACACAGCCCAACCTATCAGATCTCCCAGGGACATATTATATGCCATAGGACAAAACCTCGAAAGAGCATCTGCCAGATATCCCAGGGCCAGATTATATGCCATAGGAAAAATCTCGAAAGACTATCTGCAGATCTCCCAAGGCCAAATTATATGTCCTCCCAGAGCAAAACCTCGAAAGAGCATTTTCCAGATATCCCAGGGCCAAATTATATGCCATAGGAAAAACCTCGAAAGACTATCTGCAAATTTCCTAGGGCCAAATTATATGCTCATCTGCACAACCTGATCCACATCCATAGAGTATCAACCTAATACTCACCATACATCATCCTGATGTACACATGATCATCCTGAACATCATCACTGCAACATCCTGCTGCAAGTCATCTGGAGAAACATCCTGAAGCTCGTCATCCACGATCATCCTGATCATACAATGCATCTACCTGATGCATACCAAGTATCATCATATCATCATCCACCTGATCATACAATGCATCTACCTGATGCATACCAAGTATCATCATATACATATCATCATACATGATCCACCTGATCATACAATGTATCCACCTGATACAAATACAAATACATGATACATATCACCATACATGATCCACCTGATCATACAATGTATCCACCTGATACATATACAGATACATGGTCCAAGCATCCAACATGATGCATATACAAAATACACACAAATGATCCTACTGATCATATCCAGCATCCAACATGATGCGTACATACATATAAATGATCCAACTGATCATATCCAGCATCCAACATGATGCATACATACATATAAATGATCCAACTGATCATATCCAGCATCCAACATGATGTGTACATACATATACATATAAATGATCCAACTGATCATATCCAACATCCAACATGATGCGTACATACATATAAATGATCCAACTGATCATACAAAGCAGAATCCAGAACATCATCCTGATGCTCATCATCCAGCACTTACATCCACATCCATGTGAAGGATCCTCCTTCCAACATGCTTGGAATGGCTTCAACACATGTGTCCATCACTTCTTCCTCAAAGTGTCATCAATCTGAAGAACGCCAAGCCTCTCCCTGAAGTACTCGAACTTCACCCTAGCTAGTGGCTTCGTCAGCACATCTACAATCTACTCGTCCATCACAACATATAGGAGCTTCACAGCTCCTCTCTGCACCATATCCCTGATATAGTGATATTTGATCTCTATGTGTTTCGACCTGTCATGAAACACTGGGTTCTCAGATAGCTTCACACAACTTTGGTTATCGTAGAAAATACCAGTAGCATCCAATGGGAGATCAAATAACTCAGACAGTAGCTTCCGTAACCATACTGCCTCACAACTAGCTGAACAGGATGCAACATACTCTGCCTCATCTGTACTCAGTGCTACGCAGGACTGCTTCCTCCTAAACCAAGAGATCACACCTGATCCCATACTGAAGCAACATACAGATGTGTTATTCCTATCTGCAGCATTGCCAGCCCAATCTGAATCAACATAACCCTGCAGGTTAAACTTTTGATTCGCATCATATTTGAGCCCATAATCAACTGTACCGTTCAGGTACCTCAGAAGATGCTTTACAGCAACCAAGTGAACACTCCTCGGATCTGTCAGGAACTGGCTCAATGTGTTCACCACAAAGAAAATATCTAGTCTCATGTTCGTTACGTACATCAAGGACCCAATCATCTGACGATACATAGTGACATCAACTGGTTCAGATGAATCATCAACAGAAGCTTCAGGTTCGATGCCATAGCCTCGCAGTCCATCATCTCGAACCTCTTCAGGATCTCTACTGCATACTTCCCTTGTCCAAGGAAGATTCCATCTGCACTTTGCCACACCTCCATACCTAGAAAGCGGTGCATCATACCCAAGTTCTTCACATATATGACTCCCTGTCATATGTCTCAGAACCAAGTGGCTGCTCCACATATAGTTCTTCTTCAACTACACCATTCAAGAAAGCTGTCTTGAAATCCATCTAGTGTATCTTCTATTTCATCACTTTTATATTTCTCTATGCTACCATCTGCAACATGCTTGATCTTGATATATCCATATGGAAGTCATAACAAACTTCCCTTCAGGTCTTGGGACTACATCCCAAACATCATTCTTCATGATCGACGGATCATGGCATTCTTCCCATATCCTGGGAACTTCAATATCTTCAATAGATAATTTTGTTGCTGAACAAATGTTGTAGTTCTTCTTTTGTAGGTGAGGGTATACGATATTTCCTACACAACAAGTTAAATTGCATGATTAGAAAACATCTCATAGTTTTCAAAACAAATTCTTACACATAAAGAAATATGTCATACAGTCATGCAATTATCTTAGCTAACACAACATTTATCCATATTCCGTAACTTTCTAGATGCCTTCCAATCTCTACCAGAACATTGTTAAGAGTGTGCACAACTCCTAACATGTCAGCAAAGAGGTTTCATTCTAGATAAGTAGCAATGGAATGTTGTACAGTTCCATAGGCCACTTACCCATGCATATTAGTAGTATACTGTTCATCAATGCAACTATTCTAATATGCATAATACACAACCTAATTCTTAGGAACATAAGCATATACATCATTGAATAACACTATTTAAGAAATGACAATTCAAATACTTATCTTTGTTTGGTTGCTGGGTGGACTCCCTTTGAATCTTTGCAACTCCATTCTGATGTGGATTGTGAGAAGTGGTCAACTCCCTCTGAATATCTGCATCCTTGCAGAAACTACTGAAGTGTGCTCCTTTGCTTTCTTGCAGGAACAACTGGAGTGTGCTCCCTCTTGAACTTTGCTTCCTGGATTACCTGTCCTTCAACTTACATCCATCCTTGATCACTATGCATGCTTATTAGTATCATCATTGTGTTATCCTTGAGGTCTCATACATAACCACACATTTATTAGTATAATCTTAATACTATCAAAAATCTCAAGCATGTATAGTCAATATCATTTCAAACACAGATAATAAACATTAGTATTCAAGGTTTCAGGGAAGTCTTCTTTTACTCATACATATTCTTATTTGATCATAGGACTCTTTTGGTTAGTTGAATCATCAATCAAGATAAGAGATATAATATGCATAAAACCTGTGATTATTCAAACCTATACCTTTATGATTCTTCTGGTTAGTCATATCATCAATTATTGTAAGAAACATAATATGCATACAACCATGTTTATTCAAACCTATGACTTCATGAATAATCATTATCAACAACACAATAGTATAAGATCCTAACACAAGGTAGGATTCTAGCTTGATATAGGAAAAACATACCTGAATTAGCATGCTAGCTAGTTATGTCTAACATACCCGCATAATGTCTTTTGGTTCTCTTCAGTGACTTGTGCTAGTAACCTGCATGTCTCATAGGTTAACAGTTGTAGGACCAAGTTATACATACCTCGAAAGTAGATCTTCTATGTGATCCATGACAATGGATGAATCTTTGTCTTCATGTCACCATGATCATATGTTCTTGAAGTAGAACATGATTTGTCTTTCTTGGTGTACCTTTTATGTTAGCGAACAACATAAACCTCATACAACATCACAATGCATTAGTACATTCATAAGTGTCAAAACCTTAATCAATGAATATCTTCTATTAAGGTGATACGACAAGTCTAGTAATTAATCAAGATTGTACTATAATGATATGAAGACAAACATATGATAAAATTAAATATGAACAAATCTCGAAACATACCTCAATGAGTCATACCTATCGAGATCGCTTGTAATCTTCTTATGTAAGGCCTTAGCCTCATCTCCCTCTGAAATAGGAACTTCTTCACTTATGCAAGTGACCAATCTAACTTCTTCTAGGATTAATCCAATCCACTTGATTTGCAAGAACTAGACCTGGAGTTGGATTGGGGTTTGTCAGAGAAACCCCAAAAAATTCAAACTTTGAATTTCAAACTTCCGAAAGGATAGAAATATGCGCCTTGATGAGCTGATCAAGTTGGTATATTCAGAATTTGAAAACTTCAAAGTTTCACCCCTCGAAATTGCCTTTTAGATTTCCAAATTCACTGGGGAGGACCCTGAATTAGGGTTTGAGTTTCCCGGATCTTCACCCAACCAAAATATTTGATTCAAAACTCTAAGCTTCGATTTTTCTGAGGAGCTTCCAGCAGTGGTCATAGATTTCCAAAATTCCAATTTTTTGCAGAAGCCCTAATTTTCCATCTTTCCGATCAAAGTCCCGAACTGGGGTTTGATCAAGCCCGGCCTTCTATCCAACCAAAAAATCTGATCTTGGTCTCTAAATTTCTATTTTGATGAGTAGCATCCATCCGTGGTCTCCGATTACAAAAATTCCAACTTTCTCCGAAGCCCTAAATTTCGGAAGCCATGAATGAAGGTACTCAAAAATAATTTTGTTTTGACAGAAATATGTGCCTGATTGTTTCTAGTGTAACTCCAAACTTTTCAATCCATAGGGTCTGAAAACTTTTCCTAAGATAGCCGGACCTGTTATCTTTCCATCCCGACAGGTCTGACCTCAATTGGATTCTCTGCGAGAGATTTATTCCAAGTGTCGCAACATGACCTTTTTATGGGATAATACAGGAGAGCGAACTTTTACGGAGTAACACGTGTCACTGTTTCAACTGCGGCCTTTGAAATGCTTTCCTAAGATAGCTCGACCTGTTATATTTCCATCCCAATAGGTCTGATCTCAATTGGATTCTCTGAGGGAAAGTTATGCTAAGTGTCTCAACGTGACTTGTTTATGGGATAATACAGGAGAGCGAACTTGTACGGCATGCCACATGTCACTGGTTCAACTTTGGCCTCTGAATTTTTTTTTTGAGATAGTACAATCTGGGTACTACCTGTCACACTTTATGAAATTTCATTTGGAGCTTGCTAGCCCATGTTATGACCTTTTTCCCAAGGTCACCTGATTTTGACTCAGATCTGGAAGAGGCCGAAACCCTATATTGTACAGATCATAAATCACAAAGTACAATGAATTAGAGGTTGTCCTTTGGACACGAGGTACATGGGGATCTTATATTCAACTTGTAAAAGTTTCAGATCCGTAAACTTTGCCAAAACGGATTTATAGCGAAAGTGCTACGATGACTGGTTTTTTCTATATCAAGCCCTAGCATCGTAAGTGCAACAAGTGTCATACATGCCATATCATGCCTTCTTTTAGGCTATCTCTGATACCATGTTAAATTTTCAAAATTTACTTCAATTTGATCTAGGATCTTAACTGAGAGAACAACATGTACAGCAAATCTACAGCATATCAATCATGGACACAATAATGCAAGCACACAAGAGACACAGAGTTTACTTGGGGAAAACCATAAAGGTGAGAAACCCCAATAACTTCCTCAGAGATAGATAGAGCAATGATACAACCAGAATACAAGAGATAGTCTTCTCCTAGCAGCAAAGCCTCCTCCTCCACAAGTGCACCACTCTCCACAGTGTGAGTGAGAGAATAGAATGTGTAAAATGAGAGAGACACACTCTCTATTTATACACTAACTTGACTTGACCTTTACTCAACTAGGTCGGCCTCAACTTAACCACTTAACATAATGCTGACTGGGCCAACCCCCACTAGGGTGGTCTAATAACCCTTTGACCCACATGGTCAACCCCCAATAGGGTGGTCTAATAACCCTTTGAACCACATGACTTATATAGGGCCGACCCCAAGAAGGTGGTCTAATAACCCATCAAGTATAAGTTATGACACTTACGATATAAATGACGACACTTCCGTATAGAGGAATAATAACATATCTATAGGAATACAACCACTTTTGTATAGAGGAATAATAACATCTCTATAGGAATACAATATACATATATGTGAAATACATTTTGAAGTTACATATACATCAACACTTCCAAGCTCGGAAGTTATCAGCTCCTTCAAGCTTATCCTCAAGCTTGGTGTGGTGAGACATCTTAAAGAGTACTTCAAATGGAAATAGAAAAGATTTAGGTCTTACCACTTGAAATGCTGAAAACTGGATCTGGTCTCGGATTAGGGTTTGTCGAAAAAACCCTAAAAATTCAAAATGTGAATTTCAATTTTCTGAAAGGATAGAAAGATGCGCCTTGATGAGCTGATCAGCCTAGTGTATTCAGAATTTGAGATCAGCAAAGCTTTACCCTTCAGATTTGCCTTTTTGTCCTCCCAGGTTTACTAGGGAGAGACCTAAATTAGGGTTTGAGTTTCCCAAAGATCTACCCAGCCAAAAATCTTGATCCAAAGCTCTAAACTTTGATTTTTGGAAGGAGCTTCTAGCTATGTCTTCAGATTTCAGAAATTCCTATTTTTGTGGAAACCCTAATTTTTAGGGCCAAATCTGAAAATGCTCAGAATTGAATTCTGATTGGACAGATAGATTCTCCTTGATGAGTAGAGTCAATCTACTATACTTCTTTTCCAAAAACTGTGGAGAGAAACCCAATAAACAAGAAACTCAAGTTTCTGTCACTGCAAAATGTCTTCTTCTCAGGTTAGCTCTGATACCATGTTAAATTTTGAGCATTAATTCACAATACTCTAGGATCTTCACTGAGAGAATAACATATACAGTATATCAATGCATAACAATTACAATAAGCATCACAAGAATCAAAAGCATGAGAGACAAGAGACACAGAGTTTCCGTGGGTAAAACCCTAAGGTGAAAAACCCCACAACTTCCTCAGAGATAGAGAGAGCAATGGCTCAACCAAAGTACAACCAAAATACACTTGAGATAGTCTCCTAGAAGTAGATGATCCTCCTCCTCACTAGTGCGCCACTTTCTGAGTGAGAGAGAGATGACTTTTTGAATGATCTAAATAGAGATCTCCTGATCTCTATTTATACTAACCTGTTTTCCCAGTGACCTTATGGGGCCGACTTGTCTAACTAGGTACATCCACAATATAATATATATTTCAGGGTTGACCCCACACATGGTGGTCTAATAACCCATCGGCAAGTACACACACTTGCGACACTTGTCAATCCACATGACGACACTTCCTTATAGAGGAATAACACATCTCTAATAAGGGTACGATAAATATATATGAAATCCATAGATGAAATACATTCCGAAGTTACATATACATCAACACCTGTGAAGTCATAAAAATCACTAGGACCAAATCGTTGCGAAAGGAGTTGGAAAAAATCTATCCATTTTGGCTCTTCATGAGCCTTGATGTACCAAAGGTACCATTGAAGGGCTTCATGTTCAGAATGAAAGGATGCAAGTGAAACTTTGTCGACATAAAAAGTATTATGCAGAATAAAATATTGTTTTGCCTGATATATCTATCTAGTCAGGTCATCACCATTGAAGCGAGGAAAATCAAGTTGCGGCCCACGAAAATTGTTGGAAGAAGAGAACCCAGTGTCTGCAGAAGAATCTGGCTGCCATCTATTGTTCATGGTTGAATGCTGAAGACAGAGGCTAAGAATCTTTTCATCCATATGCTCGGCTTCCTAAAGGTTCAGGGGATTCACTGAGCTACTAGTGCTATCTAACGGCTTGTGTATTGGGGCAGTACCCCTCACTCCATGGCTTGGGTAAAACTGATAATCACTTTTCCACAAACGACAACCCTTGGTTTACCTCGCGGATGGGAACTAGTCAATCAGGTAGGGGTCATTTCCCTTTTCGTTGGAAGGTCCTATCAATGGGACAATTAGTTTGGGGTTCCTATGTTACTTCTCACAATGATTTTAAGGGCTATTCCCAAGTACTTCCCATAGTTAAGAGGATACGTATTATTCTCGGATCTGAAGCTGCAATTGAAAGGAATAATACAAATTCAAAGAAAAAGAACTGTTGCAATAATCACAATGCCTGGAAGCCACTACAAAAAACAATTTGGCAGAAATTCCACCCAACAAGCCCAAGAAAGTGCTCTGATACCAGATGTGAGGAACCTCCAACAATTAAATGATAAAAATGCACGATATATAAAAAATAGAAGAACAATGAAGGGATTTATTGATCGCAAGCCACTTCGAGGGGGCAACCTCCTTTGAGCAAGCTCAATACAAATAACTCGTTGATGCCTTCATTGGCCTCAACACGTACGTATATATTAAGTCTAAGCTAAACAACTATTACTCCCCATGAACGTGGGATAATACAATATACTCACGGGACAACTTACAAAGCATATGTTTCCAACAACAATATACTAACAATGTGGGATAATACAATATACTCACGGGATGACTTACAAAGCATATGCGTCCAACAACAATATACTAACAAAGTAAAGAGAAGGGTTGACACGGGTTCCTAATAGGGATAATTGTCTTTTGGGTATGATTTATTTAGATCCATATTACCTATCCATAGGAATTGGGTTTAACAATCACATTCGATTAAGATGACTAGGTAGGTAAAATTATGTTTCAATAACTTTTCTACCTCTACGTTAATGGTAGTTTCCTTGCAAGGATGTACCAGTTGCAGCTTTTGTCAAATATGGTTCACATTGTCATATGTTTTAATATTATGCTCGATATTCTAGGGATCAATAATCCAAGTGGATATCGGTGGAAACCCACCTCTTCCTCTGACTGAACATGGTTATCCAGCTAGGAAATTTTGTTAGGAGTTTCTAGGATTTTTCTGGCCCTAAACTCTCGGGGTTGTTTTGAGGGTTGAATCAATGTTTTTTTTACTAGAAAAAACCACGTCACGTGTTTCTCTTTGCCATGATATGATGGTCATAAATTATGATTCTTAGTCAGAGATTTCCAATGGGTTACTATATGCACCAAATAGAGCTCATATGTGAAAGTTACACTTGCAGGAAATTGATGTAAAATCTACACCTAAAATACCTTTTGACGTTATTTTTAGAGAAAATACTTTTTGGCACTTTGCAACCTAGGGTTAGGGTTTTGGAACTTTAGGGTCCTTTCTTTTTTTTTAAAGGCCATCTCTTTGGCCTCTTGTATTATCTTGTGAAAATGAGTGTATCCTCCATCTCTCTCCCTTCAGAGCTAAGCTACCACCATTCTAGCCAGTGTATGGTCTACAGTATTATCATATTTTATTCATTAATAGAAATTGGGTTTTCACTGTATTATTGCTCTCTCTGCTATACTTCTATATGGGTTTCATTTCATTTCCTATACAATCCATATCAATGGTCTTAGATAAATATTCTCTTCTTTTTTTCAATGTGTGTGTCCCTGACCAGGTCAGAGAATAGAGGGTTGGATCTCGAGCTAGTTCCACTAGAATACAACTGCTCTCACCTGCCCAAGTGACCCTCCATGGTATGACAAGCTAGATAAAGGGGCAATATATCCTATCAAAAATTTTCATAAGGAATCCCTAGCGTGAAACAAGAACGAGATGATGGATAACTTCGCCCAGATCCTTCAACGACTACTGTAGATGAGTAAGGTACCTTAAACAAGAAGCTATTTTGGAGGTACGACACCATTCAAGGTACAACTGAACTTCAATATCCCTTTATTTGAATTCCAAATAGATGCATATGCTTTGGAAACATGGTTAGACTTGTTAGAAATCTATTACTCTATTAAAAAAATTTCTAAACACCGAAAATATCACCTTCACGCCTCTTAAATCCCTTTCCCATGTCAAATATTGGTGGGATGGTTAATGGGACAGAGATAATGAATATGAATCTACATTATTCAGGATAGGAACCACTTGGGAATCCTGTGGATTCCCTCAATGAGGAATTCTACCCCATTGGAATCTATGATGACAAATACTCAAGATGGATGAATCTGCGTCAGGAAAGAGACCAGACAATGTCCGAGTACACCAATATCTTTCATACCTTGCACTCAAATTTGGCTATCAAATACTCTATGTGGAACTTGTTTTTGAAGTACCGTAGTGGCCTACATAGTTACATCCAAGCAAAGATTGATTTTTTGGACAACTCACTAGGATTCACTTACTGCTATGTTGTCAAGATTGATCAAAAGTTTAAGAAACAGAACAAGTGGGATTTTGGGTCTGTGAATTTCTCACAACGTAATTATGGTAAAGGCGGCCCTAACTCATAGAAAAAGGGTTAGAACAAGGATTTTCAACCTCAATACAACTAGTTGAAGATACAGGAAAATAAGGGAAATGAGAATTCGAAAAAGGACACTGGGAAGTGGCGCGAGTTCCACAAAATCTCTTGGCATAACACTGATGAATGCCACTCAAAATAATCATAGTTGGCCAAGATTAAAGAAAGAGAGTCACAACCTAAATTGGAATATGATTCTGAACAAGATAAGGGGAAAAAAATTATTGACATGGAATCCAATGCTACCATCGCAACCACAAAGGTCCAAATAGAGGAACTAGAAGAGCTTGAAGAGGGGAAGCGCCTCTTCCATTCAAAGGTGTGGGTGAAGGGGAGCCGAATACATTTCATTATTGGTGGTAGGAACCAAAATAACTTTATATAAGCTAAGGTCATCAAGGCAAGTTTCCGATAATGAAACACCCCCAATCATATAACAGTTTGTTGAGCCAGGTTCATGACATTTGCATCAATCAACAATGCTTCCTGCCCTACAACATCAATCCCTTCAAAGACAAGGTACTGTGTGATGTTGCTCCTATTGAATTTTGTGATGTTTTTTTAGGGAAACAATATATGTGGAAACACCATGTTGTGTATGAGTCTTGACCTCGTAGTGTTATTGTTTCTTTGGAAAACAACTCTATAGCATACGATAGGTCATTCCAACTACTACAATCTCTTTGATCTTAGCTAAGTGATGAAGGAAGGTAATCTTCTAGACTAGAAAATTCATCGTCTTCATGGTTTGCTTTGGAAGTGAACGAAATATCACAATAATATCCCTGAACTATACACAAGAGAATTCCATACAAAAAAAGTAGGTGGAAAAGGTAGTAGAAGAATACAAAGATCTCTTCATCTCACCATATGGGGTTCCTATACACTACTAGGTCAGGAATTCATTTAATTTGGTACCCAATGCACCTCTACCTAATGGCACAATCTATAAGAGCTCTCTACTATAAAATGAAGAAATCAATCACCAGATTCATGAGTTAACCCAAAAGGGGCACATCTGATCAAGATCCTCCCCTTGTGGGAGCCCAATTGTGTTGGTTCAAAAGAAAGATGATACATGGAAAATATGTATTGATTATAAATATCTAAACAAAATCATAGTTAGGAGTCGATATCAAATTCTGCAGATCGATGATCTTCTTAGCCAAATCAAGGGGGGCAATTATTTTAGTAAGAATGATATGAAGTCTAGCTACCACCAAGTACCAATTGAGAAAGATTATGTCTAGAAGAGTTCCTTCAAGTCCATGTAAGGTCCTTTTCACTGGTTTGTTATGAATTTTGGCTTTACTAATTCCCCATCAACTTTCATGTGGATGACAGATGACATTTTGCAGCCCTTCATCAATTCTTTTGTGGTTTTATATCTTGATGACATCCTCATCTTCAACAAGAATTGGGTTGATTATTTGCAACACATTCAACAGGTCCTCAGCACCTTGTGGAAACATAAATTATATGCTAATTTAGAGAAATGTTCTCTTGGCATGAAAATAATCCAATATTTAGGATACATCATGGATGAGAATGGTGTGCATGTGGATCTAACCAATATCCAAATCATTCACGACTGGCCAACCTCGAAAACTCTAACCAAGCTCTATATTTTCTTAGGCCTTACCAGCTTCTATCATCAGTTTGTATTAGGGTTGTCTCATATTGCTTGGACCCTCAACCAAGTGACCAAGGATGGATCTAAAGCCAATTTTTTTTTGGCTAAGCCACAAAATAAATCATTTGAGGATATGAAATACCGCTTATGTTCAGCACTAGTACTCACCTTACCAAATCTACCTCAACCCTTTAAGATTGAGACAGATGCTCTGAACTATATCGTTGGCACAATCCTCACTCAGTATGGCCATCTAATAAAGCTTCGAATAAATATATGAATGAATGAAGCTATGATACCAATGATCCATACGCACCCAGGTGCACGACGGGGACAAAAATTCGATTGAATGAATCAGTACTGTTATGGCAGAAGCATAATAATAATAAGAAAAGAAAGAAATACACTACGCACATAAACATACACACACACAATATGTAAAAATGTGAACTAATCTGTTACTTCTTGATTCTTCTCTGCTTGTATATTACAATAATTTACATGATTAAATAGAGTGCTGAGAACGCTTGGGTTGTCTACCCGTTACGTTCAGTTACAAGAGAAGTTAGAATGGTTTCAGAAGTTCAACCGTTACCAATTGATGGGAATACAGAGAGACAATATGTCGTAATTCTTCAATCGCAAATGTCGACGATGCATGTCGAAGTCGCTGAACTTGTCGAAGTTGATGAATTGGTCCAAGTCGCTGAGCTTGTTGAATTCAATGAACTTGTTGCAGTTGATGAACTTGTCGAAGTTGATGTTGGCATCCGACAATAATGCCAACTACTGGGTGGATCATGGACCTACAGTTATAGTAGGTATCCAAGGGGTGGACCTCCAGTTATAGAGGTAGATGCTTTGCATGTTGAAGCATTAATAATGTGTGATATATTACTAACCATGGTCACTGATTTCTATTAAGTCTCCTTTAGAGAATGGCCACCTCTAGAGTGAATTACTTTAAAATATGATCATTTGATTCGAGAGTAATACAATATGATCACAACATCTGACAAATATTCTGAGTATAATCTGATATGATAGATAATTAAAGTTAACACATGTTTACCATGCAATAAATACAAGAGATAAAGATAAATGCATAGAGAAAAAGAGAATTTGAATTGCTCGTGAGATGACCAAGTGAGCTCGAATTGTTAAGATTTCGTTAAGCCACAATGTATGCCTCAGTTAATTAAAGAACTCACAGTGGTCACTACGAGTAAATCAATCGGCATGGTTTCAGTTAATAATAGCTAACTAAGTGTTAATAAAGAAGGAATAGTTAGCTAAAGTGTTTTTCATTGATTACACTTTAGTTAAACTAAAAGACAACACTTAAGTTAACCAAAATACGACACTTTGAAGTTAATTAAGTGTTTGCATGACGAAAATTGAGTTATAATTTGCATTACGACACTTAAATATATCTTCCTAACTAAGTGGTCATGTAATCAGTTAGAGGGTGAGTTCACTCTGGAGTCAGTTAAGCATCATTTAATGTCAAAGATGAAAGGCATTGCACATATGTTATGTAGGATTGAAGAAACCGATGCATAGGATAATTATCTAAGAAGGCAATTCATAGTTTTTGCATGTGATGCACCTTTACCCATGCAACCATTCGCTAAATCTTGCATTGGAGTGATTCTTGATTGTTATTAATATGTTGGAAACATGACAAGTTGATACAATTGATATTTATTCTCTATTGCTTAGTATTCTCTCTTATCTAACACCTGGGGTTCCGAAAGTAATCTTCTATTTTGTAAAATAAATTCTCTATTATCTATCTTAATTATACTCTAAAGATTTGCTGGGGTTTTTTATCCTCTTTTCTTTGAGGTTTTTCCCCACGGTACATCTTGTGTTATGGTTGAATGTTTCATGTGATTGAATGATTCATTGATTCAAGTATTCAATATTTCTGCACTTAAAGTTTTAAAGTTCAAATCTCATCATATTTGCTCAAAAATCAATAGATAAAACCCCACTAGAGGTTAAAAATGATATTTTTATCCTTTAATTCAAAAAATCCAAGTTGTCCCTCTAAAAAACTATTTTTGGAAATACTAGTTGAAGTGTATAAACTTGATGTCTTCGTATTATAGGAAACAATGGGTGAGGGTAAGAAGATTGTCGAGGCTTTGAGTGATCACGTTGTATGTAAATCTGGTGTAGTCACAAGTTGGGTGAAATCTATTTATTTATGCCCATCTACTTTTTTTATACATGCATTTGGATAGAGTTTTTCTTTGATGACCTTGGTCAAAGAATATTAGTTATAAAATTCCATGGATCATGTTGGAAGGATAGGTTCCAATTGCATTCAAGAAGAGACTATAATGCACACCCATGAATATCCATCAAGAAGAAGTATTGGAAAATAACGTCAAACCGTCTTGGTATTCATATTGAATAGATATTTATACAATGAAATGTATGGTTGGAGTAGTTACACTTGCTCAAACTAATCACTAGTTAAGCACATTTATCCATTTACATTTATATATGCATATATTTATGCACTTTAGCTTATAGTAATGTATATGGTGACATATATGGGCCTAAAAGGCCTCCTTAATAGATCATATGAAGGTATATAAGAGTTATGTAATCATTTTTTCTCTATGCAAAATTTAAAATTTTAAAGGAGGACAAGGTCATTTCTGGTGGAGACCTAAATTTGACTTTGAGTAGATATACGTTGTGGGGGGCTACTACAAGGATGGATTGTAAGGAAAATTTCTTTAGGCACAAACTAAGGAGGCATGTTTTGTTAATTTAATGCCTATAAATATCATGCCTACCTCAAGGAACAACAAAGTTAGAGAGGTTGATGTCTCAAAAACACAACATATGATTTTTATTTTCGAAAAATTGCTCTATGGTTGATAAAATTTGTATATGGGTGGACTTTGGGGGGAATTATAATGATAGGCCCATCCTCATCCATATTTAAAACAAGGATAATGTGCCCACTATCTATCCCACTAAAATTTTATCCTCTATGGTTGGAGTGCGAATATTTCCATGATATAGTTCAAAAGGAATGGGTTACTTTTGATGTGAACTTGAGGGAATCTACAAGTTATCGATTTGTTGAAGTGTTACGGAAGGTCAAAAGAGTTGTGGGTTTACGAGATTTAAATAAAATGAAGGAGAAGGTTAGGTATACTTGGTCATTGGAAAGGGATATAGGTTATTTGTATGAGAAAAACATGGAAGTGTATTTCAATCAAGAGGAGGCTAAGATTAAAGAATTCATAAATGATGAAGAGGACACTTTCAGAGTGGAGAGAGGTTGAGTGGCCAATGAATAAAAGGGCTATGTCACTTGAGAAGGGAGATGAGAACATGAAGTTTATTTATATTCATAGAAAAATGATTAACACAATCTAGGATATGTACTGTGATGAATTGGGGCAGTTTGTTAACAATTTTCTAGATCTATGATTTCAAGAGTTACTCATTTCCAATGCATTAATGAAGAATCAATTTGGGGAAATATAAAAAGAAGTTATTAAAATAATGTCTTTCTTTCCTAGTTTTGTATTTGAAGAGGACAACCTTATGATGATAAAAGAGATCTCCATGGAGGATCTACAATTTCCTCTTTTGTAATACCCCCAGTTTCGACTTGGAATGTATTTAATCAAAATTATGTAAATGATGTAAATATGCTAGTATGGATTCCTAGTGCGGAGCTCAAGGCTAAGGCCCGACTACTGAATGACTAGGAATGTATGATGTCTATATTGTTATTTGGACTGTATGGTTGGATTATCATGCCAATTCGAAATGTATGTAAATTTATTATGTTGGAAATTAATAAAATGGTCCAATATGGTTGTGTAGAGATCACTAGAGGGTATATGATTCCACCATAGGGGAAGAGGAAGGGGGGCATATGGGGGAACTAAATCCTATGTTTCCAAGTGTCAACCTTAGAAATCATCCAAAAAATATTCCATGTGAGTTAGATGAGTCAATTACCTTCTCTTGAATATTAAACCCAATCATTGAATGCATATGTGAGGTTGGTGAGAAAATTCACTTCATGCAGTTGTTGAGGCATGGGGGTTGTGACAGTTATGTCAGCTGCCATGAGTCCTTTCTTCTAAGGTCAGAATCCGTGTCAATTTTATTTTCACCCTTACCTCATATCCTTGGAGTTAACACTCTTTTGATCATTCTCTCATGCATGTTTCTACACTACATAGAGTATTCCTATTTCTATTCATGACCATTACGAGACTGTGTTTAACCTAGAAATTTGAATTAGGAGACAAATATGCATTTTTGGAAGGTAAAATAGATGGTTGTAGGTGAGCATGGAGGTTGGGCAAGCTAGGAACCTTTATTCATTGAGTTCTGATACTTTTGAATGCTTGAGAATCCATGGATTAATGTTGCAGGAGGTTCTCCAATAACATACAATAGGTTGGACTCTTACTGCACACACTAGTAAGCACTGTAAGGGTTGGATTTCTTGAGGGAACTAGGGATCAGTGAAGGGAAATTCCTTCCTTATGTTGTGTGGGGAAATTGGAAGGAGTGCCATGGCTATGTTGGCTTAGTGAGACCCCTGTAGAGCTCTTTTGGAGCTTTTGGCTAAGCATAGAGAGCAAACTGGGTTGTGCGATAAGAGAGAGAATCTTATAGGTGTTCCCTTCGCCCTAGTGCCCTCATAGCCTAGCTTGGGGTGGCCTCTCAACAGAAAGAATATATGTTAGATCTAGTGCCTACGGCTGGGTGGAAAATCACTCTTACACAACTAGTTGCTTGGATCTTCTTTGTTTAAAGATAAGTATTCTTATGTATATGATGTGCAATGATTTTAATTTGTATTCAAATGATAATTATGCCTGTAAATTGCATGTTGTGTGTGTGGATTTTGTTATTTACGCTGTGTGTTCTTATTTCCATATCTACACATGCATTTTAACTGTTAGAAATTCGCAAGTATGGCTATGGGGCGAAATTAAGAGTCCCTGAGTTAGTTAATGTCCCCTATGCTATATGGATTGAGATATAGGGACATTACATATTTCATGTTTTGAAAAGGATAAAATCTTGGGCCCAAATGGGTAGACTATATATTTTTTTCTTGGTTTGTATGTTATGGTGGAAGAGGTTCTTCTAAGAGTTACAAAGGAAGTTAGGATTACTGGAAAGTTTATGGGAGCCTTGAACTCAAATTTACTTTCCTTGATCCCTAATAGATACTTTCCATATCCTTATGATGGGTTTCAACCTATTTCATTATGCAATCATGTGTATAATATTATAACCAAGATTTTGATAATATGGATTATATAAATTTGCTTTGTTTTTATTTCACAAAAGAATTTTTTTTTTAAGTAGGAAGGCAAATATTTATGGCCATAGGAGTAGCTTAGGAGGGAATTCACTCCATTAAGACGAAAAAAATCCCACTTATGGTATTAAATTTGTATTTATCAAAAGATTAAGATATGGTGATCTAGTTGTATTTGAGGTTGATATTTCTACTGGTTGGTTTCTATTTTTGAATAGCTTCCTTGATTATGGGTTCTATCTCTTATGTTTCCTATGCTATTCTTATAAATGGTTATGTGTATGGATTCTTATTCATATTAGAGGGATCCGATAGGGATGTTTTTTGTCCCCTTTTCTCTTCCTATTAGTATCTAAATGCTTGAGCAAATCTGTTATAGATGCCAAGAGAAGAGGAATTATTTTATGAATCAAAATTGGGGTTTTTTTTTTATCTAACACATTTACTCTTTGTTGATGATATTTTATTATTTTATGATGGCAATGAAAAGAAATATAGGATGTCATTGGATATTCTTTACATTTATGGAATAATTACATGAGTAGAACTCAATGTTTATAAATCATTTTTTTTTTTGGTTTAGGGGATGAAGCATAGGCTAGGTTGTCTAGAATGTTGCTTTAAATAAATTAAATTGCCAAGAAGGATTTAAATATGTGGGATTTGTGTTGAAGTACAATGTATATGGAAAAAAAGGACTAGGGATGACTATTTCAAAAGGTGGAGGCAAGGATAAATTTATGTTGTAAAAACTGGCTCTCCCTAGGTAGGTGAATGACTTTGGTTAAGTAATTATTAGAGGCTATTTCAATGTTTTGGAATTTGGAGGATTATATTCCTAAAAGGATTCTTGAAAAAAAAAAATATTGCTTCAAACTTTCATCTATAAAGAGTGAATAAGAGAAAATTCCACTCATAAATGGAGAATTACGTCACTCCCAAAGGATACAGGTGGGTGGGATTTGAAGAAAATCCATATTTTTGGGTGTTGCTTTCCAACTAAAAGTCCGTAGTGAGCTATGATATACAAGGGTGTATGTTGATAAATCATAAAGAAAAAATAAATCAATATAGGGTCCTTTATAGACTGGGTTAGAAACCCAAGAAAAGTATAACCAATATTTCTATCCAATGGAAGGCTTTGGTTCTAGATTTTCCCATTATCAAATATAATTTAGCATGGAAGCCAGGTTTAGGGAAAAAAATTAGAGTTGATATTGATTCTATTTTGGGTTGTGGAAAAGAGGTGATATTTCCTATTTCTTTAATTGTGATCTTCATTAGAAATATATTTTTACATTGAATTGGGTGGGGAATCCAGTCACCATGGATCTATGGTGTTAAGGATGGTGATCTACTAAGGCTATTGGTTTGAATGATGAATTTTTGAATTTAAGGAAAACATATATTGAAGGTATAAAAGGTGTCATATTATCCTAAGGGATGAATTGGATACTCTTTCTTGAACAAAAACCAAGCTTAGAGGGGGATTATATATCTAGGCTAGGATACAAGGCAATGATGGAAGAAGGTACTCAAGAATATTCTCTTTGATGGAGTAAAATTTGGAATCTTAGGGAACCAAAAAGATGTGTTTTTGTTTGGTTATCTATTATTAATAAGGCCCTAACATAGGAATTATTATATAAGTATAGAAATCAAGGTCCAGGGATATCTATACTCTACTATAATGAAGAATAAACTACATCACATATCCTAATTCATTGTTCTTATGAAACTCAACTTTGGAAGGAGTTAGAATCCTTGAGATGTAGACAAAATATATGGAAAGAAGACTCTATGGAAGCATTTTTAAAACAATGTTTTTTTAGGAAAATAACTGAAAAATCTTTGGGTGTTTCCATGCCTATTTATATGGGACATTTTGTTGGTAAGAAATTCATAATTTTTTGAAGAAATCCTACCTTTCAAATTATTTTGAAGTTTAATACTAACTTTTAGAATTAAACTCATGTCAAATTAAATGGATCCTCAAGCTCTAGAGGAGTCATCTATCAACAAGGATACGACTTAGGGATGTTTTGGTGGAGCGATTAAATGGTATTTTGAATTCGGTAGTGTTGAGTGTATTTTATTTATTTTAGAATATTATTTCATTAATTTTAAGATTGCGCTTGGTTTAGTCTCCAACAACTTCATAGAATTGATAGCCTTGAATACATTGTTAACTTTTTCTAGAGATAAACATATTTCTTAAATCCATATTTTGAGTGATTCATCTCTGGTGGTCAGTTGGATCAATGGAAAAAATAGCTTCAAGAATTTTGTCTAGGAGATCAACTCAAGATGATAACAACTTTACTTTCATCACCTTTATTCACATTTATTGAAAATTGAATGAAGTTACTAATAAGTTACCCGAAGAAGGACTACAAATTACTAAGGGATTTTGGGTCATGGAAGAAACAAGAGATGGTGTTCTCACCTCATCTATGGATAGATTTTGAGTTGTTTCTCTTTTAGATATGAACTAGTCATGTTCTATTTATCCCTATAATTATAGTTGTAATTGTTCACCTTTGAGCAAATGCATATTGTCTGTCAGTTGTCGATCATTAAGTAGTTTTTTTAATCTCTCAAATATGAATTCTCCAACATTTATGTCATTTCCATGAATTTACTTCATTAATGTTGTGGGGAACCCACAAGTTGCCTTAATGAAACACGTAGGAACATTTGAAAATACGTAAAAAAAACTAAACTACATTAAATGTGTGCTCGTAAGGGAAATGTATGGGATTTGTACACTTCCACATGCACTAAACTCCACTCCCAACTACCTTAACTACATTCCTTGAGTGTAAATATGAGTTATCAGTTGGGAGAGGCAACAATCCATTTTCAAGGATATGTTGGAGCAAATGCAAGAGGATAAAATATTGGATTGTACTATTGTTCCCATGTTCAAAGGCCCTTGAACCTAAACACACTTTTGGCTTTGACTTGGCTTAAAAATTATCAAATGTTTTACCTAGCCTTAGTAAAATTAGAGACTATAGATGGCGTGTGTGTAGGAATGTGGTCTAGGTAGGAGGAACGCATAATCCAGTGAATAAGGTACTATAAACATTGATCATGCATTGCATTTGTTGTTCATATTTACTCAAATAATAAATAGCTTTGTTTTTTCCCTCCCCACAATCATAATACAATGTGTTTAATTATTGTTGTTTATTCATGCTTTGAGGTTTGAACTTACATCCTAATAGTTAGTTAGAATTAATTGTCATAAACTCATGTCATTATTTAATGTATGTATCAAGTTTTATGTTGATATGTCTTGGTTGGTTCGAGGAAGGGTGGTTGGTTTGAGGAAGGGTGTCTATTTGTATTAGTTTTGGAGAACAAGTTGGAGTTACCAGAAGTAATATGAATTGCATACAGAGAATGAAAAATATATTACTGGTGTAATCATATGTTTTTCATCTTACCTTTATTCTTGGTAGTTACTTTTGTAACCAATTGATTCTAGAATGAAGTTTGTTAGATTTCCTTTTCTCTATCAATAATTAACCATAAGTTGTAGGGGATTTTTTCCCTAAAATAGAATTGGAAACTCCACTGTGGAAAACTCTCTAAGTTTTTTCTTTTAGGGTCTATTTCCTCTATTGTCTAGTTTTCTAATATTTGGTATTTCTTTTATCTGTGTTATTTTCCCTTGCTTATTACTGTAGAACTAAAAATTACATTTTCAACATGCTTTAAATTTTATACTCTTTTGATTTTTTTACACAATTGTCTGAGTTAGACACAGGCTACTACACCTTTCATCCAATAAACTCATGAGCACATGTAGGTTTCCTTAAAGTGTTAAAATAATATAACTGCGGAAGATATTCTATTCCTCCTACGGGAATTGATGGTCACGTAATTAATAATGTAAAGGTCATTGAAAGAATCAATGTAAACCCTAGGACATGTGTCGGCCTAGAAAATCCTCGGAAAGATTATTATATTATGTAATTGACCATTCAATCAGACAAGTCAGCCCCATTTGGGAATTAGTCATCTCAATGGAAGAATATAAATAGGCGTGCTCTCTCTCATTTGTATTATCTCATTCACTCAAGCAAGCTCTCATTAGTGGAGAAGAGAGTGGCGCACAAGCAAGGGAGTAGCTGTTTTGTCTTGGGGTTATCTTGTACTTTGTGATTTCTATATTAAGGAAGGCTTTGCGGGGTTTTCTACCCCAAGAGGGTTTCCTGGGATAAATTGTGTCTCTTGTATTTTATGTTGTGCTTTTTTATCTTTCATTAATTGTTTATATGATATATGTTGCTCAAATGATAAGTAAAAACTAACATGGAATCAGAGCCAGCTTGAAAGATTACATTGTGCAGCCCCCATCACTGCAAAAACTAGGGTTTTTTATTCGGGGAGCCACCTCCACACTTTTGTTGAAAACAAGAGTGAATCTACCTTGCCTCCCTAAGGTGCATTTTTCTATCGAAGCAGAATTTCATTCTGAGCATTTTCATTTTTGGGTCCACCATTGCAGCCTCGGAGAATTAGGGCATCAAGTTTTTGGATCATCTGCTCACTGATTTTGGAAAAGGAGTACATTTATCAACTCCTCTTGAGAAGGAGAATCTACTCATCCAATTAGTTTTTCAAAATCCCGAAGTCAGAAAATTAGGGTTTCTCTGACAAACCCTAGGTCAAGGAGGAGCAAATCTCAGAAGGGAAAATTTTCCGGTAAGTCTCAAATCCATTTCTATTTCCATTTGAAGTAATCATTATAGCAAGATGACAAGAAATACCAATCTTGATGAAGAGCTTGAAGGAGTTGAGAACTTCAGATCCTGGAAGTATAGAGTCATGCTCATCCTTGAGGAGCATGAGTTAGAAGACTATGTGAAGAAAGGACTTATAGAACCAGAGGGAGATGAAGAGAAGGCTAGGCACAAGAATAATCTCATCAAATCAAAGTGGATAATTGTTGATTCCATCAAGGATCACTTGATCCTCCACGTGTCTTCCAAGAAGACACCAAAGGAGATTCTTGATGCCTTGACTAGCCTATTTGAAGGAAATAATATCAATAAGAAAATGACCTTGAGAAACCAACTCAAGGGTGTGAAGAGTATGAAGTCTGAGTCCATGCACTAATACTTCTCAAGGGTATCCCAGATTAAAGAAAAACTAGAAGTCATTGGGGATATGATCGAGGATGCAGAAGTTGTGATGACTACCCTGAATGGTCTCATTGAGATTGGGAACCATTTTTTCGTGGCATCTGTGCCAGAAAGAAACTAATCTAGTTTAGAAGTCTATGGGAAGAATGTGTCCAGGAAGAATAAAGAATAGTTGTAAGAGAAGAGAAATTAAATGACGATGAAGATCACGCTTTAGCTACCCATGCTAAAGGTGGGAAGAAGAAGAAGAACAACCCTCATCCCCGAGTGGACTCTCCAAGGAGAACCCAGAAGAAGAGAAGGACCAGGAAGGATTTCTCTTCAATTGAGTGTTACTCATGCCAGAAGACCGAACACATTGCAAGAAATTGTCCAAACAAATTTGGACACCACAAGAAGCAGGAGAAGAGGTTTCATGCTCATGCAGCGGAATATAGTGATGATGATAACAGGACCAATGAAGACTCCAGTGAAGAATATGTTCTTATCTCAGCACTCACTTGTTCAGTATCTCATGGAAGTGATACTTGGATAGTGGATAGTGGAGCTTCAAAACACATGACGGGATACAAAGAATCCTTGTCTCATCTCATCCAGAAGGAATCTCCACACAAGGTAAAACTCAGAGATGACTACCAATATCCCATCAAGGGTATGGGAGAAGCCTCTTACAAGTTGGACTCTGGGAAGTCCATGAATATGAAGGATGTACTTTATGTACCTGTGTTGAAGAAGAACATTCTATCTATTTCAGCATTAGATAAGAAAGGTCTTCGGGTTGCATTTGTAGATGGTGAAGTTCTCACGTGGCCTAAAGGAAAGACTATTGATGATGCAATAGTCATTGGAGTAGAATAAGGAGGAATTTACAAACTAAAGGGTCATGCAGATGCAACACTCATGACTAGTACCATGAACCCCTGTGAGCTATGGTGTAGGAGACTAGCTCATGTACACTACAAAGCCTTACCAATTGTAAGTAAGGTAGTGACTGGTTTACCAGAGATCCAGGTGGATCATGAAGGAGTATGCAAAGGGTGTGCTCAAGGGAAGAGTATGAAGAACCCATTTCCAAGTAGCGATAGCCAAGCAAAAGGTATTCTGGATATCATTCACTTAGATATATGTGGACCAATGTCCTCCACCTCTCTAAGCGGGTACGAGTATTATGCATCTTTTATTGATGATTATTCTCGCAAAACATGGATTTACTTTCTAAAGAACAAGAATGAAGTCTTCGAAAAGTTTAAAGAGTTCAAGGCACTCATAGAGAATCTTTCTGAAAAGAAGATTAAGATCCTGAGGTCAGACAATGGAGGGGAATATACCTTAGGGGATTTCAAATATTTCTGCAAGCAAGCAGGGATTAAGAGGGATCTCACTGTCCCCTATAATCCACAATAGAATGCTGTAGCCGAAAGGAAGAATAGGACGATCATAGAAGCAGTACAGGCTATGATCCATGATCAAGATTTACCCATGCATCTATGGGAAGAGGCTGTTAGAACCACAGTCTATGTACAAAACAGGATCTCTCATAGTGCTCTTGGAAACAAGACCCCTGAAGAGATGTTCACCGAAAAGAGGCCTGAAGTCAATCACCTGAAGATATTTGGATGTCTGGTGTTCATCCACATTCTGAAGGAGAAGAGATCGAAACTAGAACCTTCAAGAAAGAAGGGAATATTTGTGGGTTATAATGAACAATCTAAGGCTTACCGTATATACATCCCAGGATTCCACCAGATCGAGATTAGTCGGGATGTCACATTTGATGAAGACACAGCCTTAAACAAGTCTAAGAAGAATCACGAGGATGAAGTAGAGCAAGAAGCTCCCAGAGTTATAGAATCAACCAAAGAACCAATGCAAAATATTGAAGAGGATCCTATTCCAGAGGATCATGACATGGCAGAACCTGAGAGACCTGAGTAGATACCTCATAAGGATATCTCTCGAAAGAGAAGACCAACCTGGGCACGAGAATTAATCCAAGATGCTGGAAAGTATGGTGCCCTAGAAGGATCCAGTAGAGAGAGCAAGAGACCAAGGCCATACTCCAACTATGTAGCCTTGATGTGCAATATTGTTGAAGAAGAGCCAACTTGTTTTGAAGAAGCAGTGAAGAAGAAGGAATGGCTGGATGCCATGAATGAAGAGTATTAGCCCATCATCAAGAATGATGTTTGGGATGTGGTACCAAGACCAAAGGACAAATCGGTTGTCTCATCAAAGTGGATCTTCAAAACAAAACATTCAGCATACGAAAGCATTGAAAAGTACAAGGAAAGATTTGTAGCCCGGGGATTCTCGCAAAAGGAAGGAATTGACTATGAGGAGAATTTTGCCCCGGTAGCCAGATATACTTCGATTAGAACCATTCTTTCCTTGGCAGCCAAGATGAAATGGAAGCTACATCAAATGGATGTGAAAACTGCTTTCCTGAATGGAAACATAGAAGAGGAAGTATATATCGAGCAACCAAAAGGATTTGAAGTAGAAGACAATAAGTCACATGTATGCAAGTTGAAGAAAGCACTGTATGGGTTGAAGCAAGCTCCCAGAGCATGGTATGGAAGAATTGACAGCTTCCTGATGAGCTTGGGCTTTACCAAAACTCAAGCAGACTCTAATCTTCACTACAAGATTATGAATGATGAACCCTTGATACTATTACTATATGTGGATGACTTATTTTTGACTGGAGAAGACAAGCCTATTGTGGAATATAAGAAGAGGCTTGCAGCAAAATTTGAGATGAAAGACCTTGGAAAGATGCACTACTTTCTAGGTCTTGAAGTATGGCAGTTTCCAGACGATATTTTCCTGAGTCAAGGAAAATACACAGTTGAGATCCTAAAGAGATTTGGGATGTTGGAATGTAAGGCCATGACTACTCCGATGGTGAAAAATTTGAATCTTATGAGTGATGCTTCTTCAGAGAAAGTGGATGTGACCATGTATAGACAGATTATTGTGTCATTGATGTATTTAACCAATACTCATCCAGACATATGTTTTGCAGTAAAAACTTTGATTCAGTATATGGTGGAACCTACGAATGCCCACCTTATTGCAACAAAACATGTGATGATATATCTGAAGGGTACGTTGGATTATGGACTCAGATATGCCTCAGATAGTGAGTTCAGGCTAAATGGGTACACCAACTTGGATTGGGATGGAAGTGCTGAAGACAGAAAGAGCACTTCAGGATGTTGCTTTATTTTGGGATCAGGCATGATATCATGGCTCAGTAGAAAGAAACCTTGTGTTGCACTCAGTATAGCAGAAGCTGAATATGTAGCAGCTTGTTCAGCTTGTGGTGAAATAGTGTCGCTTCACAAGATGTTGACAGGATTGTTCGATGCAGATATTGATGCTACGAAGATACTATGTGATAAACAGAGTTGCATCAAGATGACTGAGAATCCTGTGTTTCATGATAGATCGAAGCACATCGAAATTAAGTTCCACTATATCCAGGATATGGTGCAGAGGGGAGCTGTGAAGCTCAAGTATGTTCCTACAGAGGAACAAGTTGCTGATGTGCTGACTAAGCCTCTGGATCATGTGAAGTTTGAGTACTTTCGAGACAGGCTTGGTGTGGTCCAGAGGGACCTCTCTTGAAAGAGAGATTGATTGACGATGCCTATCCGAAAGGATGGATGCCTCTCCAAGGGTGAGGGAAGATCAGTACTAGCTGACTGATGGTTCCAGCTCTCATGAGCTGATGCCTGTCCGTAGGGATGGATGCCTCTCCAAGGGTGAGGGAAGATCAGTACTAGCTGACTGATTGTTCCAGATCTCACGAGCTGATGCCTATCTGTAGGGATGGATGTCTCTCCAAGGGTGAGGGAATATCAGTACTAGCTGACTAATAGTTACATCTCTCACGAGCTGATGCCTCTCCAAGGGTGATGGAAGATCAGCACTGGCTGACTGATAGTTCTAGCTCTCACGAGCTGATGCCTCTCCAAGGGTAAGGGAAGATCAGTACTGGCTGACTGATAGTTCCATCTCTCACGAGCTGATGCCTCTCCAAGGGTGAGGGAATATCAGTACTGGATGACTGATAGTTCCATTTCTCACAAGTTGATGCCTCTCCAGGGGTGAGGGAAGATCAGTACTGGCTAACTGATAGTTCCATCTCTCACGAGATGATGCCTCTCTAGGGGTGAGGGAAGATTAGTACTGGCTGCCTGATAGTTCCAGCTGTCATGAGCTGATGCCTCACTAGGGGTGAGGGAAGATCAGTATTGGCTGATTGATAGTTCCAGCTCTCACGAGCTGATGCCTGTCTAGGGGTGAGGGAAGATCAGTACTAGTTGACTGATATTATTAGTATGTAGATACTGATGTTTGTTCCAGTTGTTTTAGCTGATGATGTTGTTGGTGGTGTTGTTCCAGCAGATGGTGTTCCAGCTGATGATCATGTTGTTCCAGCTGATAGTGCTAATGATGTTGCTATCCCGGTAGATGATGTTCCAGTTGATGATGTTGTTGTTCCAACAATTGATGATTAATGATGATGATGCTGATGATGATGATCATATTCTGTAGATGATGATGTTACTACTCCACATATGATGCCCCAAGACAGATTATGAAACAAAGCCTTCCTACGACATATAGAAGTTCACAAGTCAGTTGTGCAGATGTTGTTACCCGTGGAATACCTTCCTAGTTAAGAGGGAGTGTTAAAATAATGTAGCTACGGAATATATTCTATTCCTCCTACAGGAATTGATGTTCATGTAATTAATAATGTAAAGGTCATTGAAAGAATCAGTGTAAACCCTAAGACATGTGTCGACCTAGAAAAGCCCCAGAATGATTATTATATTATGTAATTGACCATTCAGTTAGACAAGTCGGGCCCATTGGGGAATTAGTCATCTCAACGGAAGAATATAAATAGGTGTGCTCTCTCTCATTTGTATTATCTCATTCACTCAAGCAAGCTCGCATTAGTGGAGAACATAGTGGCACACAAGCAAGAGAGTAGTTGTTTTGTCTTGGGGTTATCTTGTACTTTGTGATTTCTATATTGAGGAAGGCTTTGCTAGGTTTTCTACCCCAAGAGGGTTTCCCAGGATAAATTGTGTCTCTTGTCTTTTATGTTGTGCTTGTTTATCTTTCAGTAATTGTTTATATGTTATATGCTTCTCAAATGATAAGTAAAAACTAACATAAAGAAACTTGTAGGTGGAAAAAATAGTATTAGCTCTAAATTTGTTGACCCAATTGTTATAGGTCAAATCTGCACTTCTTCGTCCATGATCACATTGCTCTGTTGATCACACAAAAGGACACCATTGATTGAAGAGCTAGGTTGACGTAGATGACTTATTGCTAGATCTACACTCTTCAGCTGAAAATATTATTTTGTCTATTGAGTTCATGACATGTGCACTACTATTGGCACGGTGAACCAGCGTTCTGAATGATGCTTTTCTCAAGGACAACCAGTGCACACCCTTAAAAATGTTGCAAATGCTTGTTGTAAAGTACAAGAGTTGCTTACTGTGTGATACTCTAGTTGCATGTAACCCATGCACACCTTAAGATGAAATCAAAAATATATTAAGATTACGAATTGGGATTAGTTGAAGTTGGTTCTACAACTTCCCCAACCTCCCAATTCAACCACCTCTCGAATCTAACTGCCTACCTTGTCCCATAAATACAACGAGGATCCATGAGAGAGGAACCTAGAAGAAACGCTTTAACTACTATTACGCTGGAGGAATTCCCAAGTCATTGTGAAGAGCAGGAGCCTAGGACTCGGTTGCAGAAGTGTTTGGACAGATCAGGTATATCTGTACTTTTCTACATTTCTTTGACAATAAAAGGTGGAAATACCCTTCCCATCCCAAATTGAACGTCTATTGGATTGAATGTTCATTTGGTTTAATGTATGATTGTATTTGATTTTAAGTTGTTTATGCTTTCATCATATTTATTACAATCAAGATACACAGAGGAAGGTTTACTTTGTGTTGCAGGTTCATCATAGCGGAAGATCAAGCAAAAGCTAGGACCAACTGTCGATAAAAAAGTACTTTTTTCGATATCTTGATCTCTTTCCATTTGTAGTAACTAATGCAAGACAATGAATGTATTTACCTATCACCCCACCCAAGTTGGTAGTGTCTTCTCCTCACTATATGGTATTTTTCCTGCACAACAGACTGGCGACTCCATTGGGGAGTAACCGATTGTTTTTTTGCTCTAGGAGAACTTGTTAGGTTTTCTTCTAGTTTATTTCAGTCTTTTTGATTCTCTGAGAGGTCTTACAAGTCATTTATTCCTGTTCTTTCTATCTTGATTCATCTCAGTCCTCTTTGGAAAATCCTTTTTGTTTGCTTCAGTCCCTTTGCGTTGGTTTACCCTACTTACAGTAGCACAATTTAATTTCACGAATATTGCTTTGTCTTATGCACAGTAGCGCATCTTTCCTGGCATGTGCTAGTTTCCATACTACACAGTAGTGCATTTTCCTATAAGTTTCAGTCCTCTGTTAGGGTTTGATTTCCAATTGTTTGGGTTAACTTCCAGCCTTTTGCTTTGCTTCTCTGACTGAACCTTGAGGCTTGTATGTCTATTTTGAGTCTTGTTTACCTCTTTGAAGTCCTTTAGTTTTCCTTTACTTTCTTGAGTACTTGTTTAAGGTGTCTTCACTGCTTCCTAGCCCTTTTGAAGGTTGTGTGCTATTCCCTACTATACATAGTTGCACACTTTTTTCCCTAGATGCTTGTTGCAATCATACAGACCTGCGTTCTAAATGTTTGCTGTTTGTGGAAATAGTAGCATGCTTTTATTGTGTCTTGTCCTTTCCTTTTAGGGTTTGACCCCAGTTTGATTTATTAGGGTGGCTTTGAGAGGTTGCTTGGTCTAGATACCTTCTAATTATCTTTTCAGTTCAGTCCAAGTGAGTTAAAGCTTTCTAGTTAGCTTTTTCTTTGAGTCCGTGTGTTGGTAGGGTCACTTTTTGGTTTGCTTACCTACTCCTTTGTTTGGCGAGTGTTTTCTTAAGGTTTTGGTGCTTAGGAGCAGCCTTTTAGGTCTATCTTTCCGTTATAGGCATCTCTTTCCCTTGCTTCTTTTAAACTTTGTTCCAAGCCTAGAGTTTTTTCTATCAAAACAAATCGGTAGGTGGAGTCTTTCTCAAGTCTTTTTTATTTGATTGTTTTGAGCCATTAGGTTTTTTGTTTTACTCACACTTTGCATTCTTACTTTCTCCTTTCCAAGTTCTTTTTCTTTTGCAATTATAAGAAAGACAAAAAGTGAATTCGGTAGCTTAGTAGTAAGATTTATCATCGTTTTGATGTACCATAGTTTGCTTTGCTTTGAAATTTAAAAGAAAATACAAAAAAAGGAATTTAATTTAGGATTGCCTCGTTTCAAGTTTTTGAAATATAAACTAAAAGAAAAGAGTCTTTTGTGAATTTGAATGCATTATTTCTTTACGCACTTTTCTTTATGCCAAAACCATTCCACACACTGCACTACCCGTATTGAGTAAAAAGTAGCCCTTAAAAGGAAATCTTAATAAAATTAACTAGCAACATTTTACTTTTTAGGTATACACATCATCAACTAGCTTAGGCTAGGGGTTTTGGGTTTAAATCACCTTAAACCTCCCGAAATCGGCTTCATTACTCAAGAATCATAGTACAACTATCTATTAGGTAAATCCACCTCTATCAAATTATCCTGGGAATGCTCTACTCAAACCAGAGTGAAGCATGATGCTGTGGGCGATTGGAATTGTTGAGGATAGCCCCTCACTTTCCTCTCAACTTTAAACCAGAGTTGACTCACGTACGAGGGTCCACTAGTGCTTGTTAAAGTGCTTTTGGAATTCGGGCTTTGCTACCCTACCCATGCATTTCAACTAGGTTGATGACTATTCCCCCAGGTTTTTTTTGTATTGGTGGTATCCTTAGTATCATAACCCTAGTGCTCTACAGGGGTAGAGTTGAAGGATATTTCCACTTCACCTCGAACAGATGTGGAAGGTAACCCTTTGGAAATAATCCCGATAGGGTGGTTTGGTGATTCAAATTCTTACACACAGAGGACCTCCATTGGATGCCACGTAACTGACCATCAATACTCTATTAGTCTGTTATGGGCTCTCATCATCCTAGACTTGCTTCTGAGAGTATTTGCCATTGTTTTCCTGGTTTGATCACTTAGCAATTTTTTAGTGGTATGCTGTTTGGTTCCTTAGTCATAGTGGCCACTAGGTTTTTTACTTAGTTTGTTTTTTTATAGCTGTTGAGGACCAACCTCTTCGTAGGTATCAGAGGTTGCAAAACCTTCCCCCACTCACTGTGGAGCCTCCACCTCCACCACAATGCTGGAAGATGGATTCTTGTGGTTCTTTTGAACTTACGGGTGAAACAAAAGTTCTTGGAGAGGAGGGAGGGGAGAGGGAGAGGGAGAGGGGGAGGTAGAGGGTGAGAGAGAGTGGGAGAGGGAGAAAGAGAGGGGATATATATATAGAGATAGATGGTGACAGTTAGAGAGAGGGGGAGAGAGATAGAGAGCGATAAAGAGAAATATATAAATGGAAAGGAGAGATAGAGATGGCGAGGGGGGGAGAGAGATGGAGGGAGAGGAGGAAGGAGACTGGGAGGGAGAGTTGGAGGGAGTGGGGGAGATGGGTTTAAAGATGGGGAGTGAGAGGGAGAGACATATAGAGATCAAGGGGGGGTATGGGGACAGATAGAAAGAGAGGGTGAGAGGGTGAGAGAGAGAGGGAGAGAGGGGTGAGAGATATAGATAGAGAGAGAGGGAGAGGGGGAGTGAGAGAGAGAGAGGGGGCGAGAGTGAGAGAGGTGGGGGGGAAGTTGAGAGATAAATATATATATAGAGAGAGAGAGCATATGGAGGAGGTGATGGGGGAAGATGGAGAGGAGTGTAGAGAGAGAGAGATAGGGGAGATAAAATGTGGGAGAGACTGGGGTAGAGGAGAGAAAGGTGAGGGGCTTGGAGGAAGAGTGATAGAGAGGTACTAAGAGAGGGACAGATCAAGAGGTTTGGTGAGAAGGATAGAGAGGGAGAGACTAAGAGGAGAAGGGAGTGGGAGAGAGAGATATAGGGAAAGGGTTATGGAGAGAGAGGGATGGGGAGAGATAGAGGATGAGAGAGAGGGAGAGGGAGAGGGAGAGGGGGAAGAGAGAGGGGGGCAAGAGAGAGAGGGAAACTGAGAAAGGTGAGCGAGGGGAGAGAGAGAGAGAGAGAGAGAGAGAGAGAGGCAGGGAGAGGAGGATGGAGACTCAGAGAGAGAGTTGAAGGGAGTGGGGGATATGGTGGGAAAGGGGGGGGAGAGAGTCGAAGAGACATATAGAGATCAAGGGGGTTGATAAAGGCAAATAGAGAGAGAGGGATAGAAGGGGGGATGAAGCAAGAGAGATATGGAGAGGGGGAGAGGGGGGGGAGAGGGAGAGATAGGGTGATGGAAAATGCAATAGAGATTCAAGGAGAGAGAGAGGGAGTGATAGATAGAGAGGGGGAAAGGAGTGGGAAAGATAAAGAGTGAGAGAGAGAGAGAGAGGAGGGAGATGGGTGAGGGGGAGCATGTTAGAAAGAGAGAGTGGGAGAGAGAGGGAGAGAGATGAAGAGAGAGATAGAGAGAGAGTGGGGGAGTGAGAAATATATATATAGAGAGAGAGAGGAGAGGCAGAGCAAGAGGAAGAGGGAGAGGGGAAGGGGTATTGAGAGTTGTAGATAGGGTAAGAGAGCGGGTGATGTTTACGAGGAGTGAGAGAGAGACCAGAGAGAGGGAGAGAGGGAGAGGGAGAGGGAGAGAGAGAGGGAGAGGGACAGAAAGAGAGAGGGAGTGAGGGAGAGGCAGGAAGGGATAGGGATTTATGTATAGAGAGTGATGGGGATGGAGGGAGAGAGAGAGAGAGAGGTAGTGATAGAGAGAGTAGGGGATGGAGGGAGAGAGATAGAGAGAGAGGGAGATGAATATATAGTAGTAGGGAGAGAGTGGGTAGAGTAAGAAAGAATGGGAGGAGAGGAGAAGGGAGAGGCGCATAGAGAGGGAGAGAGAGAGAGATGGAAGGATCTATAGAGAGAGAGGGTGAGAAAGAGAGAGAGAGACATGTAGACAGAGAGGGAATGAGAGAGAGGGATGGAGAGGAGGATTGAGACTTGGAGGGAGTGGGGAAGAGGGTGGGAAAGGGGGGCGAGAGAGAGGGAGAGAGAGGGGCATGTGGAGCAAGATGTAGAGAGAGAGAAAGATGGATAGGGGAATGGGGAGTGGGAGGGATAGGGAGAGAGAGGGGGAGAGGGGTTTGTAGAGGGAGAGATTGAGAGGTAGGGGAGAGAGAGGGGGTAGAGAGAGAGGGAGAGAGTTGGGAGGAGAAAGAGGGATAGAGAAGGGAGGAGAGAGAGGGACAGAGAGAGAGAGGAAGAGGGGGGAGAGAGAGGTTGAGAGAGAGAGAGGGAGAGGCAAAGAGAGTGGGAGAGGGAGGGGGGAAGGGAGAGAAAGGGAGAGAGGGAGAGGGATGGGGGGAGGGTAATATAGATTTATAGAGAGAGAGGGAGAGGGACATAGAGATAAAGGGATGGAGAGATAGAGGGAGATAGATATATAGATAGAGGGAGAGAGGGGGGTGAGGGAGAGAGGGGCGAGGGAGAGAGGGGTGAGGGAGGTAGGTGTGAAGGGAGAAAGAGATAGAGAGATCTAGAGAGATAGAGAGAGAGGGGGATGGAGGGAGAGATAAATAGAGAGAGAGAGAGAGAGAGAGAGAGAGAGAGAGAGAGAGAGAAACGAAGAGGGGGAGGGAGAGGGATTGAGAGGAATAAGGAGAAGGGAGGGAGGGGGAGAGGGGGAAAGAAGGGGAGATGGAGAGAGGGAGTGAGAGAGAGGGAGTGGTAGAAGGGGAGTGAGAGAGAGAGGGTGAGGGGGAGTGAGAGGGGAAGGGAGTGGGGGAGGGAGGGATAACAATAGAGAAAGGGAGAGGGAGAGCAGGATGGAAAATGAGAGAGAGAGAGAGAGAGAGAGGGAGAAGGGGGAGTGACAGAGAGAGGGATAGGAATAGCATGAAGGTAATAGGGAGGGAGAGGTCGGGGTGGGATAGGGATAGATAAGGGGAGAGAGAGTGAGAAGGGGGGAATTAAGAGGGGGAGGAAGAGGGAGAGAGGTTATGGAGAGGGGGGGTTATAAAGTGAGAGAGAGAGAGAGAGAGATAGGGATAGAGTGGGAGATGAATAGGGAAAGAAGGGGAGGAATAGAGAGGGAGAGAGAGTGAGAGAGAGGAAGAGGGGGAAGGAGGGGAGTATAGGGATGGAAAGGGAGAGGTACAGGTACTGGAAGGGATACTGGGGGAGGATTGAGAGAGAGGGGAAGGGAGAGGGGGGAAAAGGTGGGGAAAGAGAAGGATACTGTATATAGAGCCAGGGAGAGAGAGAGGGGGGGGAGGGGAGAAAGAGAGAGGTAGAGGGGAAGGGAGAGGGAGTGGGGTATTCATAGGGAGAGGGAAATGTGGGGTGATGGAGAGTGGGATGGAGAGGGGGTGGAAGAATAGGAGTGAGTGTTGGAGGGAGTGGGGAATATTGTAACATACCCATTACTTAAAACATTTTATGTTTCAGAAAAAACATTATCTTAACTTCTATTGTAAAGTTTCATATTTGGCCAAGTGGCCAAGGATGACTGTAATTGCATAATATTATTATTTAATCAAATAAAATAGGAGACACTCAACCAAAGAGATTGTTTAAAGAGTGTTTACTGACCCACTAGGTGGAATGGAATTTGGGGTAGAAGGAAATGGACACGTGGCAGCATTAGGAACTCAGTAACTAGCTATTGTTATGGGACAACTCCCTTGAAATGTGGTCAAAGTTCCCTGGAATGTGGAACTGGAGATTGAGGCTCATTTATTGGAAACTGACAACTAAAAGACCTAGGCATATTTTATAAGCCATCGAATTTGAGCAGAGGCTCACACTTTTTCTGACGAGAAAATTTGCCTTGTGGTTTTGCTGTATGCACACAAGAGATTCGATGAGGGGAAGCTATGTTTTTAGTTTTATTGTAAGTCTGTTTCACTTCTGCTGAGTGCATAGGTTTTATTTTGAGGTGTATGCAAGTATCCATTGATTGCTGGAAGTACAACCCGAGTGAGTTGCTTCTACATAGAGCCTTCTACTTAGTGGTTCAGTAAACAGGCTTGGGTGTCCAAAGGAGCAAGTGATATTGGCTGCTTCTTCTGGAGAAGGTTTGGAGGAATAGGCCTCTTTGGGTGTTTTTCCACCGTATCGATTGATCAGGTTCTACTTGCTATTTTGGTTATAACTTATTGCTTTTATAAGTGTAGATTTACGATTATTAGCTGAATGTTGTTAGTTATCCTAATTCAGATTTAAATGACTGATTTTCTGAACTGTATATTGTTTCTGTAAATAGTTGAAGAAGTTTTATGATAATGATAGAACAAAATGCTTCCCTACATTTTTCCACACATCGTCTTTGTGTCGTACTCTAGTATAGGGAAGAGTGTTTAAAATAGATATGAATAATGATATGCAAAGGATAGAAATGATTGTATGCTTATCATAAGTCAATTATGTTATGTTTCTGTATTACATTATGTTTACATTGCAATAAAAACTCTTATGTAATATACAATAGAAAATATAGTAAACTATTTATATAAGCAGATATTTGATTATCAGATCATTCATAGTAATAGAAGTATATATATTTAAAACAATCTCCTGCTTCTGTCCAAAACTTAAAGTTAACTTATAGGTTAAAATTTCTTTTCAGAAGACAGATAACACATACTTTTAGTATTCTTCTCATATAGGAATTCTTTAAGACATATCAGTTTTCTGCTTTTCAATCCCTAACATTATCGAAACACATAGTATAGATTTTCATAAACAATTTACAGATTGAAATTACTACAAGGAAAGTAGATCGAATACCATACATGTCTATTGTACAGTAACAGTAATATATTTTCATACAAATTCATTTAACTATCATTTGATACTAAAACCATAAATAAAACAAATCAAATAGCAATTATATTATTCAATGAATGACCTGGGCTTCAAACTCTACCTTTAGCTATTCATACAATTACTATAGTAACTTTTTATCTTTTAGCAGAAGCAAACGAGATTTCTGAATACAAAGTTTGACAAACAAAAATTGCTTCCCAAACAGTCTAAAGACTTAAAAAGTTACATAACGGATCCAGGGTTCGAAACCCGAACTAGTTCTACCACTAAGAAGTAGACAACGTTTAGTTTCAGGTAGGGTTCACATTCTAGCCTTATGGATTGGTTTTACACATAAACCCCATTGGCTATAAATAACCATTTAAACACAACGATGAACCCTGCAAATATTTTCAACATAACAACAATGCCAAGAGTCTTCCTTTCAGCTTAATACTTTACTATTTCATTATTTCATTACACATAACCATTAGCATTATCCTTTGAAAATGCAGTATCTCTAAAGGAAACAACATGAGGTCTAGTATTCAAAACACCAATTGCATTCTATAAACAAAGTTGAGTCTTTAAAACCCTAAAAAATTCACCATTACATTTCATCAAAATGCCAAGGGTAAAACCCTTCGAAAAGAAAACTATACATTTATAAAATAATTTGTTACACAGTAAAATGTTGCAGAGCCAATGCAGAGTAGGTTCGGGATTCAATACTCCCTACAGTAAAAACACTCCTTATGGCTTAAACATTACAACGATGGCCAATTCCACAGCTAAATACAAAACCAAACACTCAGCTAGACTAGACGAGGACCGGCATCTTGCCAAGCTGCATCATATAGGGAGTCACTGAGGCTTACCAGGCGTTAATTTCTTATCCCCATTGCTTAAAAACATAAAGAGGCTAAACAACGAGGAAGCACCTTCCAATGTAACACTCAATGTGGTTAAATGAAGCTCAAAAATTAACAATATATATACAACTGAATAATGATAAACCTCGTAGAAGTGTAGACTATGAATACGACTTACCTTCGAAAGAACATATTGTAGCTTGACTAAACCTTTCCTGTAATCACTAAGAACGAAGGAGCCACACAAACCACCAGCAAACGCAGCAAGACTTAACTCAGGAATGGCTCAGCTCATGTAGTCTGCTAGTGACAGTTTACAACTACAGGTTGTGGTATCGAACCTAGGAGAGGTGCCTCCAAGACCCTACTACAAACCTTAAGAATCCGAGGGCTTGTCGTCCTCTCCAAAACCCCACTCGCTGCAAAAATGAATGCCCAAGTTATGCCTTCATCGAAGTAATTCCAAATGTAGTTAGGTTAACACCACTACTAAGAAACACCACATGAAGACCTACCATGGTGGATGCCAACAAGCATTCCACCATGAACACTTTCAATGCACTTTAATTACCATAGCTACCATCATACGTGGAGTCTAACATCACAATCAACATCACAGTTAAATGTTTCAGTCTTCAACTTGCATATACTTACAACCATAGTATAGTATGGTTACATTTTGTCAAAGGTCAAACTATCATTGTTTAATATCCAAGTGTTACGTAGAGCTCTTTTAATCAAACCCTTGTACTTAGCATAAAACCATAGAGCACATAACAAGGGTATTACATAGTTATTGATATAGTGCGCTTAGGGTTATAACACCCAACTTAAATTTAAATATATATAGAATATAGTTTGCAACTATCAACATTTCAAAGTTGGGATAATAAAACTAATACATAGGGTTTATGCCTATAGTTTATAAACATTAAAACATAGGCTTAGATGCATAGCATTAGCATATAAGCCTAAGTTATGACTAATTCTTAACCCACAATGGAATACTTGGTATAATTCCTAAGTGGAGGGTGAAATACCTAGCTTTGAAAACAAAGCTCAATACTTTCCACGATGACTTAATACAAGACAAGTGTAATAATAATAAATACAAATTTTGAGATTTGAATATAACTGGAATTATATAAATAACATTATGTAGAATATAACTGAATATCAAACTAGAATAGATATCACCCTGGAACACATTGGGTTCTCTATTTCTCTTTTTAAACATTGAAGGCTAACTGAAGTTTAACTAAGATCTCTTTATACACTTCGAAAGAAGTATCACTCTTACTTGCGATCTATGACAGAAGTTCAAATGATTTAGCTAAATAGATAAGTAAGCCTCGGGGTGCCCATAGGACCCCTTCATCATCATCAAGAAAGTCAACAATTAGCACTTATAATGAAATCAGTATCAAGTTAAATCTATAAAGTCTCGACATCTAAATAAGTAACCATAATTGATCTAGGATGTAAGAATGAGGTTAAAACATCCAACAGTATCTTAAATAAGCACAAACACATTACACATATTCTATAGTACAAACTTACACACATAATCGACGTAACATGTTCTTACCAGTGTGTCATCTAATTGAATAGATTCTCATTTATTATACTTTCGCTTAGCTATTGTAGCTCTTAATGCTACTTAGAATTTTTTTAAAATTTTTGTGAATTTTTGGGATGTTACAGATATTTGGGGAAAGGAAGGGAGAGAGAGGTATATACATATATAGATAGAGGGTGGGGAGGTAGAGATTGAGAGAGAGAGAGATAGAGGGGGATGAGGAGAGGGAATTAGAGATATGGATGAGTAATGGGGGGGATGGATAGGAGAGATAAGTGAGGAAGAGAGGGATGTAGAGTGAGGGAAAGAGTGAATGGGAGAGGGGGAGGATGACGGAGTGAGAGATACAGAGAGAGATGTGGATAGTGAAAGAGGGAGACAGGGAGGGATAGGGAGAGAGGGAGTGAAAGGGGAATAAATAGGGTGAGGGGGAGGGATAGGTGGAGGGAGAGTGAGAGAGAGGGGGAAAGGGAAAGAGGGAGGGGGATTAAGAGTGAGATAGGGAGGGAGAGGGAGAGAAAGAGGTATAGAGAGACCTAAGGAGAGAGAGAGAGAGAGAGGGATGGAGAGGAAGATGAAGAGGTAGAGAGAGGTAGAGAGAGAGAGAGATGGAATGAGACAGAGGGAGGAAGAGAGAGGTAGTGATATAGGAGTAGGAAGAGAGGGAGTGACAATGAGATAGGGAGGGATGGAGAGTGATGGAGAGTGAGACAGAGTGAGAGGGAGAGGGGGGGGAGAAGGGGAGCGATAAAGAGGGATTCAAAGATAGAGTGATAAAAGGAGTGAGAGATAGAGGGAGAAGGGGAGTGAAAAGGGGGGGAGGAGGTAAAGTGGGAAATAGGTGTAGGGAGAGATGGGGGGGAGGTAGAAGGAGAGAGAGGTTGAGAGGGAGGGATAGGGGACAATAGAGAGAGAGAGAGGGATATGGGGAGGGAGAGTGAGAGGGACGAAAGAGAGAGATGGAGAGAGAAAGAGAGGGAGAAGCGGAAGAGACAGTGTTAGGGAGAGGTGAAGGGAGAGTGAGAGAAGGGAGGGGAGGGGGAGGGGGGAGGGAGAGGGAGGGATAGTGAGAGAGAGAGAGGGATATAGAGAGGGAGAGGGAGAGAGGGAGTGAGAGGGAGAGGGAGAATGGGAGAGAGAGGGAAAGGGAGAGGGAGAGGCAAAGAGAAGGGGTGTGAGAGTGAGGGAGTGGGAGAGAGGGAGAGAAAGGTTGAGTGAGATAGACAGGGAGAGAGGGAGAGAGAGGGGAAGGGAAGGTGACATATAAAGTTATGAGAGTTGGAGGAAGAGGGTGATAGAGGGGGAGGGAGAGGGGGAGGGAGAGAAAGGTAGAGGTTGAGATGGAGAGGAGGAGGGAGACTCTATGAGAGAGAGTAGGAGAGGAAGAGAGAGTGGGAGAGGGAAAGATAAGGAGAGAGCTAGAGATGGATAGAGAGAGAGACAGGTTGGGATGGAGAGAGAGAGAGAGAAAGAGAGGGAGGGATAGGGAGAGGGAGAGATTGGGAGAGGGAGTTGAGGAGAGAAGGCGAGTTAGAGATAGAGGGAGAGGGGGTTGCAAGAGAGAGAGAGGGATTGTTAGAGTGAGAGGGGAAGGGGGGTGATAGGAGCAGGGGGAGCAAAAGGGAGATGGATATACTAAGGGAGGGGGAATCGGGGAGATGGAGAGAGGGGGGGGAGATGCATACTGAGAGGGGGAATTAGAGGGAGGGAGAGGTTGAAAGGGAGAGGGATAGGGAGAGAGAGAGAGTGGGATAGAGAAATTATGGGAGAGAGTGTTAGGAACCCATGTCAACCCTTCTCTTTATGTTGTTAGTATATTGTTGTTGGACGCATATTCTTTGTAAGTCTTCCCATGAGTATATTGTATTATCCCACATTGTTAGTATATTGTTGTTGGACAAATATGCTTTGTAAGTTGTCCCGTGAGTATATTGTATTATCCCAAATTCATGGAGAGTAATAGTTGTTTAGCTTAGACTTAGTATATAAGTACGTGTTGAGGCAAATGAAGGCATCCATGAGTTATTTGTATTGAGCTTGGTCAATGGGGTTCTCCCCCTCGAAGTGGCCTGCAATCAATAAATCCCTTCTTTGTTTTGCTATTTATGATATATCGTGCATTTTCATCACTTAATTGTTGGAGGTTCCCCACATTTGGTATCATAACACTTTCTTGGGCTCGCTAGGTGGAATTTATGCCATTTTGTTTTTCAAACTGGCTTCCATATGTTGTGATTATTGTAGTGGTTCTTTTTCTTTGCATCTTTATTGTTCCTTTCAATCCTAGGTTCAGATCTGGGAATAATCCCTATCTCCTTAACTATGGGAAGTACTTGGACATAGCCCTAAAACTCATTGTGAGGAGTACCACAAGAACCCTGGAATAGCTGGCCCATTGAGAGGACCTGCCAACAAAAACGCCAACGACCCCTACCTGGTTGACTAGTTCACATCCATGAGGTAAATCAATAGCTGACATTTGTTGAAAAGCAGTTATCAGTTTTACATGAGTCATGGAGTGAGGGGTAATACCCCAATATGCAAGTCGTTAGATAAAATTGGTAGCTGAGTGAATCCCCTGAACCTTTAGGAATCTGAGCATACCTAGGGAATATCTATTTCCAACTGATAAATAGCAGATTACATCTGTCCAGAGCCATTGCAGATAAATTCTGAGCCCTTGTAGATCAATTACAAATTTATGTCTTTTTTGCCATATCTTCTTTGCTTTAGCTCTGTTTCCCTTGAAAATTCATTGGAACCCCTGCACTTCCATTCTGCATATTTCCTTCCTAAGGACCGTGTCCAAAATTCCACTTCCTGAAGCCATAAATTCCACATCTGTATATTTCTAGGGTTTTCCATAACTTCTTCGATTTTCACCCAATCGCCTTCAATTTTTTCCATAGTTTTCATTTACTATTTTTGATTCTTTGTCCCTTTTGGAAAAATTTTCTCATTCATTCACCCCGCTTATGAAATACCCATTTTTTGCTTCCCCGTCCATTAGAAAGTGTCCAAAACCTTGTCAAACCCCAATTGCCGATCAAAGTTATCACCCACGCAGGAGCAAGAAACATGGAGGAAGTACATGCAGCTCTCAAAACCAAACTCCAAGATCTGGATGAAAAAATTCTAGACCTCCACCTTCAGCATTCATCCATGAACAATAGACAATAGGCAGAGTCTTCTGCAGACACTGGGTTCTCTTCTTCCAACAATTTTGATTTTCCTTGCTTCAATGGTGATGACCCGACTGGATGGATATGCCAGGAAGAACAATATTTTAGTCTGCATAATACTTTTGATGTCAATAAAGTTCCAGTTGCCTCCTTCCATTTGGAACATGAATCCCTTCAAATGAGAGAAGGAGAGAGAGGGAGAGGGAGAGAGAGGGAGAGGGGGAGAGAAGGGGTGTGAGAGTGAGGGAGTAGGATAGAGAGAGGGATAGGAGGAGTGAGAGAGACAAGGAGAGGGTGAGAGAGGGGGGAAGAGAGACTGACATATAAGTTTAGGGAGAGTTGGAGGGAGAGGGAGATAGAGGGGGAGGTAGAGTGTAAGAGAGAGAGAGGGTGAGCATTATTA
The DNA here is from genome assembly GCA_027924585.1 of Larix kaempferi. Lineage (NCBI taxonomy): Eukaryota > Viridiplantae > Streptophyta > Pinopsida > Pinales > Pinaceae > Larix > Larix kaempferi. The sequence goes on from BSBM01000061.1 coordinate 15,568,095, forward strand.
GGAGGGGGAGGGGGGGGGGGAGAGAGAGAGAGAGAGAGAGAGAGAGAGAGAGGGAGAAATGGGGTGAAGGATAGTGGGATGGAGAGTGAGGGAGAGGGGGAAAGTGAGAGGCCGAGGGAGAGTGAGAGAAAAATAGAGGGAGAGAGTGAGTGAGAGATAGACGGAAAGAGAGAGTGGGAGAGGGAGAGAGAGAGGTGGATAGAGAGAGATAGGTGGAGATAGAGGGAAAGAAGGAGAGAGAAAGAGGGAGAGGGGAATAGAGAGGAGAACAAAGAAGGTAAGGTCGAGTTAGAGTGGTAGGGAGAGGGCGATATATGGGGATAGGGAGAGGGGGAGGGGCATAAAAAATGACATATAGAAATAGAAGGGTAGTGAGAGAGAGGCAAATATAGAGAGATAGGGAAAGGGATAGTGGGAGAGATAGGGATAGGGAAAACAAGAGGGTAACAGGGAGGGAGAGGTGGAGGGGGTGTGAGGGATATATAAGGGGAAATAAGGTGGGGGGATTGAGGGGGGGGCAGGAGAGGTGGAGGTAGATATAGAGAGAGGTTGACATGGAGAGGGGGAGTGGTAGAGTGAGAGAGGGAGAGATAGTGGGAGAGGGGTAAAGAAAGAGATATCTAGAGAGAGATACAAACAAATAGATAGAGAGAGGTCCGGATGGAGAGGGAGAGTGAGAGAGAGGGAGAGGAAGAGGTGAAGAGAAGGGGATCAAGAGAGAGATTGAGAGAGAGGGGGGGTAGTGAGAGAAATAGGAAGAGGTTTACGATGAGGGGAAGGGGTAGGTAGAGGGGGAGGGCAAGGGAAAAATATAGAGACTGGAAAGGAGAGTTGAGGGAGAGGGAGATAGAGGGTGAGGGAGAGGGAGAGGAATGTGGGAGAGGATGGGAAAGGGGGGGGGGAAGAGGTACAGGAATATATAGAGTGGAGTGGAAGGGGGGAGAGAGAGAGAGAGCAGGGGAGGGGAGTGAGAGAGAGATGTAGAGGGGAAGGGGGTGGGTGTAACATACCCATTACTTGAAACATTTTATGTTTGGGAAAAACATTATCTTAACTTTTATTGTAAAGTTTTATATTTGGCCAAGTGGCCAAGGAGGACATTAATTGCACAATATTATTATTTAATAAAATAAAATAGGAGACACTCACCCAAAGAGACTGTTGAAAGAGTGTTTACTGACCCACTAGGTTGAACGGAATCTGGGGTAGAAGGAAATGGACAAGTGGCAGCATCAGGAACTCAGTAACTAGCTGTTGTTATGAGACAACTTCCTTGAATTGTGGTCAAAGTTCCCTGAAATATGGAACTCGAGCTTGAGGCTCATTTATTTGGAATCTGAGCACTAAAAGACCTAGGGATCTTTTTAAGCCATCGAATTTGAGCAGAGGCTCACACTTTTTCTAAAGAGAAAATTTACGTTGTGGTTCTGTTGTATGCACACAAGAGATTCGATGAGGGGAAGCTATGTTTTGAGTTGTATTATAAGTCTTTTTCACTTATGTTGAGTGTAGACGTTTATTTTGAGGTGTATGCAAGTCTCCATTGATTGCTGAAAGTACAACCTGAATTCCTTGCTTCTACACAGAGTCTTCTACCTAGTAGTTCAGTAAACAGGCTCGGGGGTCCAAAGGAGCAAGTGATATTGGTTGCTTCTTCTGGAGAAGGTTGGGAGGAACAGGCCTCTTTGGGTGTTTGTCCACCCTTTCGGTTTATCAGGTTCTACTTGCTATTTTATTTTTCTAATGGTTATAACTTATTGCTTTTATAGCTATTGATTTATGATTATTAGCTAAATGTTGTTAGTTATCATCATTCAGATTTAAATGACTGATTTTCTGAATTGTATATTATTTCTGTAAATAGTTGAAGAAGTATTATTATAATGATAGATTAAAAAGATTCCCTGCATTTTTCCACACACTCTCTTTGTGTCGTACTTTAGTACAGGGATGAGTGTTTAAGAATAGATTTGAATATTGATGCACTGTAAATAGATTCGAATCAAAGATTGTAAGTATGCACATAGACTAATAGTAGAACTATTTAAGTTTCTTTTCATTTAAATAAGTTTCTAAAGTGCAAGATTTATGTTAAATAGTATCTACTCTGTAAATAGTATGAATAGGACAGAGTTCTATAATGATTCATAGATAGTTTCATTCATAACAATAAACCTGTATTCATTATAAAAATATTTGTTTTAGGGTTTTAAGACTGAAAACAATGCCTTCATCTTTTTGTAAATCATCGTAAATAAACATAGAGAATTCATGAAAAGGAACAATTCAGTTCTGAATTATTATCACAACTTATTTCAGTATCGAACTATACTATTATAGACAGCATTCTCTTAAGTTTAAACAATGATTGCACAAAACCCTAATAAAGTTGAACACATATCATAGATTTTTCTAAACCAAATATGAATTTAAATTACTGTTGAAAACATATCATAGATTCAGCTTATCATTTTATTATTTCAATACACATAACTGAAAGTATTATCCTTTGAAAACGCAGTAGCTAAAAAGGAAATAAAACAAGGTCTAGTTCTCGAAACCCCAACCACATTTTCATAAACAAAATCGATTTTCAATACCCTAAACATTTACCATTTCATTTCATCAAAATGGCGAGGGTTAGACCCTTCAAAACAACTGTATACTTTTATCAATCAATTTGTTATACTGTCAAACATTGTAGAGCCAACGCAAAAGTAGGTTGAGGATTCAATCCTCCCTACACTAAAAACATGCCTTACGGCTTACAACATTACAATGGCGGCAAAATCGACAGCTAAATCACAAAACCGAATGCCTAGATAAAACTAGATAAGGACCGATATTTTTCTAGGTTGAACCCTACAGGGAGTCACCGAGGCTTACCAGGTTTTAAGCTCATTTTTCCCCATTGCTTCAAACATAAAAAGGCAAAGCCAAGGATTCACCTGCCATTAAAAATACACAGTGTGGTTAGACATGGAAGAGAAACTAAAAATGTAATACATGCAGCTGTAACATTAGCAACCTTCATGGAATAGTATTAAAAGAACTACACCTTACCTTTTAGACAAAACCTGGCTTCTTGTCTGAACATTCCTATAACTACTGAGAACTAAACTCTCCTATAAACTGTCGAGAACACTAGAGTCACATAAACCTTTGACAAACACAGCAAGCCTTAGCTCATCCTTGGCTTGGCTCTTAACACATACAACTGACAGTTTACAACTATAGGTCACGGTATCGAATCCTGGAGAGGTGCCTTCAAACCCTTCTACAAACCCTAAGAACCTGCTAGCCTGTCAGCCTCTCCAAAAACCCCACTCACTGAAAAATGAATGCCCAGGTTGTGCCTTTGTCAAAGTGATTGCAAAGGCAGTTAGGGTATCACCACTACCAAGAAACACCACGTGAAGACCGCCACAGTGGATGCCAATAGGAATTCCACCAAACTTGCTTTTATTGCACTTTAATTACCATAGCTACCACCTTACGTAGAGCCTTCCATCACAATCATGCATCAAGATTTATGTTCCGGTCTTCTTTATGGATAAACCTTACAACCTTAATATGATTTGGATACGTATAATATCAAAGGTCAAAACTATCATGGTTCACTATCCAAAACATATGGAGTAGGATGTGGAGCCCCTTTTTATCAAACCCTTGTACGTAGTATAAAGACCATAGAGCGCAGATCAATAATATTACATATCTAATGTTACAATGCTCTTAGGATTATAAACATTCATTGTATAAATTAATTTAATAGAGGGTAGTTGCATATAGTGTATAGCTTACAACTATCGGCATTTTCAAAGTTACCATAGTAAAACTAACACATAGGTTTGTGCATATAGTGCATAACATCAAAGGATAGGCTTAGAATCATATTGTTAGCAATTAAGCTTAGGTTATGATCCTTTTAATTATATAATTGAATACATGGCATAAGTCCTAAGTAAAAGGTTAAATACCTAGCCTTGAAAACAAAGCTCTAATACTTTCCACGATGACTTAATACAAGACAAATGTATTAGCAATACAATTTATGAGATTCGAATATAATTACTATGAAATTATATAAACAACTTTATACAGAATATAACTGAATATCAAACTAGAATAGATCTCACCCTGGAATACTTCAAGTTACTCTATTTTCTCTTTTTAAACATTGAAGACTAACTGAAGTTAAATAGGACCTCTTTGTACACTTCGAAAAAAGTATCGCTCTTACCTGCGATCTGTGACAAAAGTTCAAATGCTTTAGCTGAATAGATAAGTAAGCCTCGGGGTGCCCATAGGACCCCTTCATCATCATCAAGAGAGTCAATAGTTAGCACTTATAATGAAATAAGTATCAAGTTAAATCTATAAAGTCTTGACATCTACATAAGTAACCAAAATTGATCTAGGATGCTGGAAAGAGGTAAAAACATCCAACAATATCTTAAATAAGCACAAACACATTATACATATTCTGAAATACAAACTTACACACATAATCGATGTAACATGTTATTACTAGTGTGTCATCTAGTTAAATAGATTCTCATTTATTATACTTCCGGATAGCAATTGTAGAACTTAATGCTACTTAGAAAAATTTTAAATTTTTATGAATTTTTGGGATGTTACAGTGGGGAGCAAAACGTTGAGGGAAATATTGATTGAGGGAGAGTGGGATGGAGAAGGGTACAGATACTAGTAGGGGGATTTTGATGGAGTGGTAGTGAATTGGAGAAAGGGAGGGAGAGTGACAAAGCGATCAACATGCAGAGAGAAAAAGAGAGAGGGGGGGAGGATGAGAGAGAGTTTGAAGTGGAGGGGGGGATGGTGACAGGAGGGAGAGGGAGATGTAGAGTGAGGAAGAGTGGGATGGAGAATGAGTGAGAGGGGTAAAGTGAAAAGGGGAGGGTCATGTAATGAGAGATAAAGAGATAGAGAGAGAGAAAGAGGGACAGGTGGGTGGGATTTAGAGAGAGAGGTAGAGGAGGAGTGCGATGGTGTGGGGGACAAAGTGGGGGAAAAGGAGGCAGAGAGAGAGAGGGAGAAGGGGGGGAAAGGATAAGGGGGAGGGAGAGGGAATTATATGGGGATTTAGAGTGTGGGGGAGAGGGAGGGGAACAAAGAGGAAAGGGGGTGGAGAGGGAGGGGGAGCAGAGAGGGAGGGGGAGGGGGAGAGAGATGTTGAGAGGGAGAAAGAGAGGGAGAGGGTGATAAATAGGGAGAAGGAGAGAGAGTGGGACAGGGAGAAAGTGGGAGATAGGGAGAGAGAGAGAGAGAGAGGGTGACATGTAGAGAGAGATGGGAGAGATAAAGAGAGAAGAAGAGACATACATAAAGGGAGAGGAGAGAGAGAGAGAGAAAGAGGGGGAGAAAGAGGTGGAGGGACAGGAGGAAGGAGACTGGGAGGGAGTTTGGGAGAGGGGTTTAAAAGGGTGGAGTGAGAGGGAAAGACATATATATATCAAGGGGGTGATGGTGACAGAGAGTGAGAGAGAAAGAGAGAGAGGGAGAGAGAGAGAGAGGGAGAGAGAGGGAGAGAGAGAGGGGGAGAAAGACATAGAGAGAGAGAGGTGGGGGGATGTGGAGAGATAGAGATTGAGATATATTTGGAGGGACGGGAGGAAGAAGACTAGGAGGGAGAGTTGGATGGAATGGGGGAGACGAGTTTAAAAGGGTGGAGGGAGAGGGAGAGTTGGAGGGAGTGGGGTTTAAAAGGGTGGAGTGATATGGAGAGACATATAGAGATCAAGGGGGTGATGGTGAGAGAGAGAGAGAGAGAGAGAGAGAGATGGAGAGAGATAGGGGGAGAGAGAGAGAGAGAGAGAGAGAGGTATTTGGGGAGAAAGATAGAGAGGCGGGGGGGGTGTGGGGAGAGAGAGAGAGAGAGAGAGAGAGAGAGAGAGAGAGAGAGAGTGGGGAGGAGGGGATGGGGGAAGAGGGAGAGGAGTGTAGGGAGAGAGATATAGTGGAAGGAAAAAGGGGGGAGAGAATGGGGGAGATAGATATAGTGATAGAGGGGGGGAATGGAGGAAGCATGAGAGAGAGGGATAGATAGGGAGATAGAGGAGAGGGGAGGGGGAGAGAGAAAGAGAGGGAAATGGGGATGGAGAGATAGGGATGGGGAGAGATAGAGGGAGAGGGAGAGTGAGGGAGAGATGGTAGAGAGAGAGAGAGAGAGGGAAAGGGAGAAGGGGGAGCCAGAAGAGAGAGGGAGTGAGAGAGAGGGAGTGGGGAGGGAACTATATATATATAGATAGAGATAGAGAGAGGTGGATAGAGAGAGTGAGGAGATTGTGAGCTAGAGGGATAAGGAGAGGGGAAGGGGAAGGGGAACGGAGAGTTATTGGTATTTGAAGAGAGAGGGGGAGAGGGAGAGGGATATTTTTAGGTGAGTGAGAGAGAGAGAGGGAGAGGGATAGGGAGAGAGAGAGGGAGAGAGAGAGTGAAAGGGATAGGGAGAGAGAGAGGGAGAGAGAGAGGGAAAGGTATAGAGAGAGAGATGGAGGGAGGATGAGGTAGGTAGGGAGAGGGGTAGACATATAAAGAATGAGGGGGTATGGAGGGAGAGAGATAGAGTGAGTGAGAGTGAGACAGAGGGGGATTGAGAGAGATAGGGGAGGGGGAGGAGGAGGGGGAGGGGGAGTGGCTCGAGGATATAGAGATAGGGAGAGGGCTATATAGTTGTAGGGAGAGTGGGTATAGTGTAAGAAAGAATGTGAGGGTAGGGGGAGGGAGAGGGTGAGAGAGATATATATGTAGAGAGAATGGGAGAGGGAGGGAGAGAAGGAGCTAGAGAGATAGGGTGAGAAGGAGAGAGATGTATATAGATAGAGAGAGAGAGACATATATAGAGGGAGAAGAGAGACAGAGGGAGAAAAAGATAGGGACATAGAGTGACTAAGACTGAGAGGGTGGGAAAGTGGAGGATAGAGAGGGATATATAGAGAGAGAGATCGAGGGTGGAGAAGAGAGAGAGAGAGAGAGAGAGAGAGAGAGAGAGGGGGGGGGAGGGAGGGGGAGGGGGAGATAGATTGATGGAGAGTGAGAGATAGGGGTAGAGTTATAGAGGGAGGGAGAGGAAGTGAAATATAGAGATTTGGAGTGGGAGAGAGAGAGAGAGAGAGAGGGTTGGTGGAGCGAGATGCATAGGGAGATTAAGATGGAAAGGGGAATGGAGAGGGGGAGAGAGGGAGAGATAGGGAGAGAGATAGGGGAGGAGATAGAGGGAGAGAGAGACAAAGGAAGAGGGGGAAGAGAGAGATAGAGAGAGAGAGAGGTGGTGAGAGAGAGAAAGGGAGAGGGAGAGAGGGGAAAAGGAGAGGAAGAGAGAGGGGGAGGGGGAGGGGAATAGAGAGAGGCAAAGGTACATGGATAGAAAGAGATGGAGAGAGAGAGAGAGAGAGAGAGAGAGGAAAATGGAGAGGGAGAGGGAGGTAGAAGGAGGGAGAGGGGGAAGGGAGAAGAAAAGAGAGGGGGAGAGGGGGATGGGAATAGAGAGAGGGAGAGGTACATGCATAGAAAGAGATGGAGAGAGAGAGAGAGAGAGAGAGAGAGAGAGAGGAAAATTGAGAGGGAGGGGGAGGGAGAGGGTGAGAGGGTGGGAAAGTGGGGGATAGAGAGGGATATATATATATAGATTGAGGGTTGAAAGGGGGAGGGGGGGAGATAGAGAGAGAGAGAGAGAGAGAGAGAGAGAGAGAAGGGGGGGGAGGGGGAGGGAGTGGGAGGGGGATATGGATTAATGGAGAGTGAGGGACAAGGGTAGAGTTATAGAGGGAGGGAGAGGGAATGAAATATAGAGATTTGTAGTGGGAGAGAGAGAGAGAGAGGATGGGTGGAGCGAGATGCATAGGGAGATTAAGATGGATAGGGGAATGGAGAGGGGGAGAGAGGTAGAGGTAGGGAAAGAGAGACGGGAGGAGAGAGAGGGAGAGAGAGACAAAGGAAGAGGGGAAGAGAGATATAGATAGAGAGAGAGAGAGGTGGGGAGAGAGAGAAACTGAGAGAGATGGGGAAGGGAGAGGAAGAGAGAGAAGGAGCGGGGGAGGGGAATAGAGAGAGGGAGAGGTACATGGATAGAAATAGATGGAGACAAAGAGAGAGATAGAGAGGAAAATGGAGAGGGAGAGGGAGGGAGAGGGTGTGAGGGCATGAGAGAGAGTGTGTGGGAAAAAGGCTATGAGAGAGAGAGAGGTACATGGATAGAAAGAGATGGAGAGAGAGAGGTAGATAAAGGAAGTGAGGGGGAGATAAAAGGGACAGAGAGAGAGGGAGAGGTACATGGATAGAAAGAGATGGAGAGAGAGAGGGAGATAGAGGAAGTGAGTAGGAGAGAAAGTGGGTGAGAGAGAGAGAGACAAGGGAGTTAGGGGTGGAGGGAGTGAGAGACAAATATATAAGAAGAGGGAGGGATACAAATATAGAGAGAGATATAACAGAAGAGGGAGAGGTATAGGGATGGAGAGAGAGAGATAGAGAGAGAGATAGAGAGGAAAATGGAGAGGGAGAGGGATAGAGAGGAAGCGGGAGAAGGAGGGAGAGGGTGAGAGGGAATGAGAGAGAGTGTGTGGGAAAAGGAGAGTGAGAGAGAGAGGTTTAGGGGGAGTGTGTGGGTAAGGGGGTGGGGTGGGGATAGATAATGAGAGGGAGAGTGGGAGGGATAGGGAGAGAGAAGGGGACAAGGAGAAAAAGATGGAAAATGAGAGAGAGGGAGGGAGGGAGAGTGGGAGTGAGAGAGAGAGGGATAGGGTGACCGAGATGGTAATAGGGAGGGAGAGGTGGGGGGTGGGATAGGGATAGATAAGGGGAGAGAGACTTGGAGGGAGAGGGACATGTTGTGTGTTTGGATCTTGTTATTTACGATGTGTGTTCTTATTTCCATATCTACACATGCATTTTAGCTGTTAGAAATTCGTAAGTATGGTTATGGGGTGAAATTAAGAGTCCCTGAGTTAGTTAATGTCCCCTCTACTATATGGATTGACAGATAGGGACATTACATATTTCATGTTTTGAAAAGGATAAAATCTTGGGCCCAAATGGGTAGACTATAGATTTTTTTCTTGGTTTGTATGCTATGGTGGAAGAGGTTCTTCTAAGAGTTACAAAGGAAGTTAGGATTACTGGAAAGTTTCTGGGAGCCTTGAACTCAAATTTACTTTCCTTGATCCCTAATAAATACATTCCATCTCCTTATGATGGGTTTCAACCTATTTCATTATGCAATCGTGTGTATAATATTATAGCCAAGATTTTGATAATATGGATTATATAAATTTGCTTTGTTTTTATTTCACAAAAGAAATTTGTTTTTTAAGTAGGAAGGAAAATCTTGTGGCCATAGGAGTAGCTTAGGAGGGAATTCACTCCATTAAGACAAAAAAAATCCCACTTATGGTATTAAATTTGTATTTATCCAAAGATTAAGATATGGTGATCTAGTTGTATTTGAGGTTGATATTTCTACTTGTTGGTTTCTATTTTTGAAAAGCTTCCTTGATTATGGGTTCTATCTCTTATGTTTCCGATGCTATTCTTATAAATGGTTATGTGTCTGGATTCTTATTCGTATTAGAGGGCTCCGATAGGGATGTTTTTTGTCCCCTTTTCTCTTCCTATTAGTATCTAAAGGCTTGAGCAAATCCGTTATAGATGCCAAGAGAAGAGCAATTATTTTATGAATCAAAATTGGGTTTTTTTTTTTTTATCTAACACATTTACTCTGTTGATGATATTTTATTATTTTATGATGGCAATGAAAAGAAATATTGGATTTCATTGGATATTCGTTACATTTATGGCATAATTACAGGAGTAGAACTCGATGTTTATAAATCATTTTTTTTGGTTTAGGGGATGAAGCATAGGCTAGGTTATCTAGAATGTTGCTTTAAATAAATTAAATTACCAAGAAGGATTTAAATATGTGGGATTTGTGTTGAAGCACAATGTCTATGGAAAAAAAGGACTAGGGATGACTATTTCAAAAAGTGGAGGCAAGGATAAATTTACGTTGTAAAATTTGGCTCTCCATAGGTAGGTGATTGACTTTGGTTAAGTAATTATTAGAGGCTATTCCAATGTTTTGGAATGTGGAGGATTATATTCCTAAAAGGATTCTTGAAAAAAAACTGAAAATTTGCTTCAAACTTTGATCTATAAAGAGTGACAAAGAGAAAATTCCACTCATAAATGGAGAATTACGTCACTCCCAAAGGATACAGGTGGGCGGGATTTGAAGAAAATCCATATTTTTGGGTGTTGCTTCCCAACTAAAAGTCCATAGTGAGCTATGATATACAAGGTTGTATGTTGATAAATCATAAAGAAAAAATACATCAATATAAGGTCCTTTACAGACTGGGTTAGAAACCCAAGAAAAGTATAACCAATATTTCTATCCAATGGAAGGCTTTGGTTCTGGATTCTTCCATTATCAAATATAATTTAGCATGGAAGCCAGGTTTAGGAAAAAAAATTAGAGTTGATATTGATTCTATTTTGGGTTGTGGAAAAGAGGTGATATTTCATATTTCTTTAATTGTGATCTTCATTAGAAATATATTTTTACATTGAATTGGGTGGGGAATCTAGTCACCATGGATCTATGGTGTTAAGGATGGTGATTTGCTAAGGCTATTGGTTTGAATGATGAATTTGTGAATTTATGGAAAACATATATTGAAGGTATAAAAGGTGTCATATTAGGCTAAGGGATGAATTGGATACTCTTTCCTGAACAAAAACCAATTTTAGAGGGGGATTATATATCTAGGCTAGGATACAAGGCAATGATGGAAGAAGGTACTCAAGAATATTCTCGTTGATGGAGTAAAATTTGGAATCTTAGGGAATGAGAAATACATGTTTTTGTTTGGTTATCTATTATTAATAAGGCCCTAACATAGGAATTATTATGTAAGTATAGAAATCAAGGTCCAAGGATATCTATACTCTACTATAATGAAGAATAAACTACATCACACATCCTAATTCATTGTTCTTATGAAACTCAACTTTGGAAGGAGCTATAGTCCTTGAGATGTAGACAAAATATATGGAAAGAAGACTCTATGGAAGCATGTTTAAAATAATGTTTTTTTAGGAAAATAACTGAAAAATCTTTGGGTGTTTCCATGCCTATTTATATGGGGCATTTTGTTGGTAAGAAATTCATAATTTTTTGAAGAAATCCTACCTTGCAAATTATTTTGAAGCTTAATACTAACTTTTAGAATTAAACTCATGTCAAAGTAAATGGATCCTCAAGCTCTAGAGGAGTCATCTATCGAAAAGGATACGACTTAGGGATGTTTTGGTGGAACGAGTAAATGGTAATTTGAATTCCGTAGTGTTGATTGTATTTTATTTATTTTAGAATATTATTTCATTAATTTTAAGATTGCGCTTGGTTTAGTCTCCAACAACTTCATAGAATTGATAGCCTTGAATACATTGTTAACTTTTTCTAGAGATAAACATATTTCTTAAATCCATATTTTGAGTGATTCATCTCTGGTGGTTAGTTGGATCAATGGAAAAAGCAGCTTCAAGAATTTTGTCTAAGAGATCAACTCAAGATGATAACAACTTCCTTTACTTTCATCACCTTTATTCACATTTATTGAAAAATGAATGAAGTTACTGATAAGCTATCCAAAGAAGGACTACAAATTACTAAGGGATTTTGGGTCATGGAAGAAACAAGAGATGGTGTTCTCACCTCATCTATGGATAGATTTTGAGTTGTTTCTTTTTTAGATATGAACTAGTCATGTTCTATTTATCCCTATAATTATAGTTGTAATTGTTCACCTTTGAGAAAATGCATATTGTATGTCAGTTGTCGATCATTAAGTAGTTTTTTTAATCTATCAAATATGAATTCTCCAACATTTATTTCATTCCCATGAATTTCCTTCATTCATGTTGTGGTGTACCCACAAGTTGCCTTAATGAAACACATGGGAACCTTTGAAAATACATCAAAAAATCTAAACTACATTAAATGTGTGCTCGTAAGGGAAATGTATGGGATTCATACACTTCCAGATGCACTAAAATCCACTCCCAGCTACCTTAACTACATTCCTTGAGTGTAAATATGAGTTATCAGTTGGGAGAGGCAACAATCCATTTTCAAGGATATGTTGGAGCAAATTCAAGAGGATAAAATATTGGATTGTACTGTTGTTCCCATGTTCAGAGGCCCTTGAACCTAAACACACTTTTGGCTTTGACTTGGCTTAAAAATTATCAAATGTTTTACCTAGACATAGTAAAATTAGAGACTATAGATGGAGTGTGTGTAGGAACGTGGTCTAGGTAGGAGGAACCCATAATCCGGTGAATAAGGTACTATACACATTGATCATGCATTGCATTTGTTGTTCATATTTACTCAAATAATAAATAGCTTTTTTTTTTCCCTCCCCACAATCATACTACAATGTGTTTAATTATTGTTGTTTATTCATGCTTTGAGGTTTGAACTTACATCCTAATAGTCAGTTAGAATTAATTGTCGTAAACTCATGTCATTATTTAATGTATGTATCAATTTTTATGTTGATATGTCTTGGTTGGTTCGAGGAAGGGTGGTTGGTTTGAGGAAGGGTGTCTATTTGTATTAGTTTTGGAGAACAATTTGGAGTTACGAGAAGTAATATGGATTGCATACATAGAATGAAAAATATATTATTGGTGTAATCATATGTTTCTCATCTTACCTTTATTCTTGGTAGTTTGTAACCAATTGATTCTGGAATGAAGTTTGTTAGATTTCCTTTTCTCTATCAATAATTCACCATAAGTTGTAGGGGATTTTTTCCCTAAAATAGAATTGGAAACTCCACTGTGGAAAACTCTCTAAGTTTTTTCTTTTAGGGTCTATTTCCTCTATTGTCTAGTTTTCTAATATTTGGGATTTCTTTTATCGCTGTTATTTTCCCTTGCTTATTACTGTAGAACTAAAAATTACATTTTCAACATGCTTTACCTTTTATACTCTTTTGATTTTTTTACACAACTGTCTGAGTTAGACACAGGTTACGACACCTTAACTCCAATAAACTCATGAGCACATGTAGGTTTCCTTAAAGTGTTAAAATAATGTAACTGCGGAAGATATTCTATTCCTCCTATGGGAATTGATGGCCATGTAATTAGTAATGTAAAGGTCATTGAAAGAATCAATGTAAACCCTGGGACATGTGTTGGCCTAGAAAAGCACCGGAAAGATTATTATATTATCTAATTGACCATTCAGTTAGACAAGTCGGCCCCATTGGGGAATTAGTCATCTCAACGAAAGAATATAAATAGGCGTGCTCTCTCTCATTTGTATTATCTCATTTACTCAAGCAAGCTCACACTAGTGGAGAAGAGAGTGGGCCACAAGCAAGGGAGTAGTTGTTTTGTCTTGGGGTTATCTTGTACTTTGTGATTTCTATATTGAGGAAGGCTTTGCTGGGTTTTCTACCCAAAGAGGGTTTCCCAAGATAAATTGTGTTTGTTGTCTTTTATGATGTGCTTGTTTATCTTTCAGTAATTTTTTATATACTATATGTTGCTCAAATGATAAGTAAAAACTAACATGGAATCAAAGCCAGCCTGAAAGATTACATTGTGCAGCCCCCGTAACTGCAGAAACTAGGGTTTCTTATTCTGGGAGCCACCTCCACACTTTTGTCGAAAAAGAGAGTGAATCTACCTCGCCTCCCTAAGGCACATTTTTCTGTCGAAGAATAATTTCATTCTGAGCATTTTCATGTTTGGGTCCACCACTGCATCCTGGGAGAATTAAGGCATCAAGTTTTTGGATCATCTGCTCACTGATTTTTGAAAAGGAGTACATTTCTCAACTCCTCTTGAGAAGGCGAATTTACTCATCCAATTAGTTTTTCAAAATCCTGAAGTAAAAAAATTAGGGTTTCTCTAACAAACCCTAGGTCAAGGAGGAGCAAATCTCAGAAGGGAAAATTTTCTGGTAAGTCTCAAATCTATTTCTATTTCCATTTGAAGTACTCATTATAGCAAGATGACAAGCAATACCAAGCTTGATGAAAAGCTTGAAGGAGTTGAGAACTTTAGATCCTGGAAGTATAGAGTCATGCTCATCCTTGAGGAGCATGAGTTAGAAGACTATGTGAAGGAAGGACTTACAGAACCAGAGGGATATGAAGAGAAGGCTAGGCACAAGAAGAATCTCATCAAAGCAAAGTGGATCATTGTTGATTCCATCAAGGATCACCTGATCCCCCATATGTCTTCCAAGAAGAAACCAAAGGAGATGTTTGATGCCTTGACTAGCCTATTTGAAGGAAAGAATATCAATAGGAAAATGACCTTGGGAAACCAACTCAAGGGTGTGAAGAGTATGAAGTCTGAGTCCATGCACTCATACTTCTCAAGGCTATCCCAGATTAAAGAACAACTAGAAGCCATTGGGGATATGATTGAGGATGCAGAAGTTGTGATGATTATCCTGAATGGTCTCCCTGAGATTGGGAACCATTTGTTCGTGGCATCTGTGCCAGAAAGAAACTAATCAAGTTCAGAAGTCTATGGGAAGAATGTGTCGAAGAAGAAGAAAGAATAGTCGTAAGAGAAGAGAAATTAAATGACGATGAAGATCAAGCTTTAGCTACCCATTCTAAAGGTGGGAAGAAGAAGAAGAACAACCCTTGTCCCCGAGAGGACTCTCCAAGGAGACCCCAGAAGAAGAGGACCAGGAAGGATTTCTCTTCAATTGACTGTTACTCATGCCACAAGACTGGACACATTGCAAGAAATTGTCCAAACAAATCTGGACACCACAAGAAGCAGAAGAAGAGGTTTCATGTTCATGCAGCGGAAGATAGTGATGATGATAACAAGACCAATGAATAATCCAGTGAAGAATATGTTCTTATCTCAGCACTCACTGGTTCAGTATCTCATGGAAGTGATACTTGGCTAGTGGTTAGTGGAGCTTAAAAACACATGACAGGATACAAAGAATCCTTGTCTCATCTCATCCAGAAGGAATATCCACACAAGGTAAAACTCGGAGATGACTACCAATATCCCATCAAGGGTATGGGAGAAGCCTCTTACAAGTTGGACTCTAGGAAATCCATGAATATGAAGGATGTACTTTATGTACCTAGGTTGAAGAAGAACCTTCTATCTATTTCAGCATTAGATAAGAAAGGTCTTCGAGTTGCATTTGTAGATGGTGAAGTTCTCATGTGGCCTAAAGGAAAGACTATTGATGATGCAATAGTCATTGGAGTAGAAGAAGGAGGACTTTACAAACTGAAGGGTCATGTAGATGCAGCACTCATGACTAGTACCATGAACCCTTGTGAGCTATGGCGTAGGAGACTAGCTCATGTATACTATAAAGCCTTACCAATTGTAAGTAAGGTAGTGACTGTTTTACCAGAGATCCAGGTGGATCATGAAGGAGTATGCAAAGGGTGTGCTTAGGGGAAGAGTACGAAGAACCCATTTCCAAGTAGCGATAGCCAAGCGAAAGGTATTCTAGATATCGTTCATTCAGATATTTGTGGACCAATGTCCACCACCTCTCTAAGCAGTTATGAGTATTATGCATCTTTTATTGATGATTATTCTTGCAAAACATGGATTTACTTTCTAAAGAATAAGAATGAAGTCTTTGAAAAGTTTAAAGAGTTCAAGGCACTCATAGAGAATCTTTCTGTAAAGAAGATTAAGATCCCGAGGTCAGACAATGGAGGGGAATATACCTCAGGGGATTTCAAAGATTTCTATAAGCAAGCAGGGATTAAGAGGGATCTCACTGTCCCCTATAATCCACAATATAATGGTGTAGCGAAAAGGAAGAATAGGACGATCATAGAAGCAGTAAAGGCTATGATCCACGATCAAGACTTACCTATGCATCTATGGGCAAAGGCTGCCAAAACCGCAGTCTATGTACAAAACATGATCTCTCATAGTGCTCTTGGAAACAAGACCCCTGAAGAGATGTTCACCAGAAAGAAGCCTGAAGTCAATCACCTAAAGTTATTTGGATGTCCAATGTTCATCCACATTCTGAAGGAGAAGAGTTTGAAACTGGAACCTTTAGGAAAGAAAGGAATATTTGTGGGTTATAGTGAACAATCTAAGGCTTACCGCATATACATCCCAGGATTCCGCGAGATTGAGATTAGTCGGGATTTCACATTTGATGAAGACACAGCCTTCAAGAAGTCTAAGAAGAATCATGAGGATGAAGTGGAGCAAGAAGCTCCCAGATTTATAGAATCAACCAAAGAACCAATTCAAAATATTGAATAGGATCCTATTCCAGAGGGTCATGACATGGCAAAACCTCAGAGACCTGAGGAGATACCTCATAGGGAGATCTCTTGAAAGAGAAGACCAGCTTGGGCACGAGAATTAATCCAATATGCTGGAAATTATGGCGCCCTAGAAGGATCCAGTATAGAGAGCAAGAGACTAAGGCCATACTCCAGCTATGTAGCCTTGATGTGCAATCTTGTTGAAGAAGAACCAACTTGTTTTGAAGAAGCAGTGAAGAAGAAGGAATGGCTGGATTAAATGAATGAAGAGTATTATTCCATCATCAAGAATGATTTTTGGGATGTGGTACCAAGACCAAAGGAAAAATTGGTTGTCTCATCAAATTGGATCTTCAAAACAAAACATTTAGCAGACGGAAGCATTGAAAAGTACAAGGCAAGATTTGTAGCTCGGGGATTCTCGCAAAAGGAAGGAATTGACTATGAGGAGACTTTTTCCCCGGTAGCCAGATACACTTCGATTAGAACCATTCTTTCCTTGGCAGCCAAGATGAAATGGAAGCTACATCAGATGGATGTGAAAACTGCTTTCCTGAATGGAAACATAGAAGAGGAAGTATATATCAAGCAACCAAAAGGATTTGAAGTAGAAGACAATAAGTCACATGTATCCAAGTTGAAGAAAGATTTGTATGGGTTGAAGCAAGCTCCCAGAGCATGGTATGGAAGAATTGACAACTTCCTAATGAGCTTGGGCTTTACCAGAAGTAAAGAGGACTCTAATATTTACTACACGATTATGAATGATGAACCCATGATACTATTACTGTATGTGGATGACTTATTTCTGACTGGAGAAGACAAGCCTATTGTTGAATGTAAGAAGAGTCTTGCAGCAGAATTTGAGATGAAAGACCTTGGCAAGATGCACTACTTTCTAGGTCTTGAAGTATGGCAGTTTCCAGATGAGATTTTCCTGAGTCAAGGAAAATACACAGTTGAGATCCTAAAGAGATTTGGGATGTTGGAATGCAAGGCCATGACTATTCCAATGGTGACAAATTTGAAGCTTCTGAGTGATGCTTCTTTAGAGAAAGTGGATGTCACCATGTATAGACAGATTATTGTGTCATTGAAGTATTTGACCAATACTCGTCTAGACATATGTTTTGTAGTAAACACTTTGAGTCAGTATATGTTGGAACCCAAGAATGTCCACCTGATTGCAACAAAACATGTGATTAGATATCTAAAGGGTACATTGGATTATGGACTTAGATATGCCTCAGATAGTGAGTTCAGGTTGTATGGGTATACAGACTCGGATTGGGATGGAAGTGTTGAAGATAGAAAGAGCACTTTAGGATGTTGCTTTAGTTTGGGATCATACATGATCTCATGGCTTAGTAGAAAGCAACCTTGTGTTGCACTCAATACAACAGAAGTTGAATATGTAGTAGCTTGTTCAGCTCGTGGTGAAGCAGTGAGGCTTCGCAAGATGTTGACAGGATTGCTCGATGCAGAGACTGATGCTACGAAGATAGTCTGTGATAACCAAAGTTGCATCAAGATGACTGAGAATCCTGTGTTTCATGATAGATAGAAGCACATTGAAATTAAGTTCCACTATATCCGGGATATGGTGTAGAGGGGAGCTGTGAAGCTCGAGTATGTTCCTACAGAGGAATAAGTTGTTGATGTGCTAACTAAGCCTCTGGCTTGTGTGAAGTTTGAGTACTTTCGAGATAGGCTTGGTGTGGTCCAGAGGGACCTCTCTTGAAAGAGAGATTGATTGATGATGCCTATCCGAAAGGTTGGATGCCTCTCCAAGGGTGAGGTAAGATCAGTACTAGCTTACTGATGGTTCCAGCTCTCATAACCTGATGCCTGTCCGTAGGGATGGATGCCTCTCCAAGGGTGAGGGAAGATCATTACTAGCTGACTGATGGTTCCAGCTCTCACAAGCTGATGCCTGTCCATAGGGATGGATGCCTCTCCAAGGGTGAGGGAAGATCAGTACTAGCTGACTGATAGTTCCAGCTCTCACAAGTTGATGCCTCTCCAAGGGTGAGGAAAGATCAATACTAGATGATTGATAGTTCCAGCTCTCACGAGCTAATGCCTTTCCAAGGGTGAGGGAAGATCAGTACTAGCTGAATGATAGTTCCAGCTCTCATGAGCTGATGCCTCTCCAGGGGTGAGGGAAGATCAGTACTGGATGACTGATAGTTCCAACTCTCACGAGCTGATGCCTCTCCAAGGGTGAGGGAATATTAGTACTGGCTAACTCATAGTTCCAGCTCTCACGAGCTAATGCCTATCCAGGGGTGAGGGAAGATCAGTACTGGATGACTCATGGTATCAGTATGTAGATACTGATGTTTGTTGTAGGTGTTTTAGTTGATGATGTTGTTGATGGTGTTGTTCCAGCAGATGGTGTTCCAGCTGACGATGATGTTGTTCCAGCTGATGATGTTGCTGATATTGCTATCCCAGCAGATGATGTTCCAGTTGACGATGATCATATTCGGAAGATGATGATGTTGCTACTCCACAGATGATACCCCAAGGTAGATGATGATCCAAAGCCTTCCTACGACATATAGAAGTTCACAAGTTAGTTGTGTAGATGTTGTTACCCACAGAATACCTTCCTAGTTAAGAGGGAGTGTTAAAATAATGTAACTACGGAAGATATTATATTCCTCCTATGGGAATTGATGGTCATGTAATTAATAATGTAAAGGTCATTGAAATAATCAATGTAAACCCTAGGACATGTGTCGGCCTAGAAAAGTACCGGAAAGATTATTATATTATGTAATTGACCATTCAGTTAGACAAGTTGGCCCCATTGGGGAATTAGTGATCTCAACGGAAGAATATAAATAGGTGTGCTCTCTCTCATTTGTATTATCTCATTCACTCAAGCAAGCTCACATTAGTGGAGAAGAGAGTGGCACACAAGCAAGAGAGTAGTTGTTTTGTCTTGGGGTTATCTTCTACTTTGTGATTTCTATATTGAGGAAGGCTTTGGTGGGTTTTCTACCCCAAGAGGGTTTCCCAGGATAAATTGTGTCTCTTGTCCTTTACGTTGTGCTTGTTTATCTTTCAGTAATTTTTTATATGCTATATGCTGCTCAAATGATAAGTAAAAACTAACATAAAGAAACTTGCAGGTGGAAAAAAAATAGTTTTAGCTCTAAATTTGCTGACCTAATTGTTATAGGACAAATCTGCACTTCTCCGTTCGTGATCACACAAAAGGACACCATGGATTGAAGAGCTAGGTTGACCTGGATGACTTATTGCTAGATATACACTCTTCAGCTGAAAATATTATTTTTTCTACTAATTTCATGACATGTGCGCTACTATTGGCACAGTGAACCAACGTTCTAAATGATGCTTTGCTCAAGTACAACCAACGCACACCCTTAAAAATGTTGCAAATGCTTGTTGTAAAGTACAAGAGTTGCTTACTGTGCTCTACTCTGGTTGTATGAAACCCGTGCACACCTTAAGATGAAATCAAAAATATATTAAGATTATGAATTGGGATTAGTTGAAGTTGGTTCTGCAACTTCCCCAACCTCCCAATTCAACCACCTCATGAATCCAACTACCTACCTTGTCCCATAAATACAAGGTGGATCCATGAGAGAGGGACCTAGAAGCAATGCTTTAACTGTTGTTACGCTGGAGGAATTCCCAAGTCATTGTGAAGAGCAGGAGCCCAGGACTCGGTTGCAGAAGTGTCTGGACAGATCAGGTATATCTGTACTTTTCTACATTTCTTTGACAATAAAAGGTGGAAATACCCTTCCCGTCCCAAATTGAATGTCTATTGGTATGAATGTTCATTTGGTTTAATGTCTGATTGTATTTTATTTTAAGTTTTTGATGCTTTCATCATATTTATTACAGTCAAGATATGTAGAGGAAGGTTTACTTTGTGTTGCAGGTTCATCATGGCAGAAGATCAAGAGAAAGCTAGGACCAACCATCGATAAAAGGGTACTTTTTTCGATATATTGATCTCTTTCCATTTGTAGTAACTAATGCAAGACAATGAATGTATTTACCTGTCACCCCACCCAAGTTGGTAGTGTCTTCTCCTCACTATAAGGTATTTTTCCTGCATAATAGACTGGCGAATCTGCTTGGGAGTAACCGATTGTTTTTCTGCTCTAGGAGAGCTTGTTAGGTTTTCTTCTAGTTTATTTCAGTCTTTTTGATTCTCTGAGAGGTCTTACAGGTCATTTTCTCCTGTTCTTTCTATCTTGATTCATCTCAGTCCACTTTGGAAAAGCCTTTTTGTTTGCTTCAGTCCCTGTGCATTGGTTTACCCTACTTACAGTAGCATAATTTAATTTCATGAATGCTGCTTTGTCTTATGCACTGTAGCGCATCTTTCCTGGCATGCATCGGTTTCTGTACTACATAGTAGTGCATTTTCCTGTAAGTTTCAGTCCTGTGTTAGGGTTTGATTTCCAAGTGTTTGGGTTCACTTCCAGCCTCTTGCTTTGCTTCTCTGACTGAACCCAGAGGCTTGTATGTCTTTTTGAGTCTTGTTTACCTCTCTGAAGTCCTTTTGTTTTCCTTTACTTGCTTGAGTACTTGTTTAAGGTGTCTTCACTGCTTCCTATCCCTTTTGAAGGTTGTGTGCTATTCTCTACTATACATAGCTACACACTTTTTTCCCTAGATGCTTGTTGCAGTCATACAGACCTGCATTCTAAACATTTGTTGTCTATGACAACAGTAGCATGCTTTTATTGTGTCTTGTCCTTTTCTTTTAGGGTTTGACCCCAGTTTGATTTCTTAGGGTGGCTTTGAGAGGTTGCTTGGTCTAGATACCTTCTGATTATCTTTTCAGTTCAGTCCAAGTGAGTTAAAGCTTTCTAGTTAGCTTTTCCTTTGAGTCCGTGTGTTGGTAGGGTCACTTTTTGGTTTGCTTACCTACTCCTTTGTATGGCGAGTGTTTTCTTAAGGTTTTGGTGCTTAGGAGAATCCTTTTAGGTCTATCTTTCCGTTACGGGCATCTCTTTTCCTTGCTTCTTTTACACTTTGTTACAAGCCTAGAGTTTTTTCTATCAAAACAAATCGGTAGGTGGAGTCTTTCTCAAGTCTTTTTTATTTGATTGTTTTGAGCCATTAGGTTGTTTGTTTTACTCACACTTTGCATTAGGTCTTACTTGCTCCTTTCCAAGTTCTTTTTCTTTCGCAATTATCAGAAAAGACAAAAAGTGAATTCGGTATCTTGGTAGTAAGATTTATCATCATTTTGAAGTAGCATAGTTTGCTTTGCTTTGAAATTTAAAAGAAAATACAAAAAATGGAATTTAATTTAGGATTGCCTAGTTTCAAGTTTTTGAAATATAAACGAAAAGAAAAGAGTCTTTTGTGAATTTGAATGCATTATTTCTTTACGCCCTTTTCTTTCTGTCGAAACCATTCCACACACTGCACTACCCTTATTGAGTAAAAAGTATCCCTTAAAAATAAATCTTAATAAAATTAACTAGCAACATTTTTCTTTTTAGGTATACACATCATCAACTAGCTTAGGCTAGGGTTTCGGGTTTAAATCACCTTAAACCACCCGAAATCAGCATCATTACTCAACAATCGTAGTACAACTATCTACTAGGTAAATCCACCTATATCAAATTATCCTTGGAACACTCTACTCAAACCAGAGTTAAGCACGAGGACTTGGGCGATTGGAATTGTTGAGGATACCCCCTCACTTTCCTCTCAACCATAAACCAGAGTTGACTCACGTACGGGAGTCCACTAGTGCTTTTTAAAGTGCTTCAGGATTTCTGGCTTTGCTACCCTACCCATGCATTTCAACTAGGCTGATGACTGTTCCCCCAGGTTTTTTTTGTATTGGTGGTATCCTTAGTATCATAACCCTAGGGCTCTACTCATGTAGAGTGGAAGGATATTTCCACTTCACCTCGGACAGACATGGAAGGTAACCCTTTGGCAGTAATCCCGAGAGGGTGGTTTGGTGATTCAAATGATTGCACCTAGAGGACCTCCATTGGATGCCATGTAACTGACCGTCGATACTCTATTAGTCTATTCTTGGTCCTCACCATCCTAGAATTGCTTCTGAGAGTATTTTCCATTATTTTCCTAGTTGATCACTTAGGAATTTTTTAGCGGTATGTTGATTGCTCCTTAGTCATAGTGGACACTAGGTTTTTTACTTAGTTTGCTTTTTTATAGTTGTGGAGGACCAACCTCTTTGTAGGTCTCAGAGGTTGCAAAACCTTCCCCCACTCACTATGGAGCCTCCACCGCCACCGCGACACTGGAGGATGGATTCTTGTGTTTCTTTTGAACTTATGGGTGAAACAAAAGTTCTTGGAGAGGGGGGAAGGGAGAGGGAGAGGGATAGGGGGAGGTAGAGGGTGAGAGAGATTGGGAGAGGGAGAAAGAGATGGATATATATAGAGAGAGAGGGTGACAGGTAGAGAGAGGGGAGAGAGATAGAGAGTGATGAAGAGAAATATATAAATGGAAAGGAGAGACAGAGATGGGGAGGGGGGAGAGAGGTGGAGGGAGAGGAGGAAGGAGACTGGGAGGGAGAGTTGGAGGGAGTGGGGGAGATGGGTTTAAAACTGGGGAGTGAAAGGGAGAGACATATAGAGATCAAGCGGGGGATGTGGATGGATAGAGAGAGAGGGTGAGAAAGTGAGAGAGAGAGGGAGAGAGGGGGGAGAGATATATATAGAGAGAGAGGGAGAGGGGAGTGAGAGAGAGAGAGAGAGGTGGGGGGAAGTTGAGAGATAAATTGTAACATCTCGAAAATTCATAAAAATTTAAAATTTTTATAACAGCATTAATTAAGATAATAATAATTGTGGAAATAAATATTGTGATTATGACAGCATTAGTTGTGCAGTTGTTAGTACTAAACATGCTTTGATTTATGTCTTAATAGCAGTAAGATAATGACAGTTGTTATCACATAACTAGTAACATGATGATGATGACAATGAAATAAACAGGTTGGAAAAACGATGCGACACTGACATTTTGACTTTGTTGCATAAGGGTGTCCTACGAGGAACCCTGGAGCTTACTTAGCTGCAATTCTAAAGCTTATTGAATGTCCTATGTGCAGATGACAGGTAAGAATGAAGTACGAGTAGTTCAATTTCAGCGTCATAAATAAATAGAATAATATAATTTCTATTTCGATTCTTCAGAAGTGAGCAGGTATGGGTTTCAATGCTACAATTACTGTTTTCAACTATTGTCTGACAGCTCCATGATGTTTAAATAATGTCATCTGTGTACATCATTCTGCTGATGGTTTTGTCATTGTACTAGATGGCTTAAATGTCGTCTTTATCAATCCAGCATTGATGTAATACATGTATCGCAATGTCATTAAATGTTTAAATGAAAGAGTATGGTAACGTTTAGTTAGTCTCCCTACTAGATATATCATTAGGTTCACTGGAAAATCTACTCAACAGTCTATTTATTTCTATAACTTTAATAATCCATTTCTTATGATCGCATCTAAATAGTAATACTAAAATCTCCTATGTATAGGCTAATTTATCCATAACTTTGCAATGTTGAAAATGGTGATACAAAGACTTGAATCTATTTGTATGAATGGTGTAAAAGTGAAACAATGTCATTTGTGACTAAAGTTGTTCTATCAACAAAATACAAGGTCATATATTTACTAAATAAATTTACACTTAAGAAACTTGAGACTATACAAATTCCGAAAAGTTGTTCTAAATAATAATATGAGTCTAGCGCTGTGATCTAGACTTGGGACTATACAAAAATATGTATAAACTTTGAAAAGTCTTCCTATATCATTTCATGGCTCTAGGATTCGACTCAACTTGAAACTATATAAAAGATGGTTGATAAAAACATTATGATAATTGTCGTGGTGATAACTTAGAGTCAAATAAGAACTTAGAAAATTGGACTTAATACCATGTATAATGTTTTAATGTCATAGATATTATGGTTCACTATTATGACATCGGGAAAATAACACTGAAATAAATAAATGCTGGCAAGTTGACGGATGCTATCCTACTAATGTGACAAGAATGTTAAGCTATCAAGAAGATTGTCCTTCGATCCTACATTGAAGACATGGCATGATAACTCTCGGTGACAAGGATCAAGCCAAGTCACGTAGTGTAATATCATTGGAATGGTAAGTGCCGAGACTACTTTGTAATGGTATTTTCTCTGAGCTGGTTGTGGAACCTATCCAATGTGATCCATCGTAGAAACTACCCTGCGTGTGAAAAGACAGTGCATTGAATGCTAGGGTTGTTCGACCCAATGCAGCAACGTTGGCAGAATTGAGAACATTGATTTTGATAATTTGAACCGTTCGATTGGAACCCTAACATCTGTCGTTGGGAATGGTTTAAGAGTTTGGAAAAACTGTTTATTGTTTCTATTGTTTCCGTCCATGGCCGACAGGCTGCCGAAATTTTCTAGGGTTAGCGAATGTTTGTAGGAGGTCTCGACCTCGAGTCCCGTAGGTAGTTTTCCTTTGAGTTGCAAGATTAAAACTATGGTAATGGTGATGTAGTATGATACTGGTACTTTGTTTTGAGTTGTCTTAACGTATTGAAGTGTTCAAGCTCTTCCCTGAGTTTGTAGAAACAATACTCAGTTGTTAAAAAGTGGAAGTTCCCTCATAATGTCTTTGCTGTGGAGTCCTCGTCATCTTTCTGGCGTTTGCAAGGAACTGGGTCTTCATTTAGGAAGGAAAGCTTTCTTGAAATTAATGCATTTCCCTTAATGTATCTTTTGTTTCTTTGTAGTTGAGATATGAATATATTGTTGTCACATTCTAATTTATGCGCTTTCTGTTTGTTGCAGGTTTTGAAGGTGTGATTCGAGCGATGGTTTTAAAGAGTTGGCAAGCTTTCAAACGGGTAAGCTCCAGGTCTTTCCAAACACCCTCGTATGTACTTCAATGGTATGTAATGATGTGATTGGTTCCAACAACGAGAAAAGGTCTTGCGATGGCGTCGTTTTGTCTTGATCCTTCAAGAAGATTTTTAAGTTGTTGTTAAAAACTTCTAAGTCGAAGGATATTTGTCTTTATCCTCTATGTTGGTTTGGATGCTTGAAAATTGTTTAAGGGGTTTGTAAAAATCTGGTTTAAGAACTCCATGGAGAAAGGAATGAGCCCTGTTCAAGCTCGTTTTGAATGTTGGTAAAGTTTTGATACTGGGATGTTAATCCCTCGTCTTTGGGTTTGGAAAATGTAATAGTGGAAATGTTCAAACAATCCACCTCTTGATGTATTAATATGAGTATATAAAGGAGTCAAGGCTCGTCTAGCCTATGAATTTAAACCCTGTTTCTTGAATATTATACTGTTGTTTTCTTTAAAAAGAAATACGGTGCTAAGTGGTTTAGTTTTTGGATAAAAAGTTATAACTATTGCAATGTGTTGTTGAATCAAATAAGAATTGTTGTAATCATGCAACGATAGCATAGGTTCTATATTTGTTATGATTAGAAAAGTAATGGCTAGGCATCAAATCGATGATTCTCGTTGATTGCAAACAAAAGGTCAAACTGTAAACTAAAAGTATGTAATATAGGTTGAAATCTGTACTAGTGATTTTAAAAGATGTGGATTTATGTTGTAAATTTTTTACTAGGGTTTAAATGCTCTGTCATAGATAGTAACTGTATAAAGTATGATGTTCAAAAGGTAGAGAATTCAATTGTAATGAAAACAATAGGTCGAACCCTAAGTTGTGTTCTATTGTTTGAAAAATAAAATAAATGTTTGTAAACGAACTTTCAAGTAACTTTGTTTTTATCTGAAGTCTATGAATAATGAGTTTACAAACGGTAACGAAAAGAGAAAATTGATACCAATGAAAAATTCTATTATGGGACTCAGTTTGGAAATAGATACTTACAGTTTGATTATCTACTGAGAATAATAACTATTAGCAATAGAATATTTATATTACCTCCATTATCTGTTTGAATTGTAAATTTATAAAATAATGAAATAAGAAATGCAAACAGTGTGTGTGTATGTGTAATGTGAATATTGGGAAATATAGAATGACTGTGTAATGCTTGCGTTTTTGCAACATGTGAATAATGATGATAATACTGTTTTAATTTGAAGCTATGGTATGAACATGGTTTGTCGATTTTCATTTGAATACTACACAAACTAATAGAATGAGCAAACTATAATATATATACATAAAGAAGAGAACAATACTTATATTTTATGAAACAATGCTGTAGTTTAGGACCATTTTATACAGTAAAGTTTACTACTCGAAAATATAGGAAAGAATAGTAAAACATAATTCGATCATTGTTCTATCTATTCGAATCAATGGCATTTTCCTATCTTCTAATCTACTTTTAATTTTTGTATCTCTACTAGAGTACGATGCTTCAAAATAGCATGTGGAAAAATAGAGATATCGGTTTATCAATTCAACTTCAACATTAAACTTAAACATTCAGACTTAAAACAAATCTAGGATTGAATTCTTTTCGAAGCAGAAAAATAGAAAATGCTAATAAAACAGAAAATAATTATTAACTGAGAATAAGTAAAAATTTGTAGAACTTGAGAAAATCTATAGGGCAACAAACAGCCCAAGAAGATTGTTCCACCCAACCAATTCCTGAAAATAGTCAAGTACTATCTTAGGAACCCCGAGCCTGTTCACTGAACCACCAGGAGGAAGAAACTCAGGAATTAGGACTTCTTCTTGATGTAGCAATTAACCTTTGAATCTTCAATAGGTAGCAGTCCAATAGACTTGCACCAACAACTCTGTTTCTTCTCAGCAATATGCAGACTTAAGATTTCAGTCACTACTAACCTCCCTATTCAAATCTCTCAGTGATCACCTGATTCACATGAGGAAAATATTCTGCAGAAATATTGATTAAGAGCTGCCTGCTCAATTCAAATTTGCCTTTATAGGCTGCCTAGGCCTTTTCAGTTGTTACTGGGTCATTAAATGAGATGCCTGCTCACTCCCTCCACCTGGGGGATAATGCCCTATTTTTAGGGGTTGTTGTCCCATAACCAACAACTAGTGGTGAAGTGAATTTGCTGCCATCTGTTCCATACCTTCCAACAGCTTCCATTCCTCCTAGTGGGTCAGTGAACACTCATTCAATAGTCCTCTTAGGTGTTTGTCTCCTAATTAATTAATTTAAATAATAATATTCAGTAACTACATTCATCCATGATCAAAACCGATCGTAATTACAAAAATTTGTAATTAAATTTAACATAAAGTATTTTGCAAATAAAATAATAGTTCTCAAAAATTTCGGTAGGTGACATACACCCCCCCTTAAGTCTCAACATCATCCTCGATGTTAGCTAATCACTCCTTGAGTGTTTCTGAAACAGATTTGGGTATGCTTCCCGCATACTACTCTCCAACTCCCAGGTTGCCTCTTCTGGGATAAGGTGCTTCCATTTCACCTTCACTTGCCCAATGCCATGATTCTGGAGAATAGTTTCCCTCCTTTCGAGGATACAATCTAGTTCCACGAAAAAATATCCGTCTTGTCCCACCTGTATATCATTCCAGTTTACAACATGAGTAGTATCATGCACATATTTCTTTAAAAATACTATATGAAAAACATTATGTATTTTTAAGTTAGGTGGCAAAGCCAGTTGGTATGGCACTGCTCCAACCTTAGATAATATTTCAAAAGGACCGCAATACCTGGGTGCCAACTTGGCACAACTTCCTAATTTCATTGAACTCTTTTTCGGTCTTAACTTGAGGAATACATGTTCACCAACATGGAACTCTTTATAAGTTCTCTTTGAATCTGCTTGACTCTTTTGCCTATCTTGGGCAGCTTTTAAATGTCCTTGCACCTATTTCACAATTAGTTCTAACTCCTGCAATAATTCAGGTCCTAAAACAACTCTATTTACTAGATCATTCCACGAAACAGGTGTATTACATTTCCTACCATAAAGAATTTCAAAAGGACTAAGTCTGGCCGATGCATGATAGTGATTATTATAAACAAATTCTGCTAAGTGCAAGTAATCTTCCCCCTTACCAGGCTGATCCTTCACATACATTCTTAATAAATCTTCTAGAACTTGATTCACCCTTTCCATCTATGGATGAAATGTTGTACTAAAATTTAAAGTTGTGTTCAACCCTTTAAAAAGTGACCTCTAGAAGTTACCTGTAAAATTTGAGTCATGATTTGAAATTATTACCTTCGGTATACCATGTAGTCTAAAAATCTGTTTCATAAAGATCTCTGCAATATCTGGAGCTTTATGCGTAGTCTTTACGGGTATGAAATGTGTTGCCTTGCTGAGTTTGTCCACTACCACCATGATTGAATCATGTTGTTTCTGATATTTAGGCAATCCAGTAATAAAATCTATGTTGATCACTTCCCATTTCCAACTTGGTATTGGTAACGGTTGCAACAATCCAGCAGGATGTTGGTGTTCAACCTTCACCTTCTGATAGTCCAAACATTTACGATGTATTCTGCTACTTCGTCCTTCATTCTGGGCCAATACTATTCTTTTCTTAGCATAGTAATGGTCTTTTGATACCCTGGATGACCAGAATAGTGACTTTTATGTATCTCATTTAATATCAGAAATTTTATTTCTAGTATATCTGGTACATACAATCTATTTTTAAAGAGTAATAAACCATTTTCCTTCATTTTGTAATCTGCCATACAATTTTCAGAACTGTCATTTGCTGTCTTTTCCTTCATTTTTTTGTATTCTTCATCTGTTTCACCTTTTTCCAGAATCTGATTTTCCAAATCAGTTGAATAAGCACTGATTGCTGAAATGAAATTTAGTTTTGCCTTGCGACTCAAGGCATTTGCAACCTTGTTCTCTTTCCCTTTAATATGTTGAATTTCTAAATCATACTCACTTAAGAACATCAACCATCTAGCTTGTCTAGCGTTCAGGTTTGTCTAATCCAATAAATATTTCAGACCCCTGTTGTCTGTTAATAATGTCAATTTCCTGCCAAAAAGGTGGTGACGCCACATTTTTAAGGCATGAATAACTGCCAATAACTCTAAATCATAGGTAGAGTAGTTCTTTTCATGTACTTTCAGCTTTCTAGATTCATATGCCACCACATGTCCTTCTTGTGTCAAGACTCCACCGAGTCCGTCATTGCATGCATCTATACAAACTACAAAATCCTTGTTGGGATCTCCTATCCTCAAAATAGGTGCTGTCGTCAATAGTTCCTTTAATTTCTTAAAACTGTCAGCACATTTCTGATCCTACACAAATTTCTTCCCTTTCTTCTGCAAGGAAGTTATGGGGTTGGCAATTTTTGAAAAATTCTCTATAAACTTTATGCAATACCCCATAATTCCCATAAATGATCTTACATCTGACACATCTTTAGGAACCAGCCAGTCATTAATGGCCCTTATCTTGTCGGGGTCAACCGAGATTTCTTCTACTGAAATTATGTGTCCTAGATACTGAATTTTGTCTTTGTGGAAATCACACTTACTAAATTTTGCGTATAGTTGATGATCTCTTAATACTTGTAAGATAATCCGTAAATGTTCATCATGCTCTTCTTTTCTTTTTGAGTATACTAAAATGTCGTCTATAAACACAACAAAAAGCTTTTCTAAGTATTTATGCAAAATATTATTCATCAAACACATAAATACATCCGGGGCATTAGTCAAGGCAAACGGAATGACTACGAACTCATAATGTCCATACCGAGTTCGGAAAGTTGTCTTGAAAATATCTTCATCCTTAACCCTTACTTGATGATACCCTGATCTCAGATCGATCTTTGAAAATACTGTTGCTCCACACAACTGATCGAATAGATCATCTATGTGGGGCAATGGATACCTATTCTTGATCGTCATCTTATTAAGCTGGTGATAATCTATGCACAGCCTTAAGGTTGTGTCTTTCTTCTTAACAAAGATGACAGGTGCTCCCCAAGGAGACACACTGGGTCTAATATACTTCTTGTCAATAAGCTCCTTCAACTATGATTTTAATTCATTTAACTCAAGTATGTTCATACTGTACGGGGATTTCAAATTCGGTACTGCTCCTGGTATTAACTCTATGGTAAAATCTAAATCTCTTTTGGGTGGTAATCCTGGAATCTCCTTAGGAAATACATCCTTAAAACCCTTTAGGACAGGTATTTCCTCTAATTTCAGTTTGTACTCCTTATCCATAAACTCATCATTTACCACGTTTACTACAAACATTTGGCATCCTTTCCTAACTGCCCTATTAACTTGCATGGATGAAATCTGTCTAAGGGTTACCTTCCTTGGAATGCCTTTTATTTCTATAGTTTTCCTTTCATCATTTAAGCATGTAAAAAATTTTCCGTAATAGTCCAGGATGACATGATGGGCTTCTAACCAGTCCATCCCAACTATAATATCATAAGAACCTAAAGGTAAAATATTCAACTTGATTTGTGTTTGTAAATGATTCATGGACAACACACAGTTTTCTATAAAATCTGATACTTTCCTCTTTGTAACAGTTGCTAGTCTAACTAGCCATGATTTACGAAACTTTTTAGTTTTCAGTTTAAGACTTTCCACAATATCTGGTGATATATAACTTAAACTAGCACCTAGGTCAATTAAAATAGTAACAGGATGGTCATGTATCATACCTTCAATCTCTACCATGGAGATTTGATGATCTGCTTGCTTGTTGTCAAGTGCTGCATTAATTCTTGGAATCTCTCTTGCTATGTCTCCAACAGTAGGTTCAGTTTGTATAGAGTTGATGCTGTTTGCCTTCCGCTTCCTTAAGGGACATTCTGATGCGTAATGGGGGCCTTGACATTCAAAACATTTAATATGTGTCTTTGGCTCACTGGTTTTGGCAGTATTAGGTGCATTTCTGGGTGCTGTAGAATTCTGCTGTGAATTATTTCTGGAATTGTTTCTTTGATAATTTCGGTTCTGAGAATTTTTCCTTTGAAATCGAGAATTTCCACTGAATCTGAAATTTTTCTTTTTCTGCTCAAAATTGTTGGGCTTATGATTTTTCCAGTTTGACATTCCTTCTCTTTTTCGATTGGTATCAAAACATAAAACTGCCTTTCTCATAGCCTCCTCCAATGTTTTACGACTGTCGTACTCAATTCTGTCTTTAATGCTGAAAGGAAAACAGCTTAAGTACCTTTGAATTTTTGGTTTCTCTTCTATGAGGTATGGTACATACCTCAGTAAGTTCAGAAACTTACTGTTCATTTCCTTCATATTCATTCCTCCCAACTTCAAATCATAGAACTCTTTAGATTTTTCTTCGTAGTACTGCTCAGATAGATACTTCTTTTTGAAATATAGTTTGAAAGCACTCCAACTTACATCTTTATCTTTGATTCCCTTTACCCTCTTGATGTCCTGCCACCAAATATCCGCTTTTCTGGTCAACTTATAAATAGCCATTTTTTCCTTTAAGAACTCTGAATAGTTGTAGATCTGGAAGTATTTCTTCATCCCTAATAGCCAAGCTTTAGCTGTCTCACCTTTCTCAATTTCTCCATTGAAAGTTGGAGGTCTTATCTTCTTGAATTCTCCAGAAATCTGCTCATATTCCTTATGATTTTTCCTTCTTGGTTTGGAGTCTCCTTCATTGCTGTCACTAGTATAGTTACGCTTCCTTTTGCATACTTCAATAGCATCTCCTGATGAGGTTGAGCTATCTTTTACTTCGTTGATTTTTATGTTCTGATTTTTATCAATGTGAGGCATGTCCTCAACTTTGGAAATATCTTCATTGTTTCTCTCTTGTTCCTCTGTTTGGATGTGTTCAAACAACACTTGATTTAGTTGTTCTTATGCTTGCAGAATACTTTCATTATCTTGTTTCACAGATTTGATTTCTACGTTTAATTCTTGAAAGGCACGTAACAGTTCCGTTGAACTGTTATTTAATTCCTCGTGATGTTCCTCTACATAGTGCTATCCTGAACTATGACTACTTGGATGAAATCTATCGCTTAAGTGTTCAGCTGAGTTCTCCATACCTGTAACTGAAAATAATTTATGAATATCATAATAATCAAATTTTCAGGTTAGTACAATTTTCTCCTGTATGAAAATTTTCTGCTGCGTGTTTTGGACCTCATTCAGGCCTAGAGTTCGAATCTGTTCTCTGATACCACATGTAACATATCGAAAATTAATAAAAATTTAAAATTTTTATAACAGCATTAATTAAGATAATAATAATTGCGGAAATAAATATTGTGATTATGACAGCATTAGTTGTGCAGTTGTTAGTACTAAACATGTTTTAATTTCTGTCTTAACAGTAGTAAGATAATGACAGTTGTTATCACATAACTAGTAACATGATTATGACGACAATGAAATAAACAGGTTGGAAAAACGATGCGACACTTTCTCTTTTGCAAAGATACTAACATTTTAACTTTACTGCATAAGGGTGTCCTACGAGGTACCCTGGAGATTACTTAGCTGCAATGCTAAAGCTTATTGAATGTCCTATGTGTAGATGACAGGTAAGAATGAAGTACGAGTAGTTCAATTTCAGCATCATAAATAAATAGAATAATATAATTTCTGTTGCGATTCTTCAGAAGTGAGGAGGTATGGGTTTCAATGCTACAATTAATGTTTTAAACTATTGTCTAACATCTCCATGATGTTTAAATAATGTCATCAATGTACATCATTCTGCTGATGGTTTTGTCATTGTACTAGATGGCTTAAATGTCGTCTTTATCAATCCATCATTGATGTAATACATGTATCGCAATGTCATTAAATGTTTAAATGAAAGAGTATGGTAACGTTTAGTTAGTCTCCCTACTAGATATATCATTAGGTTCACCGGAAAATCTACTCAACAATCTATTTATTTCTATAACTTTAATAATCCATTTCTTATGATCGCATCTAAATAGTAATACTAAAATCTACTATGTATAGGATAATTTATCCATAACTTTGAAATGTTGAAAATGGTGATACAAAGACCTGAATCTATTTGTATGAATGGTGTAAAAGTGAAACTATGTCATTTGTGACTAAAGTTGTTCTATCAACAAAATACAAGGTCATATCTTTACTAAATAAATTTACACTTAGGAAACTTGAGACTATACAAACTCCGAAAAGTTGTTCTAAATAGTAATATGAGTCTAGCGTTGTGATCTAGACTTGGGACTATACGAAAATATGTATAAACTTTGAAAAGTCTTCCTATATCATTTCATGGCTCTAGGATTCGACTCAACTTGAAACTATATAAAAGATGGTTGATAAAAACATTATGATAATCGTCATGGTGATAACTTGGAGTCAAATACGAACTTAGAAAATTGGACTTAATACCATGTATAATGTTATAATGTCATATATATTATGGTTCACTATTATGACATCGGGAAAAGAACACTGACATAAATCAATGCTGGCAGGTTGACGGATGCTATCCTATTAATGTGACAAGAATGTTAAGCTATCAAGAAGATCATCCTTCGATCCTGCATTGAAGAATTGGCATGATAACTCTCGGTGACAAGGATCAAGCCAATTCACGTAGTGTAATATCATTGGAATGGTAAGTGCCGAGACTACTTTGTAATGGTATTTTCTCCGAGCTGGCTGTGGAAACTATCCAATGTGATCCATCGTGGCAACCACCCTACGTGTGAAAAGACATTGCATTGAATGCTAGGGTTGTTCGACCCAATGCAGCAACATTGGCACAATTGAGAACGTTGATTTTGATAATTTGAACTGTTCGATTGGAACCCTAACATCTGTCATTGGGAATGGTTTAAGAGTTTGGAAAAACTGTTTATTGTTTCTATTGTTTTGGTCCATGGCCGACAGGCTGCCGAAATTTTCTAGGGTTAGTGAATGTTTGTAGGAGGTCTCGACCTCGAGTCCCGTAGGTAGTTTTCCTTTGAGTTGCAGGCTTAAAACTATGGTAATGGTGATGTAGTATGATACTGGTACTTTGTTTCGAGCTGTCTTAATGTATTGAAGTGTTCAAGCTCTTCATTGAGTATGTAGAAACAATACTTAGTTGTTAAAAAGTGGAAGTTCCCTCGTAATGTCTTTGTTGTGGAGTCCTCATTGTCTTTCTGGCATTTGCAAGGAACCGGGTCTTCGTTTAGGAAGGTAAGCTTTCTTGAAATTAAAGTATTTCCCTTAATGTAACTTTCATTTCTTTGTAGTTGAGATATGAATATATTGTTGTCACATTCTAAGTTATGCACTTTCTGTTTGTTGCAGGTTTTGAAGGTGTGATTCGAGCGATGGTTTTAAAGAGTTGGAAAGATTTCAAATGGCTAAGCTCTGGTTCTTTCCAAAAACCCTCGTAGGTGCTTCAATGGTATGTAATGACATGATTGGTTCCAACAGCGAGAAAAGTTCTTGCCATGGCATCGTTTTGTCTTGATCCTTCAAGAAGATTTTTAAGTTGTTGTTAAAAACTTCTAAGTCGAAGGATATTTGTCTTTATTCTCTATGTTGGTTTGGATTCTTGAAAATTGTTTAAGGGGTTTGTAAAACTATGGTTTAAGAACTCCGTGGAGAAAGGAATGAACCCTATTCCAGCTCGTTTTGAATGTTTATAAAGTTTTGATACTGGGATGTTAATCCCTCGTCTTTGGGTTTGGAAAATGTAATAGTGGAAATGTTCAAACAATCCACCTATTGATGTACTGATATGAGTA
This sequence comes from Larix kaempferi, assembly GCA_027924585.1. Classification (NCBI taxonomy): domain Eukaryota; kingdom Viridiplantae; phylum Streptophyta; class Pinopsida; order Pinales; family Pinaceae; genus Larix; species Larix kaempferi. The sequence goes on from BSBM01000061.1 coordinate 15,603,151, forward strand.
TATAAAGGAGCCGAGGCTCATCTAGCCTATGAATTTAAACCCTGTTTCTTGAAAGTTATACTGTCGTTTTCTTTAAAAAGAAATACGGTGCTAAGTGGTTTAGTTTTTGGATAAAAAGTTATAACTATTTCAATGTGTTGTTGAATCAAATAAGAACTGTTGTAATCATGCAACGATAGCATAGGTTCTTTATTTGTTATGAGTAGAAAAGTAATGGATAGGAATCAAATCGATGATTCTCGTTGATTGCAAACAAAAGCTCAAACTGTAAAATAAAAGTATGTAATATAGGTCGAAATCTGTACTAGTGATTTTAAAATATGTGGATTTATGTTGTAAATTTTTTACTAGGGTTTAAATGTTCTGTCATAGATAGTAACTGTATAAAGTGTGATGATCAAAAGGTAGAGAATTCAATTGTAATGAAAACAATAGGTCAAACCCTAAGTTGTGTTCTATTGTTTGAAAAAGAAAATAAATGTTTGTAAACGAACTTTCAAGTAACTTTGTTTTTATCCAAAGTCTGTGAATAATGAGTTTGCAAACGATAACAAAAAGAGAAAATTGATACCAACGAAAAATTCTGTTATGGGACTTAGTTTGGAAATAGATACTTACAGTTTGATTATCTACTAAGAACAATAACTATCAACAATATAACTATCAGCAATAAAATATTTATATTACCTCCATTATCTATTTGAATTGTAAATTTATAAAAATAATGAAATAAGAAATGCAAACAGTATGTGTGTATGTATAATGTGAAAATTGGGAAATATAGAATGACTGTGTAATGCTTGCGTTTTTGCGGCATGTGAATAATGATGATAATACTGTTTTAATTTAAAGCTATGGTATGAACATGGTTTGTCGATTTTCATTTGAATACTACACAAACTAATAGAATGAGCAAACTATAATATATATACACAGAGAAGAGAACAATACTTATGTTTTATGAAACAATGTTGTAGTTTAGGACCATTTTATATAGTAAATTTTACTACTAGAAAATATAGGACAGAATAGTAAAACATAATTTGATCACTGTTCTATCTATTTGAATCAATGGCATTTACCTATCTTCTAATCTATTTTTAATTTGCATATCTCTACTAGAGTACGATGCTTCAAAACAACATGTGGAAAAATAGAGATATTGGTTTATCAATTTAACTTCAACATTAAACTTAAATATTCAGACTTAAAACAATTCTATGATTGAATTCTTTTCAAAGCAGAAAAACAGAAAATGCTAATGAAATAGAAAAGAATTATTAACTCAGAATAAGTAAAAATTTGTAGAACCTAAGAAAATCTGTAGGGCAACAAACAGCCCAAGAAGACTGTTCCACCAAACCAATTCCTGAAAATAGTCAAGTACTGTCTTAGGACCCCCGAGCCTATTCACTGAACCACCAGGAGGAAGAAACTTAGGAATTAGGACTTCTTCTTGTTGTAGCAATTAACCTCTGAATCTTCAATAGGTAGCAGTCCAATAGACTTGCACCAACAACTCTGTTTCTTCTTAGCAATATGCCGACTTAAGATTTCAGTCACCACTAACCTCCCTATTTGAATCTCTCAGTGATCACCTGATTCACATGAGGAAAATATTTTGCAGAAATTTTTATTAAGAGCTGCCTGCTCAATTCGAATTTGCCTTTATAGGATGCCTAGGCCTTTTCAGTTGTTACTGGGTCATTAAGTGAGTTGCTTGCTCACTCCTCCACCTAGGGGATAATGCCCTATTTTTAGGGGTTGTTTTCCCATAACCAACAGCTAGTGTTGAAGTGAATTTGTTGTCATCTGTCCCATACCTTCCAACAGCTTCCATTCCTCTTGGGTGTTTGTATCCTAATTAATTTATTTAAATAATAATATTCAGTAATTACATTCATCCATGATCAAAACTGATCATAATTACAAAAATTTGTAATTAAATTTAACATAAAGTATTTTGCAAATAAAATAATAGTTCTCAGAAATTTGGGTAGGTGACAGAAATATATATAGAGAGAGAGAGATTGGGCAGGGAAAATGTGGGAGAGACTGGGGGAGAGAGAGAAAGGTGAGGAAGGTGGAGGAAGAGTGATAGAGAGGTACAGAGAGAGGGACAAATTGAGAGGTTTGGTGATAGGGATAAAGAGGGAGAGACTAAGAGGAGAAGGGAGTGGGAGAGAGAGACATAGGGAAAGGGGTATGGAGAGAGAGAGGGATGGGGAGAGATAGAGGGTGAGGGAGAGGGAGAGGCAGAGGGAGAGGGGGGTGAGAGAGGGGGGCGAGAGAGAGAGGGAAAGTGAGAAGGGGGAGCAAGGAGAGAGAGAGTGAGAGAGAGAGAGAGAGAGAGAGAGAGAGAGAGAGAGAGAGAGAGAGAGAGGAGGATGGAGACTCAGAGAGAGAGTTGGAGGGAGTGGGGGATAGGGTGGGAAAGGGGGGGAGAGAGTGGAAGAGACATATAGATATCAAGGGGGTTGACGAAGACAAATAGAGAGAGAGATATATATAAGGGGGGATGATGCGAGAGAGAGATGGAGAGGGGGAGGGGGAAGGATTAGGCGGGGAATTGGGGTAGAGGGGGGAGAGGGAGAGAGAGAGAGAGTGATAGATAGAGACGGGGAAAGGGAGTGGTAAATAAAAAGAGTGAGAGAGAGAGAGAGGAGTGAGATGGGCTGGGGGAGCATGTTGGAAAGAGAGAGTGGGAGAGAGAGGGAGAGAGAGGGAGAGAGAGACAGAGAGAGAGTGGGCAGTGAGAAATATATATATATAGAGAGAGAGGTGGAGAAAGAGAGAGACAAGAGGCGGAGCAAGAGGGAGAGGGAGAGGGGAAGGGGTATGGAGAGTTGTAGATAGGCTGAGAGAGCGGGGGATGTTTACGGGGAGTGAGAGAGAGAGAGAGAGAGGGGGAGAGGGAGAGGGAGAGGGAGAGAGAGAGGGAGAGAGATAGAAACAGAGAGGGAGTGAGGGAGAGGCAAGAAGCGATAGGGATATACATATAGAGAGTGAGGGGGATGGAGGGAGAGAGAGAGAGGTAGTGATAGAGAGAGCAGGGGATGGAGGGAGAGAGACAGAGAGAGAGGGAGATGAATATATAACATTAGGGAGAGAGGGGGTAGAGTAAGAAAGAATGGGAGGAGAGGCGAAGGGAGAGGGGCATGGAGAGGGCGAGAGAGAGAGAGAGTGAAGGAGCTATAGAGAGAGAGACATATAGAGAGAGACGAAATGAGAGAGAGGGATGGAGAGGAGGATGGAGACTTGGAGGGAGTGGGGAAGAGGGTGGGAAAGGGGGGGATAGAGAGGGAGAGAGAGGGCATGTGGAGCAAGATGCAGAGGGAGAGAAAGATGGATAGGGGAATGGAGAGTGGGAGGGATAGGGAGAGAGAGAGGGGTATAGAGAGAGGGAGGAGAGAGAGGGATAGAGATGGGAGGAGAGAGAGGGAGAGAGAGAGAGAGAGGTAGAGGCAAAGAGAGTGGGGGAGGAAGGGGGAAAGGGAGATAAAGAGAGAGAGAGAGAGGGATAGAGGGAGGGTAATATATATTTAGAGAGAGAAAGGGAGAGGGACATAGAGACAAAGGTATGGAGAGATAGAGGGAGATAGATATAGAGATCGAGGGAGAGAGGGGGAGAGAAAGGGGGTGAGGGAGAGAGGGGTGAGGGAGGTAGGTGTGGAGGGAGAAAGAGATAGAGAGAGATAGAGAGATATAGAGAGAGGGGGGGATGGAAGGAGACATAAATAGAGAGAGAGATAGAGAGAGAGAGAGATGAAGAGGGAGGGGGAGGGAGGAGGAGAGGGGGAAAGAAGGGGAGATGGAGAGAGGGAGTGAGAGAGAGAGAGTGGTAGAAGGGGAGTGAGAGAGAGAGAGGGTGAGGGGGAGGGAGAGGAGAAGGGGGTGGGGGAGGGAGGGATTAAGGAGAGAGAAAGGGAGAGGGAGATCAGGATGGAAAATGAGAAAGAGAGAGAGAGAGAGAGAGAGAGAGAGAGAGAGAGAGAGAGGAGGGGGAGTGACAGAGAGAAGGATAGGAATAGCGAGAGGGTAATAGGGAGGGAGAGGTTGGGGTGGGATAGGGATAGATAAGGGGAGAGAGAGTGAGAAGGGGTGGGGAATTGACAGGGGGAGGAAGATGTAGAGAGGTTGTGGAGAGGGGGAGTTATAAGGTGAGAGAGAGAGAGATGGACAGAGTGGGAGACGAATATGGAAAGAACGGGAGGAATAGAGAGGGAGAGAGAGTGAGAGAGAGGAAGAGGGGGAAGGAGAGGGGTATAGGGAGGGAAAGGGAGAGGGACAGGTAGTGGAAGGGATATTGGGGGAGGATGGAGAGAGAGGGGAAGGGAGAGGGGGGGGAGTGGGGTAGAGGGAGGAAAAGGTGGGGAAAGAGAGGGATAAATGTATATAGAGCCAGGGAGAGAGAGAGGGGGGAGGGGAGCGAGAGAGAGAGGTAGAGGGGAAGGGAGAGGGAGTGGGGTATTCATAGGGAGAGGGAAATGTGGGGTGATGGAGAGTGGGATGGAGAGGGGGTGGAAGAATAGGGGTGAGTGTTGGAGGGAGTGGGGGATATTGTAACATACCCATTACTTGAAACATTTTATGTTTGAGAAAAAACATCATCTTAACTTTTATTGTGAAGTTTTAGATTTGGCTAAGTGGCCAAGGATGACTGTAGTTGCATAATATTATTATTTAATCAAATAAAATAGGAGACACTCACCCAAGGAGACTATTGAAAGAGTGTTTACTGACCCACTAGGTGGAATGGAATCTAGGGTAGAAGGCAATGGACAAGTGGTAGAATCAGGAACTCAGTAACTAGCTGTTGTGATGGGACAACTCCCTTGAAATGTGGTCAAAGTTCCCTGGAATGTGGAACTGGAGCTTGAGGCTCATTTATTGGAAACTGGCCACTAAAAAACCTAGGCATATTTTATAAGCCATTGAATTTGAGCAGAGGCTCACACCTTTTCTGACAAGAAAATTTTCCTTGTGGTTCTACTATATGCACACAAGAGATTCGATGAGGGGAAGCTATGTTTTGATTTTTAGTGTAAGTTTGTTTCACTTCTACTGAGTGCAGAGTTTTCTTGCTGAGTGCATAGGTTTTATTTTGAGGTGTATGTAAGTATCGATTGATTGCTGGGACAACTCCCTTGAAATGTGGTCAAAGTTCCCTGGAATGTGGAACTGGAGCTTGAGGCTCATTTATTGGAAACTGGCCACTAAAAAACCTAGGCATATTTTATAAGCCATCGAATTTGAGCAGAGGCTCACACCTTTTCTGACAAGAAAATTTTCCTTGTGGTTCTACTATATGCACACAAGAGATTCGATGAGGGGAAGCTATGTTTTGATTTTTAGTGTAAGTCTGTTTCACTTCTACTGAGTGCAGAGTTTTCTTGCTGAGTGCATAGGTTTTATTTTGAGGTGTATGTAAGTATCGATTGATTGCTGGAAGTACAACCTGAGTGCCTTGCTTCTACACAGAGTCTTATACTTAGTGGTTCAGTAAGCAGGCTCAGGGGTCCAAAGGAGGAAGTGATATTGGTTGCTTCTTCTGGAGAAGGTTGGGAGGAACAGGCCTCTTTGGGTGTTGGTCCACCCTATCGATTGGTCAGGTTCTACTTGGTATTATGGTTATAACTTATTGCTTTTATAACTGTAGATTTATAATATTAGCTGAATGTTGTTAGTTATCCTCATTCAGATTTAAATGACTGATTTTTTGAACTATATATTATTTCTGTAAATAGTTGAAGAAGTTTATGATAATGATAGAACAAAATGCTTCCCTGCATTTTTCCACACACCGTCTTTGTGTCGTACTCTAGTACAAGGAAGAGTGTTTAAAATAGATATGAATAATGATATGCAAAGGATAGAAATGATTGTATGCTTATCATAAGTAAACTATGTTATGTTTATGTATTACATTATGTTTACATTGCAATAAAACCTCTTATGTAATATACAATAGAAAATATAGTAAACTATTTATATAAGCAGATATTTGATTATCAGATCATTCATGGTAACAGGAGTATTTATATCTAAAACAATCTCCTACTTCTGTCCAAAACCTTAAGTTCACTTATAGGTTAAACTTTCTTTTCAGAATACAAATAACACATACTTTTAGTATTCTTCTCTTATAGGAATTCTTTAAGACCTATCAGTTTTCTGCTTTTCAATCCCTAACATTATCGAAAAACATAGTATAGATTTTCATAAACAATTTACAGATTGAAATTACTACAAGGAAAGTAGATCGAATACCATACATGTCTATTGTATAATAACAGTAATATCTTTTCATACAAATTCATTTAACTATCATTTGATACTAAAACCTTAAATAAAACAAATTGAATATATTATTCGATGAATGAACCAGGCTTCAAACTCTCCCTTTAGCTATTCATACAATTACTATAGTAACTTTTTATCTTTTAGCAGAAGCAAACGAGATTTCCAAATACAAAGTTTGACAAACGAAAATTGCTTCCCAAATAGTCTAAAGACTTATAAAGTTACATAACGGATCTAGGGTTCGAAACCCGAACTAGTTCTACCACTAAAATCCAGACAACATTTAGTTTCGGGTAGGGTTCACAGTCCAGCCCTATGGCTTGGTTTTACACATAAACCCCATGGATATAAATAATCATTTAAACACAATGATGAACCTTGCAAATATTTTCAACATAACAACAATGCCAAGAGTCTTCCTTTCAGCTTAACACTTTACTATTTCATTATTTCATTACACATAACCATTAACATTATCCTTTGAAAATGCAATATCTCTAAAGGAAACACCATGAGGTCTAGTATTCAAAACACCAACTACATTCTATAAACAAAGTCGAGTCTTTAAAACCCTAAACAATTCACCTTTACATTTCATCAAAATGCCGAGGGTAAAACCCTTCGAAAACAAAACTGTACATTTATCAATTAATTTGTTACATAGTAAAACATTGCAGATCCAATGCAGAGTGAGTTGAGGATTCAATCCTCCCTACAGTAAAAACATGCCTTACGGCTTAAACATTATAACGGTGGCCAATTCCACAGCTAAACAAAATACTGAATGCTCGGCTACACCAGACAAGGATAGGCATCTTTCCAAGCTGCATCATACAGGGAGTCACTGAGGCTTACCAGGCGTTAAGCTCTTATCCCCATTGCTTAAAAACATAAAGAGGATAAACACCGAGGAAGCACCTACCAACACAACACTCAATGTGGTTAAATGAAGCTCAAAACTTAGCAATATATATACAACTAAATAATGATAAACCTAGTAGAAGTGTAGACTACGAATATGACTTACCTTCCAAAGAACACATTGTAGCTTGACTCAACCTTTCCTGTAATCGCCGAGAATGAAGGAGCCACACAAACCACCAGCAAAACGCAACAAGACTTAACTCAAGAATGGCTCGGTTCATGTAGTCTGCTAGTCATAGTTTACAACTACAGGTTGTGGTATCGAACCCAGGAGAGGTGCCTCCAAGAGCCTACTACAAACCTTAAGAATCTGAGGGCATGTCAGTCGCTCCAAAACCCCACTCGCTGCAAAAATGAATTCCCAAGTTATGCTTTCATCGAAGTAATTCCAAATGCAGTTAGGTTAACACAACTACTAAGAAACACCACAGGAAGACCTTCCATGGTGGATGCCAACAGCCATTCCACCATGAACACTTTTAATGCACTTTAATTACAATAGCTACCATCATACGTGGAGTCTGACATCACAATCAACATCACGGTTAAATGTTTCAGTCTTCAACTTGCATATACTTACAACCATAGTATAGTATGGTTACGTTTTATCAAAGGTCAAACTATCATTGTTTAATATCCAAGTGTTACATAGAGCTCTTTTAATCAAACCCTTGTACTTAGCATAAAACCATAGAGTGCATAACAAGGATATTACATAGTTATTGATATAGTACGCTTAGGGTTATAATACCCAACTTACATTTAAATACATGTAGAATACAGTTTGCAACTATCAACATTTCAAAGTTGGCATAATAAAACTAATACATAGGGTTTGTGACTATAGTTTATAAACATCAAAAGATAGGCTTAGATGCATAGCATTAGCATATAATCCTAAGTTATGACTAATTATTAACCCACAATGGAATACCTGGTATAATTCCTAAGTGGAGGGTGAAATACCTAGCTTTGAAAACAAAGCTCAATACTTTCCACGATGAATTAATACAAGACAAGTGTAATAATAATAAATACAAATTCTGAGATTTGAATATAACTGGAATTATATAAATAACATTATGTAGAATATAATTGAAGATCAAACTAGAATAGATATCACCCTAGAACACTTCAGGTTCTCTATTTCTCTTTTTAAACATTGAAGGCTAACTGAAGTTTAACTAAGATCTCTTTATACACTTCGAAATAAGTATCGCTCTTACCTGCGATCTGTGACAGAAGTTCAAATGTTTCAGCTAAATAGATAAGTAAGCCTCGGGGTGCCCATAGGACCCCTTCATCATCATCAAGAAAGTCAACAGTTAGCACTTATAATGAAATCAGTATCAAGTTAAATCTATAAAGTCTCAACATCTAAATAAGTAACCATAACTCATCTACGATGTAAGAATGAGGCAAAAACATCCAATAATATCTTAAATAAGCACAAACACATTACACATATTCTGTAATACAAACTTACACACATAATCAACGTAACATGTTATTACCAGTGTGTCATCTAATTAAATAGATTCTCATTTATTATACTTCCGCATAGCTATTGTAGCTCTTAATGCCACTTAGAATTTTTTTTAAATTTTTGTGAATTTTTGGGATGTTATAGATATTTGGGGAAAGGAAGGGAGAGAGAGGTATAGACATATATAGATAGAGGGTGGGGATGTAGAGAGTGAGAGAGAGAGATAGAGGGGGGTGGGGAGAGAGAATTAGAGATACAGTTGAGTAATGGGAGGGATGGATAGAAGACATAAGTGAGGAAGTGAGGGAAAGAGTGAATTGAAGAGGGGGAGGATGAGGGAGTGAGAGATATAGAGGGAGAGATATAGAGAGAGAGGTGGACAGTGAAAGAGGAAGACAGGGAGGGATAGGGAGAGAGGGAGTGAAAGGGGAATAAATAGGGGGAGGGGGAGTGAGAGTGAGAGAGAGAGGGGGAAAGGGAGAGAGGGAGGGGGATGAAGAGTGAGATAGGGAGTGAGAGGGAGAGAGAGAGGTATAGAGAGACCTAAGGAGAGAGAGAGAGAGAGAGATGGAAAGGAAGATGAAGAGGTAGAGAGAGGTAGAGAGACAGAGATGGAGTGAGACAGAGGGAAGAAGAGAGAGGTAGTGATATAGGGGTAGGAAGAGGGGGAATAATAATGAGATAGGGAGGGATGGAGAGTGAGGGAGAGTGAGAGAGAGTGAGAGGGAGATCGGGGGAGAAGGGGAGCGATAGAGAGGGAGTTAAAGATAGATTAATAGGGGGAGTGAGAGATAGAGGGAGAGGGGGAGGGAAAGAGGGAGGAGGAGGTAAAGTGGGAAATAGGTGTAGGGAGAGATGAGGGAAGGTAGAAGGAGAGAGAGGTTGAGAGGGAGAGTGTAAGAGATGGAGGGTAGGGGAGCATAGAGAGAGAGAGAAGGATATGGGGAGGGACAACAAGAGGGACATAAGAGATATATGGAGAGAGAAAGAGAGGGAGAAGTGGAGAGAGAGTGGGAGGGAGAGGTGAAGGGAGAGTGAGACAAAGGAGGGGAGGTGGAGGGGGAGGGAGAGGGAAGGAGAGTGAGAGAGAGAGAGGGAGAGGGAGAAAGGGAGAGGGGGAGAGGGAGGGAGAGGGAGAGGGAGAGTGAGAGAGAGAGAGAGGGAGAGGGAGAGGGAGAGGGGGAGAGAAGGGGTGCGAGAGTGAGGGAGTGGGAGAGAGGGAGCGAGAGGTTGAGTGAGATAGATGGGGAGAGGGGGAGAGAGAGGGGAAGGGAAGGTGACCTATAAACTTATGAGAGTTGGAGGGAGAGGGTGATATAGGGGGAGGTAGAGGGGGAGGGAGAGACAGATAGAGGTTGAGATGGAGAGGGGGAGGGAGACTCTATGAGAGAGAGTAGGAGAGGGAGAGAGAGTGGGAGAGGGACAGATAAGGAGAGAGCTAGAGATGGATAGAGAGAGAGAGAGACAGGTTGGGATGGAGAGAGAGAGAGAGAGAGAGAAAGAGAGGGAGGGAGAGGGATAGGGAGTTTAGGAGAGAAGGGGAGTTAGAGAGAGAGGGAGAGGGGGTTGTAAGAGAGAGAGAGGGATTGTTAGAGTGAGAGGAGAAGGGGGGTGAGAGGGGTAGGGGAAGTGGAAGGGAGAGGGATATACTAAGGGAGGGGGAATCAGGGAGATGGAGAGAGGGGGGGAGAGGCATACTGAGAGGGGGAATTAGAGGGAGAGAGAGGTTGAGAGGGAGAGGGATAGGGAGAGAGAGAGAGTGGGATAGATAAATTGTGGGAGAGATTGTTAGGAACCCATGTCAATCGTTCTCTTTATGTTGTTAGTATATTATTGTTGGACGCATATTCTTTGTAAGTCTTTCCGTGAGTATATTGTATTATCCCACATTGTTAGTATATTGTTGTTGGACAAATATGCTTTGTAAGTTGTCCCGTGAGTATATGGTATTATCCCAAATTCATGGAGAGTAATAGTTGTTTAGGTTAGACTTAGTATATAAGTACGTGTTGAGTCAAATGAAGGCATCCATGATTTATTCGTATTGAGCTTGGTCAATGGGGGTTTCCCCCTCGAAGTGGCCTGTGATCAATAAATCCCTTCTTTGTTCTGCTCTTTATGATATATCGTGCATTTTCTTCACTTAATTGCTGGAGGTTCCCCACATCTGGTATCAGAGCACTTTCTTGGGCTCGTTGGGTGGAATTTCTGCCATTTTGTTTTTCAAAGTGGCTTCCAGACATTGTGATTATTGTAGTGGTTCTTTTTCTTTGCATCTGGATTGTTCCTTTCAATCCTAGGTTCGGATCCGGGAATAATCCCTATCCGCTTAACTATGGGAAGTACTTGGACATATCCCTAGAACTCATTGTGAGGAGTACCACAGGAACCCTGAAGTAGCTAGCCCATTTAGAGGACCTGCCAACAAAAAGGCCAATGACCCCTACCTGATTGACTAGTTCCCATCCGTGAGGTAAATCAATAGCTGACTTTTTTGAAAGCGGTTATTAGTTTTACATGAGCCATGGAGTGAGGGGTAATACCCCAATACGCAAGTTGTTAGACAACATTGGTAGCTGAGTGAATCCCCTGAACCTTCTGGAATCTGAGCATACCTAGGGAATATCTATTTCCAGCTGATAAATAGCAGATTACATCTATCCAGAGCCATTGCAGATAAATTCAGAGCCCTTGTAGATCAATTACAAATTTATGTTTTTTTTGCCATATCTTCTTTGCTTTACCTCCGTTTCCCTTGACAATTCATTGGAACCCCTTCACTTCCATTCTGCATATTTCCTTCCTGAGGACCCTATCCAAAATTCCACTTCCCAAAGCCATAAATTCCACATCTGTCTATTTCTAGGGTTTTCCATAACTTCTTCGATTTTCACCCAATCCCCTTCAAATTTTTCCACAGTTTTCATTTCCTATTTTTGCTTCTTTGTCCCTCTTGGAAAAAATTTCTCATTCATTCGCCCCACTTATGAAATACCCATTTTCTGCTTCCCTGTCCATTAGAAAGTGTCTAAAACCTTGTCAAACCCCAATTACCCATCAGAGTTTTTCCCAAATCCAAATATTCCTTTACTAAATAAGTTTTTGTTTTTGTTTTCCTACCCATTCAAAATAAAAATAAAAATAAATCCTGGTTATGGTTATCACCCGCGCAGGAGCAAGAAACATGGAGGAAGTACTTGCAGCTCTCAAAATAAAACTCCAAGATTTGGATGAAAAAATTCTAAACCTCCATCTTCAACATTCAACCATGAACAATAGACGATAGCCAGAGTCTTCTGCAGACACTCGGTTTTCTTCTTCCAACAATTTTCATGTGTCAAAGTTTGACTTTCCTCGCTTCAATGGTGATGACCCGACTGGATGGATATACCAGGAAGAACAATATTTTAATCTGCATAATACTTTTGATGTCAACAAAGTTCTAGTTGCCTCCTTTCATTTGGAACATGAAGCCCTTCAAATGAGAGAAGGAGAGAGAGGGAAAGGGAGAGGGAGAGGGGGAGAGAAGGGGTGCGAGAGTGAGGGAGTGGGATAGAGAGAGGGATAGGAGGAGTGAGAGAGATAAGGAGAGGGTGAGAGAGAGGGGAAGAGAGACTGACATAGAAGTTTAGGGAGAGTTGGAGGGAGAGGGAGATAGAGGGGGAGGTAGAGTGTAAGAGAGAGAGAGGGTGAGCGTTATTAGGAGGGAGAGGGGGATTGAGACTAGGAGGGATATTTGGAGGGATACAGGGGGGGAGAGAGAGAGAGAGAGAGAGAGAGAGAGAGAGAGAGAGAGGTGGGGGTACTGTGTGAGAGAGAGAGGTAGAGGAGGAGGGGGAAGGAGTGGTGGAGAGGGAGAAATGGGGTGAAGGATAGTGGTATGGAGAGTGAGGGAGAGGGGGAAAGTGAGAGGCAGAGGGAGAGTGAGAGAAAAATAGAGGGAGAGAGTGAGTGAGAGATAGAGGAAAAGAGAGAGTGGGAGAGGGAGAGAGAGAGGTGGAGATAGAGGGAAAGAAGGAGAGAGAAAGAGGGACGTGGAGATAGAGGGAGAGGGGAATAGAGAGGAGAATAAAGAAGTTAAGGTCGAATTAGAGTGGTAGGGAGAGGGAGATATATGGGGATAGGGAGGGGGGGATAGGCATAAAAAATGATAGATAGAAATAGAAAGTTAGTGAGAGAGAGGTAAATATAGAGAGATAGGGAGAGTGATAGTGGGAGAGACAGGGATAGGGAAAACAAGAGGGTAATAGGGAGGGAGAGGTGGAGGGGGTGTGAGGGATATATAAGGGGCAATAGGGTGGGAGGAAGAGGGATTGAGGGGGAGAAAGAGAGGTGGAGGTAGATATAGAGAGAGTTTGACATGGAGAGGGGGAGTGGTAGAGTGAGAGAGGGAGAGATAGTGGGAGAGGGGTAAAGAAAGAGATATCTAGAGAGAGATACAAACAGATAGATAGAGATAGGGCTGGATGGAGAGGGAGAGTGAGAGAGAGGGAGAGGAAGAGGCGAAGAGAAGGGGATCAAGAGATAGATTGAGAGAAGGGGGGGGAGTGAGAGAAAGAGGAAGAGGTTTATGGTGAGGGGAAGGGGTAGGGAGAGGGGGAGGGCGAGGGAAAAATATAGAGACTAGGAAGGAGAGTTGAGGGAGAGGAATGTGGGAGAGGATGGGAAAGGGGGGGGGAGAGGTACAGGAATATATAGAGCGGAGTGGAAGGGGGGAGAGAGAGAGAGAGCGTGGGAGGAGATTGATAAAGAGATGTAGAGGGGAAGGGGGTGGGTGTAACATACCCATTACTTGAAAGATTTTATGTTTGGGAAAAACATTATCTTAACTTTTATTGTAAATTTTTATATTTGGCCAAGTGGCCAAGGAGGACTGTAATTGCACAATATTATTATTTAATAAAATAAAATAGGAGACACTCACCCAAAGAGACTATTGAAAGAGTGTTTACTGAACCACTAGGTGGAATGGAATATGGGGTAGAAGGCAATGGACAAGTGGCAACATTAAGAACTTAGTAACTAGCTATTGTTATGGGACAAATCCCTTGAATTGTGGTCAAAGTTCCCTGAAATATGGAACTCGAGCTTGAGGCTCATTTATTTGGAAACTGACCACAAAAATGCCTAGGCATATTTTTAAGCCATCGAATTTCAGCAGAGGCTCACACTTTTTCTAACGATAAAATTTACCTTGTAGTTCTGCACACAAGAGATTCGATGAGGGGAAGCTATGTTTTGAGTTGTATTGTAAGTCTGTTTCACTTCTGCTGAGTGCAGAGGTTTATTTTGAGGTGTATGCAAGTCTCCATTGATTGCTGGAAGTACAACCTGAGTGCCTTGCTTCTACACAGAGTCTTCTACCTAGTGGTTTAGTAAACAGGCTCGGGGGTCCAAAGGAGCAAGTGATATTGGCTGCTTCTTCTGGAGAAGGTTGGGAGGAACAGGCCTCTTTGTGTGTTTGTCCAACCTATCGATTTATCAGGTTCTACTTGCTATTTTATTTTTCTAATGCTTTTAACATATTGCTTTTATAACCGTTTATTTATGATTATTAGCTGAATGTTGTTAGTTATCATCATTCATATTTAAATGATTGATTTTATGAACTGTATATTATTTCTGTAAATAGTTGAAGAAATTTTATGATAATGATAGATTAAAATGCTTCCCTGCATTTTTCCACACATTCTCTTTGTGTCATACTCTAGTACAGGGAGGAGTGTTTAAGAATAGATTTGAATATTGATGCACTATAAATATATTTGAATCAAAGATTGTAAGTATGCACATAGAATAATAGTAGAACTATTTAAGTTTCTTTTCATTTAAATAAGTTTCTATAGTACAAGATTTATGTTAAATAGTATCTACTTTGTAAACAATATGAATAGGACAGAGTTCTATAATGTTTCATAGATAGTTTCATTCATAACAATAAACCTGTATTCGTTATAAAAAGATTTGTTTTAGGGTTTTGAGACTGAAAACAATGCCTTCATCTTTTTGTAAATCATCATAAATAAACATAGAGAATTCATGAAAAGGAACACTTCAGTTCTTAAATATTATCACAACTTATTTCAGTATCGAACTATACTATTACAAAGAGCATTCTCTCAAGTTTAAACAATGATTGAAAAAAACCCTAATAAGGTTGAACACATATCATAGATTGTTCTAAACCAAACATGAATTTAAATTACTGTAAGTAGATCGAAACCATTTATTCCTACCATACAGTACCAATAGTATGATTTCATTTATTTATCATTGATACTATACTTTAAATAAAACGCATAACAACTTTTATTTTGGACGAATGTTGCAAGTCTCAAACATAGCTATTTCAAAATAACACTAAGTTAAATTTTTCATCATTTAGCAAAACGAAATAGAATTTCCAAGACAGAGCTCAAATACATGAAGATTGTTCCTTACAGTCTAAACCTTATAGGTTACACGACAAATTCATGGATTCGAAACCCATATTGCTCATATAGCTAAGGAATCAAAATAGTATTTAGTTTTCGGGTAGGGTTCACAGTCCAGCCTTATGGATTGGTTTACACATAAACCCCTTGGGTATAAATAACCATAAAAACAAAACGACGAACCCTACATTTCTTTTCAACAAAACAAAAATGTCGAAGAGTCTTCCTTTCAGCTTATCATTTTATTATTTCAATACACATAACCAAAAGTATTATCCTTTGAAAATGCAGTAGCTAAAAAGGAAATAAAACAAGGTCTAGTTCTCGAAACCCCAACTACATTTTCATAAACAAAATCAAGTTTGAATGCCCTAAACATTTACCATTTCATTTCATCAAAATGGTGAGGGTTAGACCCTTCAAAACAACTGTATACTTTTATCAATCAATTTGTTACACAATGAAACATTGCAGAGCCAATGCATAAGTAGGTTGAGGATTCAATCCTCCCTACACTAAAAACATGCCTTACGGCTTACAACATTACAACGCTAGCAAACTCCACAGCTAAATCACAAAACTGAATGCCCGGATAAAACCAGACAGGGACCAACATTTTTCTAGGTTGCACCCTACAAGGAGTCACCGAGGCTTACTAGGTTTTAAGCTCATTTTCCCAATTTCTTCAAACATAAAAAGCCAAAGCCGAGGATTCACCTGCCATTAAAAATACATAGTGTGGTTAGACATGGAAGCAAAACTAAAAAATTAAATACATGTAACTGTAACATTATCAACCTTCATGGAATAGTATTAAAAGAACTATAGCTTACCTTTTAGAGAAAACCTGGCTTGTTGTCTGAACATTCCTGCAACCATCGAGAACTAAACTCTCCTGCAAACCATTGAGAACACTAGAGTCACATAAACCTTTGACAAATACAGCAAGCCTTAGCTCAGGCTTGGCTCGGCTCTTAACACATACGGGTGACAGTTTACAACTACAGGTCACGGTATCGAATCCTGGAGAGGTGCCTTCAAACCCTGCTACAAACCCTAAGAACCCGTTGGCTTGTCAGCCTCACCAAAAACCTCACTCACTACAAAATGAATGCCCAAGTTGTGCCTTCGTCAAAGTAATTCCAAAGGTAGGTATGGTATCACCACTACCAAGAAACACCACGTGAAGACCGCCACAGTGGATGCCAACAGGAATTCCACCAAACTCTCTTTTATTGCACTTTAATTACCATAGCTACCACCTTACGTAGAGCCTGCCATCACAATCATGCATCAAGATTGATGTTTCGGTCTTCTTTATGGATAAACCTTACAACCTTAATATGATTTGGATACATATAATATCAAAGGTCAAAACTATCATGGTTCACTATACAAAACATATGGAGTAGGATGTGGAGCCCCTTTTTATCAAACCCTTGTACGTAGTATAAAGACCATAGAGCGCAGATCAATAATATTACATAGCTAATGTTACAATGCTCTTAGGATTATAAACATCCATTGTATAAATTAATTTAATAGAGGGTAGTTGCATATAGTGTACAACTTACAACTATCGGCATTTTCAAAGTTACCATAGTAAAACTAACACAGAGGTTCGTGCATATAGTGAATAACATCAAAGGATAGGCTTAGAATCATATTGTTAGCAATTAAGCTTAGGTTATGATCCTTTTAATTATATAATTGAATACATGGCATAAGTCCTAAGTAAAAGGTTAAATACCTAGCCTTGAAAACAAAGCTCTAATAGTTTCCACGATGACTTAATACAAGGCAAATGTATTAGCAATACCATTTTTGAGATTCAAATATAATTACTATGAAATTATATAAACAACTTTACACAGAATATAACTAAAGATCAAACTAGAATAGATCTCACCTTGGAATACTTCAAGTTACTCTATTTTCTCTTTTTAAGCATTGAAGACTAACTGAAGTTAAATAGGACCTCTTTGTACACTTCGAAAAAAGTATCGCTCTTACCTGCAATCTGCAATAGAAGTTCAAATGCTTTAACTAAATAACTAAGTAAGCCTCGGGGTGCCCATAGCACCCCTTCATCATAATCAAGAGAGTCAACAGTTAGCACTTATAATGAAATCACTATCAAGTTAAATCTATAAAGTCTTGACATGTACATAAGTAACCAAAATTGATCTAGGATGTTGGAAAGAGGTAAAAACATCCAACAATATCTTAAATAAGCACAAACACATTATACATATTCTATAATACAAACTTACACACAGAATCGATGTAACATGTTATTACTAGTTAAATAGATTCTCATTTATTATACTTCTGGATAGCAATTGTAGCACTTAATGCTACTTAGAAAAATTTTAAATTTTTATGAATTTTTGGGATGTTACAGTGGGGGAGAAAAAAGTTGAGGGAAATATTGGTTGAGGGAGAGTGGGATGGAGAGGGGGATAGATACTAGTAGGGGAATTTTGAGGTAGTGGTGGTGAATTGGAGAAAGGGAGGGAGAGAGACAGAGCGATCGACATGCAGAGAGAAAAACAGAGAGGGGGGGAGGACGAGAGAGAGTTTGAAGGAGAGGGGGGGACGGTGATGGGAGGGAGAGGGAGATGTAGGGTGAGGAAGAGTGGGATGGAGAATGACTGACAGGGGGAAAGTGAAAGGGGGAGGGTCATGGAGTGAGCTCGATAAAGAGATAGAGAGAGAGAAAGAGGGATAGGTGGGTGGGAGTTAGAGAGAGAGGTAGAGGAGGAGTGCGATGGTATGGGGGACAAAGTGGGGGAAAGGGAGGGAGAGAGAGAGAGAGGGAGAAGGGAAGGAGAAGGATAAGGGGGAGGGAGAGGGAAATATATGGGGAGTTAGAGTGTGGGAGAGAGGGAGGGGAATGGAGAGGGAAGGGGGCAGAGAGGGAGGGGGAGTGGAGAGGGAGGGGGAGGGGGAGAGAGATGTTGAGAGGGAGAAAGGGAGGGAGAGGGTGATAAATAGGGAGAAGGTGAGAGAAAGGGAGGGGGAGAAAGTGGGATATATTGAGAGAGAGAGAGAGGGTGACATGTAGAGAGAGATGGGAGAGATAAAGAGAGAATAAGAGACATATATAAAGGGAGAGGAGAGAGAGAGAGAGAGAGAGAGGGATAAAGAGGTGGAGGGATAGGAGGAAGGAGACTATGAGGGAGTTTGGGAGAGGATTTTAAAAGGGTGGAGTGAGAGGGAGAGACATATAGAGATCAAGGGGGGGGATGGTGACAGAGAGTGAGAGAGAAAGAGAGAGAGGGAGAGAGAGTGAGAGAGAGGGAGAGAGAGAGGGGGGGAAAGAAAGAGAGAGAGGGAGGTGGGGGGATGTGGAGAGATAGAGATAGAGAGATATTTGGAGGGATGGGAGGAAGAAGACTAGGAGGGAGAGCTGGATGGAGTGGGGGAGAGGTGTTTAAAAGGGTGGATGGAGAGGGAGAGTTGGAGGGAGTGGGGTTTAAAAGAGTGGAGTGAGATGGAGAGACATATAGAGATCAAGGGGGCGATGGTGAGAGAGAGAGGTATTTGGGGAGAGAGATAAAGAGGTGGGGGGATGTGGAGAGAGAGAGAGAGAGAGAGAGAGAGAGAGAGAGAGAGAGTGGGGAGGAGGTGATGGGGGGAGAGGTAGAGGAGTGTAGGGAGAGAGATATAGCAGAAGGAAAAATGGGGGGGATAGATATAGTGATAGAGGGGGGGAATGGAGGAAGCATGAGATAGAGGGATGGATTGAGAGATCTAGTGAGAGGGATAGATAGGGAGAGATAGAGAGGAGAGGGGAGGGGGGGAGAGAGAGAGAGGGAAATGGGGATGGAGAGATAGGGATGGGTAGATATAGAGGGAGAGGGAGAGCAAGGGAGAGATGGGAAAGAGAGAGAGAGGGAAAGGGAGAAGGGGGAGCCAGAAGAGAGAGGGAGTGAGAGAGAGGGAGTGGGGAAGGAGATATATATATATAGAGAGAGAGAGAGAGAGAGGTGGATAGAGAGAGTGAGGAGATTGTGAGCTAGAGGGACAGGGAGAGGGGAAGGGGAATGGTGAGTTGTAGGTATTCAAAGAGAGAGGGGGAGAGGGAGAGGGATAATTTTAGGGGAGTGAGAGAGAGAGAGGGAGAGGGATAGGGAAAGAGAGAGGGAGAGAGAGACGGAAAGGGATAGAGAGAGAGATGGAGGGAGGATGAGGTAGGTAGGGAGAGGGGTAGACATATAAAGAGTGAGGGGGTATGGGGGGAGAGAGATAGAGTGAGTGAGAGTGAGAGAGAGGGGGATTGAGAGAGATTGGGGGAGGGGGAGGTGGAGGGGAGTGACTCAAGGATATAGGGATAGGGAAAGGGATATATGGTTCTAGGGAGAGTGGGGATAGTGTAAGAAAGAATGTGAGGGTAGGGGGAGGGAGAGGGTGAGAGAGATATATATGTAGAGAGCATGGGAGAGGGAGGGGGAGAAGGAGCTAGAGAGAGAGAGAGAGAGAGGGTGAGAAGGAGAGAGATGTATATATATATATAGAGAGAGAGAGACATATATAGAGGGAGAAGAGAGACAGGGACAGAGAGGAGGACTAAGACTAAGAGGGTGGGAAAGTGGGGGATAGAGAGGGATATATATAGAGAGAGATCGAGGGTGGAAGAGAGAGAGAGAGAGAGAGAGAGAGAGGGAGGGAGTGAGTGGGAGGGGGAGATAGATTGATAGAGAGTGAGAGATAGGGGTAGAGTTATAGAGGGAGGAAGAGGAACCAAAATATAGAGATTTCGAGTGGGAGAGAGAGAGAGAGGGGGGGGGGGTGGGTGGAGTGAGATGCATAAGGAGATTAAGATGGATAGGGGGAGAGAGGGAGAGGTAGGGAGAGAGAGAGGGGAGGAGAGAGAGGGAGAGAGAGACAAAGGAAGAGGGGGAAGAGAGAGAGAGGTGGTGAGAGAGAAAGGGAGAGGTGGTGAGAGAGAGAAAGGGAGAGGTATTGAGAGAGGGAGAGAGGGGAAAGGGAGAGGAAGAGAGAGGGGGAGAGGGGGAGGGGGAGGGGAATAGAGAGAGGGAGAGTTACATGGATAGAAAGAGATGGAGAGAGAGAGAGAGAGAGAGAGAGAGAGAGGAAAATGGAGAGGGAGAGGGAGGGAGAGGAAGCGGGAGAAGGAGGGAGAGGGGGAAGGGAGAGGAAGAGAGAGGGGGAGAGAGGGAGGTGGAGGGGAATAGAGAAAGGGAGAGGTACATGGATAGAAATAGATGGATAGTTAGAGAGAGAGAGAGAGAGAGAGAGAGAGAGAGAGAATTGAGAGGGAGGGGGAGGGAGAGGAAGTGGGAGAAGGAGGGAGAGGGTGAGAGGGTGGGAAAGTGGGGGATAGAGAGGGATATATATATATAGATCGAGGGTGGAAGGGGGAGGGGGGGGGGAGAGAGAGAGAGAGAGAGAGGGGGGGGGGGGGGAGGGGGAGGGAGTGGGAGGGGGGGATAGATTGATGGAGAGTGAGGGATACGGGTAGAGTTATATAGGGAGGGAGAGGGAGTAAAATATAGAGATTTGGAGTGGGAGAGAGAGAGAGAGAGAGAGAGAGGGAGAGAGAGAGAGAGAGAGGGTGGGTGGAGCGATATGCATAGGGAGATTAAGATGGATAGGGGAATGGAGAGGGGGAGAGAGGTAGATGTAGGGAGAGAGAGAGGGGAGGAGAGAGAGGAAGAGAGAGATAAAGGAAGAGGTGGGGAGAGAGAGAAATAGGGAGATAAGGGGAAGGGAGAGGAAGAGAGAGGGGGAGAAGGGGAGGGGAATAAAGAGAGGGAGAGGTACATGGATAGAAAGAGATGGAGAGAGATAGAGGGAGATAGAGAGAGATAGAGAGGAAAATGGAGAGGGAGAGGGAGGGAGAGGGTGTGAGGGCATGAGAGAGAGTGTGTGGGAAAAGGGGTGTGAGAGAGAGAGAGGTACATGGATAGAAAGAGATGGAGAGAGAGAGGGAGATAGTGGAAGAGAGGGGGAGAGAAAGGGGATAGAGAGAGAGGGAGATGTACATGGATAGAAAGAGACAGAGAGAGAGAGGGAGATGTACATGGATAGAAAGAGACAGAGAGAGAGAGGGAGATAGAGGAAGAGAGGGGGAGAGAAAGCAGGTGAGGGAGAGAGAGACAAGGGAGTTAGGGGTGGATGGAGTTAGAGATAGATATATAAGAAGAGGGAGGGATAGAAATATAGAGAGATATATAAAGGAATAGGCAGAGGTATAGGGAGGGAGAGAGAGAGATATAGAGAGAGATAGAGAGGAAAACGGAGAGGGAGAGGGACAGAGAGGAAGTGGGAAAAGGAGGGAGAGGGTGAGAGATCATGAGAGAGAGTGTGTGGGAAAAGGTGAGTGAGAAAGAGAGGTTGAGGGGGAGTGTAAGGGGAAGGGGGAGTGTGTGGGGAAGGAGGTGGGGTGGGGATAGATAAGGAGATGGAGAGTGGGAGCGATAGCGAGAGAGAAGGGGATAGGGAGAGCAGGATAGAAAATGAGAGAGAGGGAGGGAGGGAGAGTGGGAGTGAGAGAGAGAGGGATAGGGTGACCAAGATGGTAATAGGGAGGGAGAGGTGGGGGGTGGGATAGGGATAGATAAGGGGAGAGAGACTTGGAGGGAGAAGGAGAGGGAATGTAGGAGGGAGAGGGACATGTTGTGTGTGTGGATTTTGTTATTTACGCTATGTGTTCTTATTTCATATCTACACATGCATTTTAGTTGTTAGAAATTCGCAAGTATGGTTATGGGGCAAAATTAAGAGTCCCTGAGTTAGTTAATGTCCCCTCTGCTATATGGATTGAGAGATGGGGACATTACATATTTCATGTTTTGAAAAGGATAAAATCTTGGGCCCAAATGGGTAGACTATATATTTTTTTCTTGGTTTGTATGGTATGGTGGAAGAGGTTCTTCTAAGAGTTACAAAGGAAGTTAGGATTACTGGAAAGTTTATGGGAGCCTTAAACTCAAATTTATTTTCCTTGATCCCTAATAAATACATTCCATCTCCTTATGATGGGTTTCAACCTATTTCATTATGCAATCGTGTGTATAATATTATAGCCAAGATTTTGATAATATGGATTATATAAATTTGCTTTGTTTTTATTTCACAAAAGAAATTTGTTTCTTAAGTAGGAAGGCAAATCTTTGTGGCCATAGGAGTAGCTTAGGAGGGAATTCACTCCATTAAGACAAAAAAAATTCCACTTATGGTATTAAATTTGTATTTATCAAAATATTAAGATATGGTGATCTTGTTGTATTTGAGGTTGATATTTCTACTATGAAATTGCCCACATAAGATCCAAAGAGATGATGTAAACCTCACAATGAAAGAATTTAGGAATAATAGAAGAAGAGACAAGCAATAGAACTTAGATCCAAAGAAACTCTGATTGAGGTAGAATAATTACACATGTTACTATTAACAGAATAATAAACTGGTAAATATTCAATGCTGAGTATGAGGATTCGAATTCAATAGGTTGAATTCGAATTGGCCTTCATGCACAGATCCATAATCAATGGAGAGTCATCAATGCCTAACTAGGAGTCCACCTTCTCATCAGTGAAGTCATCAATGCACAAGTAATGGTCAATCGGGAGTCAAACTAAGTCTAACTAAGTGTGGTTGGTGTAACTGGTACATGGAAGCACTAATGTAGTGAAGGAGGCGCAGTGGAGGGCGCAGATGGAGCTAACTAGAGTCAGAACAGGCTGTCTAGTCACATTGGAGGTCCATCAGAGTGGTAAGGTCAATTAGGAGTCAGTTAATCCTTAAATCGAGGAAAGAACTGAAGATAACTGAACTAAACTGGACTGGTAGGTGAAGAAAGGTGCCCTTCTCGTGTAGTAGGTTAAAGGAGGGTGCACTAAGCTCTAGGAGAGCTAAAACTGATCTGAAAGAAGCTTCGGGGGCTAGTTTGCTGAGGATTAGGTGCTGGTGCTGATGACTAGGATGCATGCAAAATGCATGCAAACCCTAATTTTGCATGCATGACTGAAAATGAAAATGATAGAAAAGATAGGAAGACTAGGATGGAGTATAGGAATATCCTAACACCCCCCCTTAATCCATCCTGGGCCCTGGTAACTAGGACCAAAGGTCACCCATACAATCAATGAAATGATAATAAAAAAAATAAAGAACTGTCCATAAACTGAGGAAATGGGGAAAACCCCATGGGAAAAATATCCCCCCTCAAAAGAATAGTAAATAACTCAAGGAACCATCATACTATGCAGAAAAGAAAGAATCTTTCATCAGTGAAAACTTTTGTAAAAGACTTGGCAAGCTAATCCCTTATAGGAAGGTCTCCCACTGTGTGGAGAATGAAGCAAGTCTTTCAGGAACTCTTTTTGTATCTAGAGCAAATGGAACACGAGGAGTATTCCCAAAAGATGGAAGAGAGAACCCCATCATCATGATGCATCTCTCATGGAGAGATGGATGGCATAATGCAAGGTTGGCATGATGCTGAAGTCTAGTAGTTTTGTGATCATATAAGTCATCAACTATGTTCTCAGTAGTAGCAAGGTTTGTGTGAGCCCATATTGACCTTGAATCTGGACTGAGAATAGGTGTTGGTTCTGAATCTGAATCCTCTTGAACCATGATCTCAACATCAAAATCTTGATCTTCTTCTTCATCAGAAGAAGATGAGTCATTGTGATCTTCATCAGAATTTGAAGTAATAGTTGGATAGAAAGGCATGAAGTGTGAGAACTCATATGCCTTTGAGGCATGATTAGCAATCCCATTCGCTATAACCTTTCTAGTGGAGATTTCTGTAATCTCTATTGTGTTTGTACCAAAAATAACTTGCTTTGGCGATTCTATATGAGTCATTTGATAAACTGACAACAAATTAGTTGTAAGAGAAGGAACAAATAAGACATTTTTGAACTTACCATGCTCCATATGAACTATTCCCAATCCTTTGGCAAAAATATGAGAGTTGTTTCCCATGTGAATGGTAGGCCCATCTTGGAGATCCAAAGAGGAGAAGGATTCTTCAAATGCAATCATGTGGTTGGAGGCTCCAGAATCTATGAGGAGGGATTTTGTCTTTGAAAATCCAACCATCAATGCATGACAATCATCAGATCCACTTCCATAATCAGACATCTTTGCTTCTTTTGGAACAACAATTTGGTTTTGTTCAAGAAGCTTGGTTAGAAGATCAATCTTCTTGTGCATGCAAGCACTTTCAGGATGGTTTCCTCTCTTGTAGTAGGAACAATTTGGTCTCTTTGGTTTGTCATTCTTGGATCTTGAATGTTTCTTTCCTTTGTCTCCACTTGATTCACTAGGAACAATTTGGTCTCTTTGGTTTGTCCTTTTTCCTCCCTTTTGCATTCGCTCCACTTGATTCACTAGCTAAAAGAGCTAGATCTTTGGAGGTTTTGATGGCATCCATTTGAAACAATTTGTCCTCTTCTTGAATGAGGGCTTGTGTGAAGGATTCTAAGGTAGGAAACTTCCATCCAGGGATTGACATTCGCCCAGAGTGGAAAGTAGATACAAAGATAGAGAATTGAGATCCAAGTTTGCTCAGAATGGAGAGCACCAAGTGCTCATCACTCTTAGTGATTCCACAATGCTTGCATTGTACAAACAAATTTTTAATATTGAGAAGAATGATTGAATGCTCTCAAAATTGCTAGGTTGTAGGGAAACCAATTCATTTTCAAGAGTGTAGCCTCTTAACCCATCTTATTTTCCAAAAAGATTCTCCAATTTGGTCCATAAATCTTTTGGAGACTTCAATCCTTCAGCATGGAACAATAGATCTTTGGACATATAAAGGCATATGAATCCAAAGGCTTCATCCAATTTGGTCAGATGTTGGATTCTTTCTCTAGCTATATGTGATGTGGCATCTCTTTCATAAACCAATCTTTCATACCCTTTGTGCATCAAGTGAATCTTCATATCACTCTTCCATTCGAAATAATTGAAGGGAGTGAGAATCATGGGAGAAAGAGAAGAAGAAGAAGAAGCATTTGAATTTCTCATCTTTGACTGCTGGAACAAGTGCAAATAGAAACTGCTGAATCTACTGCTGAAACTGCTGGAACTTCGAAATACCTGCAAAAAAATATCAATAATGGAGGTAGAATATACTCTCAAATGGCTCTGATACCATGTGAAATTGCCCACATAAGATCCACAGAGATGATGTAAACCTCACAATGAAATAATTTAGGAATAATAGAAGAAGAGACAAGCAATAGAACTTAGATCCAAAGAAACTCTGATTGAGGAAGAATAATTACACAGGTTACCATTAACAGAATAATAAACTGGTAAATATACAATGCTGAGTATGAGGATTCGAATTCACTAGGTTGAATTCGAATTGGCCTTCACGCACAGATCCATAATCAGTGGATAGTCATCAATGCCTAACTCGGAGTCCACCTTCTCATCAGTGAAGTCATCAATGCACAAGTAATAGTCAACCGGGAGTCAAACTAAGTCTAACTGGTTGTGGTTGGTGTAACTGGTACATGGAAGCACTAATGTAGTGAAGGAGGCTTAGTGGAGGGCGCAGATGGAGCTAACTGGAGTCGGATCAGGCTGTCTAGTCACACTGGAGGTCCATCGGAGTGGTAAGGTCAGTTAGGAGTCAGTTAATCCTTAAATCAAGGAAAGAACTGAAGATAACTGAACTAAACTGGACTGGTAGGTGAAAGGAGGGCGCACTAAGCTCTAGGAAAGCTGAAACTGATCTGAAAGAAGCTCCGTGGGCTATTTTGCTGAGGACTAGGTGCTGGTACTAATGA
This sequence comes from Larix kaempferi, assembly GCA_027924585.1. Taxonomy (NCBI): domain Eukaryota; kingdom Viridiplantae; phylum Streptophyta; class Pinopsida; order Pinales; family Pinaceae; genus Larix; species Larix kaempferi. The sequence goes on from BSBM01000061.1 coordinate 15,629,082, forward strand.
CTAGGATGCATGCAAACCCTAATTTTGCATGCATGACTGAAAATGAAAATGACAGAAAAGCTAGGAGTACTAGGATGGAGTATAGGAATATCCTAACATCTACTTGTTGGTTTCTATTTTTGAATAGCTTCCTTGATTATGGGTTCTATCTCTTATGTTTCCTATGCTATTCTTATAAATGGTTATGTGTATAGATTCTTATTCATATTAGAGGGCTCCAATAGGGAGGTTTTTTGTCCCCTTTTCTCTTCCTATTAGTATCTAAAGGCTTGAGCAAATCCGTTATAGATGCCAAGAGAAGAGGAATTATTTTATGAATCAAAATTGGGGTTTTTTTTATCTAACACATTTAATCTTTGTTGACGATATTTTATTATTTTATGATGGCAATGAAAAGAAATATAGGATGTCATTGGATATTCTTTACATTTATGGCATAATTACATGAGTAGAACTCAATGTTTATAAATCATTTTTTTTTTTGGTTTAGGGGATGAAGCATACGCTAGGTTGTCTAGAATGTTGCTTTAAATAAATTAAATTACCAAGAAGGATTTAAATATGTGGGCTTTGTGTTGAAGCACAATGTATATGGAAAAAAAGGACTAGGGATGACTATTTCAAAAGGTGGAGGCAAGGATAAATTTATGTTGTAAAAATTGGCTCTCCATAGGTAGGTGATTGACTTTGGTTAAGTAATTATTAGAGGCTATTCCCATGTTTTGGAATTTGGAGGATTATATTCCTAAAAGGATTCTTGAAAAAAAAATGAAAATTTGCTTCAAAATTTGATCTATAAAGAGTGACAAAGAGAAAATTCCACTCATAAATGGAGAATTACGTCACTCCCAAAGGATACATGTGGGTGGGATTTGAAGAAAATCCATATTTTTGGGTGTTGCTTTCCAACTAAAAGTCCATAGTGAGCTATGATATACAAGGGTGTATGTTGATAAATGTTGATAAATCATAAAGAAAAAATACATCAATATAGGGTCCTTTATAGACTAGGTTAGAAACCCAAGAAAAGTATAACCAATATTTCTATCCGATGGAAGGCTTTGGTTCTGGATTTTTCCATTATCAAATATAATTTAGCATGGAAGCTAGGTTTAGGAAAAAAAATTAGAGTTGATATTGATTCTATTTTGGGTTGTGGAAAAGAGGTGATATTTCCTATTTCTTTAATTGTGATCTTCATTAGAAATATATTTTTACATTGAATTGGGTGGGGAATCCAGTCACCATGGATCTATGGTGTTAAGGATGGTGATCTACTAAGGCTATTGGTTTGAATGATGAATTTGTGAATTTATGGAAAACATATATTGAAGGTATAAAAGGTGTCATATTAGGCTAAGGGATGAATTGGATACTCTTTCCTAAACAAAAACCAAGTTTAGAGGGGGATTATATATCTAGGCTAGGATACAAGGCAATGATGGAAGAAGGTACTCAAGAATATTCTCATTGATGGAGTAAAATTTGGAATCTTAGGGAACCCAAAAGACGTGTTTTCATTTGGTTATCTATTATTAATAAGTCCCTAACATAGGAATTATTATGTAAGTATAGAAATCAAGGTCCAGGGATATCTATACTCTACTATAATGAAGAATAAACTACATCACACATCCTAATTCATTGTTCTTATGAAACTCAACTTTGGAAGGAGCTAGAGTCCTTGAGATGTAGACAAAATATATGGAAAGAACACTCTATGGAAGCATGTTTAAAACAATGTTTTTTGAGGAAAATAACTAAAAAATATTTGGGTGTTTCCATGCCTATTTATATGGGGCATTTTGTTGGTAAGAAATTCATAATTTTTTGAAGAAATCCTACCTTTCAAATTATTTTGAAGTTTAATACTAACTTTTAGAGTTAAACTCATGTCAAAGTAAATCAATCCTCAAGCTCTAGAGGAGTCATCTATCAACAAGGATACGACTTAGGGATGTTTTGGTGGAGCGAGTAAATGGTATTTTGAATTCGGTAGTGTTGAGTGTATTTGATTTATTTTAGAATATTATTTCATTAATTTTAAGATTGTGCTTGGTTTAGTCTCCAACAACTTCATAGAATTGATAGCCTTGAATACATTGTTAACTTTTTCTAGAGATAAACATATTTCTTAAATCCATATTTTGAGTTATTCATCTCTGGTGGTCAGTTGGATCAATGGAAAAAGCAGCTTCAAGAATTTTGTCTAGGAGATCAAATCAAGATGATAACAACTTCCTTTACTTTCATCACCTTTATTCACATTTATTGAAAATTGAATGAAGTTACTGATAAGCTATCCAAAGAAGGACTGCAAATTACTACGGGATTTTGGGTCATGGAAGAAACAAGAGATGGTGTTCTCACCTCATCTATGGATAGATTTTGAGTTGTTTCTCTTTTAGATATGAACTAGTCATGTTATATTTATCCCTATAATTATAGTTGTAATTGATCACCTTTGAGCAAATTCATATTTTTGGTCAGTTGTCGATCATTAAGTAGTTTTTTTAATCTCTCAAATATGAATTCTCCAACATTTATTTCATTCCCATGAATTTCCTTCATTCATGTTGTGGGGTACCCACAAGTTGCCTTAATGAAACACGTGGGAACATTTGAAAATACGTAAAAAAAAATAAACTACATTAAATGTGTGCTCGTAAGGGAAATGTATGGGATTCGTACACTTCCACATGCAATAAACTCCACTCTCAACTACCTTAACTACATTCCTTGAGTGTAAATATGAGTTATCAGATGGGAGAGGCAACAATCCATTTTCAAGGATATGTTGGAGCAAATGCAAGAGGATAAAATATCGGATTGTACTATTGTTCCCATGTTCAGAGGCCCTTGAACCTAAACACACTTTTGGCTTTGACTTGGCTTAAAAATTATCAAATGTTTTACCTAGACATAGTAAAATTAGAGACTATAGATGGAGTGTGTCTAGGAATGTGGTCTAGGTAGGAGGAACCCATAATCCGGTGAATAAGGTACTATAAACATTGATCATGCATTGCATTTGTTGTTCATATTTACTCAAATAATAAATAGCTTTGTTTTTTCCCTCCCCACAGTCATACTACAATGTGTTTAATTGTTGTTGTTTATTCATGTTTTGTGGTTTGAACTTACATCCTAATAGTCAGTTAGAATCAATTGTCATAAACTCATGTCATTATTTAATGTATGTATCAAGTTTTATGTTGATATGTCTTGGTTGGTTCGAGGAAGGGTGGTTGGTTTGAGGAAGGGTGTCTATTTGTATTAGTTTTGGATAACAAGTTGGAGTTACGAGAAGTAATATGGATTGCATACATAGAATGAAAAATATATTATTGGTGTAATCATATGTTTTTCATTTCACCTTTATTCCTGGTAGTTACTTTTGTAACCAATTGATTCTGGAATGAAGTTTGTTAGATTTCCTTTTCTCTATCAATAATTCACCATAAGTTGTAGGGGATTTTTTCCCTAAAATAGAATTGGAAACTCCAATGTGGAAAACTCTCTAAGTTTTTTATTTTAGGGTCTATTTCCTCTATTGTCTAGTTTTCTAATATTGCGTATTTCTTTTACTTGTGTTATTTTCCCTTGCTTATTACTGTAGAACTAAAAATTACATTTTCAACATGATTTACCTTTTATACTCTTTTGATTTTTTTACACAACTGTCTGAGTTAAACACAGGTTACTACACCTTTCCTCCAATAAACTCATGAGCACATGTAGGTTTCCTTAAACTGTTAAAATAATGTAACTGCGGAAGATATTCTATTCCTCCTACGGGAATTGATGGTCATGTAATTAATAATGTAAAGGTCATTGAAAGAATCAATGTAAACCCTAGGACATGTGTCATCCTAGAAAATCCCCAGAAAGATTATTATATTATGTAATTGACCATTCAGTTAGACAAGTCGGCCCCAATGGGGAATTAGTCATCTCATTGGAAGAATATAAATAGGCGTGCTCTCTCTCATTTGTATTATCTCATTCACTCAAGAAAGCTCGCATTAGTGGAGAAGAGAGTGGCGCACAAGCAAGGGAGTAGCTATTTTGTCTTGGGGTTATCTTGTACTTTGTGATTTCTATATTGAGGAACGCTTTCCTGGTTTTTCTACCCCAAGACGGTTTCCCAGGATAAATTGTGTCTCTTGTCTTTTATGTTGTGCTTGTTTATCTTTCAGTAATTGTTTATATGTTATATGTTGCTCAAATGATAAGTAAAAACTAACATGGAATTAGAGCCAACTTGAAAGATTACATTGCGCAGCCCCCGTAACTGCAGAAACTAGGGTTTCTTATTCTGGGAGCCACCTTCACACTTTTGTCGAAAAAGAGAGTGAATCTACCTCGCCTCCCTAAGGCGCATTTTTCTGTCGAAGCAGAATTTCATTATGAGAATTTTCATTTTTGGGTCCGCCACTACAGCCCAGGAGAGTTAGGGCATCATGTTTTTGGATCATCCGCTCACTGATTTTCGAAAAGGAGTACATTTCTCAACTCCTCTTGAGAAGGCAAATTTACTCATCCAATTAGTTTTTCAAAATCTTGAAGATGGAAAATTAGGGTTTCTCTGACAAACCCTAGGTAAAGGAGGAGCAGATCTCAGAAGGGAAAATTTTATGGTAAGTCTCAAATCTATTTCTATTTCCATTTGAAGTACTCATTATAGCAAGATGGAAAGAAATACCAAGCTTGATGAAAAGCTTGAAGGAGTTGAGAACTTTAGATCCTGGAAGTATAGAGTCATGCTCATCCTTGAGGAGCATGAGTTAGAACACTATGTGAAGGAAGGACTTACAGAACCAGAGGGAGATGAAGAGAAGGCTAGGCACAAGAATAATATCATCAAAGCAAAGTGGATCATTGTTGATTCCATCAAGGATCACCTAATCCCCCATGTGTCTTCCAAGAAGACATTAAAGGATATGCTTGATGCCTTGACTAGCCTATTTGAAGGAAAGAATATCAACAGTAAAATGACCTTGAGAAACTAACTCAAGGGTGTGAAGAGTATGAAGTCTGAGTCTATGCACTCATACTTCTCAAGGGTATCCTAGATTAAAGAACAACTAGAAGCCATTGGGGATATGATCGAGGATGAAGAAGTTGTGATGAATACCCTGAATGGTCTCCCCAAGATTGGGAACCATTTGTTCGTGGCATCTATGCCAGAAAGAAACTAATCAAGTTCAGAAGTCTATGGGAAGAATGTGTCCAAGAAGAAGAAATAATAGTCGTAAGAGAAGAGAAATTAAATGATGATGAAGATCAAGCTTTAGCTACCCATGCTAAAGGTGGGAAGAAGAAGAAGAACAACCGTCATCCCTGAGAGGACTCTCCAAGGAGACCCCAGAAGAAGAGAAGGACCAGGAAGGATTTCTCTTCAATTGACTGTTACTCATGCCACAAGACTAGACACATTGCAAGAAATTGTCCAAACAAATATGGACACCACAAGAAGCAGAAGAAGAGGTTTCATGCTCATGCAGCAGAAGATAGTGATGATGATAACAAGACCAATGAAGACTCCAATGAAGAATATGTTCTTATCTCAGCACTCACTGGTTCAGTATCTCATGGAAGTGATACTTGGCTAGTGGATAGTGGAGCTTCAAAACACATGATAGGATACAAAGAATCCTTGTCTCATCTCATCCAGAAGGAATCTCCACACAAGGTAAAACTTGGAGATGACTACCAACATCCCATCAAGGGTATGGGAGAATCCTCTTACAAGTTGGACTCTGGGATGTCCATGAATATGAAGGATTGACTTTACATACCTGGGTTGAAGAAGAACCTTCTATCTATTTCAGCATTAGATAAGAAAGGTCTTCGAGTTGCATTTGTAGATGGTGAAGTTCTCATTTGGCCTAAAGGAAAGACTATTGATGATGCAATAGTCATTGGAGTAGAAGAAGGAGGACTTTACAAACTGAAGGGTCATGTAGATGCAGCACTCATGACTAGTACCATGAACCCCTATGAGCTATGGCGTAGGAGACTAGCTCATGCACACTACAAATCCTTACCAATTGTAAGTAAGGTAGTGACTAGTTTACCAGAGATCCAAGTGGATCATGAAGGAGTATGCAAAGGGTGTGCTCAAGGGAAGAGTACGAAGAACTCATTTCCAAGTAGCGATAGCCAAGCGAAAGGTATTATGGATATCATTCATTCAGATATCTATGGACCAATGTCCACCACCTCTCTAAGTCGGTATGAGTATTATTGTTGTGGGGAAAATGCACCTATAGTTCAGGGGAGAAACTACCAGCTTACGGTGATAAAGATAGACTTACAAGCATTCTGCACGTACAACAAATAAATGAAGAGATTAGGGTTTAGAGATGTAGGCACCTCATTCAGAAGGTTGATCCTAGCTTTGCCTCCCTTGCTCTTCAATGCTTATCTAGTGTTGCAATGCCCAGACCTGCAAAACAACTTGATACCTTTCTCAAACACATTTGACTACATATATAAGACTTATATTCATAATAGAAGAATACATCAGATTATAAACAAACTGTAATCAAATCTGAGACACATTAATAGGTCATATTTGGAAAGAGAAGAACATCTGATCTTTATTGATGAATGAAAGCAAGTACATAAAGTTATACCTTCCTTCAAGCTTGGCACTTCATGAAACCTAGATTCTAGGTCTCCTGCTTGTGTTCTCCAAGGATTCCAGCCTCTAATCATTTGTGCTAGAGTTTACCAGAAACTAAGCACAAGAGAGGGGGATGAGGGTCTCCATTCCTCCAGCATAACAATATTGTAGACTTGTTCCCCTCACATGGCCCTTCTACCCTCCTTATATAGTCAGTGAAGGATACAAAAAGAATTTATAACCGAGTAGGAGGTTCCCCAACCAACTTAACTTCCCAAAATTTCAAGATTTTGACCAAAACAGGGGTGTACGCTACTCTACAGTAGACAAAGTAGCGTACATATGGAGTTGAGCGCTACTATTTCAACAGTGGAGTCATGCTCAAAAGTTTTGAGAAGTACTATTGATGAAGCAAAGTAGGGTACACATGCTACTATCATTCCTGTGTACCAGCGCTCATGTTGAAAAATGGCCAAAAACAGGCTTTTCTGCTCATTTTCAGGAGATGGTTTGGTCTGGAAAAAATGTTCCTAACGGTCATATACATCACATTGGTCAACAATGAGGTAATTTCAACCATTTTTAGTGTCCCAAATGACTCCTCCATCCACAAATGTCCTGTTGTGTGACTGAACTTGATCTCAAGAAGTGTCATCATGCGACCAAGGGAAACAAGTGTCGTCACGGATGGAGAGGTGTCATTTCAAGCTATAACAGATGCCCCCTAATGTATGAGGCTAGAGGGAGTACGGGAAACGATGGCTGAAATACATTATAAATAAAAAAGAGTTGAATCATGGAGGAACGGATAAACCAAGAATCATAGGCTCAAATGAAGTACTTGAAAGCAAAGGCAATGTCAGACAAACTCATCCTTTGGGTAACTATCCATGTTCAAATGGTGGAACATGACCTCCAAGAGGATACAATAATGATTCGAATACTGATGCATATATCATGCCCACTAGAATACAAGCATGGATCCATGAGGAACATAAGTGTAAACATAGCCACATAAATACAAGGTGGATCTATGTCTCATCAAGAGCCCAAAAAGAGTGTGACTCAGTCTTGCGCAACTTGGGCGATAACATAAATGAGGTGATGCTATCAAGGATCCCAAGGTCTTCATCAAAAAACAACCCAAGGTACAAACCTATCCATGCGAATAAATTAGTTGATGTCGAACATGGGAGGTATCATTTGATTACTGGTCATTGATGTATACCGTTAACAAACGCGAGGGTGTCCACCAATAATGAAAATGGAACCTAAGGTACCTAGTACATTCAAGCAAGTGCGAATAAGTGGTCTTGCCGTCGAACACTTGAAGAATCCATCGGATAGGAGACATTGATGTATTCCCATCTATCCAATAGCGAGGGAAACTGCCACTAATGACTGCAATCCCCAAGGTACTAACTGAAACTCTAAACTTCATTCCCATAGTACAATGAGTTGAAGTCGATGGGAAGAAGTCCGTTGGAAGGGAGGCCTTAATGCATCCTCCATCATCCAACATGAGGGACACTCAATAGGTCTAAGCTGATTTGGAGTAGGACTGAACACATGATGAAACATACTAACACCAAGGAATGGCCAACACATGAGGTAAAGGCAACTGCAGAATGGCCGACACAGGTTATATCCTTGAACAGTGAGCACGACACAAGAGTGACTTAGGCAGCTTTTAACACAAAGGGACCACGACGCAAAGTCTACAATGTATGAAACATTACCAGATTCTCCATATGATTGGAAGACTAACCAAATGGAGGAGTAAGAACTCTGAGATCAAGTTTACCCTAAGGCCAAAACTAGAACCCAACTTGTTTGATAGACTCAAAACAGGTGCTTTGTTCAAGGAGATAGTTGACTTGCTTTCATCATATTGAAAGATATTTTGACATTCTTCCCTTCCCTTTCCTTTTTCATGTTTTAACGAGCTTGACAAAGAACTAAAGCATGCTCGACGATATTTTCATATTTAAGGAGTTTGAAAAACCTAGAAGAAAACTCCATACACATATCTGTGGATTTTATATCGAGCCCAGATTGGTCTGTGCTCGACGGTGTTTTCTTGCTTATAGAGTTGAAAAACTTAAACAGTCCTCTATACACCTATCCGTGGATTTTATATCGAGCCCGGATTGGTATGTGATCGGCGGTGTTTTATTGTTTATAGAGTTGAAAAACTTAAACAGTCCTCTATCAACCATCTCATGGATTTCACATCGAGCCTGAGTAGGTGAATTCTCACTTGGTGTTTTCACATTTTGAGAGTCTGAAAACCCTAAAGACGACTCCAAAGGTCCTTTTTTGTAAAGTTAGTCTCCTTCCCAGAAAAAGTGTAAAATGATGGAAGAAGAACTCTTCTAGCACATACAAGAGTATACCTAGAGTATACCTTTTCCGTAAATTATCCACCAAGGACCGGAAAAGTGGTAATTCTATACCTAAGTGGATGTCGGGTCATTTATTTTAATGAGCCCGAAAAGAAAACTATGCTCAGCAAACTTTTCCTATTTAAGGAGTCTGAAAAGGGCTTAAAAGAACTCCATAGGGATCTTTTCTGTAAAGGTTTAACGAGTCCGAAAAAGTAAACTCATAACCTCCTTACTGTTTTTAATGAGCTCAAAGGAGATATAGAAAATGCTCATAACTTCCTTACTGTTTTTAACGAGCTTGAAGTGAAGATGAAAGAAATGCTCATAACCTACTTACTATTTTTAACGAGCTCGAAGTGAAGGCAGAAGAATGCTCATAACCTACTTATTGTTTTTAACGAGCTCGAAGTGAAGGCAGAAGAATGCTCGTAACCTACTTACTGTTTTTAACAAAATCGAAGTAAAAGAAGAATGCTCGAAACCTACTTACTGTTTTTAACGAGCTCGAAGTAAAAGAAGAATGCTTGAAACCTACTTACTGTTTTTAACGAGCTCGAAGTGAAGGCAGAAGAATGCTCGTAATCTACTTACTATTTTTAAATAGCTCGAAGTAAAAGAAGAATGCTCGAAACCTACTTAATGCTTTTAACGAGCTCAAAGTGAAGGAAGAAGAATGCTCGTAACCTACTTACTGTTTTTAACGAGCTCGAAGTGAAGGCAGAAGAATGCTCGTAACTTCCTTACTGTTTTTAACGAGCTCGAAGGAAAGGTGGAAGAAATGCTCATAACATACTTACTATTTTTAACGAGCTTGAAGTGAAGGTAGAAGAATGCTCGTAATCTACTTACTGTTTTTAACGAGCTCAAAGTAAAAGAAGAATGCTCGCAATGGGAGGAGACGAGTGTCAGGGACATGTAAAACTAGCTCCAAGCACATGGAACAAAGCTATGCCTAATGCAAGGAACATGAGAAAGATAAGGACACTCAAGGTGTGTGTCCTCCAGGTAAAAGGTGTCAAATTGCAAAGGAAAAATGATACAGGGCTTAGCAGAAATGAGATCAGAGATGGAAGCTTATATAACGAGCTGAAATCATGGAAGCCGGCTTCAGGCTCATTAGCGCAAGCGGGATCATAATAGATGCATATGCAATTTGAACACAAAGATGGGAGCCTTATCAGGGATGGCCAGAAATATATGAGGAAGAAAGATATGAGGCTTCTTCTCAAAGTCATGGTAAATCTAAAAAGGCTCCCAAGCTTATGAGAAAAACTCAGCATGGGCACCAGAATGGCATAAGGGTGCTAACTAGGGTGACCCATGTTAGGTAGGCTCTGCTGTCGGACTGGTGCACAGTGCATAAAGAGATGGCTAACACACCAATATCCAACAGGTTCGACCCTATGGCGAATTTGGATGGCAAAAGGTTCAAATGCAACATAACAGCGAGGAAGCCTAAACCTATATGCAAGGTTCCAAATATACCTGACATGGTTGCACAAGGTGTCGAAAAGGACCTGTAAGCAAGTATACATCCAGCTAAGAATCCTGTCTCCAAGAAACATCAGTACCAAGATCATATCTAAAACATATGTAAAGAAAGACCCGATACAAGTCACTGTGGTAGAAATACTTTCAACTTCACTATCATCAACAACAGGCATAAACAAGGCAGAGTTTTCAAATGAAGACTCTATGGTACCCAAGCCCGAGGACTTACAATCAACAAGATCAACTTTAGGATGAAGATCAAAGTTGAAGGACATGATGGAATGTGCAGAAACAAATTCATCATCACAGGGGTTGAAAATTCTAGAAGCAGAATCAAACTCAGCAGGAAAACCGATTTGCAGATCTATATGAGAGTTCAAAGACTCAACAGTAGGAAGATCAAACTTTAAGGTCAAACCGGGGCTGGACAGAACTGCGACTGGATCAACATCCAAGTGAATGGCAGACTGTACTATAGACTCTAGGAAAAATTCATCAGAAGGAAGTATATCATCCCAAATAGAACACATATCTAAACATTCAGATGGAGGTGTCACTTGGTCAAAAGCTGGGACCAAGTCCCGAGAACGTAAGCATGAACTAAGAGACTTCTTCTCAGTAGTAGTTTAACTCAAGGAACAATATGCCACATAAGTCCCATGTGACATAGTAGTGCCTAATGACGAGGGATCTGACTGGTCTACAGTTGGGTAATAAGGAGGATCAACGAATGCAAGCTAGTCGATGGTGACAATGTTTTCGTTATGAGGGAAATGCATCACATGAAAAAGCATAGACACCACAGCATGCATAGCATAAACATAATCACGTCCGAGGATCATATCAAAATACACAGGGTCCTTTAAAACCATAAAATCAACTAAGACTATTTTTCCACCCAAAGTAACAGGTGCCTGACGGAGGAATCCGATCGGTTCACTAGGTCTTCTATCAAAGGTCAACGGCCAATTAGCAGCTGGAATAACATTAGGGAAACCCAAATATCTCCAATCATAAGTGTATAAGATACTAACAAAAGCACCTTCATCAACAATGCATCGATCAACCGTATGGTTCCCGATATCAACCTTTATCTGGAAAGGTGTCGAAGAAGGAAGATGAGGCTCGGCTAGACTATTCCAATCAAAGGAAACAATCCTAGGGCTTGATAGGGGTTCACATGGCACATATGAAGTGCCCCCTTTTTCAAGAATATCCAAACTAGTAATGCAGAAGACTTCAGCAGTAGGTGCATCAATCTCTGAAGGACTGATGGGATCAGTCAAATATTGCATCAATTCGATCACTTCACTCTCCGAAGGAAGAGTGGGGTCGACCAAAGATTGCATTGGTTCAACCACTTTATCAACCAAAGGTTGATTTGACTGCAGGGAATCTATAGACAACTCAGGAACAGAGGTTCCTTCAGACATGGACCACACTCTTTGTGCCTCTGGAATGGCATGGCATCGGTGAGTAAGGTGATCTCCCTTACAAAGTTTACAAGTGAACTTTGGTTTCTGTCCTATAGGTTTAGACTCCTTTACAACATTAGTACTCTCAGCATGACTAGCATTGGCTGACAGCTTTCCCCCAGCATGACTCACAGAGGCTGGTTGCTCAGAAGCATCAGACTTTTGAACTAAGGACCACACTTTTTGCACTTCTGGAAGTACAGGGCACAAGCAAGTAAGGTGATCTCCCTCGTAAAACTTACAAGGGAACTTAAGCTTCTGTTTGTTTGGTTTTTCGACAATTTCAACTCCCTCGGCATGACTTGCAGTGGCTGATTTGGTGTCTCCAGTATGACTCACAGGAACTGGTGACTTGTCATTAATATGACTAGCAGTGATCAATGACATGTCCTCAACATGACTGACAGTGGTTGAAGACAAACTTTTAGTGTGATTTTCAGTGACTAAAAGTTTTCTCCCAGCATGACCTCCATAGGCTGGGTAGGTGCCCCCTGCATGACTTGCAGAGGAAGGGTACTTTCCCCCATCATGACTTACAGAGGCTGGGTTGCTGCCCCCTTGTTTTGGCATCTTCTTCCTATTCTTCCTCCGTCTATTCCTTTTAGACCACTGGTTACTAGTATTGCTACTTTTGCCACATGAGGTAGAAGGAGGAGGAGAATATGTTACTGGCAAGGGAGGCACAGGGTTCTGATGATCTTGATTTGAGGTGCTCACAAAAGAAGCGTCAGGAGCATGCAAGGCATTCGGATTGGAAAACAACCAAACTGGCAGCCCAATAGTGAATCCAGGAAGATTCAAAGTAGCCATTAAGGGAGCACCAATGTTTCCAATGAATGGAACAGCACAAGGATCCCCCGGAAAAGGGGTACCTTGATTGGCACTCACCGGAATGCTAGACATAGTTTCCTGCTCAAATGAACAAGAAGTTCTCTAAGGAAAACTAAAACAAGTAGCACAAAGAGCACACCACTAAAAAGGGTCCTAGGTAAATCAAACCATGCAAACAGATGCCTTTCGGAGAAGAGTTTGGGATGATGAGGGCCCAGAACAGATCAACGAAGGATGAAGAATAGTTACCCTAGGTCCACAATACAATGACTAAGGGTGCAAGCGCTGGAATCACCCAACCGCCCTCCCAAAGACTTGCAAGGGATTTCCTCCCACGTTTGTCCTAGGTAGAGCAGATATACCCTCCGCTGTCACCTGTGTATGAACCTATGGTCAGATACTAAGGATACCACAACACCGAAAACTCCTGGGGGAATAGTCACTAGTCGAATCAGAAGGCGTGGACAGGGTAACTAAGCCTGAAACTCAAAAGAGTCCCCAAACGCGATCCAATCCTGGTATATGCTCGAAACAGAAAGTAGGAGGAGTATTCCCAATAATCTGATCTCACAAGACCTACTACATAGATCCCAGGTAAGCTTTGAATGAAGTGGGTTTACCTGTGATAGTCGAACTACGATTTTTGCGTAATGTGTGATCTTGGGTGGTTTAAGGTGTTTTAAACCCAAGATCCTAACCAAGACTAGTTGGTGCAGTGTAACCTAGAAAAGAAAATGTTACTAGTACATTTTATTAGGGTTCATTTTAAAGGTTACTTGCTTACTCAAAAAGGTAGTGGGTGTGTGAGAGTGGTTATAATAGAGATAGAGTACTGAAAATGAAATATTTACCACCAAACAAATCTTTTCTTTTCAATGCAAGTCTTAAAATTCTGATCTAGAATGCATATGCAAATGCAATTTTTAATCTTTCGAATGCAAAAAAGGTAAAAATAAAGTCTAAATGTACAAAATTAAACTCAAAACCTAAGAATGCAGCTATTCAAACCAATAAGTATGCAAAAGAAAACTTCTTTTTGATGCAAAGCACTCTAAAATCTTTTAAGCCACTTGCAAGGTACTCTATTCAGAAAATGAATCAAAATTCTTTATGCTTTCAAAGGTAAGAAACAAAACTGAAACTAACCTATTATCTAAGCAAAGCAAAGAAACTTTCAGGTTCTCTTTATGAAACAGTAAAAGCTACCAAATATGACTTTCAAATTCTTATTGATGTAAGCATGCCAACCATTGGGAAAAGAGTACAAAAACTACTTTTAGACCCAAACAAAGAAAATGACCTACGAAGAAGTATGGTTTGGTAAAGTCAGGTCTGCAGATAAACAATGCAAACAAGGTCTTGAACAACAACCAAAACACTTGAGCTTTCACTACAAAAGAAAAACTAAAAGCATAAGGGAGGATAAGAAACCAACCTAAAAGACAAATTTCACTCAAATAGATACAAACAGGGTCAATAAGACTCAAGAGGTTTCAAATCCAGTGGAAATGGGGCAAGCAAGTTCAGTCAGACTCAAATTAGGGTACAAAACACCAAACAGGTCCACAACCCCCCAACTTGGGTCAACAAACCCCACAACTTTCCAAACAAGCCCAAATTGATCAAAAGAGGTTCAAATCATGAATGTAGGATCAGTACAAGGATGGGAGACCACTTATAGTGGTTTAACTCAGATCTAGGGTCATCAGGGACCCCAAAAAATGCAGCCACAACCCCCAGATTTGGGTCCACAACCCAAAAACTCAAAAATTTCAAACCTAGATTTTGAGCGCTACTGTGTATGAGGCATACCAGTGCCCAGAGCAGGATGGGTGCTACTGTGCATAGGAAAAGTAGAGTATGGGTGCTACTGTGTTGTACAAACAGTAGCGTACAGGTGGAAAAAGTTGGAAAAATGGGGTAAAAACAACCACACTTGGGTCCACAAGGGTTTGCAAGGGCTGGGAAGGGTCTGTAAGAGCCAAGGAGGGTCAAATAGAGCCTACTAACTGATCCTAATCAATAAAATGAACAAATACCATCAAACAAGACTGAATAAATGACCTTGGATACCCCTAAGCAGTTAGGCTCTCCCCAGCGGAGTCGCCATTCTGTTGTGGGAAAAATGCACCTATAGTTAAGGGGAGAAACTACCAACTTATGGTGATAAAGATAGACTTACAAGCATTCTACAAGTACAACAAATAAATGAAGATATTAGGGTTTAGAGATGTAAACACCTCATTCAGAAGGTTGATCCTAGCTTTTCCTCCCTCGCTCTTCAATGCTTATCCAGTGTCGCAATGCCCAAACCTGTAAAACAACTTGATACCTTTCTCAAACACATTTGACTACATATATAAGAATGATATTCATAATAGAAGAAGACATCAGATTATAAACAAACTGTAATCAAATCTAAGACACATTAATAGGTCATATTTGGAAAGAGAAGAACGTCTGATCTTTATTGATGAATGAAAGCAAGTACATAAATTTATACCTTCCTTCAAGCTTGGCACTTCACGAAACCTAGATTCTAGGTCTCCTGCTTTTGTTCTCCAAGGATTCCAGCCTCTAATCAATTGTGCTAGAGTTTACCAGAAACTAAGCACAAGAGAGGGGGATGAGGGTCTCCATTCCTCCAGCATAACAATATTGAAGACTTGTTCCCCTCACATGGCCCTTCTACCCTCCTTATATAGTCAGTGAAGGATAGGAAAAGAAGTTATAACCTAGTAGGAGGTTCCCCAACCAACTTAACTTCCCAAAATTTCAAGATTTTGACCAAAACAGGGGTGTACGCTACTCTATAGTAGACAAAGTAGCGTACATATGGAGTTGAGCGCTACTATTTCAACAGTGGAGTCGCGCTCAAAAGGTTTGAGCGGTACTATTGATGAAGAAAAGCAGGGTACACACGCTACTATCATGCCTGTGTACCAACGCTCATGTTGAAAAATGGCCAAAAACAGGCTTTTCTGCTCATTTTCAGGAGATGGTTTGGTCTGGAAAAATGTTCCTAAGGGTCATATACATCAAATGGGTCAAGAATGAGGTAATTTCAACCATTTTTAGTGTCCCAAATGACTAATCCATCCACAAATTTCCTGTTGTGTGACTGAACTTGATCTCAAGAAGTGTCGTCATGCGACCAACGGAAACAATTGTCGTCACGGACGGAGAGGTGTCATTTCAAGCTATAACAATTATGCATCTTTTATTGATGATTATTCTCGCAAAACATGGATTTACTTTCTAAAGAATAAGAATGAAGTCTTTGAAAAGTTTAAAGAGTTCAAGACACTCATAGAGAATCTTTCTGAAAATAATATTAAGATCCTGAGGTCAGACAATGGAGGGGAATATACCTCAGGGGATTTCAAAGATTTATGTAAGCAAGCAAGGATTAAGAGGGATCTCACTGTCCCCTATAATCCACAATAGAATGGTGTAGCCGAAAGGAAGAATAGGACTATCATAGAAGCAGTAAAGGCTATGATCCACGATCAAGACTTACCCATGCATCTATGGGCAGAGGTTGCCAGAACCGCAGTCTATGTACAAAAAAGGATCTCTCATAGTGCTCTTAGCAATAATACCCTTGAAGAGATGCTCACCAGAAAGAAGCCTGAAGTCAGTCATCTGAAGATATTTGGATGTCCGGTGTTCATCCACATTTTGAAGGAGAAGAGATTGAAACTAGAACCTTCAAGAAAGAAGGGAATATTTGTGGGTTATAGTGAACAATCTAAGGCTTACCGCATAGACATCCGAGGATTCCGCCAGATCGAGATTAGTCGGGATGTCACATTTGATGAAGACACAGCCTTCAACAAGTCTAAGAAGAATCATGAGGATGAAGCAGAGCAAGAAGCTCCCAGAGTTACATAATCAACTAAAGAACGAATTCAAAATATTGAGGCGGATCCTATTCCAGAGGATCATGACATGGTAGAACCTCAGAGACCTGAGGAGATACCTCATAAGGATATCTCTCGAAAGAGAAGACCGTCCTGGGCACGATAATTAATCCAAGATGCTGGAAAGTATGGTTCCCCAGAAGGATCCAATAGAGAGAGAAAGAGACCAAGGCCATACTCCAACTATGTAGCCTTGATGTGCAATCTTGTTGAAGAAGAACCAACTTGTTTTGAAGAAGCAGTGAAGAAGAAGGAATGGCTGGATGCCATGAATGAAAAGTATCAGTCCATCATCAAGAATGATGTTTGGGATGTGGTACCAAGACCAAAGGACAAATCGGTTGTCTCATCAAAGTGGATCTTCAAAACAAACAATTCAGCAGACGGAATCATTGAAAAGTACAAGGCAAGATTTGTAGCCCGGGGATTCTTGAAAAAGGAAGGAATTAACTATGAGGAGACTTTTCCCCCGGTAGCCAGATATACTTTAATTAGAACCATTCTTTCCTTGGCAGCCAAGATGAAATGGAAGCTACATCAGATGGATGTGAAAACTGCTTTCCTGAATGGAAACATAGAAGAGGAAGTATATATTGAGCAACCAAAAGGATTTGAAGTAGAAGACAATAAGTCACATGTATGCAAGTTGAAGAAAGCATTGTATGGGTTGAAGCAAGCTCCCAGAGCATGGTATGGAAGAATTGACAGCTTCCTGATGAGCTTGGGCTTTACCAAAAGTAAAGCGGACTCTAATCTTTACTAAAAGATTATGAATGATGAACCCATGATACTATTACTGTATGTGGATGACTTATTTCTGACTGGAGAATACAAGCCTATTGTTGAATGTAAGAAGAAGCTTGTAGCAGAATTTGAGATGAAATACCTTGGCAAGATGCACTACTTTCTAGGTCTTGAAGTATGGCAGTTTCCAGACGAGATTTCCTGAGTCAAGGAAAATACACAGTTGAGATCCTAAAGAGATTTGGGATGTTGGAATGCAAGGCCATGACTACTCCGATGGTGACAAATTTGAAGCTTCTAAGTGATGCTTCTTCAAATAAAGTGGATGTCACCATGTATAGATAGATTATTGTGTCATTGGTGTATTTGACCAATACTCATCCAGACATATGCTTTGCAGTAAACACTTTGAGTTAGTATATGGTGGAACCCAGGAATGTCCACCTGATTGCAACAAAACATGTGATGAGATATCTGAAGGGTACATTGGATTATGGACTCAGATATGCCTTAGATAGTGAGTTCAGGCTGTATGGGTACAAAGACTTGGATTGGGATGGAAGTGCTGAAGATAGAAAGAGCACTTTAGGATGTTGCTTTAGTTTGGGATCAGGCATGACCTCATGGCTCAGTAGAAAGCAACCCTGTGTTGCACTCAGTACAACAGAAGCTAAATATGTAGCAGCTTATTTAGCTTGTGGTGAAGCAGTGTGGCTTCGCAAGATGTTGACAGGATTGTTCGATGCAGATATTGATGCTACGGAGATACTCTGTGATAACCAGAGTTGCATCAAGATGACTGAGAATCCTATGTTTCATGATGGATCGAATAACATCGAAATTAAGTTCCACTATATCTGGGATATGGTGCAAAGGGGAGCTGTGAAGTTTGAGTACTTTCGAGACAAGCTTGGTGTGGTCTAGAGGGACCTCTCTCAAAAGAGAGATTGATTGATGATGCCTATCCGAAAGGATGGATGCCTCTCTAAGAGTGAGGGAAGATCAGTACTAGCTGACTGATGGTTCTAGCTCTCACAAGCTGATGCCTGTCTGTAGGGATGGATGCCTCTCCAAGGGTGAGGGAAGATCAGTACTAGATGACTAATGGTTCCAGCTCTCACGAGCTGATGCCTGTCCGTAGGGATGGATGCCTCTCCAAGGGTGAGGGAATATCAGTACTAGTTGACTGATAGTTCCATCTCTCACAAGCTCATGCCTCTCCAAGGGTGAGAGAAGATCAGTACTGGCTAACTGATAGTTCCATCTCTCATGAGCTGATGCCTCTCCAAGGGTGAGGGAAGATCAGTACTGGCTGACTGATAGTTCCAGCTCTCATGAGTTGATGCCTCTCCAATGGTGAGGGAAGATCAGTACTGGCTAACTGATAGTTCCATCTCTCACGAGATGATGCCTCTCCAGGGGTGAGGGAAGATTAGTACTGGCTCACTGATAGTTCCAGCTCTCACGAGCTAATGCATCTCCAGGGGTGAGGGAAGATCAGTACTGGACAACTAATAGTTCAAGCTCTCATGAGATGATGCCTCTCCAGGGGTGAGGGAAGATCAGTACTGGTTGATTGATAGTTCCAGCTCTCACGAGTTGATGCCTGTCCAAGGGTGAGGGAAGATCAGTAATGGCTGACTGATAGTATCAGTATGTGATACTGATGTTTGTTGCAGGTGTTTCAACTGATGATGTTTTTGATGGTGTTGTTCCAGCAGATGGTGTTCCAGCTGACGATGATGTTGTTCTAGCTGATGGTGTTGCTGATGTTGCTATCCCAGCAGATGATGTTCCAGTTGACGATGTTGTTGTTCTAGCAATTGATGATTGTTGATGATGATGCTGTTGATGATGATCATATTCGGCAGATGATGATGTTGCTACTCCACAGATGATGCCCCAAGAGAGATGATGATCCAAAGCCTTTCTACGACATATAGAAGTTCACAAGTCAGTTGTGCAGATGTTGTTACCCACAGAATACCTTCCTAGTCAAGAGGGAGTGTTAAAATAATGTAACTACGGAAGATATTCTATTCCTCCTATGGGATTTGATGGTCATGTAATTAATAATGTAAAGTTCATTGAAAGAATCAATGTAAACCCTAGGACGTGTGTCGGCCTAGAAAAGCCCCGAAAAGATTATTATATTATGTAATTGACCATTTAGTTAGAGAAGTTGGCCCCATTAGGGAATTAGTCATCTCAACGGAAGAATATAAATAGGCATGCTCTCTCTCATTTGTATTATCTCATTCACTCAAGCAAGCTCACATTAGTGGAGAAGAAAGTGGCGCACAAGCAAGAGAGTAGTTTTTTTGTCTTGGGGTTATCTTGTACTTTGTGATTTTTATATTGAGGAAGGCTTTGCTGGGTTTTCTACCCCAAGAGGGTTTCCCAGGATAAATTGTGTCTCTTGTCTTTTATGTTGTGATTGTTTATCTTTCAGTAATTGCTTATATGATATACCCTACTCAAATGATAAGTAAAAACAACATAAAGAAACTTGCAGGTGGAAAAAATATAGTTTTAGCTCTAAATTTGCTGACCCAATTGTTATAGGTCAAATTTGCACTTCTCCGTCCGTGATCACATTGCACTGTTGATCACACAAAAGGACACCATGGATTGAAGAGCTAGGTTGACCTGGATGACTTATTTCTAGATCTACACTGTTCAGCTGAAAATATTATTTTGTCTATTGATTTCATGACATGTGCGGTACTATTGGCACAGTGAACCAACGTTCTAAATGATGCTTTGCTCAAGGACAACCAGTGCACACCCTTAAAAATGTTGAAAACGCTTGTTGTAAAGTACAAGAGTTGCTTGTTGTGCGCTACTCTGGTTGTATGAAACCCGTGCACACCTTAAGATGAAATAAAAAATATATTAAGCTTACGAATTGGGATTAGTTGAAGTTGGTTCTGCAACTTCCCCAACCTCCCAATTCAACCACCTCTTGAATCCAACTGCCTACCTTGTCCCATAAATACAAGGAGGATCCATGAGAGAGGGACCTAGAAGAAATGCTTTAACTGCTGTTACACTGGAGGAACTCCCAAGTCATTGTGAAGGGCAGGAGCCCAGGACTCAGTTGCAGAAGTGTCTGGATAGATCAGGTATATCTGTACTTTTCTACATTTCTTTGACAATAAAAGGTGGAAATACCCTTCCCGTCCCAAATTAAATGTCTATTGGATTCAATGTTCATTTGGTTTAATGTCTAATTGTATTTGATTTTAAGTTGTTTATGCTTTTGTAATATTTATTATAGTCAAGATATGCAGAGGAAGGTTTACTTTGTGTTGCAGGTTCATCATAGCGGAAGATCAAGCGAAAGCTAGGACCAACCGTCGATAAAAGGGTACTTTTTTCGATATCTTGATCTCTTTCCATTTGTAGTAACTAATGCAAGACAATGAATGTATTTACCTGTCACCCCACCCAAGTTGGTAGTGTCTTCTCCTCACTGTAAGGTATTTTTCTTGCACAACAGACTGGTGACTCCGCTTGGGAGTAACCGATTGTTTTTCTGCTCTAGGAGAACTTGTTAGGTTTTCTTCTAGTTTATTTCAGTCTTTTTGATTCTCTGAGAGGTCTTACAAGTCATTTTTTCCTATTCTTTCTATCTTGATTCATCTCAGTCCACTTTGGAAAAGCCTTTTTGTTTGCTTCAGTCCCTCTGCATTGGATTACCCTACTTACAGTAGCACAATTTAATTTCACGAATGCTGCTTTGTCTTATGCACAGTAGTGCATCTTTCCTGGCATGCAGCATTTTTTGTACTACACAGTAGTGCATTTTCCTGTAAGTTTCAGTCCTCTGTGAGGGTTTGATTTCCAAGTGTTTGGGTTCACTTCCAGCCTTTTGCTTTGCTTCTCTGACTAAAACTTGAGGCTTGTATGTCATTTTTGAGTCTTGTTTACCTCTCTTAAGTCCTTTAGTTTTCCTTTACTTGCTTGAGTACTTGTTTAAGCTGTCTTCACTACTTCCTATCCCTTTTGAAGGCTGTGTGCTATTCCCTACTATACATAGCTTCACACTTTTTTCCCTAGACGCTTGTTGCAGTCATACAGACCTGCATTCTAAACGTTTGTTGTCTGTGGCAACAATAGCATGCTTTTATTGTGTCTTGTCCTTTCCTTTTAGGGTTTGACCCCAGTTTGATTTCTTGGGGTGGCTTTGAGAGGTTGCTTGGTCCAGATACCTTCTGATTATCTTTTCAGTTCAATCCAAGTGAGTTAAAGCTTTCTAGTTAGCTTTTCCTTTGAGTCCGTGTGTTGGTAGGGTCACTTTTTGGTTTGCTTACCTACTCCTTTGTTTGGCGAGTGTTTTCTTCAGGTTTTGGTGCTTAGGAGCAGCCTTTTAGGTCTATCTTTCTGTTATGGGTATCTCTTTTCCTTTCTTCTTTTACACTTTGTTCCAAGCCTAGAATTTTTTCTATCAAAACAAATCGGTAGGTGGAGTCTTTCTCAAGTCTTTTTTATTTGATTGTTTTGAGCCATTAGGTTGTTTGTTTTACTTACACTTTGCGTTAGGTCTTACTTGCTCCTTTCCAAGTTCTTTTTCCTTTGCAATTATTATAAAATACAAAAAGTGAATTCGGTAGCTTAGTAGTAAGATTTATCATTGTTTTGAAGTAGCATAGTTTGCTTTGCTTTGAAATTTAAAAGAAAATACAAAAAAAGGAATTTGATTTAGGATTGCCTAGTTTCAAGTTTTTGAAATATAAACGAAAAGAAAAGAGTCTTCTGTGAATTTGAATGCATTATTTCTTTACGCACTTTTCTTTCTGTCGAAACCATTCCACACACTGCACTACCCTTATTGAGTAAAAAGCAGCCCTTAAAAGGAAATCTTAATAAAATTAACTAGCAACATTTTTGTTTTTAGGTATACACATCATCAACTAGCTTAGGCCAGGGTTTCGGGTTTAAATCACCTTAAACCACTCGAAATCGGCTTCATTACTCAACAATAGTACTACAACTATCTATTAGGTAAATCCACCTCTATCAAATTATCCTGGGAACGCTCTACTCAAGCCAGAGTTAAGCACAAGGCTGTGGGTGATTGGAATTGTTGAGGATACCCCCTCACTTTCCTCTCAACCATAAACCAGAGTTAACTCGCATACGGGGATCCACTAGTACTTTTTAAAGTGATTTTGGATTTCAGGCTTTGCTACCCTACCCATGCATTTCGACTAGGCTGATGACTATTCCCCCAGGTTTTTTCATATTGGTGGTATCCTTAGTGTCATAACCCTAGGGCTCTACACAGGTAGAGTGGAAGGATATTTCCAGTTCACCTCAGACAGACATGGAAGGTAACGCTTTGGCAGTAATCCTGAGAGGGTGGTTTGGTGATTCAAACACTTGCACCTAGAGGACCTCCATTGGATTACACATAACTAACTGTCAATACTCTATTAGTCTGTTATGGGCCCTCATCATCCCAGACTTGCTTCTGAGAGTATTTGCCATTGTTTTTCTGGTTTGATCACTTAGGAATTTTTTAGTGGTATGCTATTTGCTCCTTAGTCGTAGTGGCCACTAGGTTTTTTACTTAGTTTTCTTTTTTATAGCTATGGAGGACCAACCTCTTCGTAGGTCTCAGAGGTTGCAAAACCTTCCCCCACTTACTGTGGAGCCTCCACCACCACTGCGACGCTGGAGGATGGATTCTTGTGATTCTTTTGAACTTATGGGTGAAACAAAAGTTCTTGGAGAGGGGGGGAGGGGAGAGAGAGAGGGAGAGGGGGAGGTATAGGGTGAGAGAGAGTGGGAGAGGGAGAAAGAGAGGGATATATATAGAGAGAGAGGGTGACAGGTAGAGAGAGGGGAGAGAGATAGAGAGTGATGAAGAGAAATATATAAATGGAAAGGAGAGATAGAGATGGCAAGGGGGGGAGAGAGGTGGAGGGAGAAGAGGAAGGAGATTGGGAGGGAAAGTTGGAGGGAGTGGGGGAGATGGGTTTAAAGCTGGGGAGTGAGAGGGAGAGACATATAGAGATCAAGGGGGGGATGGGGATAGATAGAGAGAGAGGGTGAGAGGGTGAGAGAGAGAGGGAGAGAGGGGGAGAGATATAGATAGATATAGAGGGAGAGGGGAGTGAGAGAGAGAGAGAGGTGGGGGGGCGTTTAGAGATAAATATATATAGAGAGAGAGAGCATATGGAGGAGGTGATGGGGGAATATGGAGAGGGGGAGTGAGGAGAGAGAGAGAGAGAGAGTTGGAGGGGGAGGGGGAGGGACAGGGAGAGGAGGATGGAGACTCGGAGAGAGAGTTGGAGGGAGTGGGGGATAGGGTGGGAAAGGGTGGGAGAGAGTCGAAGAGACATATAGAGATAAAGGGGGTTGACGAAGACAAATAGAGAGAGAGGGATAGAAGGGGGGATGAAGCCAGAGAGAGATGGAGAGGGGGAGGGGAAAGGATTATGTGTGGAATTGGGGGAGAGGGGGGAGAGGGAGAGATAGGGTGATGGAAAGTGCAATATAGATTGAGGGAGAGAGAGAGAGGGGGAAAGGGAGAGGGAAAGACAAAGAGTGAGAGAGAGAGAGAGGAGGGATATGGGGAGGGGGAGCATGTTAGAAAGAGAGAGTGGGAGAGAGAGGGAGAGAGAGACAGAGAGAGAGAGGGGAGTGAGAAGTATATATAGAGAGAGGGAGAGGTGGAGAAAGAGAGAGAGGAGAGGTGGAGCAATAGGGAGAGGGAGAGGGAGAGGGGAAGGGGTATGGAGAGTTGTAGATAGGCTGAGAGAGCGGGGGATGTTTACAGGGAGTGAGAGAGAGAGAGAGAGGGAGAGAGGGAGAGGGAGAGGTAGAGAGAGAGGGAGAGGGATAGAAAGAGAGAGGGAGTGAGGGAGAGGCAGGAAGAGACAGGGATATACGTATAGAGAGTGAGGGAGGATGGAGGGAGAGAGAGAGAGAGGTAGTGATAGAGAGAGTAGGGGATGGAGGGAGAGAGACAAAGAGAGAGGGAGACAAATATATAGAAGTAGGGAGAGAGGGGGTAGAGTAAGAAAGAATGGGAGGAGAGGAGAAGGGAGAGGGGCATAGAGAGGGCGAGAGAGAGAGAGGGAAGGAGATATAGAGAGGGAGAGTGATAAAGAGAGAGAGGGAACGAGAGAGAGGGATGGAGAGGAGGATTCAGACTTGGAGGGAGTGGGGAAGAGGGTGGGAATGGGGGGGATAGAGAGGGAGAGAGAGGGCATGTGGATTAAGATGCAGAGGGAGAGAAAGATGGATAGGTGTTATAGGTCAAACTTGCACCTCTCTGTCCGTAATCACCTTGAGCTGTTGATCACACAAAAGGACAACTGGGATGGAGGAGCATGTTGACCTTAGATGATACTTTGACTTACTCCATTTCCTAACTTTACTGGAAAAACCATAAAAATATCATTCTGAGATATGAGCACTACTCTACTCAAAGAGACTAGCGCCCATATGCTACACCAGTGTATAAAAGTAGCGCTCAAAGCCTTATGAGCGCTACTCCTTCTCAGCATAGTAGCGCTCAACATTTAAAATTCAATGAGCGCTAGTTGGTAAGATCTAAAGTAGCGCCCTATACGCTACTTCACTGAACAATAGTCGCGTACATATCAAAAGATGATTAAAAAATAATTAATTTTCTCGAGGAGGATTAGTTGCTGGTAGTTTCCCAACTTCCCCAACTTCCTCCATAACCATACATCAACCTGAACTACTTCTCTAAATCCTATAAATACAAGGAAGACTAAAGAGAAAGGTTAGATGGATTAATGGAGAAACTTTGAGACATAGAGATCTAAAGAAGAAGCTTGCATTGGAGGAGTTGATGCTGAAGATATCCAAACCAGAGAAGAGCAAGAGCCCAGAATCAAGTTGCAGGAGCCTGTCATAGAGTCACGTATACTTGTACATCAATTTACTTTTGACAATAAAGGTTGAAGTGTCTTTCTTGTTCCAACTTAAATGTGTTCTGAAATGACATCTTAATTTGGATCTGTTTTGGTCAATATCAAATGCTTAACATTATTTTTTTGTTTCTTTTAAACATTATATATTGTCCAAGATGCTTTGAGAAAGGTATTGTTATTGCAGGTTTATTGAAAGGAAGGTGGATTTGAAGGTTGAGCACAAGATCAAGTAAAGGCTAGGATCAAACTTCGATTGAAAGGTGTGTTCTCAAGATCCATAACTTATTTCTTTTCATAAATATCTTTGTAATATCATCAATACACTTACCTGTCACCCCACTCCAGTTGATAGCATTAGTTTCCTTGCTATAGGGTAGATTTGCCCGCTAACAGACTGGCGACTCCACTAGGGATAGTTGAGTTTTTTGCTCTAGGAAACCTTTTCTTGTTTGTCTTCCGAGAATTGTTTTGACTCCTTTGGTGTGTTGAGAAACACTGTAGGTATCCCTTGCCTGTTTCTTTCTGCTTCCATCAGTCTTTTGGTATCTTTCAAAGTCAGTTTTTTAAACTTTAAAATGTGAGCGCTACTTTGTTGTGCATAAAGTAGCGCCCATACGCTACTGTGTTATACATACAGTAGCGCCCATCTTTGCAGGGGCGCGAGTTTCCCTAGTGCACAGTAGATTACATTTCCTGAAGCTGTTTATTAGTGGTCTGCTTGAGTTTTTAGCCTTTTGGTGGTTTGCTGACTTTGCTTTTAGGTCTCCTTGACTGGTTTATGAGGTTTTTAAATTTTGTTTAAGTCATAGAACCTTTTCTTTGAGTTTTTTTCCATCTTTTGAATCGCTTGTTTACCTTTGGAACGTTTGTACTGTTTATGACTTTTTTGGAAGACTAGGTTGTGTTTTGTGGTGAGCACCTCCACTTTTTTAGGCCCTGACTGTATGTTGCTAGTTTACAAACCTACATACTCTTGTATCTGCTGTTTGTGGCAACGTTTGTCTGCTCTTTACCTATCCTATCCTTTGTTTTAGGGTTTGGTCCGTTCTAGAGCCTCTAGGGTGTCTTCCGATTTTGTTGATTTCCAATCTCCCTAGACTTATTGTCTTTTTCTGGTTTCAAGTGTATTTAAAGTGCTGTAGGCTGATTCATTTCTCAGTTCTTTGCGTTAGTAGGGTAATTGGTAGCTTGCTTGTCTACTTTTTGCTTGGCATAGTGGTCTTGCTAGGGTTAGATGCTTTAGGTCAGTCCTCTTGTATCTATCTCCTTTGTTTTCTCCCACTTTGTTTTTGAGTCTAGAGGCTTTTTCTTTGCAAAAGAACCTGTAGATCAAGTCTTTTTTGAGCTAGTGTCTTGACAACTATAAGCTTAAGAACTTTTTTAGCCATACTTACACACATTGCACATAAGTTTTATTTTGCTTTCCATCTTTATAGTTCTTTTTCGTTTATAGAAAAAGCAAAAAAAATTTGGTAGTTTAAGTTTAATAAGACTTTTTTTTTTTGTTACAAGATAGCATAGGATATTTTGTACAATTCCAAAAAAGAAAACAAAAAACTTTTAGTAGATTTACTCAGAATTTCAGTTTTGAAAAGAAGTAAATGAAAAAATGAAAAGAGCTTTCTTGTAGAAAGTTTTGATTTTATGCACTTTTGTTTTCTTGTTGCAACCACTCCACACAAAAGCACTACCTTTTGAGTAATAACAGCCCTAAATTTTTTTTTAATAAAATGAACTAGAAACAATTTTTATTTTTTAGGGATACACTACACCAACTAGTCTTGGTTAGGATCTTGAGTTTAAATCACCTTAAACCACTCAAGATCACACATTACCCAAAAATTGTAGTTAGACTATCACAGGTAAATCCATTTCACTCAAAGCTTGCCTGGGATCTATGCAGTAGGTCATTGCGAGATCAGATTGTTGGGAATACTCCTCCTACTTTCTGTTTTGAGCATACGCTAGGATTGGATTGCGTTTGGGGACTCTTTTGAGTTTCGGGCTTAGTTACCTTGCCCACGCTTTCTGATTCGACCGGTGACTGTTCCCCCAGGATTTTTCAGTGTTGTGGTATCCTTAGTATCTGACTTTAAGTTCATACATAGGTGACAGTAGAGGGTATATCTGCTGTACCTAAGACAGACGTGGGAGAAAATCCCTTGCATGTCTTTGGGAGGGCGGTTGGGTGATTCCAGCGCTTGCACCCTTAGTCATTGTATTGTGGACCCTGGGTAACTATCTTTCTTCCTTCGTTCATCTAATCTGGGCCCTCATCATCCCAGAGTCTTCTCCGGAAGGCACCTTGTTTGCCTGGTTTGCATACTTAGGACTTTTTAGTTGGTGTGTTGTTTGCCCCCTAGTTGTAGTGCCCACTAGGTTCTAGTCTGTTATTTTATATATATAATCATGGAGAATCAAGAGCTTCGTAGATCAAGAAGGTTTCAAAACCTTCCACCACTTAGAACAGAACCTTTACAACCAGCTAGACGACAGCGGGTAAACCCCAGTATTTCTTCAGAAACTACTCCTAAAACAGAATTTCCTGAGGAAATTCTTGCAACAGAAAACCTTGAAATAGACGTTCCTGAGGAACCACTACCAGGTACCCCAGATCAACGACACTTTAGTTCAGTTGAGGTTGAAGATATTATATCTGTGGAGTATAGCACTCCTTTCGATCCTCCTTTGACCAATACTAGAATTCTGCTTCTGTCACCTGTTGGTTTCCAGCAGCCCCATTTCAATGCAGATAATTCCTTGCCCGGACATCTGATGTCTACTTTAGGAGGTGAATAGGGAGTTCCCCAAACTCCCACTGTAGGTATGAACACTAACACAGTAAATCCTTCTTTTACTGCTACGCGGAGTCAGTCACAGACAACCTCTGTGTCTACTCCATCTTTTAGTTTCAATAATGGTACATTAGGTATGCCAAGTTCAACAATGATGGCATCTATCCCTACACCTACTATTGGACCTAGCAGTACAGCCAATTTGGCACCACCTCCTACTTTTCAACTGTTATATCAGATACCTAGTACTTGGATTTCCACACCTGCTGTAGGACCAAGTTCTTCTGCAACCGTGTCGGTCATGAGTACCATGACTGCAACATCTACATCAGCTTCCACTGGTTTCAATACCTTTGCAGGTCCTAACATGAATCAATGTAATATGCCTGCAGGTAATGTCCCTTTTTCCTTATTCTCAGGGGGAGGGGGTAATATTTTTAACCAGCAATATGGCGGGGCTAATACCCAGCCACAGTGGATGAACCCACAGAGCACTAATCCAATTTCATATGGGTGGGGAAATTTCAATAATTCTTTTGTACAACAACAAATGGCAGGGGGCAACCCCTACCAGCAAGTAGCTGGGGGCAACCCCTATCAACAATTGGTAGGTGGAAACCCCTATCAACATATTTTCGGGGGAAACCCTTATCAACAGATGGTTGGGGGCAACCCCTACCAGCAAACGGCTGGGGGCAACCCCTACCAGCAGTTCATGGGTCAAACTATGGGTAGTTCCCCTATTTTGACCCCAGCTTATCAAGTACCATCTTACCGGCCTCATTTACCATTTTTGGCAACTTTAAATTTGCCAGATCTTTCCAAACTGACCAACGATCCAGTGTGTCATAATGCTACATGGCCATCAGTTCCCACCAAGTTACCTTCGGACATTCCAAAGTTCAAAGGCAAAGCAGGTGAAGACCCTGGTGACCATGTCACTACTTTCCACTTATGGTGTTCCTCGAATTCATTAAATGAATATTCCATCAGATTGAGATTGTTCCAAAGGACTTTAACTAGTGTTGCAGCCAAATGGTACATTGAGTTACCTGCAGCTACATTCTCTAATTTTGGGGATCTCGCGACTGTCTTTTTGAATCACTTCCAGCTTCCTGTTCTGTACGATGTCGGAACAGACCTTTTGTCTACATTTAGGAAAAATAAAGCCACTCATTTATCTGATCACATTCAGGAGTGGCGATGACGGAAGAGGCTCATCAAGGCCAACATACCTCCAGAATTCCTTCTTGAGTGGTATTTGAAATCACTCCTTCCTTATATTTCTAAGGAAGTAGCTACATCTGGAGTATCCAACGAGGAAGAAGCCATCCTACGGACCCAGCAGTTAGATCTCGTTAATGCACAATCCAGGTTATTGTATGAGATTATACCTGATGCACCGCGATCGAATACCAATCTGAGTAGACCTAAACCTGGATCACATGCTGACGACATAACGGGTTCAGTTGACTCTGTAGCTTTCAAAGCACTGACCAAACAGGTTCATGCCCTATCAGTCAAATAATCGACTGCAGATGTTTCTTCTGTCACAACCTCTCCTTCTACTTCTGAGCCTATCAACCAAGTTCATAACAATCAAAAGGGCCCTCGGCAGCCCAATAACAAAAAGAAGGGCAAGAAAGGAGAGGGGAACCAACAAAATCCCAAAAAAGAGAATGCCGAAGAGGGTAACAAAGAGGAAAAGAAGGTTAAGTTCCCTTGTAAACTTTGCAAGCAGAACCACCTTACTCACCAATGCCCTCTGCTTGAAGAAGCCTAGAAGCTCTTAAGAGAAAAGAAGCCTGCCATCCTGAAAGATCCATTTCCTAAAGGGCAGAGCTCGACTTCTGGCACCTCCAATACTGGGGGCACTACACATGCTACGGTTGATCAAAATTTTATCAACATGATTAATTCGGATGCACTCTTACAAACGAGAGCCAGGAACTATACCCCGGATGCACAGAAAAAGGATAAAGAGATTCCAGAATCCTCAACTCCACTCCACATACCTGTGGACCCAATGCCCAAGATCCCGAAAGCTGTCTTGAAATGGGCATCGCACAATCCCAACACTCGGGCCGCTTCCAACTACAATGTGGTGGAATATTTAGCCCAGACCCCTTGTGCCATGTCTACTTTAGAAGTCTTGCAAAGTTGTCCTTTACAACGGAATGCACTTCTAGCAGCTATTGGAAGTATGGAATCCTCTAACATGTCTGCGCAATTTGATATGACTGATGTCAAATACCGGTTTCCCTACCATGTTGCTCTTCAAATTGAAGTTGTCCATGGTCCAGTGACCATCAGACGAGCTGTCGTAGATGAAGGCGCATCGATTTGCGTAATGTCAATTTCCTATTGGAAAGCTCTAGGTTCTCCCGAGTTAGCCCCTTCTAACACACTGCTTACTGCATTTGATGGTAGAACTTTCCGTCCACATGGATTTTTGCCATCATTTGATGTCACATTGGCTGGTAAGACAGTTGCCGTAGAAGTAGAAGTTCTGGACGCTTCGCTTGATTACAATATGTTATTGGGCAGGAGTTGGACATATGCCATGCGAGCCATTGCATCAGCAGTTTTTCGAGTTGTTATGTTCCCATTTGAAGGTAAGATCGTTACAGTTGATCAACTTTCTTTCACTCAGAGAAACAACTAGACTTCTTCGGAGACCACAGTTCCATTGATTGATCAAACCACCCCGGTTGGTGAGAGTTTAGGAGCAGGACTTTACGGGTCACTAATTGGCACTTTTGACCTACCGGCTCCTACCTTATTCGTTGGTACTGAGGGATGTTCATCGTCTGAAACTTCCATGGTTAGTTTAACAACTGATTCTGGGTTTCTCCCAACTAATACAAACCCCTCCGTGCCCACCCCTGTTGTAGAAGTTACCCACTTGGATTCTTATCAAACTACAACAGAATATATGTTGACTCCATTGGTGTCTGTCGAGTCAAACGTAGATTGTGCCACTACTCAGTCACCAGACCCAATCCACTCTCTTGACAGTTCAGATACTACTTTACCGTCTGAGGAGGAAATGTTAGAAGCCATGACCGACCCAGACCATCCTCGTGAACATATAGATCTTGGGTCCTTCTTGTTTCCTTTTCTTAACTTGATAGAGAAAGGTGAATTTTGTCCAACACCCAATGAAAATACTAATTCTACTCCTTCACAAATTGGTGTTGTTGAAGGGAATAGATTGAATACCTTGCTAGTGAACATTTTCACTGGGGTCAACGGAAACATTTTTTTTGAAACGGGCTGTTATCTCGATGAGATCATTCCGTATACCAATCTTTTCCGTGATTTCCATAACACCTTTTCCTGACCTCATGAGGAGGATCCAGGAATTGACCCTACCTGAAGAAGTACTACGCTTAGGTTGAAGTACTTTTTCTTGTAACATAGCTGTATATTTTTGTACAGCTAGTTTTTGTTATGCTCGTTAGTTAATCTTATGTGTGTTTTGTTTCGTGTACTAGATGTCAACCGAACATTTCTTAGGATTTGCTGATGGCGCTAGTCGCCACACCTGTTAGTTGGCTACAGCAGCTTGGGTCATTTATTCACCTGCTGGCCAACTTGTCTCTTTGGGGGGGGTTTGTTTGGGTCCTACCACAAATAATGTGGCTGAATACAGTGCAGTTATAGAACTTCTCCGAGATGCTCTCAGTCATGGCATTTCACATTTGGAGGTAAGGCTTGACTCACAATTAATTGTATTTCAGTTAACAGGTGTCTATCAGATTAGGGATCCTGGATTGCTACGTCAGTTTCTACGAGTTAGACTTTTGGAAAGACAATTTCATTCTATTATATATGAACACATTCCAAGAAGTTTAAACACATTAGCTGATTCATTAGAAAACTATGTGTTAGACTGGCATTTGCATCATACATTTTTACAAACAACATTGCACACATAAAATTAAAACATACACACATGTAAATAACCGATACTGTATATAGCCGATACTGTATCAAAATATATATATGAGTTTTGAGTTACAAGTCTATCAAGTCAAGTCATAAAAAGTACAAAAACTGGGCATAGTAGCCTCAAAAATATATACATAGAATGTATCTCCTATGCAGAAGGAGGGACATCATCATCATCTACTGCATTGCGATAGCATATGACTAGCCTAGCTATCTTCCGCAGCACCCTAAGCCACGCCGGGGGCACCCCAACAACATCTTCCTGCATATCAATAGGTATCTGATCCATACGGCATGCAAGAATTTCATGAGTCAATCGACTCATTTTTCTCTCCAGGGTCCCCAACATAGCATCTGCTGCAGCAATATCAGCTGGCCTCACAAAGATGGTAGGATTTCCCTCAAGATGAACAGGCCCAACATCTGCATGTGACACTTGATTATAACTTCAAAATTCATTTATAAAAATCAAATACTTGTAAAAGTTTGAAAAAATTAAATAATTCTCAAAATTTAAAACATACCAATATCTCCCCAGGCTCCACCTGGAGGAAGCACCAGTTCTGGATCATGACGAAAATCCAATCCAACATATGGAAACTGCTCGAAAGTGGGCACTTGCCTCTCCCACCACCCCTAGAAATCATCAGTATGATAACAGTAGTGACTTTCCCCACCACCCTGGTGGAGGAATATGTCACCCCAACGGCCTAATCTGGGCTCACGGGGGTTAACCTGAGGTAGAGGCATCCCCAAACTGATAGCAGGCATCCTTTCAAAGAAGAAAGTACACAAAATTCTACCGTACCCAAAATTCTTCATTGTGCCGGATTTGCAACCTGTCAATTGAGATTTCATGCTTGCCAGTAAACTAGTACACCAATCATAGACATGACCATGTAAGCATTGTACACCAATATGCATAGAGTGCCTAGAGGCTAAGTGTTGTGAGGCACTACCTGCCACTCGGTTGATCATGCTCACTATCACTTTCCAAGGGAGACCGTCAATAGTTGAAATCAAGACTTGGCTTCTCGATTTCTCAGCTCCGGCAACACAATATGTATTCACATACTCTTGCACAGATCTTACAACCACACGAGAAGACCCTTTTAGATTGATTACATCTCCTCTCCGTGAGAGACCAGTAATGAAATATATGTCATCAACTGTAAGCTCCAAAGTTTTCCCACGGATGACAAAAGTATTGGTATCCACATCCTAGTGCTGAATAAGTCTTCGAAACAGTTTGTTTAAGGCCCTCATGTTTACGGTTCGGTAAAAATTCAATAAACCGCATCTTCAGAGAGCATGGAGAGTGGCCGGATCTTGCATGGACAACCTATCCATGTCCTCATGCTCTCTCTCCCTCCATTGAAGAACCATCCTGCACAAAAAATGAAATTTTTTTTTTTGAGTCTCAGCACTTGTATATAAGTTTTCATGAGTGAGCACTACTGTGTATACTACACAGTCACGTATGGGCACTACTCTGTTTGAGCACAGTAGTGCCCATCGCGTTTACACGCTACTGTTATGGTTACACAGTAGCGCCCGCGCAGCAAAGGATGTGAGCATCACGTTGCAAACCATTTTTTGCTCAAAAAATGAAAACTAAACCATGAAAATGCAAGTAGGGTGAATTTTAACTTACTTGGTGGAGGAATAACGACGTTTGGATGCTTGGTTTGATTGCCACGGAGATTTGAAATTGCAAAAGGTTGCCCCAATATTTGCCCTACAAAACAATTTGGAAATTGATTTTTAAAATAAAATTATATATAAGAATTGGAGTTTGATTTTTACCCACCATTGTTTAATTTTCTATAGTTTCAAAATTTTCAAAAAATCCCTGATTAATCAATTTAAACACATTTATGGTACAATACTAATCCAAACTCAATTTTCATTTAATTTTTAGGATTCATCCCCTAAGTTTAAAAACTCTTGATGATAGATCTTGTCAACTAGTTAAATATTTCAAATTCATATATCATTCAAGATTTTTTTTGCCGCATCGACTAATATTTTGTTGAAGACCTAGTTTTGGCAGAGTATGAAGGTATGATCCTAGAAGTTGACCTTTAAGTCATTCTAAGCTCTTGTTTGGACTATTTAAACCTAAACAAGATTGTCGAGCAAGCTTGTCCTTTTCGAGCTCGTTAAAGTAAGCGAAGGCTCATCCACTCAGGTATAGAATTACCCCTTTTCCGGGACTAGGTGGATTAACTATGGAAAAGGTATACTCTAGGTATACTCCTGTATGCGCTAGAAGAGTTCTTCTTCCATTGTTTTATACTTTTTCGGGGGAGGAGACTAACTGCATGAAAAAGGACCTTTTGGAGCCTTTCTTCAGGGTCTTCAGGCTCTCTAAACATGAAAATACCAAGTGAGAATTCACCTACTCGGGCTCGATGTGAAATCCACGAGAGGGTAAATAGAGGACTGTTTAAGTTTTCAACTCTATAAACAAGAAAACACCGTCGAGCACAGACCAATCTGGGCTCGATATAAAATCCACGGATAGGTGAAAAGAGGATTGTTTACATTTTTTAGACTCTATAAATGGGAAAACACCGACGAGCATTAATCTTCTTGGGCTCGATACTAAAATCCACGAGCAGATATATGGAGTTATTGTTTAAGTTTTTCAGACTCCTTAAAATTGAAAACACCGGTGAGCAAGAACAGATCTTGGCTCGATATTAAAATCCAGAGATCAATAGATATAGAGTAATATTCTATCTCTTCTTCGAACTCTATAAACAATGAAGAAGGTTTTGAGTCTTCCTCCCATGGTCTTGTTAAAATTTTTACATGGTTGGATCTATTGAGTTTTCATTCTTTCTTGGACTCATTAAAACAACAAGAGGGGTATTCTTTTATCTAAAAAGAATAAGGGACGGGAAAGACATATCATATCTTCATTGTCAAAGGCAGTTCAGTTAGTTCTATCCTTGAACACAGCACCTACTTGAGTCTATCTTGTCGGTTGGATTTAGTTTTTGACCTCAGGGTGAACCTTTCCTCCGAGTTATTTACTCCCCCGGTTGGTTATTCTTCCAACCATATGGAGGGTTTGATAATGTCTCTTACATTTCAGACTTATTATTTACCCCATTATGTCAGAAATTGCCTGAGTCACTTTGTGTCATCCTCAATGTTCAAGGATATACCTTGTGTCGGCCATTCTGCAGTTTACCTTGACCTCATGTGTCGGCCTTCCTAGTGTCAGTCTTGTTACATATTATTCCATATCAGCTCTTACCAGTTGAGTGTTCCTCGAGTTGGATGATGGAGGATTCCTTAAGGCCTCCCTTCCAATGAACTTCTTCCCATCGACATCAACTCATTATTCTGGGATTGAAGTTTAGAGTTTCGGTTAGTACCTTGGAGATTGCAGTCACCAGTGGCAATTTTCCTCGCTGTTGAATGATGAGAATACATCAATGTCTCTTCTTCGACAGGATTCCCAAGTGTTTGACTCCAATTCCATCTATTCACACTTGGCGAATCATACTTGGTACTTTGGACCCCATCATCATTATCGGTGGAAGTCCTAGTGTTTGTTAATGGTATACATCAATGACCAGTAATCAAACGATACCCCCCATGTTCGACTGTCAGCTCATCTATTCACATGGTTAGGGTTTGTACCTAGAGTTGTTCTGGATGAAGACCTTGGGATTTTGATGACATTACCTCATTTTGTTATCACCCAAGTTGCGCAAGATTGAGCCTCACTTATATTCGGCTCTCCATGAGACATAGATCTAGTTTGTTGTTATGGCTATGATCTCTTAGTTTGACATGGATCCACGCTTGTATTCCAAGTGGCCATGCTTTATATACATCTCCTTGTTATGTATCGGAGATCATGTTGTATCACACTGCACATCTATATGATGTCAAAGCTGTAATTGCCCG
Organism: Larix kaempferi; assembly: GCA_027924585.1. Classification (NCBI taxonomy): domain Eukaryota; kingdom Viridiplantae; phylum Streptophyta; class Pinopsida; order Pinales; family Pinaceae; genus Larix; species Larix kaempferi. The sequence goes on from BSBM01000061.1 coordinate 15,665,153, forward strand.
CTGACCTTGATCTTTATTGCAGGTGTTCTTGTGACTTGTTTTCTGCGGTTCTTTACTCCTCCTCTGGCTTTGGATTATAATGTATTTTGGCCATCGTTTCCCTCTGACCTCATACATTAGGGGGCATCTGTTATAGGTCAAACTTGCACCTCTCTGTCCATGATCACCTTGAGCTGTTGATCACACAAAAGGACAACTGGGATGGAGGAGCATGTTGACCTTAGATGATACTTTGACTTACTCCATTTCCTGACTTTACTGGAAAAACCATAAAAATATCATTCTGAGATATGAGCGCTACTCTACTCGAAGAGACTAGCGCCCATACGCTACTCCAATGTATAAAAGTAGCGCTCAAAGCCTTATGAGTGCTACTCCTTCTCAGCATAGTAGCGCTCAACATTTAAAATTCAATGAGCGCTAGTTGGTAAGCTCTAAAGTAGTGCCCTATATGCTACTTCACTAAACAATAGTCGCGTACATATCAAAAGATTATTAAAAAATAATTAATTTTCTCGAGGAGGATTAGTTGCTGGTAGTTTCCCAACTTCCCCAACTTCCTCCATAACCATACATCGACCTGAACTACTTCTCTAAATCCTATAAATACAAGGAAGACTAAAGAGAAAGGTTAGATGGATTAATGGAGAAACTGTGAGACATAGAGATCTAAAGAAGAAGCTTGCATTGGAGGAGTTGATGCTGAAGATATCCAAGCCAGAGAAGAGCAAGAACCCAGAATAAAGTTGCAGGAGCCTGTCATAGAGTTAGGTATACGTGTACATCAATTTACTTTTGACAATAAAGGTTGAAGTGTCTTTCTTGTTCCAACTTAAATGTGTTCTGAAATGACATCTTAATTTGGATCTATTTTGGTCAATATCAAATGCTTAACATTGTTTTTTTGTTTCTTTTAAACATTGTATATTGTCCAAGATGCTTTGAGAAAGGTATTGTTATTGCAGGTTTATTTAAAGGAAGGTGGATTTGAAGGTTGAGCACAAGATCAAGTAAAGGCTAGGATCAAACTTCGATTGAAAGGTGTGTTCTCAAGATCCATAACTTATTTCTTTTCATAAATATCTTTGTAATATCATCAATACACTTACCTGTCACCCCACTCCAGTTGATAGCATTAGTTTCCTTGCTATAGGGTAGATTTTCCCGCTAACAATAGGGGAATGGAGAGTGGGAGGGATAGGGAGAGACAGGGTGAGAGGGGTTTGTATAGGGAGAGATGGAGAGGTAGGGAGAGAGAGAGGGGTAGAGAAAGAGGGAGAGAGATGGGAGGAGAGAGGGGGATATAGATGGGAGGAGAGAGAGGGGGGGAGAGAGAGAGAGAGAGGAAGAGGGGGGAGAGAGAGGGAGAGGCAAAGAGAGTGGGAGAGGGAGGGGGGAAGAGAGAGAAAGTGAGAGAGGGAGAGGGACAAGGGGAGGGTAATATAGATTTAGAGAGAAAGAGAGAGGGAGAGGGACATAGAGAGAGAGGGAGAGTGTGATGCACCTGCAACAATTAATTAATAAGAATATGTGAAATAGCAGAAATAATAGAACATAATCACTTTTATATTGATCACGGGCCACTTCAAGGGGGCAACCTCCTTTGAGCAAGCTCAATACAATTAACTTCACGGTGCCTTCAATGACCTCAACACACACTTATATACTAAGTCTATGCCCAATACCATGATTCAAAACCATGGGACATATAATACTACGGGACGACTTACAAAGCATATGCGTCCAATACTATGGGTCAATACTATGGGCTAATATAAACTACGGATCAACAAATACTACGGGACGACTTACAAAGCATATGTGTCCAACAACAATATGCTAACATAGTAAAGAGAAGTGTTTACATAGGTTCCTAACAAAGAGAGAGAGAGAGAGGAAGAGGGGGGAGAGAGAGGGAGAGGCAAAGAGAGTGGGAGAGGGAGGGGGAAGGGAGAGAAAGTGAGAGAGGGAGAGGGACAGGGGGAGGGTAATATAGGTTTAGAGAGAGAGAGAGAGAGAGAGAGGGAGAGGGACATAGAGATAAAGGTATGGAGAGGGATGGAGAGATAGAGGGAGAGAGGGGGAGAGAAAGGGGGTGAGGGAGAGAGGGGCAAGGGAGGTAGGCATGGAGGGAGAAAGAGAAAGAGATAGAGAGAGAGATAGAGAGAGAGGGGGATGGAGGGAGACATAAATAGAGAGAGATAGAGAAGAGGGAGAGGGGGAGAGAGAGAGAGAGAGAGAGAGAGACAAAGAGGGGGAGGGACAGGGAGGGAGAGGGATAAGGAGAAGGGAGGGGGAGGGGGAGGGAGGGGGAGAGGGGAAAATAAGGGGAGATGGAGAGAGGGAGAGAGAGAGAGAGAGAGTGGTAGAAGGGGAGTGAGCAAGAGAGGGGGAGGGGGAGGGGGAGGGGGAGGGGGAGGGAGGGAGGGATAAGGAGAGGGAAAGGGAGAGGGAGAGTAGGATGGAAAATGAGAGAGAGAGAGAGAGAGAAAGAGAGAGAGAGAGAAGGGGGAGTAACAGAGAGAGGGATAGGAATAGTGAGAGGGCAATAGGGAGGGAGAGGTCAGGATGGGATAGGGATAGATAAGGGGAGAGAGAGTGAGAAGGGGGGGAATTGAGAGGGGGAGGAAGAGGGAGAGAGGTTATGGAGATGGGGAGTTATAAAGTGAGAGAGAGAGAGAGGGACAGAGTGGGAGATGAATAGGGAAAGAAGGGGAGGAATAGACAGGGAGAGAGTGTGAGAGAGAGGAAGAGGGGGAAGGAGAGGGGTATAGGGAGGGAAAGGGAGAGGGACAGGTAGTGGAATGGATATTGGGGGAGGATGGAGAGAGAGGGGTAGGGGGAGGGAGAGGGGGGGGTAGTGGGGTAGAGGGGGGAAAAGGTGGGGAAAGAGAGGGATAAACGTATATAGAGCCAGGGAGAGACAGAGGGGGGGAGGGGAGTGACAGAGAGAGGTAGAGGGAAAGGAAGAGGGAGTGGGGTATTCATAGGGAGAGGGAAATGTGGGGTGATGGAGAGTGGGATGGAGAGGGGTTGGAAGAATAGGAGTGAGTGTTGGAGGGAGTGGGGGATATTGTAACATACCCATTACTTGAAACATTTTATGTTTGAGAAAAAGCATTATCTTAACTTTTATTATAAAGTTTCATATTTGGCCAAGTGGCCAAGGATGACTGTAATTGCATAATATTATTATTTAATCAAATAAAATAGGAGACACTCAACCAAAGAGACTATTGAAAGAGTTTTTATTGACCCACTAGGTGGAATGGAATCTGGGGTAGAAGGCAATGGACAAGTGGCAGCATCAGGAACTCAGTAACTAGCTGTTATTATGGGACAACTCCCTTGAAATGTGGTCAAAGTTACCTGGAATGTGGAACTAGAGCTTGAGGCTCATTTATTGGAAACTGACCACTAAAAGACCTAGGCATATTTTATAATCCATCGAATTTGAGAAGAGGCTCACACTTTTTCTAACGAGAAAATTTTCCTTGTGGTTCTGCTATATGCACACAAGAGATTCGATGAGGGGAAGCTATGTTTTGAGTTTTATTGTAAGTCTGTTTCACTTATGTTGAGTGCATAGGTTTTATTTTGAATTGTATGCAAGTATCCATTGATTGCTGGAAGTACAGCCTGAGTGCCTTGATTCTACACAGAGTCTTCTACCTAGTGGTTCAGTAAACATGCTCGGGGATCCAAAGGAGCACGTGATATTGGCTGCTTCTTCTAGAGAAGGTTGGGAGGAACAAGCCTCTTTAGCTGTTTGTCCACCCTATTTATTGATCAGGTTCTACTTGCTATTTTGGTTATAACTTATTGCTTTTATAATTGTAGATTTATGATTACTAGCTGAATGTTGTTAGTTATCCTCATTCAGATTTAAATGACTGATTTTCTGAACTGTATATTATTTCTGTAAATAGTTGAAGAAGTTTTATGATAATGATAGAACAAAATGCTTCCCTGCATTTTTCCACACACCGTCTTTGTGTCATACTCTAGTATAGGGAAGAGTGTTTAAAATAGATATGAATAATTATATGCAAACGATAGAAATGATTGTATGCTTATCATAAGTAAACTATGTTATGTTTCTATATTACATTATGTTTACATTGCAATAAAACCTCTTATGTAATATACAATAGAAAATATAGTAAACTATTTATATAAGCAGATATTTGATTATCAGATCATTCATAGTAATAGAAGTATTTATATTTCAAACAATCTCCTGCTTCTGTCCAAAACCTAAAGTTCACTTATAGGTTAAACTTTCTTTTCAGAAGACAGATAACACATACTTTTAGTATTCTGCTCTTATAGGAATTCTTTAAGATATATCAGTTTTCTGCTTTTCAATCCCTAACATTATCGAAACACATAGTATAGATTTTCATAAACAATTTACGGATCGAAATTACTACAAGGAAAGTAGATTGAATACCATACATGTCTATTGTACAGTAACAGTAATATCTTTTCATAAAAATTCGTTTAACTATCATTTGATACTAAAAACTTAAATAAAACAAATCGAATAGCAATTATATTATTCGATGAATGAGCTAGGATTCAAACTCCGCCTTTAGCTTTTCATACAATTACTATTTTAACTTTTTATCTTTTAGCAGAAGCAAATGAGATTTCCGAATACAAAGTTTGACAAACGAAAATTTCTTCCCAAATAGTCTAAAGACTTACAAAGTTACATAATGGATCCAGGGTTCGAAACCTGAACTAGTTCTACCACTAAAAACCAACCAACGTTTAGTTTCGGGTAGGGTTCACAGTCCAGCCTTATGGCTTGGTTTTACACATAAACCCCATGGATATAAATAACCATTTAAACACAACGACAAACCTTGCAAAGATTTTCAACATAACAACAATGCCAAGAGTCTTCCTTTCAGCTTAACACTTTACTATTTCATTACACATAACCATTAGCATTATCCTTTGAAAATGCAGTATCTCTAAAGGAAACAACATGAGGTCTAGTATTCAAGACACCAACTTTGTTCTATAAACAAAGTCGAGTCTTTAAAACCCTAAACAATTCACCTTTACATTTCATCAAAATCCCGAGGGTAAAACCCTTCGAAAACAAAACTGTACATTTATCAATTAATTTGTTACACAGTAAAACATTGCAGAGCCAACATAGAGTAGGTTGAGGATTCAATCCTCCCTATAGTAAAAACATGCCTTATGGCTTAAACATTACAATGGTGGCCAATTCCACAGCTAAACACAAAACCGAATGCTCGGCTAGACTAGATAAGGACCGACATCTTGCCAAGCTGCATCATACAGGGAGTCACCGAGGCTTACCAGGCGTTAAGCTCTTATCCCCATTGCTTAAAAACATAAAGAGGCTAAACACTTATGAAGCACCTGCCAACAAAACACTCAATGTGGTTAAATGAAGCTCAAAACTTAACAATATATATACAACTGAATAATGATAAACCTTGTGGAAGTGTAGACTGCGAATACGACTTACCTTCCAAAGAACACATTGTAGCTTGACTTAACCTTTCTTGTAATCACCGAGAATGAAGGAACCACACAAACCACCAGCAAACGCAGCAAGACATAACTTAGGAATGGCTCGACTCATGTAGCTTTCTAGTGAGAGTTTACAACTATAGGTTGTGGTATCAAACCCAGGAGAGGTGCCTCCAAGACCCTGCTACAAACCTTAAGAATCCGAGGGCCTGTCGACCTCTCCAAAACCCCACTCGCTGCAAAAATGAATGCCCAAGTTATGCCTTCGTCGAAGTAATTCCAAATGCAGTTAGGTTAACACCACTACTAAGAAACACCACATGAAGACCTGCCATGGTGGATGCCAACAAGCATTCTACCATGAACACTTTTAATGCACTTTAATTACCATAGTTACCATCATACATGGAGTCTGACATCACAATCAACATCACGGTTAAATGTTTTGGTCTTCAACTTGCATATACTTACAACCATAGTATAGTATGGTTACATTTTATCAAAGGTCAAACTATCATTGTTTAATATCCAAGTGTTACATAGAGCTCTTTTATTCAAACCCTTGTACTTAGCATAAAACCATAGAGCGCATAACAAGGATATTACATAGTTATTGATATAGTGTGCTTAGGGTTATAACACCCAACTTACATTTAAATACATGTAGAATATAGTTTGCAAATATCAACATTTCAAAGTTGGCATAGTAAAACTAATACATAGGGTTTGTGCCTATAGTTTATAAACATCAAAATATAGACTTAGATGCATAGCATTAGCATATAAGCCTAAGTTATGACTAATTCTTAACCCACAATTGAATGCCTGGTATAATTCCTAAGTAGAGGGTGAAATACCTAGCTTTGAAAACAAAGCTCAATACCTTCCACAATGACTTAATACAAGAGAAGTGTAATAATAATAAATACAAATTCTGAGATTTGAATATAACTAGAATTATATAAATAACATTATGTAGAATATAACTGAAGATCAAACTAGAATAGATATCACCCTGGAACACTTCAGGTTCTCTATTTCTCTTTTTAAACATTGAAGGCTAACTGAAGTTTAACTAAGATCTCTTTATACACTTCGAAAGAAGTATCGCTCTTACCTGCGATCTGCGAAAGAAGTTCAAATGCTTTAGCTAAATAGATAAGTAAGCCTCGGGGTGCCCATAGGACCCCTTCATCATCATCAAGAAAGTCAATAGTTAGCACTTATAATGAAATCAGTATCAAGTTAAATCTATAAAGTCTCGACATCTAAATAAGTAACCATAACTGATCTAGGATGTAAGAATGAGGTAAAAACATCCAACAGTATCTTAAATAAGCACAAACACATTACACATATTCTTTAATACAAACTTACACACATAATCGATGTAACATGTTATTACTAGTGTGTCGTCTAATTAAATAGATTCTCATTTATTATACTTCTGCATAGCGATTGTAGCTCTTAATGCTACTTAGAAATTTTTTCAAATTTTTGTGAATTTTTGGGATGTTACAGATATTTGGGGAAAGGAAGGGAGAGAGAGGTATAGACATATATAGATAGAGGGTGGGGAGGTAGAGAGTGAGAGAGAGAGAGAGAAGGATAGGGAGAGCGAATTAGAGATATGGTTGAGTAATGCGAGGGATGGATAGAAGAGATAAGTGAGGAAGAGAGGGATGTAGAGTGAGGAAAAGAGTGAATGGGAGAGGGGGAGGATGAGGGAGTGAGAGATATAGAGGGAGAGATACAAAGAGAGAGGTGGATCGTGAAAGAGGGATACAGGGAGCAACAAGGAGAGAGGTAGTGAAAGGGGAATAAATAGGGGGAGGGGGAGGGATAGGTGGAGGGAGAGTGAGAGAGAGGGGGGAAGGGAGAGAGGGAGGGGGATGAAGAGTTAGATAGGAAGGGAGAGGGAGAGAGAGAGGTATAGAGAGACCTAAGGATATCTATAGAGAGAGAGAGGGATGGAGAGGAATATGAAGAGGTAGAGATAAGACGAAGAGGTAGAGAGAGGTAGAGAGAGAGAGAGATGGAGTGAGACAGAGGGAGGAAGAGAGAGGTAGTGATATAGGGGTAGGAAGAGGGGGAGTGACAATGAGATAGGGATGGATGGAGAGTGAGGGAGAGTGAGAGAGAGTGAGAGGGAGAGGGGGGGATATGGGGAGCGATAGAGAGGGATTCAAAGATAGAGTCATAAGAGGAGTGAGAGATAAAGGGAGAGAGGGAGGGAAAGGGGGAGGAGGAGGTAAAGTGGGAAATAGGTGTAGGGAGAGATGGAGGGAGGTAGAAGGAGAGAGAGGTTGAGATGGAGAGGGTAAGAGAGGGAGGGATAGGGGATAATAGAGAGAGAGAGAGAGAGAGAAGGATATGGGGAGGGAGAGCAAGAGGGACAGAAGAGAGAGATGTTGAGAGAAAGAGAGGGAGAAGTGGAGAGAGGGTAGGAGGGAGAGGTGAAGGGAGAGTGAGAGAAAGGAGGGGAGGGGGAGGGGGAGGGGGAGGGAGGGGGAGGGGGAGGGGGAGGGGTAGCGAGAGGGAGAGGGAGAGTGAGAGAGAGTGAGAGGGAGAGGGACAGGGAGAGGGAGAGGGAGAGGGGGAGAGAAGGGGTGCAAGAGTGAGGGAGTGGGAGAGAGGGAGGGAGAGGTTGAGTGAGATAGATAGGGAGAGGGGGAGAGAGAGGGGAAGGGAAGGTGACATATGAAGTTATGAGAGTTGGAGGGAGAGGGTGATAGAGGGGAGGGAGAGGGGGAGGGAGAGAAAGATAGAGGTTGATATGGAGAGGGGGAGGGAGACTCTATGAGAGAGAGAGTAGGAGAGGGAGAGAGAGTGGGAAGGGGAGAGATAAGGAGAGAGCTAGAGATGGATAGAGAGAGAGAGGGGTTGGGATGGAGAGAGAGAGAGAGAGAAAGAGAGGGAGGGAGAGGGAGATGGAGAGAGGGGGGGAGAGGCATACTGAGAGGGGGACTTAGAGGGAGAGAGAGGTTGAGAGGGAGAGGGAGAGAGAGAGAGAGAGTGGGATAGAGAAATTGTGGGAGAGATTGTTAGGAACCCATGTCAACCCTTCTCTTTATGTTGTTAGTATATTATTGTTGGACGCATATTCTTTGTAAGTCTTTCCATGAGTATATTGTATTATCCCACATTGTTAGTATATTGTTGTTGGACAAATATGCTTTGTAAGTTGTCCCGTGAGTATATGGTATTATCCCAAATTCATGGAGAGTAATAGTTGTTTAGGTTAGAATTAGTATATAAGTACGTGTTGAGGCAAATGAAGGCATCCACGATTTATTCGTATTGAGCTTGGTCAATGGGGGTTTCCCCCTCGAAGTGGCCTGTGATCAATAAATCCCTTCTTTAGTTTGCTATTTATGATATATCGTGCATTTTCATCACTTAATTGCTGGAGGTTCCCCACATCTGGTATCAGAGCACTTTCTTGGGCTTGTTGGGTGGAATTTATGCCATTTTGTTTTTCAAAGTGGCTTCCAGACATTGTGATTATTGTAGTGGTTCTTTTTCTTTGCATCTGTATTGTTCCTTTCAATCCCAGGTTTGGATCCGAGAATAATCCCTATCCGCTTAACTATGGGAATTACTTGGACATAGCCCTAAAACTCATTATGAGGATTACCACAGGAACCCTAAAGTAGCTAGCCCATTGAGAGGACCTGCCAACAAAAATGCCAATGACCCCTACCTGATTGACTAGTTCCCATCCGTGAGTTAAATCAATAGCTGACATTTGTTGAAAAGCGGTTATCAATTTTACATGAGCCGTGGAGTGAGGGGTAATACCCCAATACGCAAGTCATTAGACAACATTGGTATCCGAGTGAATCCCCTCTACCTTTAGGAATCCGAGCATACCTAGGGAATATCTATTTCCAGCTAACAAATAGCAGATTACATCTATCCAGAGCCATTGCAGAAAAATTCTGAGCCCTTGTAGATCAATTACAAATTTATGTTTTTTTGCCATATCTTCTTTGCTTTAGCTCTATTTCCCTTGAAAATTCATTGGAACCCCTGCACTTCCATTCTGCATATTTCCTTCTTGAGGACCCTATCCAAAATTCCACTTCCCAAAGCCATAAATTCCACATCTGTGTATTTCTAGGGTTTTCCATAACTTCTTCGATTTTCACCCAATCGCCTTAATATTTTTCCACAGTTTTCATTTCCTATTTTTGCTTCTTTGTCCCTCTTGGACAAATTTTCTCATTCATTCACCCTACTTATGAAATACCCATTTTCTGCTTCCTTGTCCATTAGAAAGTGTCCAAAACCTTGTCAAACCCCAACTACCCATCAGAGTTTTTCCCAAATCCAAATATTCCTTTACTAAAGTAGTTTTTGTTTTTGTTTTTCTCCCCATTCAAAATAAAAATAAAAATAAATCATGGTTATGGTTATCACCTACGCAGGAGCAAGAAACATGGAGGAAGTACTTGCAACTCTCAAAACCAAAATCCAAGATCTGGATGAAAACATTCTAGACCTCCATCTTTAGCATTCAACCATGAATAATAGATGATAGCCAAAGTCTTCTGCAGACACTGGGTTCTCTTCTTCCAACAATTTTCATGTGCCGAAGTTTGATTTTCCTCGCTTCAATGGTGATGACCCGACTGGATGGATATCTAGGAAGAACAATATTTTAGTCTGCATAATACTTTTGATGTCAACAAAGTTCCAGTTGGCTCCTTTCATTTGGAACATGAAGCCCTTCAAATGAGATAAGGAGAGAGAGGGAGAGGGAGAGAGAGGGAAAGGGAGAGAGAGAGGGGGAGAGAAGGGGTGCGAGAGTGAGGGAGTGGGATAGAGAGAGGGTAGGAGGAGTGAGAGAGACAAGGAGAGGGTGAGAGAGAGGGAAAGAGATACTGACATATAAGTTTAGGGAGAGTTGGAGGGAGAGGGAGATAGAGGGGGATGAAGAGGGGGAGGTAGAGTGTAAGAGAGAGAGAGGGAGAGCGTTATTAGGAGGGGGAGGGGGATTGAGACTGGGATGTATATTTGGAGGGATTCGAGGAGAGAGAGAGAGGTAGAGGAGGAGTGGACAGGAGTAGTGGAGAGGGAGAAATGGGGTGAAGGATAGTGGTATGGAGAGTGAGGGAGAGGGGGAAAGTGAGAGGCAGAGAGAGATTGAGATAAAAATAGAGGGAGAGAGTGAGTGAGAGATAGAGGGAAAGAGAGAGTGGGAGAGGGAGAGATATAGGTGGATAGAGAGAGACAGGTGGAGATAGAGGGAAAGAAGGAGAGAGAAAGAGGGATGTGGAGATAGAGGGAGAGGGGAATAGAGAGGAGATTAGAGAAGGTAAGGTCGAGTTAGAGTGGTAGGGAGAGGGAGATATATGGGGATAGGAAGAGGGGGGGGGCATAAAAAATGACAGATAGAAATAGAAGGGTAGTGAGAGAGAGGAAAATATAGAGAGATAGGGAGAGGGATAGTGGGAGAGACAGGGATAGGGAAAACAAGAGGGTAACGGGGAGGGAGAGGTGGAGGGGGTGTGAGGGATATATAAGGGGCAATAGGGTGGGAGGAAGAGGGATTGAGGGGGGGAAGGAGAGGTGGAAGTAGATATAGTGAGAGATTAACATGGAGAGGGGGAGTGGTAGAGTGAGAGAGGGAGAGATAGTGGGAGAGGGGTAAAGAAAGAGATATCTAGAGAGAGATACAAATAGATAGATAGAGAGAGGGCCAGATGGAGAGGGAGAGTGAGAGAGAGGGAGAGGGAGAGGCGGAGAGAAGGGAATCAAGAGAGAGATTGAGAGAGAGGGGGGGGAGTGAGAGAAATAGGAAGAGGTTTACGGTGAGGGGAAGGGGTAGGGAGAGGGTGAGGGTGAGGGAAAAATGTAGAGACTGGGAAAGAGAGTTGAGGGAGAGGGAGAAAGAGGGTAAGGGAGAGGGAGAGGAATGTGGGAGAGGATGGGAAAGGGGGGGGGAAGAGGTATAGGAATATATAGAGTGGAGTGGAAGGGGGGAGAGAGAGAGAGAGCAGGGGAGGGGAATGAGAGAGAGATGTAGACGGGAAGGGGGTGGGTGTAACATACCCATTACTTGAAACATTTTATGTTTGGGAAAAACATTATCTTAACTTTTATTGTAAAGTTTTATATTTGGCCAAGTGGCCAAGGAGGTCTGTAATTGCACAATATTATTATTTAATAAAATAAAATAGGAGACACTCACCCAAAGAGACTGTTGAAAGAGTGTTTACTGACCCACTAGGTGGAATGGAATCTGGGGTAGAAGGAAATGGACAAGTGGCAGCATCAAAAGCTCAGTAACTAGCTGTTGTTATGGACAGCTCCCTTGAGTTGTGGTTGAAGTTCCCTGAAATATGGAACTCGAGCTTGAGGTTCATTCATTTGGAAACTGACCACTAAAAGACCTAGGCATCTTTTTAAGCCATCGAATTTGAGCAGAGGCTCACACTTGTTTCTTGGTTTTGCAACCAAGCTTGTGCAATGGGCACCTATCAACAATGTGATAGTAGTTTCAATATAGAAAGCAAAAACGATTATGAATTAAATCTAAATCTAAACTAACATATGCATATAATAAATAAATTTAAAAACGATTCATAGAAAGAACAAGAAATAAAAGAATGTTTTGTATTATCATACCTCAAATGGTGAGGATTTGTGGTGTTGAGCAGCTCCAAGGTTGAGATGCTCTAGGCTCCAATGGTCTCTTCTCCAAGATGGCTACAATGGTCAAGAACTCAAGAGAGATTTTGACAGCATGAGGATAGGATGATGGATGGATGGAAAGTGAGGAGCCCCTACCACCTTTTTAGACTTTTTGGTGGTGGCGAATACCATTATGGTTTTGAGAAAACCAATGGTATTGACCAACATGGTTTAGGTACCTTTTTCCCTCTTTTTTCCTTTTTTGAATATTTTGAATATTTTTATTCCCTTTTAATATTTTTGGGAATTTTGGACCCTTTTTTAGGGTTTTTTATAATTTTTGAGGAAAAATATATATTTTGAGGGGAAAAAAGGGTGTATTATGGTCTTTTTGGTGACCTTTTGATGGCTTTAGAGGCTCAAATGGTGGAAAAGTGGACAAAAGGGTCATGTGAATAAGGGAATGAGCTAGTGAGCACTTTTTGGGTGTGAATAGATTGCCCCCTGATGTGTGAAGGCAAGAGCTCATTGTATGGCCGATAGACATCATAATTCTTTTGTTTTTTTCCTTGGGTTTGGAGTAGAGAAGAGACCAGTTGGAGACTGGATCAATGGCCCCTTGGAAGATGAAAAATAAAAAAATATTACATGGCCTCAATATGAATGAGGGATAATCTCTGATAATGGATGAGGTGGGCATACCCATGCTCGTATGAAGACATATACATAACAATTAGTCCCAAGAAGGGGGACTTGAATAATACATAAAAAATATGCTAGTACATCATAATGGTCCAAAGGGGACATAATGCTGGGACATACTCATGGTCATATCATGACTGATCTGAATAACGGATACACTGGAAAAAATGTAACAACCATTCTGAAAAAGGTATCAGAAGGGTTGATGAACTGCTAAAACTGAAGGTGTCCAACATCTGTAGGGACTCAACAACTGTGAGTCAACTCTGAGGAGTATATGTAACTGTATACTCGAGGGAGTATAAAACTGGGGTACATCTGAATACTATAGGCATGCGCAACCCGAATATCTATAGAAAAATGTAACTAGTTGTTTCCATAAGTAGACTCTCAAATGTGGAAGAATCAGGTGGTATCCGAGGTCTTCAACAAATAACTGAAAGGACCAATACCCTGTGCGAGTCTCAACGATGCGATCAAGGTGTTGAAGTCGAGCATGTGAGAAACAATCATTTCAAGAGGCACTGAGCACTCCTTTCAAAATGATTTGTAGGCACTCATCGCTAATGGTGATGAGTCCAAGGCACAGGGACCTCTAGGTCTATCCTTTGGAATAAATTTGGTTGGCGTCGACAGAGGGAGACCGACAACTATCAAGGCAATGATGTTTCCTTGATAGGAGTGCGAGGTGTAGAACTGAAGTGTGATAGTACTGATGGTAGGACTGACATACTATGGGGATGGGAAATAACTGGGGCAATAGAGTGGGTGGACTCAAATGTCCTTTGTTCAGAGCATGATGACATGGTTGACCTGGGAACATAGGAAACTGACTTGTAGGTGCGGGGATCACAGCTTTAAAGACTGAAGGGTATGTATTGTAGTTTGGAGTGACTCTGGGGGGACAAGCTGATGGATGTTGTAGAGGGACTCTCATGGTGACATACTGAAGAATGATTTGAACAAAGGCGACCAACATGGGGAAGCTTCCATATGAGTAGACCTGATCTGTTGTGGTGCCGAGAAGCACCATTGGGTCCTTCTTCGTAGTTTTAATGAGATCTAAGAAGCACCATTGGGTCCTTATTCATGTGTTCTTGGAGTGCAGGTAATTGTGGAAATTGATGAGTGGCATGGCCTACGTCGTCACACAATGAGCACTTAGGGGGAATGTGAATAGTTGGGGGCTTCTTGGCTACCTTGGGGGTTGCTGGGTGGGTGCGAGTTATGGGTCCAGTGTTATAAGTTTGTGGGCCTCTACCCCCTATGTTTCGTAACAGAGGTGGGGCGTTACTAGACGTTGATGCCGTAGTCACTATTGGGGGTGGTTTGTTTTGCAGATGAGTGACAGGAGGGGGTGGGTGGTTGGTAGTAGCGATAGGTTGTACCGGTTGTAAAATAACAGTCAGAGTCGACGGGGGGCTCGGAGCAGGTAAGTACCATACAGGTAACCCTAATGTTAAACCAAGAAGGTTGAGTGTAGCCATTACTGGCGAACTGACAGCTCCGGAAAATGGGAACAAGAATGGGATAGTATAAATTGGCGTTGTTCCAATATGAGTAGGCACTGTGGGTGTTTGTGTTAGTGACAAGGGCTACTGTGTGGTGTGCGACAGGGTGCACAAATCCAATGTTTTTGTTATCGGTAAAGGTGGTGGGATCAATGGAAATGTGGAATTCATAGGTGATTTGGTGTAGATTCCAGGACCAATTGATGAGACAAATGATGCCGGTGCAGTTTGAACGGTTTGTTCAATCATTGGTAGCACATTTTGAGGGGCTGCAGGGGCGTTAGGATCATAATATGTGAGTTGATCAATCTTGATAATGCATCCTTCATGTGGGCACATCATGAGGTGGAACACAGATGAAGCGATGGCTTTCATTTTGTACATATAGCTATGTCCAAGAAGGAGGTTGTAGTCGAGCTGGGCATTGATCACTTCAATGTCGATGAGAACCAATTTGCCACCTAGTTCTACGGGTACATTCGCTAAGAGGCCTTATGGTTGAGCTAAGCACCCGTCGTAAGCTCGTAATGCTATGGTGGATGGTTGTAAAGTGGGGGAGCCAAGTTTCTGCCACACAAGAGTGGACATGACGCAGGTTGAAGCTCCTTCATCGATGATGCATCGATGCACAACAAGGTTTTGAATGTTTATGGATACTTGGAAGGCCAAATTTGATGGCAATCAAGGTTCAGCTTGGTCTAAGTTGAAAGCCATCATATGTGTATCATTAGGGTCTACTCCTTCGATGGCGGATAGTAGGAGTTTTCATTGTGTAGGGCATGTTTTCAATACTTCTCAAGCAAACATAGCAGCGGGGGATTGTGCTAAATCTTCCACGACATTATAATTGGATGCTGCGCGAGCATTAGGATTGTTGTTAATCCTTCGCAAAGGGATGTGAGGGATTTTAGGTCCTTCATCGAACGGCATATTTGGTATGCGTAGTGGTTGATCTGTTGGAAGGGAGGTGGATTCGTCAGTGGGAGGAGTTTCTGGGGGTGGGCCATACTGATTTATGTGAGTTTGGAGGTTGATATCATTAGATGACATCATTAATAAATGGTGTGTGCCTAAATCCATATGCTGATAATCAGTTGCGGCATAGGTGATTTGCTGCTGAGGTGCAGCAGATCCTTGTGGGGGATCCATTGGGTGGGCATTTATTACTCCCTGGTTTGGAAATGGGTTTTGCAATATGATGGGTTGCGGTTGATTACGTGGAGCCGGCTATCCAGCGTGGCCTTGACGTTGGGTATCGTCAGCCCAAAGCTTACATGATTTTTCTAAATGGGGGCAGTTGTGAGTGTAGTGGCCATAGAATCCACATATAGAACATGGATGGTTTGTTCTCAGGTTATTGTTTTTCACCTGTTTGGGAGGACGATCAGGATTCTGGTTGGGGGGAGTAGCGTTGTTATTATTTAGAGGATTAGGTGGTGGTGGACCTTGATTATGTTGCTGGTTGTTTCCGTGGTTTCATCCTCTTCCGTGGTTTTGTTTTCCACCCTGGTTGTGTTGGTTGTTTTTGTGCTGGGACTGATTGTGTTGTGTGTACACTTGCCCTTGAGTAGTGGGAGGATTTTGGGGTACTGCAGGTGCGGTAGCAGGTTGCGGTGGATAGTAAGCTAGTGGGGCTGGGGGAGGGCCAGTTGCTTGTTGGGTTGTTGGTAACCCTGAGCTATTGGAAGTGTTGGGTTAGCTGGTGTAGCCCGATGGGGGTAATACATTGGTTGGGCTGGTAAGTGAATTGGGTTCTGGGTGGCCGGTTGGTTATAGTATGTGGGTGGTACATAGGTCGATGGTGCTGTCCCGTAGCAATGTGGTGGACAAGAGGCTCCATGAGTGTGATGAGTCTGATTCGTTGGAGTGTATGAAGTCGTAGCTCTAGAATTAGATGTAGCCCTAGAGAGGTCAGGGGTGTTTATGGTTCTCAACATGATAAAAGGTTTATTTTGTGTCGTGACTTAGCTGATAATACCATCAGCGGCATGTGATGCCCCCAGAGCGTCACCGCGTGAAGAATCGCCTCGTGGGGCGTCTGGTATGATGGTGTAGAGATAGCCTGACTGGGCATAAATCAGGTCAAACTGTTGAGCTTTTAAAATAGCTTTTTCTTCTGACTGGGGTCGTTCAGAAGCTACATCTTTGGCTATGAGGGGTAGGAGTGATTTGAGAAACCAATCCAAAAATATACGGCTGTCCAGTTTTATCTTGCAGAGGCTACGGCGCTTGCGCCACTCAGGGATATGGTCAGTGATGTGGGTAGCCGTGTTTTGTCTACAAGACAACAGTATTTCAACTCCTGCATCATAGCGTACAGGTAGCTGAAAAAACTGAAGGAAAGTGGAGGCGAGGGATGTAAATGTATGGTGGGTCCCACGTGGTTGCTCAATGTACCACTTGGCTGTAGAGCCAATGAATGTTCATTGCAACAGTCTTAGTCTAATGGAGTCATCCACTATGGAGTTAGACAAACACCATAGGTGAAATGACATTATGTGGTTTTGGGGATCTTTCCTAGGTTTTCCTTCAAACTTTGGGATGTCCGAGGGAAGCTTTGTAGGCATGGGTGGCCATTTAGGGTTGTGCCTGATAGGATCGTTGGTTAACCTGGCTAGGTCTCGTAAGTTCAGACTAGCCATGTATGGTAAACTAGCATATGGGTGTGGCATAGTGACTGGGACATAACTGTTAATGGTGGCATTATGTAGTTGTCCAGTGGCCCCTAAGAGTATGCTAGGTATTGAAGGTATGTTTCCTCCACCTGATGTGGTGTGGGAAGGACCAGCGCTCCCAAGTGCAACATGGGTTACAGAGGGGATAGGAATAGTGCCAGGAATTCCTGGGATGTGGGTTGTGGTAATGAGAGGGGGCGTGACCCCTATGTTGGGCATACCCATAATAGGTGGTGGTCCTATGCTAGGCATACCTAAAGGGGGAATGGCCCCTATATTAGGCATGCCTAAAGGGGTTGTTGTTACCATGGGTGGTACAGTAGTAGTAGGGTTTGTCGATGTATCTCCAACAGCACTAGTGAAAAGGGGGTCGTATTGTGATCCAACCATGGGGTTAGTTGGTGATGTTTTAGTAGGGTGTTCGGATTCAGCCTCAGAATCAGATGTGAAGTGAGGCACGTCAGAATCGGATGACTGTGTTCTATGTCGATGATGTGTTGATTCAAGGGATAAGGCTCTACATCTATGACGTGTAGAGTCAAGTGTATTGAACTGAGGGGGTTCACCATGAAAATGGTGGGATCGTCTTAAATTCTCAATGGTGAGAAATGTATAAAAAATCCAGTGGAAGGTGGTGATGTAAAAAAATCGAAGCCCTAGTGCAATAATGAGTGCAAGAGGGGAGTGAAAAAATAATGGCTCTCAGGTCAACAACCAACCTCAAAAGCACTTATTATAACAGTTGTGCTATAATAAGTGGAGGGATCCAAAAAAGTGGTTAGAATACCAAAAGTCAAACAGTTCCTAGAAAAAAGTGGTGCTCACTAGACCAAAGGTAGGTATTGTATCATGCAAACACCTAACTAGAAGTATTATGAGTCAACAAATGATATTCTCTGCAAGGTGATGAAATCCAAGTCAGACAATATAGAGTGTTGAATCAATGGCTAGATATCCCCATACCGGGAGGGACACCGGGTAGACAGTTCTAAAGAATGGCAACTAGGATACCCCATTCATGACACGTTCGGTTGGGTGAATTTGCAGTTTGGTTCTATCGCCGCTGTACCCCCATATGGGTGTACACCGAGAACTTCGAAAGGTATCCTTCAGTTACTAAATGGATTGCAAAATTCCACTCAGGCTTCCGGAACCAGTCTAGCTACTTCAACCCTCCTAAGGGAGAGGCCTTCCCGATAAATTGGTTGATAACCATGTCAAAATTATAAGGGATTTTTGGGACCCTAAAAGACAACCACTATGTCTCAGATGTAAATAATTGAGGGTTGTTATTGGCACACCTATCCCCTCAATCCTACCTAACTACAAGATTCTTTAAAGTGCTCCCCAAGTGGGGTTAAAAAGTTTGTTGAGTTAAGGTAGATTTTAAGGCTCAGTTTAAATAATGTGGCAGAGTGGGTGCACGTGTGATTATTTAACTGAAAATGATTTTCCTCGCTTGGGCGATTGATTACAAATGAAAGACAAGACGCTTCTAGTTTGCAAAAAATAAAGGCGTTTTTTGAAATGTAAATGCTTGAAAAAACAATTCAAAAATAATGGATTTTTGAAATAATTTAAAGGGAAGCAAATAACATAAATATTTCAAGAAATAAATGGATCTCTTAAAAAATATTGCTTGGGTAAACTATTGAGCAAATTAAAAGTAAAACCTGTGATCTAAAAATAATGTTGAAAATCTTTCTTTCACTTACTGAAATTTTTTAAAAAGACGTTTTAATGGAGCATATGTAAATAGAAAATAATTCGCTATGGATGTAACAATGTAGAAAAAATAATGCTTGAAAATAAACTAAATGGGCAAAAAATACAGCAAATTTTTTTGTAAAAAATTGGCCGAATTCAAAATAACAGCATCACGGGTTTTAGGGAAAAAGTCGTGATGTGAATCGCAGGTTTGAGCCGCGAAGCCGCAATGTGCAGAGAGAAAAATGGCCACGAAGACGCGATGTGCAGCACAGAAAATGGCCACGAAGCCACGATATGCAGTACGGAAAATGGTCGCGAAGCAGCTGTGCGCTGCAAAAAAAAAGGCCGTGAGGTCGCGATGAGCTACACGACTATCGGGCGAAAAGCTGTGATGCGAAAGCCGAAAAACGGACGCTGAAAAATGAACCCAAAAATGGAAATTTCAGGCTGTTAATGGCTACAGAAAGGGCCAAGATCTAGAGCAGCAATGGATCTGCTGCCTAGTATGGTAGATCTATAAATTAAAATGATTTAAAACTAACAAAAACTAAGATCTAAAGCAAAAAACCAAGATCTAAGAATTCGAACCCAATGGAGTCGCCAAAAACTATTGCTTGGTTTTGCAACCAAGCTTGTGCAATGGGCACCTATCAACAATGTGATAGCAGTTTCAATATAGAAAGCAAAAATGATTATGAATTAAATCTAAATCTAAACTAACATATGCATATAATAAATAAATTTAAAAATGATTCATAGAAAGAACAAGAAATAAAAGAATGTTTTGTATTATCGTACCTCAAATGGTGAGGATTTGTGGTGTTGAGCAGCTCCAAGGTTGAGATGCTCCAGGCTCCAATGGTCTCTTCTCCAAGATTACTACAATGGTCAAGAACTCAAGAGAGATTTTGACAGCATGAGGATAGGATGATGGATGGATGGAAAGTGAGGAGCCCCTACCACCTTTTTATAGTCTTTGGTGGTGGGGAATACCATTATGGTTTTGAGAAAACCAATGGTATTGACCAACATGGTTTAGGTACCTTTTTCCCTCTTTTTTCATTTTTTGAATATTTTGAATATTTTTATTCCCTTTTAATATTTTTGGGAATTCTGGACCCTTTTTGAGGGTTTTTTATGTATTTTGAGGAAAAATATATATTTTGAGGTGAAAAAGGGTGTATTATGGTTTTTTGGTGACCTTTTGATGGCTTTAGAGGCTCAAATGGTGGAAAAGTGGACAAAAGGGTCATGTGAATAAGGGAATGAGCTAGTGAGCACTTTTTGGGTGTTAACAACACTTTTTCTGACGAAAAAATTTACCTTGTGGTTCTGTTGTATGCACACAAGAGATTCGATGAGGGGAAGGTATGTTTTGATTTGTATTGTAAGTCTATTTCACTTCTACTGAGTGCAGAGGTTTATTTTTAGGTGTATGCAAGTCTCCATTGATTGCTGGAAGTACAACCTGAGTGCCTTGCTTCTACACAGAGTCTTCTACTTAGTGGTTCAGTAAATAGGCTCGGGGGTCCAAAGGAGCAAGTGATATTGGCTGCTTCTTCTAGAGAAGGTTGGGAGGAACAGGCCTCTTTGGGTGTATGTCCACCCTATCGATTTATCAGGTTCTACTTGCTATTTTATTTTTCTAATGGTTATAACTTATTGCTTTTATAACTGTTGATTTATGATTATTAGCTGAATGTTGTTAGTTATCATCATTCATATTTAAATGACTGATTCTATGAACTGTATATTATTTTTGTAAATATTTGAAGAAGTATTATGATAATGATAAATTAAAATGCTTCCCTACATTTTTCCACACACTCTCTTTGTGTCGTACTCTAGTACAGGGAGGAGTGTTTAAGAATAGATTCGAATATTTATGCACTGTAAATATATTTGAATCAAAGATTGTAAGTATGCAAATAGACTAATAGTAGAACTATTTAAGTTTCTTTTCATTTAAATAAGTTTCTATAGTACAAGATTTATGTTAAATAGTATCTACTTTGTAAACAGTATGAATAGGACAGAGTTCTATAATGTTTCATAGATAGTTTCATTCATAACAATAAACCTGTATTCATTATAAAAAGATTTGTTTTAGGGTTTTAAGACTAAAAAAAATGCCTTCATTTTTTTGTAAATCATCATAAATAAACATAGAGAATTCATGAAAAGGAACAATTCAGTTCTGAATTATTATCACAACTTATTTCAGTATCGAACTATACTATTACAGAGAGCATTCTCTTAATTTTAAACAATGATTGCACAAAACCCTAATAAGGTTGAAGACATATCATAGATTGTTCTAAACCAAATATGAATTTAAATTACTGTGAGTAGATCGAAACCATTTATGCCTACCATACAGTACTAATAGTATTATTTCATTTATTTATCATTGATACTATACTTTAAAAAAAATGCATAACAACTTTTATTTCAGATGAATGTTCCAAGTCTCAACCCTAGCTATTTAAAAATAACACTAAGTTAACTTTTTCATCATTTAGAAAAATGAAATAGAATTTCCAAGACAGAGCTCGAATACACGAAGACTGTTCCTTACAGTCTAAACATTATAGGTTACATGACAAATTCATGGATTCAAAATCCATATTGCTCATACAGCTAAGGAATCAAAATAGTATTTAGTTTTCGGGTAGGGTTCATAGTCCATCCTTATGGATTAGTTTACACATAAACCCCTTGGGTATAAATAACCATAAAAACAAAACGATGAACCCTGCATTTCTTTTCAACAAAACAAAAATGTATGAGAGTCTTCCTTTCAGCTTATCATTTTATTATTTCAATACACATAACCGAAAGTATTATCCTTTGAAAACACGGTAGCTAAAAACGAAATAACATGAGGTCTACTTTTCAAAACCCCAACTACATTTTCATAAACAAAATCGAGTATGAATACCCTAAACATTTACCATTTCATTTCATCAAAATGGCGAGGGTTAGGCCCTTCAAAACAACTATATACATTTATCAATCAATTTGTTAAACAGTGAAACGTTGCAGAGCCAATGCAGAAGTAGGTTGAGGATTCAATCCTCCCTACACTAAAAACATGCCTTATGACTTACAACATTACAACGGCGTCAAAATCCACAGCTAAATCACAAAACTGAATGCTCGGATAAAACCAGACAGGGACCAACATTTTTCGAGGTTACACCCTACAGGGAGTCACCAAGGCGTACTAGGTTTTAAGCTCATTTTTCCCCATTGCTTCAAACATAAAAATACAAATCCGAGGATTCACCTGCCATTA
This sequence comes from Larix kaempferi, assembly GCA_027924585.1. Lineage (NCBI taxonomy): Eukaryota > Viridiplantae > Streptophyta > Pinopsida > Pinales > Pinaceae > Larix > Larix kaempferi. Next base: position 15,687,205 of record BSBM01000061.1, read on the forward strand.
AAAATACACAGTGTGGTTAGACATGGAAGCAAAACTAAAAACTTAAATACATCCAGCTATAACGTTAGCAACCTTCATGGAATAGTATTAAAAGAACTAAAACTTACCTTTTAGAGAAAACCTGGCTTCTTGTCTGAACATTCCCATGACCACCGAGAACTGAACTCTCTTGCAAACCGTCAAGAACACTAGAGTCACATAAACCTTTGAAAAACGCAGCAACCCTTAGCTCAGGCTTGGCTCGGCTCTTAACACATATGGGTGACAATTTACAACTACAGGTCATGGTATCGAATCGTGGAGAGGTGCCTTCAAACCCTAGTACAAACCCTAAGAACCCACTGGCCTACCAGCCTCTCCAAAAACCCCACTCACTGCAAAATGAATGCCCAAGTTGTGAATTCATCAAAGTAATTGCAAAGGTAGTTAGGGTATTACCACTACCAAGAAACACAACGTGAAGACCACCATGGTGGATGCCAATAGTCATTCCACCAAACTCGCTTTTATTGCACTTTAATTACCATAGCTACCACCTTACGTAGATCCTGCCATCATAATCATGCATCAAGATTTATGTTTCGGTCTTCTTTATGGATAAACCTTACAACCTTAATATTATTTGGATACGTATAATATCAAAGGTCAAAACTATCATGGTTTGTTATCCAAAACATATGGAGTAGGATGTGGAACCCCTTTTTATCAAACCCTTGTACCTAGTATAAAGACCATAGAGCAAAGATCAATAATATTACATAGCTAATGTTACAATGCTCTTAGGATTATAAACATTCATTGTATAAATTAATTTAATAGAGGGTAGTTGCATATAGTGTATAGCTTACAACTATCAGCATTTTCAAAGTTACCATAGTAAAACTAACACATAGGTTTGTGCATATAGTGCGTAACATCAAAGGGTAGGCTTAGAATCATATTGTTAGCAATTAAGCTTAGGTTATGATCCTTTTAATTATATAATTGAATACATGGCATAAGCCCTAAGTAAAAGGTCAAATACATGGCTCTAATACTTTCCATGATGACTTAATACAAGACAAATGTATTATCAATACAATTTCTAAGATTCGAATATAATTACTATGAAATTATATAAACAACTTTACACAGAATATAACTGAATATCAAACTAGAATAGATCTCGCCTTCGAATACTTCAAGTTACTCTATTTTCTCTTTTTAAACATTGAAGACTAACTGAAGTTAAATAGGACCTCTTTGTACACTTTGAAAAAAGTATTGCTCTTACCTGCGATCTACGATAGAAGTTCAAATGCTTTAGCTAAATAGCTAAGTAAGCCTCAGGGTGCCCATAAGACCCCTTCATCATCATCAAGAGAGTCAATAGGTAGCACTTATAATGAAATCAATATCAAGTTAAATCTATAAAGTCTTGACATCTACATAAGTAACCAAAATTGATCTAGGATGCTGGAAAGAGGTAAAAACATCCAACAATATCTTAAATAAGCACAAACACATTATACATATTCTGTAATACAAACCAACACACATAATCGATGTAACATGTTATTACTAGTTAAATAGATTCTCATTTATTATACTTTCGGATAGCAATTGTAGCACTTAATGCTACTTAGAAAATTTTTAAATTTTTATCAATTTTTGGGATGTTATAGTGGGGGAGCAAAAAGTTGAGGGAAATATTGGTTGAGGGAGAGTGGGATGGAGAGGGGGAAAGATACTAGTAGGGTGATTTTGAGGGAGTGGTGGTGAATTGGAGAAAGGGAGGGAGAGAGACAGAGCGATCAGCATGCAAAGAGAAAAAGAGCGAGGGGGCGAGGATGAGAGAGAGTTTGAAGGGGAGGGGGGGATGGTGACAGGAGGGAGAGGGAGATGTAGGGTGAGGAAGAGTGGGATGGATAATGAGTGAGAGGGGGAAAAGTTAAAGGGGGAGGGTCATCAAGTGAGAGATAAATAGATAGAGAGAGAGAAAGAGGGACAGGTGGGTGGGAGTTAGAGAGAGAGGTAGAGGAGGAGTGCGACGGTGTGGGGGACAAAGTGGGGGAAAGGGAGGGAGAGATAGAGAGGGTGAAATGGGGGAAAAGGATAAGGGGGAGGGAGAGGGAAATATATGGGGATTTAGAGTGTGGGGGAGATGGAGGGGAATGGAGAGGGAAGGGGGCGGAGAGGGAGGGGGAGCGGAGAGGGAGGGGGAGGGGGAGAGAGATGTTGAGAGGGAGAAAGGGAGGGAGAGGATGATAAATAGGGAGAAGGAGAGAGAGTGGGAGGGGGATAAAGTGGGAGATAGGGAGAGAGAGAGAGAGAAAGGGTCACATGTAGAGAGATATGGGAGAGATAAAGAGAGAATAAGAGACATATATAAAAGGAGAGGAGAGAGAGAGAGAGAGAGAGAGAGAGGGGGGGAGAAAGAGGTGGAGGGAAAGGAGGAAGGAGACTGAGATGGAGTTTGGGAGAGGGGTTTAAAATGGTGGAGTGAGAAGGAGATACATATAGATATCAAGGGGGGGATGGTGATAGAGAGTGAGAGAGAAAGAGAGAGAGGGGGAGAGAGAGAGAGGGAGAGAGAGAGGGGGGGAAAGACATAGAGAGAGAAGTATTTGGGGAGAGAGAGACAGAGAGGTGGGGGGATGTGGAGAGACATAGATAGAGAGATATTTGCAGGGACAGGAGGAAGAAGACTGGGAGGGAGAGTTGGATGGAGTGTGGTTTAAAAGGGTGGAGTGAGATGGAGAGACGTATAGAGAAAGTGTGAGAGAGAGGGATGGATTGAGAGAGCTAGTGAGAGGGATAGATAGGGAGAGATAGAGAGGAGAGGGGAGGGGGAGAGAGAGAGAGAGAGAGAGAGAGAGGGAAATGGGGATGGAGAGATAGGGATGGGGAGAGATAGAGGGAGAGGGAGAGTGAGGGAGAGATGGCAGAGAGAGAGAGAGGGAAAGTGAGAAGGGGGAGCCAGAAGAGAGAGGGAGTGAGAGAGAGGGAGTGGAGAGGGATATATATATATATTTAAAGAGAGAGAGAGAGAGGTGGATAAAGAGAGTGAGGAGATTGTGAGCTAGAGGGACAAGGAGAGGGGAAGGGGAATGGAGAGTTGTAGGTATTCAAAGAGAGAGGGGGAGAGGGAGAGGGATATTTTTAGGGGAGTGAGAGAGAGAGAGGGAGAGGGATAGGGAGAGAGAGAGGGAGAGAGAGAGGGAAAGGGATAGAGAGAGAGATGGAGGGAGGATGCAGTAGGTAGGGAGAGGGGTAGACATATAGAGAGTGAGGGGGTATGGAGGGATAGAGATAGAGTGAGTGAGAGTGAGAGAGAGGGGGATGGAGAGAGATAGGGGGAGGGGGGGTGACTCAAGGATATAAGGATAGGGAGAGGGATATATAGTTGTAGGGAGAGTGGGGATAGTGTAAGAAATAATGTGAGGGTAGGGGGTGGGAGAGGGTGAGAGAGATATATATGTAGAGAGCATGGGAGAGGGAGGGAGAGAAGGAACTAGAGAGAGAGAGAGAGAGGGTGAGAATGAGATGGAGAGGTACATGGATAGAAAGAGAGGGTGAGAGGGGGAGAGGGGGAGGGGGAGGGTAATAGAGAGAGGGAGAGTTACATGGATAGAAAGAGATGGAGAGAGAGAGAGAGAGAGATAGAGAGGAAAATGGAGGGGGAGAGGAAGGGAGAGGAAGTAGGAGAAGGAGGGAGAGGGGGAAGGGAGAGGAAGAGAGATTGGGAGAGGGGGAGGGGGAGGAGAATAGAGAGAGGGAGAGGTACATGGATAGAAAGAGATGGAGAGAGAGAAGAAAATTGAGAGGGAGGGGGAGGGAGAGGGTGAGAAGGTGGGAAAGTGGGTGATAGAGAGGGATATATATAGAGAGAGAGAGAGATTAAGGGTGGAAGGGGGAGAGGGGGATAGAGAGAGAGAGAGAGAGGAGGGGGGGAGGGAGTGGGAGGGAGAGATAGATTTATGGAGAGTGAGGGATAGGGATAGAGTTATAGAGGGAGGGAGAGGAAGTGAAATATAGAGATTTGGAGTGGGAGAGAGAGAGAGAGAGGGTGGGTGGAGCGAGATGCATAGGGAGATTAATATGGATAGGAGAATGGAGAGGAGGGGAGAGGTATAGGTAGGGAGAGAGAGAGGGGAGGAGAGACAGGGAGAGAGAGACAAAGGAAGAGGGGGAAGAGAGAGATAGAGAGAGAGAGAAAGGGAGAGAGAGGGGGAAGGGAGAGGAAGAGAGAGGGGGGGAGGGGGAGGGGAATAGTGAGAGGGAGAGGTACATGGATAGAAAGAGATGGAGAGAGAGAGAGAGAGAGAGAGGAAAATGGAGAGGGAGAGAGAGGGAGAGGGTGTGGGGGCATGAGAGAGAGTGTGTGGGAAAAGGGGAGTGAGAGAGAGAGGTACATGGATAGGAACAGATGGAGAGAGAGAGGGAGATAGAGGAAGAGAGGGGGAGAGAAAGGGGATAGAGAGAGAGGGAGAGGTACATGCATAGAAAGAGAGGGAGATAGAGGAAGAGAGGGTGAGAGAAAGCACGTGAGGGAGAGAGAGATAAGGGAGTTAGGGGTGGAGGGAGTGAGAGACAGATATATAAGAAGAGGTAGGGATACAAATATAGAGAGAGATATAAAGGAAGAGGGAGAGGTATAGGGAGGGAGGGAGAGAGATATAAAGGAAAATGGAGAGGAAGAGGGATGGAGTGGAAGCGGGAGAAGGAGGGAGAGGGTGAGAGGGCATGAGAGAGAGTGTGTGGGCAAAGGGGAGTGAGAGAGAGAGGTTGAGGGGGAGTGTAAGAAGAATGGGGAGTGTGTGGGGAAGGGGGTGGGGTGGGGATAGATATGGAGAGAGAGAGTGGGAGGGATAGAGAGAGAGAAGGGGACAGGGAGAGCGGGATGGAAAATGAGAGAGAGGGAGGGAGGGAGAGTGGGAGTGAGAGAGAGAGGGATAGGGTGACCAAGATGGTAATAGCGAGGGAGAGGTTGTTACAACATAATCTTCCACCTTGTGAGCATCAACATTTTTTGGCATGTAGGATCCATTTCACTAACTCATATCCAGTTTATATCCTTGTTGACCAATGCGACTCCAGTCGACAGTGGTTCCACTTCACTGTCGACACATACCGCAGTCTCCCTGGGTGTCAGCTTGCGAAGGTTTTATCCTGCTGAACAATAACTGCAGAGCAGATGAGGTCTCACCCGAGGCATCCAGGAAGAGAAAATGGAACCATATTTCCACCTAGGAAGGAGGAGGGTTGTGGCTATATGAACTAACTCTATTGCAACACTAAATAGGGATCTCAAACATTTGACATGTATTCATAACACATTATTCGATCACAACATTCATTAGTACAGCAGTAGTAACAGTAAAGCAACATTACATCAAGGAAACATAGCATTACTCATGAAGTGCAACATTGCATTACCATAAACAAACAGAAAGAACCTAGGAATTGCACCAGAACAATTTCATCATATCATATTATCACTGCAAAACCTTAGATACAATATCTCCTCATAGATCAGGTCTCGGCAATATCTCACAGATGCACAGAAACAACCCAAACATGCACTTCTCTTCACCTTCGTTCCACTCTCCTCCAATACCTATGACTCCTATGTATATATAGGCTTCCACCATTACAATGCTTGTCCACTTACTAACAACTTCCTAACTAACATTTGGACAAGTGACCCAATATCTAACTAACTTGGTACAAAACTGACCAAAAACCTGCATTCTGTTGTATAACTGACTCAACATTACATAATATGTGGTCCAAATGACCCAAAACCCGCATTCTGTGGTACAATTGACCCAAAATACATAACTAATCTTCCACTCATCGCCATTCGTGCCATCTTTTGCCTTGTCGCAGCATCGGATATGCTTTGATAGCACTATACCAAACCGCCTGCCAACAGGCCCCCATCACAATCTTGTGGCTCTCCCTCGAGCCACGTCAACTGCTGGACATAGTACGCATCGTCATTTTTACTTTGAAGTCCTCAGATGGCTATTCAATTGTTCTTGCTATCTGGATCACGCGGTGTTGTCCTGCTCCTTCTGCTACACTGATCATCATCTCACTGTTATGTAAGTCTTACCCGAAAGTGGGCATCCCCCGACTTGCTATCATGTATGTCTCAAACTCGTCCTCCAGTCTTGAGGAATCTAATGCAGACTGAGAAGAAGTTTATGAACAACGCCGAGGTGCACACCAGGTCAACAGCTCTGGCAGATTTGTTTCACATCGATAAGCACAAGTTACAGGGACCCGAGGATGATGACGCCCCCCTTTTGTGTGGTCATAGGGACCACAAGATTTCAAACCATCACCAACTGCCCAGACATCTCGGATGAAACTTCATGCTTGTAACCCCTGGGTGTTCGAGGTGCAGCCTGCTCCAGGTGCTCATGCACACTCATCATTTGGTCCCTTAATGCACCTGGTGTGCTACCACACGAAATGAAATGGATCATTTCCATAGTCTCCTTGGAATTCCTAACTTAACAAAATGCCAGAACCTTGCGTAGCATAACCCTTCTTAACTAAAACAATCTATGTGTGCTTACTCCCCATAGGTCCTCTATTTATACAAAGCACTCTGTCATCTATCGGTCTCAGCAAGCCGTTGCACCACCGGCTCACACCCCGGGATAATCATAGGTCATCGTGTGTCGATTATCCGAACGGGGGATGAATCGTACCTTTTCCTGGTTCTCTTCATGCAAAAAATGTGGAAAGCATTTGTTGGGCCATGCCGTCATGGTGGATACTTCGTGCCAACCATGCGGACCATCCTGGTAAGTACAATCAGCCATATTACCTCGGTGTATCCCTAAGCCCAACCAGGCTATCATATGTCATGATCAACTTGATTAACAAGCATATCCATCAAAGTAGGAAAAAGTCCCATCGTCGTCATGATTTCAGATGTGACCCAAGCGCAACATTCCTAGGTGTTGCTTAACAACTCCAACTTTGCAGGAGAAGCCTCCTTGCTTCCACATTCCATCCATGGTGGTGCGACATCTTGCCACCAATCATCCTGCAACACATCATTTTTTTTCCCGATGCGACTCAGCCATTGCAGTGTTCTAAGCCCGCACGATAGGGCTTCAATCGATGACCATTTACCAGCTTGGGGAGCAGTGCCCCGTCCAACTGCTGCAACTGAACTGCTCTTCCTGAAGTAATACTACTAATGCGATAGGGACCAAGCCAATGCATTTGCAACTTCCCCGGATGTTTCATAAACTTGTTGTCGTACAACAGCACCAAGTCGCCCTGCTGAAACTATTTATTTTTTATGTGGCGATCATGCCATGCCTTCTGTCGATCCTTCTCCACCCCCTGGTGGAACCCAGCGATGAAACGATCTTCTTCCAGCTGCACCAATTACGGCAGATGTTCATCTAATGCTGCAACATCATCCATGCCCGTGACAGCCGCAATTCGTAGACTCGGAACAATATACTCCATTGGCATAATCGCTTCTTGTCCATACACCAACTTAAATGGTGTTTGTCCTATCGGCCGTTTACATGTGGTGCGATAGGCCCACAAACTGCTGGCATTTTGAGATCCCAGTCGTCACGGTTCGCATTGCACACCTTTGTCAACACATGCTCCAATACCTTGTTAAAATCCTCCACCATGCCATTCACCTATGGATGATAGGGTGTACTCTTCTTATGCTGTATTTGCAACTCCTCCATCAATGCGTTGATGGTGCAATTAAGAAAGTGGCTGCCTTGGTCACTCAGCAATATCTTGGGGTAGCCAAAGCGAGTGATAATGTTATCAAACAAAAATCACGCCATTGTAGCCGCGGAACAATCAACTACAGGTGCCGCCTCGGCCCATCGGGTCAAATACTCTATCGCCGTGATGATATACCGCACACCCATGTGTTTCCCTAGTGGATTGATCGGTCCTACAAAATCCATGGCCCATTTGTCGAACGGTTTGCAATGTTATTTGAGGCATCAACGGCATCTCATCGCGTCTAGACGGTTTTCCAGTTCACTGACAAACATCGCAGGACTGTGCATAGTCTGTCGCATCATTATGCAGTGTAGGCCACCATAGCCCTGCATGCAACACCTTCCTAGCCATCCCTCGACTGCCATAGTGTCCTCCTGCTACTCCTCCGTGTGCTTCAACCAGTATCGGCGCTTGCTCATGCAGAAAGACACATCTACGCAATATCTCATCAGCACCCATTTTATACAACTCTCCTGCGATTAGCTGGAAGTCTATAGCGTTGACTACCAATTGCTTCTTATGACTGGTGGTGAACTCGTCTGGTGCAGTACCCATTGTCAGAAACTGGAGGATGTTATCAAAATAGTCATCAGCGACGCCAACCTTAAATAGTTGTGCATCTGGCAACCCATCTTCAATATTGGTTGGTTCCTCCCCTGTATCAATCCGCGAGAGATGATCAGGACCGGCATTCAACCGGCCTAGCTTCACAATGACTGCAAAATTGAACTCCTAAAAAAGAAGTAGCCAACAGCATATCTTCCCCCCCAACACATGCTTATTGACTAGGTATTTCAACGCAGAATGGTCAGTGAACATTTTAAAGTGCCCACCCAACAAATAGTGCCTGAACTTCTGTAGTGCGTAGACCATTGCCAGACCCTCTTGCTCAGTGGTGGTGTAGTTGCGTTTAGTGGACGACAACTTCTGACTAGCGAAAGCAATGGGGTGATCAAGATCTCCTTCGCTATGCTAAGACAATGCTACTCCCAATGCGATTGATGAGGCATCGACATGTACATGGAACTCCTTAGTCCAATCCGGAAATACCAGTATTGGTGTTGAAGCCATCTTCATCTTTAGTGTGTCGAAACGGTCTTGACATTCTGGAGTCCATTGAAATAATGCATCTTTCTTCAGCAATTTCTCCATAGGGGTGGTAATCACTGCATATCCCTTGATGAACTTGCAATAGTACCCTATATGCCCCAGAGTCACTTGTAACTGCTTAACAGTGGTCGGTGGTTGCAAACTCAAAATGAGTGCAATCTTAGCCGGATCGACCAACAACCCTTGCTTCCACACGATATGACCCAACAATATCCCAAATGGTGCACAAAAAATACATTTCTTCAAGTTTAGCGATATCTGGTGCTGTCGGCAGCGCTCAAGCATTAACCGCAGATTGGCCAGATGATCGTGGATCAACCCAAACACTATCCAATCATCCATGTAAACTTGCAAAAAATTTTGAATAAAGTCTTTAAACGCAACAACAACGACTCAGGAGAATATCGCAGGTGCATTCTTCAAACCAAACGGCATTACAGTGTACTGAAAACAGCCCCATTTAGTAACGAAAGTTGTCTTGTGGCAATATTCTTTGGCAATGCAAATCTAATGGTAGCCAGAGAACCCATCGATGAATGAGTACATCTCCTAGCCGCCCACCCCTTCAAGTACTTCATCAATAAATGGGGTCAGAAAAGGGTCATGCAAGTAGGCATCATTTAACTTCCGCAAGTCAACACAAATGCGCACCTCACCGGTTTTCTTGTCCTGCACCACCATAGGACTGATCCATTTGGACTCTTCCACTGGTTCAATAATACCAGCATCCAACATGCGATCAAGTTCTGCCTTGACCTTTTCCTTATGTCGTGGATTCAGCCGATAAGGTTGTTGTCGGACGGGCTTAGCATCTTGTTTTAAACGAATCCTCATCTCCCCTAAATCACCCAGGATCCCCTTCATATCGGAAAAATTCATAGGAAAAAATTCTTGAAACTCATGGAGTAAATTAGTGACCTTACTCATCATCTCATCATCCCAATAGTCCCCAACATTTGCAAACTTGGGAGTGGCCTCTGTGTCGATATTGAGCTTACGAAGCTTCAATGCTTGACTGAACAGATTACTTGGCATGGCAGGTGGTACCACATCGTGACTTCCTTCAGATACGGGAATGTTGACATTCCAGGGATCGTCCTCATCCTCTGGCCCACTGGTGATGTTGAAGCACTCCATGAGAGACTGCATCTGATAGTATGTGTGTGGATCGATAGGGTAGGCCATCGGAACAACCTGAAGTACCACATTGCGGATGAGTTGTAAGGCATTATTGACGTCATTGTTGGCATCCAAAATAGTGAACATATGAGTGAAACAGACCATCAAATCCCCCCATGTTGTAAGTTCTTTGCGCAACTCAGCTGCAATGTACCATGAGTGTAGCATCTCATCTAAGGTATGGATAAAAGCATGGACCCACTCATCTCTGGGTCACGCTACCCATAATCATTGGCATTCCATCACATGATCACTAGGATTCTTCCAGCCATCACCGAACTGGACCATCATCAACCTTCGACACTGTGACCAACCATCAATGGATTTCTTGTGTGTCTCCCACCAGCATGCTGGAGTAGCCTTCAGTTCTTCCTCCAATGCAAGCAATCGCTATGGTTCTGAGACTCGTTCTTCAAATTCCATCAAAAAGTTGGTTAACCCAGGCAACCCCTCATAGACTGGCAATGTGACCATTTCTATCACAACACGACATCAAGATTGCATAATTAAGCCACATTTTCGGAGTGACACTTCATGCAAGTGATTCTGCCAATGTTCTAATGCGTCATCAAAATCGGAAGACGCAGAGCTTTCACTGTGCCATCCCAGCTCACCATTGGCAGTAGGATTAATATAGTCTTCAGAAATATTGAATGCATGGTCCCATCCATTGGGATCGTCATCTTTTATAGGCTCAATGTATCAACGTCCTTCAACCGGATCCAACAGGGCTATGACTCTGAGATCGTGATTCTCAAAGGTCATCATGCACCTCTTGAAGTTGATTACAGCTCCACTATCGTTAGCCCTTCCAATCCCCAATAGCACAGGACAGGAGCTTTCTCCTTCAACCACTTCAATGACATCAAAGTCAGCATAAGTCTTCATGCCCTCAATATTTACCGTTAACCGCGGGAACTCACCCAATGGGTGTTACCTTCGCATGGTTAGCCAACTGGAGCTTCATAGGAGACCAGCTCAATGGGGAACTCCCCATTTTCTGTCGCGCCTGCTTGGTTAAGATGTTAACATCCGAACCAAGATCAAGAATAACTGAATCAACATCATAGTCACCAATCTGGATGTCCATTCTCATCTCCTTTCCAATCTTCCATCGCTGTAGGGAGTTTATTGTCGACTTCTTCCATCCTTTTGTAAATCGCTGCAACCATCCCTCAATCTCAACCAGGGCAGCCGGATCCCGGGCCAATAACAGACATCTCTCAAGAACCTTTGCAATGTTCCCGATGGTGTCGATGGACTGCCCTCTGATGTAGTGTCAAAGATAGGTGGCATATCGCAAACAATAGCCTTACCGCAGTCTTTCTCCAAGGTGCGACGCGCCTGAAGGAATGCCTCCTGTTCAACATCGATGTCAAATGGTATTGTCTTCTGGCTTGCCAACCGAATTAGCGGTCACGAGCTATCTTCCCTAGTCATTTTGCCTCCATGAATTACAACAGCCATCAAAGCATCTTGTGGTCATGGTTCTGCAAAAATTGTCGCAATATTTGCACCCTGCATCTGAGTCTGCTACAGATTCCCCTGTGGGTTCACATTTGGATTTGCGTTCTGATTTAGTCATGGGGGTTGGTTCTGTACTAGTTGCTGTACTTGGTTTTGGACTGATTGTTGTACTTGGTTCTGGGATGGTTGCTGTGGCTAGGTTTGATTCTGTATCTACGGAGCGGTCCCAGCCTGCCATCACGTAATCAACTGTGGACAATTCTCAACTGTATGATCATTAACGAAACAAAACGTACATTGATTCTGTAGTAGTGGACAGTCTCATTGATAATGCCCGCACACCGCACAGTGATAGCATTGAACAGGTCCACGACCACCTCATCCTCGACCAAATCCTCCACCGCATCTGCCCCAATATCCTCCTTGGAATTCGCCCTGCTATTGGTATTGCAGCTGCATAGGATTTTGTTGCATGCCTTTCCCCTGCGGTGCATACTACAGTTGCTGGATGTATTGTGGTTGTTGTGGAGCCACTTGCATTGGAGCGTATTGTGGCATGAACTGCTGCGGTACAAACTGCATATGTGGTTGAGGTAGTAGCTGGGCTATCTACGGTTGCAGTTGTGGTTGTTGTACGGCTCGTTGATCGTCCTTGACGTAGAATGCACCACACATTCTTTCTTGTAGCAACCCATATGCACAATAATCTTTGTCATCGTGACCCACCGACTTGCAAAATGTGCAATAAAGATTTCTCGGGGTTGTGACCATTTTCTTGCATATAAGGAAAATTGTCATGACTGTGCCCATACACTTGGAAAACACGACAACATGGCATGTTTCCGCCATTCAACGGGTTTGGTGCACCTGACACCAAATAATTGCAGAAATCCGGGCAATTGTCCTTCATATGCCCTTCTACTCAGCATTGTGTACACCATACTTCATCGTGTTTTTCCTTGTTCTTCTTCAAATCTTGCAACTGTATAGTCAAGTTAGTGAGCTGTGTCTGTATCTGCAACATCCCAACTGCATTATCCCCAATCGGTGATGCCTCCAATAGCATTGCAATCTCTAGAGCTTCGCTGGGCATCGAGATGTTTTGCTGCATCAGTGGAAGTTGAATGTACGGGAGCAATGCCGCAATAAACCACTCTTTATGTTGGACAGTGCTCATATCAAAACTAACTCATGCCATTAGCATCTTGAAACGTTGATCGAAGTCCCATACAGACTCATTGGGATACTCCTTAATTTCCTTAAGCTCTATAATGTACTGTGCTTCATATTTATGCTTCCAGAATTCCACGATCGGTCCCATGCGGATTTCATCCAATGACTTTGCCGGGGTACTGACAAGAACTTGTGTAAACTTCATAAACCAATCCAAGGTGCGACCCCAAAGAGTTGTCACCAGTTTCCATTTCTTCTCATTATCATTAGTGACCTATTTTACCATCCATACGGCCTCACATAAAAGCCAATACTGTTCAAGGTTGTCGGTTCCATTACCATGGAACATCGGTAACTTAGTATCATTGCCCTCCATCCTGGGCTTCCTTCCTCCAATTGCTAAACTACTAGCAAAGTAACTTTTGTAAAGTTGATGAACTCGGGGGTGTCGAAATGGTATTCCTTACTGTTTGTGAGATAGTGAGCAGAGGTGTGGGTATGTTGGTGCTGGGATTTTGTGCTACTTCTATCCTGAATGTAGCCTAGTCGTCCCTGTCAGGACTATGAGGTCACTTGGTCCCATGTGGTATTCCTTCATGGTTTTGCGGTTCGATCGCAGCAGGACCTTCTCCTGTCCTCTGCCTCTTCTCCTGTCGAAACTTCGCTCCTCCTCTTGTAAGACCACTTTCTTCCTCAGCTTCGCTCACAGTCTCCTCATGGTCTGCACCCATATACCCCTTACCATTCCATGTACGATTCCCCAACAGTCGCGGTACCCATGGCCTTCTCCCACCAAGCTGTCTACTGATCAAGATGCATCTTCAATATGCCCTTTTCGTAGATTAGCATCTTAATCGACAGTTGGAGCGACAGCAGAAACCTTCCCCTTTGTCCACGAAAGAAATATCTTTCAGCTTCACTATAGGATTTCTGCGTGTCAACTACAAATTCAATGATATATCCCTCCAAGATGCTATCGAGCCAAATTTTGACAGCCTGCAATGCCTTATTATCAACTTCCTGCAGATCCTGAACCAATTCCGAGTTCCAAGCCGTCGGCTCACCACCCTGAAAATTCATCTTCTGGAAGGTCATCTTTGACAACCATTCGTACAAGATGACTGGGAATTCACAAAAAAAACCATTCATGCGGACCGTCGTTAATATATTTTCCCACCTAGTGATCGAATGTCAGTCTCATGTTTCGACTTTCTTCTTCAACAAACTCCTGCAACTTCTGATCAAACCAGCTCTGTATCTCCGACTTCGTCAAGTGCCACAACATGTCCTTCTTTCACTCTTCACACGGTCCCAGCAACAGAACCAATTGTTGACCAACGCGACTCTAGTCGATAGGGGTTCCACTTCACTGTCGACACATGCAGCAGTCTCCCTGGGCCTCGGCCCAGGCAGGTTTTATCCTACCCAGTAACATTTGTAGAGCAGATGAGGTCTCACCCGAGGCGTCCAGGAAGAGCAGACGGAATGATGTTTCCACTGAGGAAGGAGGAGGGCTGCAGCTATATGAACTAACTCTATTCCAACACTAAACAAGGATCTCAAACATTTGACATGTATTCATAACACATTATTCGATCACAGTATTCATTAGTACAGCAGTAGTAACAGTAAAGCAACATTGCATCAAGGAAACATAGCATTACTCATGAAGTGCGACATTGCATTACCATAAACAAATAGAAAGAACCCAGGAATTGCACTAAAACAATTTCATCATATCATATTATCACTGCAAAACCTTAGATACAATATCTCCTCAAAGATCAGATCTCGGCAATATCTCACAGATGCGCAGAAACAACCCAAACATGCACTTCTCTTCACCTTCGTTCCACTCTCCTCCAATACCTATGACTCCTATCTATATATAGGATTCCTCCATTGCAATGCTTGTCCACTTACTAACAACTTCCTAACCGACATTTGGACAAGTTACCCAATATCTAACTAACTTGGTACAAAACCGACCAAAAACCCGCATTCTACGGTATAACTGACTCAACATTACATAATATGTGGTCCAAATGACCCAAAACCCGCATTCCACAGTACAATTGACCCAAAATACATAACTAATCTTCCGCTCATCACCATTCGAGCCATCATTTGCCTTGTCGCAGCATCGAAGATACTACGATAACACTCTACCAAACTGCTTGCCAACAATCCTTCAGACATACTATTTCCTCATTTTTCCTCTTACCCGACTGTTACATCACTATAGCCCACAGGTATCAAGTAAAATGGTAAAAATCACTAGTTTATTACTTTTTACTCCCAAAAAGCAGTCATTGGGTGAACTTTGGCTCTCCATCTTCCCAAGAAACGTCTCGATGTGTCCTTTCACTTACCTTTGAGAGGAATATATATTGAGCACATATGGCTTATGGACGGGAGGAAGAAAAGAAGAGCAAGAGAACTCTAGTGGATTTTTTCCCTATCTTGAGTCTACACTAATTGATCCTTGTAGTTGTGAACCCTTTACGTTCACCTTCCAAACTCCTATCTAGTTTGAGTTTGCCATTCATGGAGGATTGAAGTGGTGGAGGCACAAGTGGATTGATCCAGATTGGTTGCTGACAAGAGGTCGTATCACATTGTACTTCTTCTTGTTTAATAATAGAAATACTCATATTCTCGTCCATTAATGTTGTAAATATTGTTTATCTTACATTGCGTTGCATTTACTTCTTATATCATGGGCCATTGCTATTGATGATGTTAATGTCGTTTATATATTATATGTACTTGTTTTATATTGGCTGTCAAGACCAATTTGCAAATTCAAGTGCACGGATCGGAAAGCTCCAATGGGGATCTACATAACATGTTTGGATCGAGGTTGGTTATATTTTTCATTATCTTAGCATTGTCATTTATGTAGCATAGTTCTGAGAATTGAGTTGATTTCTGGTAGTCATCTGTTTGTTGTGGTCTACCCCAAGCCATAGTGAGTTTTCTCCAACATAGAAATGGCGACTCCGCTGGGGAAAACATCCATTTTGGGGATCTTTTTGAGCATTAGTCCATAATTAGAGTTGTTGTTTGTTGAAGCTCTGTGTCATTCATCTGCCATTGAGATACACTATAGAAAACTTGCTTTTTTCTGAGCCATTGGACTCTTTGTTTTCCCATTTTCCTTTCCTCACCCACGGACTAGCTTAGCTCTGCCCGCATACTCTCACCTCTGTTTACACTGCTACTCACGGGTACCCGCAAGTATTCCTTCGATAGTAGCATACAACTCTGGATTTGGTTATTTATGACCTTTGGTTGTTGTTGGGTTGGTTTTGGTTGATCCTGAGTCTTTGTTGGCCTGTTTCTTGACTGTTCCATGCCTTGGTTGTGACCAAAACTCTTCGTTTCTCTTGGTTGAGCCTAGTTGGGTTTTTACCCATCTTTGGATTTAGCCTTGTTGGTTTTTTCCTTTTGAGCTCATTCCTTTGGCTGAGTCTTACTGTTTGGTATCTGCCTGGTTGTCTTAGTGATATCCTTGGCATATCAGTGACTAGATAGTAGGATTTTGCTTGCATTTTTTGATTTCCATATATTGAAAAATACAAAAAATCCACATAGTTTTGCATTTTCCTTTTGTTTATAAAAGAAAATACAAAAAAATTGCTTTTATGTATTGCATCTTGCATTGAGTGCTTTCTTCCTTCATTTAGATTCTGATTGTGCATTGAAAATATATAAGGATTGCATATTTATTTCGAAATCATTGGTTTGATTATGCATGTTAGTGGCATTGTTTTCATTGGATAGACGAGTCTAGGATTTGATGATTTTGCATACTATTGAGTCTTACACATCACTAGTTTCATGATCATATCCCTTGAGTAATCACAACCATTAAAATTAACACTTAATCTTAAAATTGATTAGACCGATTTTATTTATAGGGTACACCAACTAGCATAGGTTTAGAGTCTTGGAATAAAACATTGTGAGTTAACAATCCAAGACTACTAGACGAAACATTAGGTGTCTGACCAGGGAGTAGAGGAATCCATGGTATATATCGGTGTTCTCAGGAAGCTCTAATCAAACCAGAGTTAAGCACGAGGTCACAGGAGGTTGGTTGAAGGGATATCCCTCTGATACCGGCTGAACGTGGGAGATATTTCCAGGATTTGTTCGTATCTGGGGATTCTTGGGGGATTTGACCCTCATTGAGTTTTGGGCTCAGCTACCCTGCCCATACGATGGATCCCACCTGTGACTGTCCCCATGATCATTGGTTATATTGCGGTGACCATAGTTGTCTTACCTAGGTATCGCACAGGGTACTTGCAGTGGTTATGTTGTTTGTGTCCTGAGTCAGATAGGGATTGGACAGCACAGTTGTTTGTTGCCGAGGGTTACGGCCCTTTGCACGCAGTGAAGCCTGGGTGTCTCTATAACTGATTATGTTACCTCCAGCTATAGTTTGGGAGTCTCAAGACTCTCCTAGGAAATACATACCGGCTCTAGTGTCGGGAGCTCATTTAGCCACTCTGTTTGTCTGCTCTTGGCTGTAGTTTCTCTAGGTGTGTGGTTTTGATTTACTGTTTTTGATCGATAGTTGGCCTTTAGGGGACATTTTGATTATATATTCTCTCTAGAGATATCGTGGCGCGGAGCCCTACTCTCCGCTGATCCCATCGGTTGGCTGGTTTAGAGCCTACCGAGCTTTCACGCCATGTTGCTAGGGGACGCCAGTGGGCTCCCTTTGAGTCTTCAGATTCTTACAAGCCATACATCCAAGACATCGTGACTACTACACATTCCGATACTGAGGAAATACCTTTGACTCCATTGGGTAGATTTGAATGCACATCCGATTCCCATACTCCTCGTGAGGCGTGGGGAGGTGATCCACCTGATACTCAACCTGGTTCGATTTGGCCGAATCCACTTGAACAAGATCCGTTCGATCCTTCGAATCCAGATAATTATCTTCACGGGATGCCAACCTTACCTGAGGATGAAGAATAGGACAACACGTTGGTTCCTTCATTTCCATGCAGTTATAGACACAGGATGCCAGAGTTACATGATGACACTGTTCCTACGATCAACTCAATCATACTCTCTTTTGGTATGCCTAATTATAGTACAGTTGAACCTTCCACTATGTTTGGTAGTCACGCTAGCAATAGTCATGGTGTTAGCCATAATATACCCACTGGGGGCACTACCCTCACTGGGGGCACTACGTTGTCCACTCACACACATAGTATGGGGACTGGTCATGTTCCTCCTAACAATGCTAATGTTGGAAGAAGACCACCTTCTAGTATTTCCCAACCTAATAGGAACGTTGTTCGAAACACGACTCGCCATCCACCACCTAATATGCATGCCTCTACTCGTCAACCCAGGACTACTTTTGCGAATGTTAATGCTCCTCCCAACCACGGGGGTGGACACATACCACATACTTTTACATCCACTGCTACCACTAGTAATGCCAATATAGGGGGTGGGAATATATCCTATCCACATGGACATAACGCCACCATCCCTACTACTAGCAACACCAATGTTGGGGCTGGGAATACATCTCATGCTTCTGGTCACCACACGACTGCTCAAGCTAATCCTAATGTTGGGGGTGGGAACATACCATACCATTATGGTCATTACAACACAGTTCCCACTATGAATAGTACATATATGCCCCATACTCATGGTGGCAACCCTTACTACAACAAAGTCGGTGCGGGCCACCAGTACAACCCACCACCTCAATATGGTGCCCAAAACAAGCATATACCTGCTTACTCTCAAATGGGTCAGGTAGGAGGAGGTTATCAATCCTATGGCCATGGGAAAGCTTATGGTCTGTCAGGTCCTTATCATCAGCAGTTTAATCCTCATGTTCAAGCTTTTGGTCCATCTTATAATTCGGTTCCATTTAACCAACCTTTTATGGGGGCTTATAATCAAGCTTTCTAGCCCCAGCTCCTGTTCCTTGCACGCTTGAATCTTCCGGATATTTCAAAGCTCACGAATGATCCAGTGTGTCATGAACCTACTTGGCCCCTGGTCCCTACCAAGCTCCCTTCGAACATTCCTAAGTTTGAGGGGAAAGGTGGTGAGGACCTGGGAGATCATGTCATGACATTTCACCTTTGGTGCTCCTCCAACTCATTGAATCACAATTCCGTTAGATTGCAACTATTTCAACACACCCTCATGGAGGCAGCCGTGAAGTGGTACATCGAGTTTCTTAGAAACACTTATAGGGGTTTTAATGAGATCGCTTTGGTTTTCTTAGATCATTTCCAGTTGTCGGTTCACTATGATACAAGTACTGAACTTTTATCTACCTTCCGTCAAAACAAGGCCACACATATTTCTGACCACGTTCAAGAGTGGCGTTGGCAGAACAGGTTAGTGAAAGCCAACATTCCTCCAAAGTTCCTGTTGGAATGGTTCCTTAAGTCTCTACTCCCATACATTGATAAGGATGTTTCGATGTCCGACATTGTGACTGAGGAACAAGCTATCTTGAAAGTCCAGTAGTTAGACTTATTATACTCTCAGTCTATCATTTTGTATGACATCATTCCTAACGCACCATGCACACGTCATGAGCCCATGTCAGTTCCTGGACCGCATGCCGATGGCATCATAGGATCTACAAGCACTTACCTGGTAGATTTGGTAGCTAATCAAATGCAAAATTTGTCGCTAAACCAGTCTACTCCCGGACAGGTTCACACGTTTTCCACTTCCACCCCATCGTTCAATGTACACAGTGTGCAAACGACGAACAAATCAGGTAACCAGCAACCTGGTGGTAAGAAAAAAGGGATAAATAATCATAAGGGTGGAAACAATGGGAATAACAATGGCAATCGCAATACCCCCCATAAGTATAATGCCAACCCTCCTCGGGAAGGTGGAAATGCTCGCGAGGACCGTAAACCTAGGCGTAAGGTGAAGTTTCCTTGCAAGCTCTGTGGGGAAGACCATCTTACTCACTTATGTCCTCATATTGAAGAAGCATCGAAGCACTTGGCACAAAGCCTAGCTATGTTTAAGGATCCCCTACCTCATCACCAAAACATGGCTTCGCATGCTCCCACCACTGGTTATGGACCTACTGAGACAAAAACGTCTTCTTCCAATACTGGTGGTTATGGATGTGTGAACATGGTTCAGTCAGAGGTTAGTTTTGTCACTCGTCAGCGCGATTATGATGCACCACAACTCAATTTAGGAAGTGAGCCTCCCCCTCCTCCTAACAATTCCTTGCATATCGAGAAGCCGTCTATTATGTCGGGGATACCAGAAGGTGTTCTTAAGCGCTCTATGCATAATCCTAATGCTTGAGCCTCCACAACTACTCCATCGTAGAAGATTTGGGCCAAACTTCGTGTGCCATGTCGGCTCTTGAAGTCTTTGCAAGCCTGTCCTTCTCAGAAGCATGCTCTTTTGAGTGTGTTAGGAGTTCAGGATGGGGGAAGGCCCACTGTTATCAAGTTCGATACTACTGATGTCCAACCTCGCTTACCCTACCATGTGGCTTTTCAAATCCAGGTGGTGTTCCTTCATAGTTTTGTCAAACGTACTATGGTTGACGAAGGTGCTTCCACGTCAGTAATGTCATTAACTTGTTGGAAATCTCTTCGCTCTCCTCCTCTACTTGTGTCTAGAACCACGCTCACTGCATTTGACGGTCGGTCGTTTAAGCCGCATGGGAATTATCCCTTCCCTTGTTGTCTCCTTGGGAGTTAAGTCTGTGCCTATTGAAGTTGAGGTGGTTGATGCTCCCATCGACTACAACATTTTACTGGATCAGAATTGGATGTACGCTATGAAGGGCTATCGCATCCACTGTATTCAGAGTTATCTTCTTTCCTCACGAAGGAAGATAGTGACCATCGATCAGCTGGATTATGTTAAATCCTCTTCCACAGCATCCACGGGATCCATAGTCCCACAAGTTACTGATTCTCAACCAGCAACTGGGAACATAGGTGTTGGTATGGTACCCTTCATTGATGGGAACGTATAGTCTTTCGGCACCTGTTAACTTTATCAAAACCATTTTCGACAATGCGTCTCCTCCTTTGCATAATATTCCATTCCAGAATTCCTATTGTATTGATCCATGGACTTTACTATCCACGAGTCCTACATCTAGAGACATTATGCACGTCGGGATGTTTGTGCCCTTGTCTGTAGCTGAGCTTGCTTACAAGCATATTCAACAAGCTACTGCATAACCGAATCTCTCTTCTTCATGGACAGTAGAGGAAGATCCTGTTATGCCGCCCGCGTGTGCAGTCGACCTATCTTGTTCACATGGTTTCCTCGATAGTATTTTACCTTCAGATGAAGTTTTTATTTGAGGCCATGAGTGTTGATGATAAGCGGTGGGGGGATCTTTATCATAGATCTCATTCCCCTCCTACCCTTGATCTTATTGAACAAGATGAGTCTAGAATACAGTCTTCCATACATTTTGATCCAGGCATAGTTTTGTCTAGCCCCGGTTTGACATTAAAGTCTTATTTCCCTAGTGACGAGTCTTTAGACTCTCCTATAGATCCACAAATCAGTGATCCTAATGAGTTCGATTCTACTTCTAGAATTTCCAACTCCTTTGATGATGAATTTGCCACTGCAGATTCCTTCAAATCCTTCATCTTTGCTCTTCATTTTCATCCCTCAGGTATTGGTACTATGGCACCTTCATTGGTTATCTCTACTTGCGTTATGTCTGAGGTTAACAACAGTGAAGTTGAAAATGTTTCTACCGCAGTGACTTGTATCAGATTTTTCTTTACATACGTTTTAGAGATGATCTTGGTACTTATGTTTTTTTGGAGACAGGATTCTTAGTTGGACGTATAGGTTTAGGCCTCCCCATTCTTATGATGCATTTGAACCTATTACTATTTGAATTTGCAGACACCCCTTGAGTGTCCTTATCTTGCTCATGTTCCTTGCATTATGCATAGCTTTGTCCATGTGCTTGGAACTAGTCTCGCATGTCCTTGACACTTGTCTGCTCTCATTATGAGCATTCTTCCATATCTCCTTTGAGCTCATTAAAAATAGTAAGGATGTCATGAGTTTACTTTTTTTGGCTCGTTAAACATTTACGGAAAAGACTTTTATAAAGTCTTTTTGAAGCCCTTGTTAGACTTTTTCAAAATCAAACAATATTGCCGAGTATACTTGTTATTTCAGACTCGTTAAAGGATTGAAGTGACATCCACTTTAGGTATAGGTTTACCCCTTTTCCTGGACCTTTGTGGATTAATTATGAAAAAGGTTATACTCTAGTCATAAGTGACTAGAAGAGTTCTTCTCTCATTGTTTTACACTTTTTCGGGGTGAGGAGACTAACTTTACGAAAAAGGACTTCCCTTTTATGTCAAGTTTGTGATTACATTGCATTATCCTGCTTGCCGCTTGAGCCTTGCGTTGGCTCCCGCTTACTCAGTTGTTTGCCTAGTGCCTAAGCACTTTTCCCTGTCGAGCCCTATAAAGCTTATATTTGCCCTTCGCAATTTGATGACCTTTTGACCCTAAGGTAACACACCCCCCGAGTGTCCACATTCTGCATGCCACTTCCTTGCATTGATAATAGGTATGTTCCACTGCTTGGAACTAGTCTGCTCGCTATTTGACACTCGTTCCCTCACTTGTTGTTTACTATAAGAAATTTTATTCTTTTTCAAGCTTTTCCCAAATATGAAAAAGACCAAAAAATCAAATATTCCAAAAATATGGACGGGATTATGGTTACCACTTCTTGTTGGTATCTATTGTGTCACCTTTGAACAAAGTATTCATTCCACTCCATACACTATGAGTCGGGACTATAGTTGGACCTTAGGAGTTGTACTTGTTTCTCAGTTTCTCCACCGATTGGTTAAGCTTCCAGTCGTTATGGAGCCCTTTGCGATGCCTCCTGCATCGCACAGTTTATATTGAGTCTATGCTACCTACGTCTATCCATCTATTCATGCTCTTGTTCAAAGGAAGTCCTGAAACAAGTGTCGGCCATCCTTACTGAGTCAGTCCATTTCACCTGAGTTCTTCCAAATCTTTCAGCATAGCTGGTACCTCGTGCTAGTTGATGGGGGATGCATTAATGCCCTCCTTCCCACGAGTCTCGTTCCATCGACTTCAACCCATTTATTCTGGACTTGAGGCTTGCAGTCATTAGTGGCAGGTTCTCTCGCCATCGACAGTTTTGGGAATATTACATCTATGTCCCCTGATCGATGGATTCATCCTAGTGTTTGACTTCAACCCATCTATTCACACTCTGATGATTGTGCTCTGTGCCTTGATGCCCATTTTCATTATTGGTGGCTTTATCTCACGTCTATTAATGGTATACATCATTGACCGGTAATCAGACAGTGTCACATCAGGTTCGACCCCAAATCCTTTATTCACTTGATGGGACTTGCACCGTCGAAGACTTGTGTAGAAGACCCCAGGTGATAGTGGCATTTAGTATGCTACTCATGACTTTGACTTTACATCTAAGATATCATCTCTCAGATATCAGCAGTTTGTACCTCCAGTTTGCACCAATTGTTTCATTTTCAGAAGAAGACCATATCTTACTATAGAGGGATCATGGCTATGATCACTTATGACATATATTCACTATGTACTGCCTATTCATGGCCATTGTACCAGATTTTTGTACTACCGATATGTATTCAGAGATACTATTGTATTATGATGAGTGAGCTTCTCTTTCCACTTGTGTCTCCATCACTCCACTTCTGAGTTTTATAATGTGTTTTAGCCATCGTAGCATTAGTCTCTGACCTCACACATTAGGGGGCATCTGTTACAATGTAATATTCCACCTTGTGAGCATCAGCATTCTTTGGCCTATAGGATCCATTTCACTGACTCAGATCCACTTTATATCCTTCAGACATACTATTTCTTTATTTTTCTCTTACATGCCTGCTGCATCACTATAGCAAGCGTACCCACGAGTTGCATCACTATAGCCCGCGGGTATCAAGTAAAATGGTAAAAATCACTAGTTTATTACTTTTTACTCCCAAAAAGTGATCATTGGGTGACCTTTGGCTCTCCATCTACCCAAGAAACATCTCGATGTGTCCTTTCACTTACCTTTGAGAGGACTA
Organism: Larix kaempferi; assembly: GCA_027924585.1. Classification (NCBI taxonomy): domain Eukaryota; kingdom Viridiplantae; phylum Streptophyta; class Pinopsida; order Pinales; family Pinaceae; genus Larix; species Larix kaempferi. Next base: position 15,711,045 of record BSBM01000061.1, read on the forward strand.
TATATTGAGCACATATGGATTATGGACGGGAGGAAGAAAAGAAGAGCAAGAGAACTCTAGTGGATTTTTTTCCTATCTTGAGTCTACACTAATTGATCCTTGTAGTTGTGAACCCTTTATGTTCACCTTCCAAACTCCTATCTAGTTTGAGTTTGCCATTCATGGAGGATTGAAGTGGTGGAGGCACAAGTGGATTGATCCAAATCTTGGTTCAGATTTGGTTGCCGGCAAGAGGTCGTATCAGATTGTACTTCTTCTTGTTTATTGATAGAAATACTCATATTCTAGTCCATTAATGTTGTAAATGTTGTTTATCTTACATTGCGTTGCATTTACTTGTTATACCATGGCCATTTCTATTGATGATGTTAATGTAATTTATATATTATATGTACTTGTTGTATATTCGCTGTCAAGACTAATTTGTAGATTCAAGTGCACAGATCGGAAAGCTCCAATGGGGATCTACATCAAACATTTGGATCGAGGTTGGTTATATTCTTCATTATCTTAGCATTGTCATTTATATAGCATAGTTCTGAGAATTGAGTTGATTTCTGGTAGTCATTTGTCTGCTGTGGTGTACCCCAAGCCATAGTGAGTTTTCTCTCCGACACAGAGGTGGGGGGTGGGATAGGGATAGATAAGGGGGAGAGAGACTTGGAGGGAGAGGGGGAGGGAATGTGGGAGGGTGAGGAGAGAGTTTATAGAGAGGAGGAGTGATAAAGTGATAGAGAGATAGGGACAATGAGAGAGAGTGGAGAGGGACAGTGAAAGAGGGATCTAGGGAGGAGAGAGAGAGAGAGAGGGAGGGATGGAGAGGGAGAGGGAGAGAGAGGTGGGGGAGTGAGAGAGAGAGAGGGAGAGATGGAGGGATAGGGGAATAGGAGGGAAAGGGGGAGGGATAGATAGTGGAAGGTAGAGTGGGGGAAGAAGGAGAGAGAGGGGAAGGGAGAGGGGGAGGAGTGGGCGATAGGGGGAGAAAAGGGGGGAAAGAGAGGGATAGACATATAGAGAGAGAGAGGTATAGGGGAAGGGAAAGGCAGTGGGGGAGTCTGAGGGAGAGGGGGACAAAAACTAGGAGGGAGAGCTGGAGGGAGTGGGGGATATTTGGGGAAAGAGAGGGAGAGAGATGTATATACATATACCAATCGAGGGTGGGAGGTAGAGGGTTAGGGGGGAGGGAGTCAGAGAGGAGGTCAAGGAATGGGAGGGATGGACATGATAGATACAATGAAGGAGAGTGGGGTGGAGAGTGAGGGAGAGGGTGAAAGAGAGATAGGGAGGATAAGTAAGTGAGAGATAGAGAGGGAGAGATACATAGAGATAGGTGGAGAGTGAAAGAGAGAGACGATGATGGATAGAGAGAAAGGGAGTGAAAGGCGAAGTGAGAGGGGGAGGGGGACGGAGAGGTGAAGGGAGAGTGAGAGGGAGAGGAGGAAAGGGGGAGTGCAAGGGTAATCGAGAGTGAGAGAGGGAGGGAGATAGGAGGCAGAGAGAGGGGGGGAGAGAGAGGTAGAGAGATGTCAGGAGAGAGAGAGGGAGAGGGGGAGTGAGTGAGAGAGAGGGAGCAAGAGAGAGGGAGAAAAAGAGAGAGAGTGATATAGGGGTAGGAAGATGGGGAGTGAGAGAGAGAGAGAGGGAGGGATGGAGAGGGAGAGGGAGAGGGGAAGAGAAGGGGAGGGGGAGAGAAGGGGAGGTATAGATAGGGAGTGAGAGATAGAGTGATAGTGGGACTAAGAGATAGAGGGAGATGGGGATTGAGAGGGGGAGGAGGATGGAGAGTAGGATATAGGGGTAGGGAGAGAGAGGTTGAGAGGGAGAGGGGAAGACAGAGAGGGAGAGTGGGGAAAAAAGATATAGGGAGAGGGGGGGAGAGGGGGGAAGAGAGAGAGGGAGGAGGAGGGAAGAGATAGGTCGAAAGAGAGAAAGAGAGGGAGAGGGAGAGAGAGAGTGGTAGGGAGAGGGGAAGGGAGAGTGAGGGAGAGGAGGGGAAGGGAAGAGGGAGGGAGAGGCAGATAGAAGGATAGGTTTAAATAGGGATTCAAAGATAATGGGATAGTGGGAATAAGAGATAGAGGGAGATGGGGACTGAGAGGGGGAGGAGGAGGGAGAATAGGATATAGGGGTAGAGAGAGAGGTTGAGAGGGAGAGGGGAAGAGAGAGAGGGAGAGGGGGGGAGAGAGAGGGAGGAGGAGGGAAGAGAGAGGCCGAGAGAGAGAAAGAGAGGGAGAGGGGGAGAGAGAGTGTGTTAGCTCTCCAAGAAACTACTTAGTGGTTATGGCTAAGTATGCTTGGTAACTTGAGAAATCATATTTTGTGTTTTCTGAAAAGGTGGATCAATGGGATAACTGAGAAAACTAAGCAGTAAGACAACATGACATGCCTCTAAATAAGCCAGTGCTTCGAGAAATTAAATATCAGCCACAGTAAATAATCAAGGTATGAAGAATATTGCCTAGACAACCAAGTACATTAACATGCAGGGTTTATGCAACCAAGTACATACATAACGCAGGGTCACACTAAGCAATAAGAAGTTCCTCCATTCAAATCATGAGCATAAGCTAAGCTAATTCAAACAGGGTGCAGAATAATGGAAAATGTAGACAGACTGATATCTAATGACCAAAAAAAACTGTGATTCATATAGCAAGAAAGTGTCAAGTACATAGCCCCAAATGTATCCAAACTTGAACCCCTTGTTCTCCAAATGACTTTGGCTTTATAGCCTTACAAGATCAAATCTAGATCCATGAAAAATGGATCAGATTTTCCCAAAAATAGTCAAACCAACAAGTGTAGGATGAGATCCTATAAAAATGGATCTGGAATGCTAATAATGGAAAATCAAATCAAAATAGGAAAAGATCATATCCAATGAGTCAAACTCTATCTTGAAAGCCCTGATATCCTCCAATCTCTTTGACAGGTGTAGAAAGCCTTCCAAGGCTGATGAATCATCATGAGAAATTCGAATTTGCCTCCTTTGGCAAAAATACAATATTTCTGCTCATTAACTAATTCATCATTTTCACTTTTCAACCTTCTTAACCATCAAATACATCAAGATAAACTCTTAAACCTGATGTATTTAATTATTATACATCATTAGAAACCAACTTCGAGAGATTTGGTTGAGAAAAAGTCAAATATGGGCAAAAATAGAAAAAACTGCCAAAAACAGGCTTTCGGCAGCTAACAATTCTGCTGATTTCGTGCCTTAGCCGCCGGGAAGTCAGACCTTTCGGCAGCTAATGAGCTCTGTGGGGCTCGCCTAAGCTGCCGAAAGCTGTAACTGTTTCAAAAATTAAAACCCAAAACGCTGCTTTCTGCTGATTTCGTGCCTTAGCCGCCGGAAGTCAGACCTTTCGGCAGCTAATGAGCTCTGTGGGGCTCGCCTAAGCTGTCGAAACCTGTAGGATTCCTGAAAAAATTGCCTTTGGAAAAAATCAATTTTCTCAACCGTCCGATGTCCGTTTTGCATGTTCGAATAGTCGATTTTGATCTACAGATCATAAGCTATCCATTGGTGCTTCCATATCTGAATTTGGAGTTCGGGAAGGCCGTCAAAATTTCCCCGCAAGATCACGCGATTTCAGCAAAAATATTCCTCCAATTTCCATTCACTGCTCTGTGCAATAATTATTTTTTGCCAATTCCTTGACGATTCTGCTGCTTTTAGTCCTTTAGATTTACTGGTCGTTGTAATATAGCTGGTAGTATTTTTCCAGAGCACAATCTTTTTTTAAATTTACACATGGAAACATTTTCGGCAACTAAAATCATTCTGGCAAACCAAATTAGCTGATGAAACTGAGATTTTGAATTTTGAAGGCCATGACTTATAGAAATAAAGATTTTTACCCATTCTGTCATCCAAAATGACGGTGGTCAATTTGGGAGATAACAGAGTGGGAGGGAGAGGGGAAGGGAGGGTTAGAGAGAGGAGGGGAGGGGGAGAGAGAGGTAGAGGGGGAGAGAAGGGGTGCAAGAGTGAGGGAGTGGGAGAGAGAGAGGGAGAGGGGGAGTGAGAGAGAGAGGGAGAATGGGAGAGAGAGGGGAAGGGAAAGTGACATATAAGGTTAGGGAGATTTGGAGGGAAAGGGGGAGGGAGAGCAAGATATAGGTTGATATTGAAAAGGGGAAGGAGACTATGTTAGAGAGAGGGGGTGTAAAGAGAGAGAGAAGGGCATGGGATATAAAGGGATTGGGGGAGTGAGAGGGGGACAAGTAGTGAGAAAGAAGGGGTGAGGGTGTGGGAAAGGGAAAGGGAAAGAGTGATGGATAAGGCTAGGTATAGGTCGAGAGGAGAGAGAGAGAGAGAGAGAGTGGGGGGGGGGGGAGAAAGAGAAAGACAGATAGAGAGAGTGTGGGGGGAGGTGGAGGGAAAGGGAAAGAGAGATGTTTAAGGAGAGGTAGAGATCAAGGGAGAGAGATATAGAGAGTGGGAGAGAGGGAGAGAGAGAGAGAGTGTGGGGGAGGGCAAGAGGGAGTGAGAGAGTGTGTGAGGGGGGGAAGAGGGAGAGGTGAGAAAAAGAGGGAGGGAGGGAGGGGATAAATTTAGATGGGGAGAAAGAGTGCAACGGGTTAATGGGAGTAGTAGAAATATGGGGGGTGGAGTGGGGGGGGAGAGGGGGAGGGAGGGGGTTGAGGATATGGGGAGGAGAGAGGGAGAATGGTGGGATGATAAGGTGGGGAGAGCATGAGAGGAGGAGTCAGAGGGAGAAGGAAATGGTGAGAGAGAGGGGGGTGAGGAAAAATAAAAAGGAGAGATATGTTTAGGGAGAGTGAGAGGGAAAAAGAGAGAGAAATGTAGAGAGCGAGAGAGAGAGTGCTAGAACAAAGAGAGAGGTAGGTGGAGATAGAGAGATAGAGAGGGATAGATCAAGATGGAGAGAGATAGATAGGGTAGCAGGAGAGGGGAGGGGATATATAGAGGAATGGAGAGAGGGACATCGAGGGAGATAGTGCAAGGAAGAGGGGGAGTGAGAGGGAGAGAGAGGGGGGAGCGGAGAGTGAGAGAGGGGGGAAGGGAAAGTGGTATGGGTATGGAGAGTTAGAGAGTGAGGGAGAGAGGGAGGTAGAGAGAGATATAAGGAGAGGGAGAGAGAGAGAGAGGGAGGGAGGGAGAGGGAGAGAGAGAGAGAGGTGAGAGAGAGGGAGTGAGAGAGAGGGAGTGAGAGAGAAGGAGTTATATATGGGTAGGAAGATGGGTAGTGAGAGTGAGAGAGGGAAGGAGATAGAGGAGGGAGAGTGAGAGAGACGGAGAGGGAAAGGGTGATAGAAGGGGAGTGATAGAGAAGGAGTTAGAGATAGAGGGATAGGAGAAGTGAGAGATATAGGGATATAGGGAGGGAGAGTGGGAGATAGGGGTAGGGATAGAGCGGGGGAGGTAGAAGGTGAGAGAACTTTAGAGGGATATGGGAAGAAAGGGATGGAGAGGGGAGGAGAGAGAGGGAGAGGGATGGAAGAGAGAGGTGGAGAGAGAAAGAGAGGGAGAGGGGGATAGAGAGTGGGAGGGATATGGGAAGAGAGAGTGGGAGAGAGGGAGGGGGAGTAAGAGGGGAAAGGGGAGAGAGGGAGGGAGGGAGGGAGGGAGAGAGGGAGGGAGGGATGGAGGGATAGGGAGAGAGAGAAGGAGAGAGGGAGGGAGAGAGAGGGAGAGGGAGAGATAGGGAGAGGGAGAGGGGGAGAGAAGGGGTGCGAGAGTGAGGCAGTTTGAGAGAGAGAGAGATAGGGGGAGTGAGAGAGACAGGGAGAGGGTGAGAGAGAGGGGAAGGGATAGTTACATATAAGGTTAGGGTGAGTTAAAGGGAGAGGGAGATAGAGGGGGAGGAAGAGGGGGAGGCAGTGTGAGATATAGGTTGAGATGGAGGGGGAGGGAGAGCAATATAGAGGTTGAGATGGAGAGGGGGAGGGAGACTGTGTGAGAGAGAGTAGGAGAGAAAGAGAAAGTCGAAGAGGGAGATATAAGGAGAGAGCTAGAGATAGATAAAGATAGAGAAAGATAGGGGTTGATATGGAGAGATAGAGAGGAAGGGAGGGAGGGAGAGGGGGTTGCGAGAGAGAGAGAGAGGGATAGTTGGAGTAAGAGGGGAAGGGAGGAGTGGCGAAGGGGGAGTAGCAGGGAGAGTGATATATAAAGCAAGGGGGAATGGGGAAGATGGAGAAAGAGGGGGAGATAGAGATGGAGTAAGAGAGGGAGAGAGAGGTGGAGAGGGAGAGGGTGACAGAGAGAGTGGGAAAAAGAAATAGTGGGAAAGAGAGAGAGAGGAATAGTGAAAAAGAGTGGGAGAGCGAGTGAGAGAGATAGGGGAGTGAGATAGAGATAAAGAGAGAGAGAGAAATATATATAGGGAGAGGAGAAAGAGGTACTAAGAGAGAGAAAGAGGAAGAGGGGGAGTGAGAAAGAGAGGGAGACAGGAAGTGAGAGTTAGGGGTAGTGGGGCATAAGCAGGAGAGTGCAAGAGATATAGGTATATACATATATAGAAATAGGGGTGGAGAGAGACGGAGAGAGGGGGGGAAGAAAGAGAGAGAGGTAGAGGTGGAGGGAGTGGGGGAGAAAGTGGCTGAGTGCGAGGGAGAGGAGGATGGAGAGTGAGGAAGAGGGTAAAAGGAAGAGAGAGAGAGGTGGGGGGACTCAATGAGAGAGAGGTAGAGGAGGAGGGGGTGGGAGTGGTGGAGAGGGAGAAACTAGGTGAATGATACTGGGATGGAGAATGAGGGAGAAGGGGGAGGGAGAGGGTGAGGGAGGGTGAGGGAGAGTGAGTGAGAAATAAAGGGAGAGAGTGAGTGAGAAATAGAGGGAGAGAGTGAGTGAGAGATAGAGGGAAAGAGAGAGTGAGAGAAGGAGATAGAGAGGTGGAGAGAGAGAGATAGGTGGAGATAGAGGGAAAGATTGAGAGAGAAAGAGGGAGGTGGATATAGAGGGAGAGGAGAATGAAGAGGAGAACCAAGAAGGTAAGGTGTAGGTAGAGTGGTAGGGAGAGGGAGAGATATGGGGATAGGGAGAGGGGGAGGTGCATAAAAAATGATAGACATAGAGAGAGAAGGGTAATGAGAGAGAGGGAGTTATAGAGATATAGGGAGAGGGATAGTGGGAGAGACAGGGATAGGGTGAACAAGAGGGTAAGAGGGAGGGAGAGGTGGAGGGTGTGTGATGGATATATAAGGGGAAAGAGGGGGGGAGGAAGAGGGAGTGAGGTGGGGGGGGGGAGTGACGGGGGGAGGTAGATATAGGGAGAGGTTGATGGATATATAAGGGGAAAGAGGGTTGTTGGTGGGAAATACTACCCTATAGTGAGGAAATAGACACTATCAACTAAAGGGGGGTGACAGGAAAATATACTGATTGCATTACAGAAGCGTTTATAAAGAGAAATAGATTAGAGACCTTGAGGGCACACCTTGTGAACGAAGTTTGATCCTAGCTTTTGTCCAAACTTGCGCTCGATCCTCCACTCAATCTCCCGTCCGATAAACCTGCAACACAAAGACCTTTCTCAGCTTATCTTGGCCAATATAATAATGATGGAATTGAAAAGTAATTCAAACATCAAGCATTAACCAACATTGATACAAACAAATACAAAATCCATTAAACGTTTGATTGGGACAAGAAAAATGTTTCAACCTTTTATTGTCAAAAACATATGAATAATACAAAGTATACCTCACTTTGCAGCATGCTCATTTAACCTGATCCTAGGTTCCTACTCCTCTCTGACTTCAAAGTTTCTCCAGCATAACCACCTTCAATACAAGCTTCTCATATAAGAAGAGTCTCTCTATGGCTCTCATGTCTAACCCCTCTCTTCAATCCCCCTTGTATTTATAGGGCAAGGTAGGCAGTTCAGATCGAGAGGTGGTTGAAGGGGAAGTTGGGAAACCAACTACAACTAATCCCAATTCACCAAATTAATATTTTTTTGATCATATTTTAAGATGTGCGCGACTATTTCACTATGGATTAGCGCCCCAACATGCAACTTCAGTGTTTAACAACTAGCGTTTGCCACTTTTTTAATGCTATGCGCTAGTTTACTGAAGTAGAGTAGTGCATACCAGGAGGTGTGCTCTACTATGTAGCTTACAGAGTAGGGCATATGCACTGGTTTTTTTAAGAAGAGTAGCGCCCATGCCAGAATATGATATTTTTAGGGTTTTGTCAGCTTGCAGAAAGGTGAATCAGGTCAAAGTCTCATCTGAGGTCATTCTGCTCTTCAATCCAAGTTGTCCTTTTGTGTGATCGACAGCTCAAGGTGATCATGGACGGAGACGTGCAGATTTGACCTATAACAGATGCCCCCTAATGTGTGAGGTGAGAGGGAAACGATGGCCGAAATACATTATAATCCAAAACCAGAGGAGGAGCAAGAAACCATAGAACCAAGTCACAAGAACACCTAAAACAAAGGTCAAGGTCAGCGAGCAATTACAATCTTGACATCATATAGATGTGCAGTGTGATACAACATGATCTCTAATACATAACAAGGAGATGTATATATAGCATGGCCACTTGAAATACAAGCGTGGATCCATGTCAAACTGAGAGATCATAGCCATAACAACAAACTGGATCTATGTCTCATGGAGAGCCGAATATGAATGAGGCTCAATCTTCCACAACTTGGGTGATAACATAATGAGGTGATGTCATCAACATCCCAAGGTCTTCATCCAAAAAAACCCAAGGTACAAACCCTAACCATGTGAATAGATGAGCTGACAGTCGAACATGGGGGGTATTGTTTGATTACCGATCGTTGATGTATACCTTTAACAAATGCGAGGGATTCCACCGATGATGATGATGGGGCCCAAGGTACCTAGTACGATCTAACAAGTGTGAATAAGTGGACTTGAAGTCGAACACTTGAGGATCCTGTCGAATAAGAGACATTGATGTATTCTCATGATTCAACAGCAAGGAAAATTGCCACTTGTGACTGCAATCTCCAAGGTACTAACCAAAACTCTAAACTTCATTCCTAGTGAAAAATGAGTTGATGTCGATGGGAAGAATTCCGTTGGAAGGGAGGCCTTAAGGCATCCTTCATCATCCAACATGAGGGACACTCAACTAGTATGAGCTTATATAGAGTAATATATGTAACAAGACTGACACTAGAGTGGCCGACACATGAGGTCAAGGTAAACTGCAGAATGGCTGACATAGGTTATATCCTTGAACAATGAGCACGACACAAAGTGACTTAGGAAATTTTCAACAAAATGGAGAAAATGATATAAGCCTGTAATGTAGGAGACATTAGCAGACCCTTCATATTGTTGGAAGAATAACCAACCAGGGGAGTAAACAACTCAGAGATCAGGTTCACCCTAAAGTAAAAAACTAAACCCAATCGGCATGATAGACTCAAGTAGGTGCTGTGTTCAAGGATAGAACTGACTGAGCTACCTTTGACACTGAAGATATGAGACATCTTTCTCATCCCTTATTCTTTTTAGATAAAAGAATACCTTTCTTGTTGTTTTAATGAGTCCAAGAAAAAATGAAAATTCAATAGATCCAACCATGTAAAAATTTTAACGAGCCCATGGGAGGAAGACTCAAGACCTTCTTCATTGTTTACAGAGTTGGAAGAAGAGATAGAAGATTACTCTATATTACTGATCTCTAGATTTTAATATCGAGCCGAGATCTGTTCTTGCTCGCCGGTGTTTTCAATTTTAAGGAGTCTGAAAAACTTAAACAATAACTCCATACACCTATTCATGGATTTTAATATCGGGCCCAAGTAGGTTAATGCTCGCCAGTGTTTTCCTGTTTATAGAGTCTGAAAAACTTAAACAATCCTCTTTACACCTATCCATGGATTTTATATCAAGCTCGGATTGGTCGGTGCTCGGCGGTGTTTTCTTGTTTATAGAGTTGGAAAACTTAAACAGTCCTCTATTTACCCTCTCGTGGATTTCACATTGATCCCAAGTAGGTGAATGCTCACTTGGTGTTTTCATGTTTAGAGAGCCTGCAAACCCTAAAGAAAGGCTCCGAAAGGTCCTTTTTTGTAAAGTTAGTCTCCTCGCCCGAAAAAGTATAAAACAATGGAAGAAGAACTCTTCTAGCGTATACAAAAGTATACCTAGAGTATACCTTTTCCGTAAATTATCCACCAAAGCCCGAAAAAGGGGTAATTCTATACTTGAGTGGATGAGCCTTCAATTGCTTTAACGAGCTTGAAGAGGACAAGTTTGCTCGGCAATCTTGTTTAGGTTTGAATAGTCCAAACAAGAGCTTAAAATGACTTAAATGACAACTTCTAGGATCACGACTCATGATCTGCCAAAACTATGACTTCAACAAATATGTTAGTAATCGCTACAAAAAATCTTAAATGATATGTAAATTTAACTATGAGCTAGTTGAAAAGGTCTATCATTAAGAAAATTAGTCTTAAAGGATTGATCCTACAAAATTTTAGTGAAAAAATGAGAACCATTGGGTGAAATTACCATAGTACCATATGTAGCTATTAATTGATTAAATAGAACAAATTGGTAGAATTTGCAACTATAGAGATTTTACCAAAGTGGGTAAAACTTTAAAAACAAACTCATATATGTAATTTCAAAATTAAAACTCAAATTTCATTTTGGTTTTGTAGGGAAAGAAAATTGGGAGCAAACCCTTGGATTTCAAACCTTCGTGGTGATCAACTCAAGCAACCAATTGACATTTTGCTTCCACCAAGTAAGTTTAATTCATCCTAACTTGCATTTCCATTGTTTATTTGTCAATTTTTGAGCTAAAAAACAATTTTAAGGCCATGTTCAAATCATGAGAATCATGTGCGCTACTCTGCAGTAGGCATAGTAGGGCATACTGGGAGGTATGTGCCACTCTGCTTCTACACAGTAGCACCCATGCATGACTATGTGGCTTATACAGTAGCGCACACCCCTGAACATGAAGAAAAAAGTGTCGAGATGCTAAAATTTGACACTTTTGTGGTGGGATGGTGCTTGTTTGGAGGGAGAGAGAACATGAGGAGATGGATAGGGTGGCAATGCAAGACCCGGCCACTCTCCATGCCCTCTGAAGATTTTGTTTGTTAAAGTTTTACCGAACCATGAACATGAGGGCACTCAATCGACTGCCGCAAAGACTCGTTCAATACTGGGATGTAGATGCCAATGCATTTGATATCTAAGGACAAACCTTGGACCTTACTATCGATGACATCTACTTCATTACCGAACTCTCCAGAAGGGGAGATGTGATAAGTTTGAAAGGATCTTCTCGGGGTGCAACATCAATGCAAGAATATTTAAACGCATACTGTGTGGTAGGGGCTGAGAAATCAGGAAGTCAAATCCTAATTTCTACCATTGAAATCCTCCCTTTGAGGGTGATTGTAAGTATGTTGAACTGCATGGTGGGGAGTGCCACACAACATTTAGCTTCAAGGCATTCCATGCATATTGGTGTCAGATGCTTGCAAGGTCATGTGTACGATTGGTGCACTAGTTTATTGGCAAACATGAAGCTTCAACTCACAGGTTGTAAGTCCAAGAGTATGAAGAACTTTGGATACGGCAGCATTTTGTGTACCTTCTTCTTTGGGAGGGTAACTGCTCTTAGCTTTGGCATGCCTCTACCTCTATCCAATCCTTGTGAGCCGAGATTGGGCTACTAGGGTGACATTTTTCTTCGCTAGGGTGGTGGTGAAAGTCACTTTTGCTATCATACTGATGATTTCTAGGGGTGCTGGGAGAGACAGGTGCCGACATTCGAGCAGTTTTTGTATGCTGGATTGGACTTCCTCCATGATCCAGAGCTGGTAATTCCTCTAGGTGGTGCCTGGGGGAGATATTGGTATGTTTTTTGTTTTGAGAATTATTTAATTTTTTCAAAATTTCAATTATATGATTTTTTATGATGAGTTTTGAAGTACTAAACAAGTGTCAAATGCAGATATTGGGCCTGTTCGTCCCGAGGGACATCCTACTATCTTCGTGAGGCCAACAGATGTTGGTGCAGCTGATGCTATGTTAGGGACCATAGAGCGAAAAGTGATTCGGTTGACTCATGATGTTCCTGCATGCCGTATGGAGAAGATACCTATTGATATGCAGGAAGATGTAGTTGGTGTGCCCCCATCATGGCTTAGAGTGCTACAAAAGATAGCTAAGTTGGTCATATGTTATCGGGAGGTAGTAGATGTTGATGAGGTCCCTCCTTCTTCATAGGATATGGATATTTTATGTATATTTTTGAGGCCATCGAGCCCAGTTTTGTACCTTATGACACGACTTGTGATCCAAAACTCATATTTTTTTTTTTTTATACAATATCGGTTATGTACATGTGTGTGTGTTTAACTTTATGTGTGAAAAGCTATTTATGGAAATGTATGATACAAATTCCAATCTAACACATAATTTGCAAATGAATCAGCTAATGCATTTAAATTTCTTGGAATGTGTTGATATATAATAGAATCAAACTGTATTTCCAATAATCTAACTCGCAAAAACTGTCATAGCAAAATAGGATCTCTAATCTGGTAAACACCCATTAACTGAAATACAACTAGTTGCAAGTCAAGTATTACCTCCAAATGTGAAATGCCATGAATAAGATCATCTCGGACAAGTTCTATAACCGCACTGTACTCAGCTACATTGTTCGTAGTGGGACCCAAACAAACGCCCCCCGAATGAGAACAGTTGACTAGCCAGTGAGTAAATGACCCAAGCTGTTGAAGCCAACTGTCGGGTGTGGCAACTGGTGCCATTAGCAAATCCTAAGAAATGTTTAGTCGACATCTGATACATGAAATGAAGACACACATAAGGTTAACTAACAAGCACAAGAAAAAACTAGCTCTACAAAATATACAGCTATGTTACAAGAAAAAGCACAACTGCCTAAGTGTAGTACTTCTTCAGGTAGAGCCCATTTCTAGGCTCAGGTAGCTTATTACCCTCGTAGTCTACTAGCTTGTAAGCACCCTTCTTCAGTACTTTAGAAATTATGTAAGGCTCGAGCCACATGGACTTGAACTTGCCAGGTCCTAGAGGTTCCTTGTCCTGATCCCAAAGTAGAACAAGATCTCCTTCAAGGAACACCCTAGGTCTGATAGACTTGTCATATTGTCCTTTGACTCATTTCTTATGAACTTCGTTTGCTATGAGCGCGTCAAGGCACTATTCATCTAGATGCTCTAAATGCAACAAACGTTCTTCCAATGATGAAGTATTCGGTAGTAATTGAACAGCCATTTTTAACGAAGGAATCTTGCATTCAATCGGAACAACTACTTCTATCCCATGCACAAGCTGGAAGGGAGAGGACCTGGTAGAAGTCTTTACATTCGCTCAGTAATCCCAAAGAACAGGGTATAGCATGATGTGCCAGTTATTTCGACTGGCATTAACAGTTCTTTGCAGAATTACCTTTAAAGTTTTGTTAACTGCTTCGACTTGTCCATTCGCTTATGGATAATATGAAGATGAATGTTCTTACCGAAAACCTAACATTGTGTAAAGATCGGTCATCACGCTATTCTAAAAATGACTGCCGTGATCAGTCACAGATTATTTGGGTATGCTGAACCTTGCAATAATCTGATTGAATACAAAATAAGCGGCAGTTTCTCCATCTGCCTTGACAGTAGGCATTTCCTCGGCCCACTTGGTGAAGTAGTCGATGGAAACGGTGATATAATGATGTCCTCCAACCAAAAATGGATTGCAAGTCATATAATCAACCCCCCATTTTGTGAAGGGACCTACTGTAATCACAGGATGAAAAGGAGCTGGATGCGCTCTCATTTTCCTGGTGAAAAACTGACACGAACGGCAGTGTTTCATAGCTTCCACACAACCTTTAAATATTGTGGGCCAAAAATACCCAGCACGCAGTATCTTCTGAGCTGTTGCCAACCTAGAAAGATGACCCCCACAAGATCCACTGTGAGCATCATTTAATACTACTTCTGCTTTTTCTAAAGTCAAGAAACGTCGCAAGATGGAATCTATCCCATGTCGATACAAAGTATCTGAGATGATGAGATAATTTTTCGCATGACTTTTCAGTTTGAGTTGTTCTTCTCTAGAAAAAGTGTTAGGACACCTCAAAGTCTGGAGATATAATAAAATATCCCCGTACCATGGGTCAGAGGAGGCAATAAGGAAGATATGTTCATCCAGGAATGATGATTCTTCCTTGACATGCTCTAAGTCACTCAGAAATTTTGAGATTAACTCAGCGAACACTAGTGATTTCTTTGACTTGGCCGATTGAAAAATCAAATCGAACTCTTGTAATATTACAATCCATTTATTATACTTCCCACTGATGATTCGTCGAGTGAGAAAATACTAAAAAGGATTGACTTCTACTATCACAATAGTTGTTCGTAGAAGGATGTAGTGACGAAGTCTCTGTACTACATAGACTCCAGCTAGTGTTAACTTCTCAACATGCAAAATCTCAGGAGCTATCAATGCGCACGAGAGATAGTAGACAACATGCTCTTGGAGCGTGTCGTCCTCCTGAACTAATACTATGCCAATTGTGAAAACAGACGCCGCTAGATATAAAAGAAAATCTTTTGCATAATCAGGGCTTAACAAGGGGGCTGAAAGTAGTGCCTTTTTCAAGGCTTCAAACGATGCTTGAGTATCCTCATCCCACATGAAGTAGGTATCTTGTTTAAGCAATCTCATAAAACCTTTTGTGATCTTAGCATAGTTTATGATAAAGCATCGTAAGAAGTTAGACATGCCTTGCAGACTTTGAAGTTGTCGCAAGGTGCGAGGAGGAGGTAGATTTACAATCGCCTCAACTTTTAATGGGTCAACCATTATACCACGACTGGATACAATAAAACCCAATAAACGTCCCGATTCGACATAGAACATGCACTTGTTAGGATTCAGTCGAATCTTATATTGTCTGCATATTTCAAACACAAGTCTCAAATGAGCTGGATGATCCTGCCTCTTTCGAGATCGCACCGGGAGGTCATCCAAGTAAGGTTCAACTATGTGTTTGATATCGTGAAAAGTGAAATTCATAGCTCGTTGGAACGTAGCTCTAGCATTCTTTAAGCCAAATGGCATCTTCCAATACGCAAAGGTTCCCCACGGGCAAATGAAAGTTGTTTTGTGTTGATCTTTGGGTTTGATTTGGATTTGATTATATCCCAAAAATCCATCCATGAAAGAAAACATCTCGTGTCCCGCACATGCATCTATGATCTGGTCAATAAATGGTGTAGGATAGTTATCTTTCGGACAAGCTTTATTCAAGTCCTGGAATTCGGTACAAACTCAGATGGTACCTTGCTTTTTATCAACTGGAATGAGGTTTGAAACCCATTCCGTCATGTCGATCGAGTAGATAAATCTGGCTCTAAGCAATTTTTCAACTGCTGCCTTAATGGCGACCGCTTTTTGAGGATTCAGAGGACGGAGCTTCTGTCTCACAGGTTTTGCATTAGGGTATGTTGTGATGACATGCTCAATGATGGTTGGATCGATACCTTGCATCTCCTCATAAGACCAAGCAAAATTGTCATGGAATTCTTTAAAAACCTTGGTATATAGAGCAATCTCTTCTAGAGAACAATTTACAGCAATAAAAATGTTTTCCACGACCCCGGGTTTGGTGGAAATGTTAGCCATATTCCCTTCAGCGTAAACAACTCTTGAAGTCGAAGGAAAAGAGGATAAATCAACAAATCCAGCGGGTCTCATAGAGAATTCTCCTTTCTCTATCCTGTCTAGATTTGGAAGCAGGGAAGACTTGTGATGCATATGTTCCCATGGATGGTCCAGGCCCATCATGGCTTCCAAAATGGCTTCATCAGACAGTAAGACCGTGTCTAAACAGTCGAAAGAGTGGGTAGAATTCAATGACCATGCAGGAACATAGTCTATATCCGACTCAGCAGAGACTGGCAGAGTCATGATATTGTTGATGTATATGTAACTTCAGAATGTATTTCACATATATGTATATTGTATTCCTATAGAGATTTTATTATTCCTCTATATGGAAGTGTCGTCATTTATATTGTAAGTGTTGTAACTTATACTTTATGGGTTATTAGACCACCCTATTGGGGGTCGGCCATGTGGGTCAAAGGGTTATTAGACCACCCTAGTGGGGGTCATCCCAGTCAGCATTATGTTAAGTGGTTAAGTTGAGGCCGACCTAGTTGAGTAAAGGTTAAGTCAAGTTAGTGTATAAATAGAGAGTGTGTCTCTTTCATTTTACACATTCTATTCTCTCACTCACACTTGAGAGAGTGGCGCATTTGTGGAGGAGGAGGCTCTGTTGCTAGGAGAAGACTATCTCCTGTATTCTGGTTGTATCATTGCTCTATCTATCTCTGAGGAAGTTATTGGGGGTTTTCACCTTGATGGTTTTTCCCAAGTAAACTCTATGTCTCTTGTGTGCTTGCATTATTGTGTCCATGATTGATATGCAGTAGATTTGCTGTACATGTTGTTCTCTCAGTTAAGATCTAAGATTAGATTGAAGTAAATTCTGAAAGTTTAACATGGTATCAGAGATAGCCTGAAAGAAGGCAAGATATGGCATGTATGACACTTGTTGCACTTACGATGCTAGGGCTTGATATAGCAAAAACTAGTCATCGTAGCACTTTCACTATAAATCCGTTTTGGTGAAGTTTTCGGATCTGAAACTTTTACAGGTCGAAGATCAGATCCCCATGTACCTTGTGTACAAAGGACAACCTCTAATGCATTGTACTTTGGTATTTATGATCTGTACAATATAGGGTTTCTGCCTCTTCTAGATCTGAGTCAAAACCAGCTGACCTTAGGAAAAAGGTAATAACTTGGGCTAGGAAGCTCCAAATAAAATTTCATAAAAAATGAAAGGTTAGTACACAGACTGTACTATCTAAGGAAAATTTTTCAGAGGCCGAAGTTGAACCAGTGACACATGGTACACCGTACAAGTTCACTCTCGTGTATTATCCCATAAACAGGTCACATTACGACACTTGGCATAACTCTCTCTCAGAGATTCCAATTGAGGTCAGACCTATTAGGATGGAAAGATAATAGGGTGAGCTATCTCAGAAAACGTTTTCAGAGGCCGATGTTGAAACACTAACACGTGGCACTCCGTACAAGTTCGCTCTCCTGTATTATCCCATAAACAGGTCACGTTGCGACACTTGGCATAAATTTATCTCAGAGAATCCAATTGAAGTCAGACCTATCAGGATGGAAAGATAACAGGTCAGGCTATCTCAAGAAAAAATTTCAAACCCTGTGGATCAAAAAATTCAGAGTTACACCAGAAACAATCAGGTACATATTTTTGTCAAAACAAAATTATTTTTTAGTACCTTCATTCATGGCTTCCAAAATTTAGGGCTTCGGAGAAAGTTGGAATTTTTTTAATCGGAGACCAGGACTGAATGCTACTCATCAAAATAAAAATTTAGAGACCAAGATCAGAATTTTTGGTTGGGAAGAAGGCCGGGCTTGATCAGACCCTAGTTTGGGACTTTGATCATAAAAGTGGAAAATTAGGGCTTCTGTAAAAATGAGAATTTTTGAAATCTGTGACCACGGCTGGAAGCTCCTCAAAAAAATAGAAGCTTAGAGCTTTGGATCAAACCTTTTGATTGGGCAGAAGAGTGGGCTTCATCAAACCCCATTTCAGGGTCACGTCCAGTGAATCCAGAAGTTTCAAAGACAAAATTGAGGAGTGAAACTTTGCATTTTTCAAATTCTGAATATACCAGCTTGATCAGCTCATCAAGGCGCATATTTCTATCCTTTCGAAAGTTTGAATTTTTGGGGTTTCTATGACAAACCCATATCCAGGTCCAGGTCCAGTTCTTTCAAATCAAGTGGATTGGGTTAATCCTAGAAGAATATGGATTGGTCATCTGCATAAGTGAAGAAGTTCCTGTTTCAGAGGGAGATGAGGCTAAGGCCTTACATAAGAATATTACAAGCGATCTCGACAGGTATGACTCATCAAGGTATGTTTCGATATTTGTTCATGATTAATTTTATGGTATGTTTGTCTTCATGTTATTACGGTTAGTACAATCTTGATTTTAGATTTGTCGTATCACCTTAACAAAACTATGAATGCATGATAGAAGATATTCATTGGTTAAGGTGTTGACACTTATGATTGTACTAATGCATTATGGTGTTGTATGAGGTTTATGTTGTCTGCTAACATAAAAGGTACACCAAGAAAGACAAATCATGTTCTACTTCAAGAACATATGATCATGGTGACATGAAGACAAGGATTCATCCATTGTCATGGATCACATAGAAGATCTACTTTTGAGGTATGTATAACTTGGTTCTACAATGATTAACTTAAGAGACATGCAGGTTACTAGCACAAGTCACTGAAGAGAATCAAAAGACATTATGCAGGTATGTTAGACATAACTAGCTAGCATGCTAATCCAGGTATGTTTTTCCTATATCAACCTAGAATCCTACCTTGTGTTAGGATCTTATACTGTTGTGTTGTTGATAATGATTACTCATGAAGTCATAGGTTTGAATAATCATGGTTGTATGCATATTATGTTTCTTACCATAATTGATGATATGACTAACCAGAAGAATCATGAACATATAGGTTTGAATAATCACAGGTTTTATGCATATTATATCTCTTATCTTGATTGATGATTCAACTAACCAGAAGAGTCCTATGATCAAACAAGAAAATGTATGAGTAAAAGAAGACTTCCCTTAAACCTTGAATACTAATGTTTATTATCTGTGAATGATCATGAATATACATGTTTAAGATTATTGTGTTTTGATAGTATTAATATTATACTAATAAATGTGTGATTATGTATGAGACCTCAAGGATAACACAATGATGATACTAATAAGCATGCATAGTGATTAAGGATGGATGTAAGTTCAAGGACAGGTAAACCACGAAGCAAAAATCAAGAGGGAGCACACTCCAGTTGTTCCTACAAGAAAGAAAAGGAGCACACTTCAGTAGTTTCTGCAAGGAATTCAGAGGGAGTTAACCACTTCTCACAATCCACATAAGAATGGAGTTGCAGAAAAGAAGCAAAGACTGAGAGGCAGTCAACCCAACAAACAAACAAAGATAAGTATTTGAATTGTCATTACTTGCATATTTTATTGTTTAAATAATATTGTTCAATAATGTATATACTGATGTTCCTAGAATTACGTTGTGTATTATGCATATTAGAATAGTTGCATTGATGAACAATATACTACTAATATGCATGGGTAAGTAGCCTATGGCACTGTACAACATTCCATTGCTACTTATCTAGAATGAAACCTCTTTGCTGACATGTTGGGAGTTGTGCACACTCTTAACAATGTTCTGGTAGAGATTGGAAGGCATCTAGAAAGTTACGGGATATGGATAAATGTTGTATTGAAGCATTGGCTAAGATAATTGCATGACTATATGACATATTTCTTTATGTGTAAGAATTTGTTCTGAAAACTATGAGATGTTTTCTAATCATGTAATTTAACTTGTTGTGTAGGAAAGATTGTATGCCATCACCTACAAAAGAATAACTACAACATTTGTTCAGCAGCAAAATTATCTATTGAAGATATTGAAGTTCTCAGGATATGGGAAGAATGCCATGATCCGTCGATCATGAAGAATGATGTTTGGGATGTAGTCCCAAGACCTGAAGGTAAGTTTGTTATGACATCCATATGGATCTATCAAGATCAAGCATGCTGCAGACAACAACATAGAGAAATATAAAAGTGATGAAATAGAAGATACACCAGATGGATTTCAAGACAGCTTTCTTGAATGGTGTAGTTGAAGAAGAAGTGTATGTGGAGCAGCCACTTGGTTCTGAGACACATGACAGGAAATCATATATGTGCAGAACTTGGTATGGTAGGATAGGCATCTTTCTATCCAGTTTGGTCTTTACCAAGAGTAAAGCGGATTCCAACCTTTACTACAAGGTTGAGGAAAGCAATCCAGTGATATTACTATGTGGATGACCTGTTTGTATCAGGTGAGGATAGATTAATTGTCGACACACAGTGGAAGCTTGCTATCGAGCTCGAGTTGAGGAACTTGGGGATGATGCACTATTTGTTTTCGGCATGGAGGTGTGGCAGAGTGATGGAATCTTCCTTGGACAAGGGAAGTATGCAGTAGAGATCCTGAAGAGGTTCGGGATGATGGACTTCAAGGCTATGGCCACACCTATGGCATCGAACCTGAATCGTCTGTGTGATGCTTCATCTGAGCCGGTTGATATCACTATGTATCATCAGATGATTGGGTCCTTGATGTACCTGACAAACACGAGACCAGATATTTTCTTTGCGGTGAACACATTGAGCTAGTTCCTGACGGATCCGAGGAGTGTTTACCTGGTTGCTGTAAAGCATGTTATGAGGTACCTGAAGGGTACAGTGGATTATGGGCTCAAGTATGAAGCAAATCAAAAGTTTAACCTGCAGGGTTATGTTGATTCAGATTGAGCTGGCAGTGCTGCAGATAGGAAGAGCACATCTGGGTGTTGCTTCAGTATGGGATCAGGTGTGATCTCTTGGTTTAGCAGGAAGTAGTCCTACGTAGCACTGAGTACAGTTGAGGTAGAGTATGTTGCATCCTGTTCAGCTAGTTGTGAGGCAATATGGCTACGGAAGCTACTATTTGAGTTATTTGATCTCCCGTTGGATGCTACTGGTATCTTCTGTGATAACCAGAGTTGTGTGAAGCTATCCGAGAACCCAGTGTTTCATGATAGGTCGAAACACATAGAGATCAAATATCACTATATCAAGGATATGGTGCAGAGAGGAGCTGTGAAGCTCCTGTATGTTGTGACGGACGAGCAGATTACACATGTGCTGACGAAGCCACTAGCCATGGTGAAGTTCGAGTACTTCAGAGAGAGGCTTGGCGTTCTTCAGATCGAGGACACTTCGAGGAAGAAGTGATGGACACATTTGCTAAATCCATTCCAAGCATTTTGGAAGGAGGATCCTTCACATGGTTGTGGATGTAAGCGCTGGATGATGAGCATCAGGATGATGTTCTGGTTTCTGCTTTGTATGATCAGTTGGATCATTTTTATATATGTATGCATCATGTTGGATGTTGGATATGATCAGTTGGATCATTTATATGTATATGTATGTACGCATCATGTTGGATGCTGGATATGATCAGTTGGATCATGTGTGTATTTTGTATAAGCATCATGTTGGATGCTTGGACCATGTATCTGTATATGTATCAGGTGGATACATTGTATGATAAGGTAGATACTTGGTATGCATCAGGTAGATGCATTGTATGATCATGGATGACGAGCTTCAGGATGTTGCTCTAGATGACATGCAGCAGGATGTTGCAGTGATGACGATCAAGATGATCATGTGTACATCAGGATAATGTATAGTGAGTATCAGGTTGATACTCTGTGGCCGTGGAACAAGTTGTGCAGTAAGCATGTAATTTATGCCTAGTAGATTTGCATATAGTCTTTAAAGGTTTTGCCTATGGCATGTAATTTGTACCCTGGGATATCTGGCAAATGCTCTTTCAAGGTTTTGCTTGGGAGGACATATAATTTGTGCCCTGGGAGATCTGCAGATAGTCTTTCAAGGTTTTGCCTATGGCATGTAATTTATGCCCTGGGATATCTGGCAGATGCTCTTTCAAGGTTTTGTCCTATGGCATGTAATTTGTGCCCTGGGAGATCCGATAGGTTGAGCTGTGTGCTCGTAATCAGTCCTGGGATGCTCTTTCAAGGTTTTGCCATGACCACATGTAATTTGTGCCTTGGGAGATCTGATAGGTTGAGCCTTGTGCTTGTAATTAGTCCTGGGATGCTCTTTCAAGGTTTTGTGGTGACCACATGTAATTTGTGCCCTGGGAGATCTGATAGGTTGAGCTGTGTGCTTGTAATCAGTCGTGGGATTCTCTTTTGAGGTTTTGTGGTGGGGTCACATGTAATAAGTCCTGGAGATCTGGAAAGGATGAAAAAGGCCTCAGATGCTCTTTAAGGTTCTTGCTAGTCAAGAGACTCTTTTAAGGTTTTGTGACGCACATAATAAGTCCTGAGAACTCCATAGTATGGCCAGTGATGATGAAGACCTGCAGGTGGTGGGCCTACATCCAGTATGAAAAAGGACTGGCTCTGTAGAACTTCCTATGATGAGTAGATTCAAAGATCGATTAAGATAGCAGCAACAGTGACGATGATCCAGAGAAGATGACTTGTGCTAGAAGACCTGTGTCGAGAAATACCTTCCTAGTTAAGAGGGAGTGTTGATGTATATGTAACTTTAGAATGTATTTCACATATATGTATATTGTATTCCTATAGAGATGTTATTATTCCTCTATACGGAAGTGTCGTCATTTATATTGTAAGTGTTGTAACTTATACTTGATGGATTATTAGACCACCTTGTTGGGGTCGTTCCTGTATAAGTCATGTGGGTCAAAGAGAGAGAGACATATATAGAGGGATAAGAGAGAGGGATGGAGAGGAGGACTAAGACTAAGATATTGAATTAAAGGGATCGGGGGAAAGGATGGGAAAGGGGAGGATAGAGAGGGAGACATATAAATATCAAAGACAGAATGGGGAGAGAGAGAGGGGGAAGGGGAGGGAGAGATAGGTTGATGGAGAGTGAGGGATAGGGGCAGAATTAGAGGGGGAGGGAGAGGGAGTGAGAGATAGAGAGGTATAGTGGGAAAGAGAGAGAGAGAGGGAGGGTGGAGCAAGATGCAAAGGGAATGGAGAGGGAGAGGTAGGGAGAGAGAGAGAGGTGGAGAGAGAGACAAAAGAAGAGGGGGGAGAGAGAGAGGTAGAGAGAGAGAGGGAGAGGTAGAGAGAGAGGGAGGGGGAGGGGGAGGGGGAGGGGAATAGAGAGTTAGAGAGAGAGAAGGGGAGGGGAATAGAGAGTTAGAGAGAGAGAGAGGGAGAGGGACATGGAGAGAAAGAGAGGGAGAGAGAGAGGGAGATAGAGATAGAGGGAGGCAGAGATGGGGAGAGAAAGTGGGTGAGGGAGAGAGGGGTAAGCGAGGTAGAGGTGGAGGGAGCGAGAGAGAGATAGACAGTAATTGGGAGGGATACAAATATAAAGAGAGATAGAGAGAGATTGAGAGGAAAAGGGAGAGGGAGAGGGGGAGAGAAGGGTAGAGGGCGTGAGAGAGAGTATGTGGAAAAAAGGGGAGTGAGAGATAGAGGTTGAGGGGGAGTGTGAAGGGAAGTGGGTGGGGTAGGGATAGATAAGGAGAGGGAGAGTGCGAGGGATAGGGGTAGAGAAGGTGAGAGGGAGAGTGAGGATGGAAAATGAGAGAGAAATGGAGGGAGAGGTGGGGGGTGGGATAGGGATATATAATGAGAGAGAGAGTGGGAGGGAGAGGGGGAGGGAATGTTGGAGGGAGAGGCAGTGATAAAGTGAGAGAGAGAGAGAGAGGTAGAGGGGAAGGGGGAGTGAGTGGAGGATTCTGAGGGAGAGGGAAATATGGCATGAGGGAGAGTGAGATGAAGAGTGACGGAGAGGGTGAAAGGGAGATGGGGAGGATGAGTGAGTGAGAGATAAAGAGGGAGATGGGGAGGGACAGAGAGAGAGGGAGTAAAATGGGAAGTGAGAGGGTCAAGGGAGGGAGAGGTGAAGCGAGAGTGAGAGAGAGAGAGGAGGAAAGGGAGAGTGGGAAGGGAATGGAGAGGGAGAGAGGGAGATAGGTAGAGAGAGACATAGGGAGAGATAGGTAGAGAGAGACATAGGGAGAGAGAGGGAGAGAGAGGGATGGAGAGGAGGAGGGAGAGGGGGAGTGAGTGAGAGAAAGGGGGTGAGACAGAGGGACCAAAAGAGAGGGAGTGATATAGGGGTAGAGAGAGGGTGAGTGAGAGAGATAGAGGGAGGGATGGAGAGGGAGAGGGAGAGAAAGAGAAGAGATTGAGAGAGGGGGTGAGGTATGGAGAGAGGGAGGGTGGAGAGGGGGGGTGGAGAGGGAGAGAGATGGGGGGGAGAAAGAGTGGAGGGAGAGATACGGGAGGGAGAGAGTGGAGAGAGGGAGGGGGAGTGAAAGTGGGAGAGAGAAGGGAATTGGTAGGTTGAGGCGAAGGGAGTGTGGGAGGGAAAGGGAGAAATATGGATAGAGGGGGAGCTGGATGGAGAGGGAGATATTGAGAGAGAGATTGAGAGAGGGAGTGGGAGATAGATAAAGAGGGAGTGAGAGAGAGAGAGAGTCAGGGGTAGGGAAAGAGAGATAGGCAATGGGAGAGAGAGGAAGAGACAAAGAGAAAGGGAGAGACAGGGGAGAAGGAGAGAGACATAGAGGGAAAGGGAGAGGGAGAGAGAGAAAAAGATTGATAGTGAGAGGGGGGAGAGGAGGGTAGAGAGAGAGAGGTGGGAGAGATGGGAGAGAGGGAGTGATAGATAGAGAGAGAGAGAGAGGGAGGGAGGCAGAGAGAGGGGATAGATATGGAGGGAGAGAGAGAGAGAGGGAGAGAGCTAGTGGGGGAGGGAGAGATAGAGGGAGAGGCTAAGTGAGAGGGAGAGGTTGAGTGAGAGGGAGAGGCTGAGTGAGAGAGACAGGCTAAGGGGAGGGGGGAGAGTGAGGGAGAGATAGGGGAGAGGGAGAGAGAGTGGGGAGAGTGAGAGAGTGAGAGAAAGAGATGGGGGGAGCGAGAAAGGGAGAGGAAGAGGGGGAGAGAGAGAGAGAGAGGGCAAGGGGGAGGGTGAGGGGGAATAATAGGGAGACAGAGGGGATGGGAGAGTGGGAGGGGAAAGAAGAGGTAGAGAGAGAGATGTGGGTGGGGAGAGAGGGGTATGTAGATAGGCGTAGTCAGAGAAAGAGGGAGAGAGGAAGAGAGAGAGAAGGGGAGGGGTACACAGAGAGAGAGGAGAGAGAGAGAGAGGAAGAGAGAGAGAAGGGGAGGGGTACAAAGAGAGAGAGAGAGAGAGAGAGAGAGAGAGAGAGAGAGAGGATGCAGGGAGAGAGTGAGAGAGAGGGATAAAGAGGGAGAGTGAGTGAGGGATATAATTATAGGCAGAGAGAGAGATAAAGGGAGAGGTGGAGGGAGATAGGCAGTGAGAGGGAGAATAAGAGGGTGAGAGAGAGGGAGAGGGATAGGATTAGAGTCAAAGGGTGAATGGGAGATAGAGTAAAAGGCAGAGGGAGAGGGTTAGATAGATAGATAGAGAGAGAGAGAGAGAGAGAGAGAGAGAGAGAGAGAGTGAGGGAGGAGCGAGGAGAGAGAGAGAGAGTGGGGGAGGAGTGAGGAGAGAGAGAGAGAGAGAGAGTGGGGGAGGAGCAAGGAGAGAGAGAGAGAGAGAGTGGGGGAGGAGTGAGGAGAGAGGAGAGAGGGAGAGAGAGAGTGGGGGGGCATATGGGGAGTATAGGTCGAGAGAGGGTTAGGGATAAATATATATAGATAGAGAGAGGGAGAGATGCATATGGGGAAAGAAAGGTATGGTTAGGGGAGAGGGGAGGAGAGAGAGAGGAGGGGAGAGAGTGACATGGAGATAGAGGGATATGGAGGGAGAGGGATATCAAGGGAATGAGTGCAGGGAAGAGGGGAAGTGAGAGGGGGAGTGAGATGGATGTAGAGGGAGAGGGGTAGGGAGGGGGGAAGGGGGAGTGGTGATTAGGAAGAGGGAGAGGGGTAGGGAGGGAGGGAGGGGGAGTGGTGATTAGGAAGAGGGAGAGGGGGAGGGAAAGAGAAATATGGAGAAGGAGAGGTTGAGAGGGTGAGGCATAATGAGAGAGAGAGAGGTGTGGCATGAGATAAATGGAGAGTAGAAGTGAGAGGGGAAGTTAGAGGGGGAGGGGGGGAGAGGGTTGGGAGAGCGAGGGAGAGAGAGAGAGTGAGAGAGATAGATGGGGGGGGGGGTAAGAGGGAGAGGAAGAGGGGGAGAGAGAGAGAGAGGGTGAGGGGGAGGGTGAGGGGGAATAATAGGGAGAGAGAGGGGATGGGAGAGGGAGGGAAAAGAAGAGGTGGAGAGAGAGATGGGGGCAGGGAGAGAGTGGGAGGAAGATAGGTGCAACCATAGAAAGAGGGAGAGAGGAAGAGAGACAGAAGGGGAGGGGTACAGAGAGAGAGAGAGAGAGAGAGGATGCAGTGAGAGAATGAGAGAGGGATAAAGAGGAAGAGGGAGCGGGTGAAAGAATTATAGGAAGAGAGATATAAAGGGAGATGTGGAGAGAGAATAAGAGGGAGGTAGATTCAGAGGTGAGAGGGATAGGATTAGAGTCAAAGGGTGAATAGGAGAGAGAATAAAAGGTAGAGGGAGAGGGTTAGAGAGATATATAGTGGGAGAGAGAGAGAGAGAGTGGGGGAGGAGCGAGGAGAGAGTGAGAGAGAGAGTGGGGAGGGATAAATATATAGAGAGAGAGAGAGAGAGGGAGAGATGGATATGGGGGAGAGAGAGATAAGGTTAGGAGAGAGGGGAGGAGAGAGAGATAGGGTTAGGAGAGAGGGGAGGAGAGAGAGATAGGGCTAGGGGAGAGGGGAGGAGAGAGAGAGGAGGGGGGGAGAATGACATGGGAATAGAGGGATATGGAGGGAGAGGAGGAGATGGAGAGTGGAGGGAGGATAAGGTGGGAGTGGGGTGGAGAGAGAGAGAGAGGGGGGGGGGGGGATAGGATGAGAGGCAGAGTGAGAGTGAGAGGGGAGGAGGAGCGAAGGGGGAGGGGGAGGAAAAAAAAGATAGAGAGTGGGATGGAAGAGGAGAGAGAGAGAGAGAGAGAGAGGGAGAGGGGGAGAGAGAGAGAGAGAGAGAGAGGATGAGGTGGAGATAGAGAGGGAGGTGGGTAGGGGGAGACATTGGGAGTGATAGAGAGGTAGAGAGAGAGGGATAGGGGGAGAGAGATGGGGGGAGAGGGGGTGAGAAAGAGATAAGGGGATGGGTAGGGTTAGTGAGAGGGAGAGAGGGAGAGAGAGAGGAGAGAGAGGAGAGAGGAAGAGATTGACAGAGAGATAGTTTGGGAGAGATGGAGGGAGAGATTTAGAGAGAGGGATATATAGGATGGTGGGAGAGAGAGAGAATAGGCAGGAATATGGGCAGGGGCAGAGGGAGAGGGAGAGTGAGAAGAGAGATAGGGAGAGTGAGAGAGAGAGGGGACAGAGAGAGAGGGAGGGGAAAGGGAGAAGGGGGAGTGAGAAGAGAGATAGGGAGAGAGATAGAGAGTGGGGAGGGGGAGAGAGAGAGAGAGAGAGAGGTGGAGAAAGAGAGAGAGTATAGGGGGAGCGAGAGGGTACATCGAGAGGGAAAGGGGAATGGAGAGTTGTAGGTAGATTGAGAGAGAGGGGAAGAGGGAGAGGGGGATGTTTAGGGGAGTGAGAGAGAGAGCAAGAGGGAGAGAGGGAAAGGGATCAGGAGAGATAGAGGGAGAGAGAGAGGGAGAGGGATAGAGAAAGAGGGAGGGAGGATGAGGTAGGAAGGGGAGAGGGATAGACATATTAAGAGTGAGGGGGATGGAGGGAGAGAGATAGAGTGAGTGAGAGCAAGAGAGAGGGGGAGTGAGAGAGGGGGAGGGGGAGGGGACTCAAGGATATAGGGATAGGGGGAGGGATAGGGGGAGGGAGATGGGGAGGGAGAGGGTGAGAGAGAGATATATGTAGATAGCATGGGAGGGAGAGGGGGGAGAAGGAGCTAGAGAGAGATATATATAGAGGGTGAGCAGGAGAGATATGGATATAGATAGAGAGAGAGAGAAACATATATATAGGGATAAGAGAGAGAGAGAGAGGGAGCAAGAGAGAGGCATGGAGAGGAGGACTAAGACTGAGATATTGAATTAGAGGGATTGGGGGAAAGGATGGGAAAGGGGATGATATAGAGGGAGACATATAAATATCGAAGACAGAATGGGGAGAGAGATAGAGAGAGAGAGAGGGGGGTGGAAGGGGAGGGAGTGGGAGGGAGAGATAGGTTGATGGAGAGTGAGGGATAAGGGTTGAGTTAGAGGGGGAGGGAGAGGGAGTGAGAGATAGAGATGTATAGTGGGAGAGAGAGAGAGAGAGAGAGAGAGAGAGAGAGGGTGGAGCAAGATGCAAAGGGAATGGAGAGGGAGAGAGAGAGGGGGAGAGGGGTTTGTAGATGGAGAGGTAGGGAGAGAGAGAGGGGCAGAGAGAGAGGGAGAGAGAGACAAAGGAAGAGGGGGGGGAGAGAGAGAGGGAGAGGTAGAGAGAGAGAGGGAGAGGTAGAGAGAGAGGGAGAGGGAGAGGGAGGGGGAGGGGAATAGAGATTTAGAGAGAGAGAGGGGGAGGGGAATAAAGAGTTAGAGAGAGAGAGAGGGAGAGGGACATGGAGAGAAAGAGAGGGAGGGAGAGATGGAGATAGAGAGAGAGGTAGGAAGAGAGGGGGAGAGAAAGTGGGTGAGGGAGAGAGAGGTAAGCGAGGTAGGGGTGCAGGGAGCAAGAGAGAGATAGACAAGAGTTGGGAGGGATACAAATATAAAGAGAGATAGAGAGAGATCGAGAGGAAAAGGGAAAGGGAGATGAAGGGAGAGGGAGCGAGAGAATGAGGGAGAGGGAGAGGGGGAAAGAAGGGTAGAGAGATAGAGGGCGTGAGAGAGAGTGTGTTGGAAAAGGGGAGTGAGAGAGAGAGGTTAAAGGGGAGTGTGAGGGGAAGTGGGTGGGGTAGGGATAGATAAGGAGAGGGAGAGTGGGAGGGATAGGGATAGAGAAGGGGAGAGGGAGAGCGGGTATGGAAAATGAGAGAGAAAGTGAGGGAGAGGGTAAGTGAGAGAGAGAGAGAGGGATAGGGTGACTAGGAGGGTAATAGGGAGGGAGAGGTAGGGGGTGGGATAGGGATATATAAGGGGAGAGAGAGTGGGAGGGAGAGGGGTAGGGAATGTGGGAGGGAGAGGGAGAGAGGTTATGGAGAGAGGGAGTGATAAAGTGAGAGAGAGAGAGTGGCACAGGGAGAAAGAGTTGGAGAGGGATAGTGAAAGAGGGATCTAGAGAGAGAGAGAGAGAGAGAGAGAGAGGAAGGGATGGATAGGGAGAGGGAGAGATAAGGGGAGCAAGAGAGAGGGATAGGGGAATAGGGAGGGAAAAGGAGAGGGATAGATAGTGGGGAAAGAAGGAGAGAGAGGGGAAGGGAGAGGGGGAGGAGTGGGGGATAGGGGGAGAAAGCCGGGGAAATAGAGGGATAGAATTATAAAGAGAGAGAGAGAGGTAGAGGGGAAGGGGGAGCAAGTGGGGGATTTTGAGGGAGATGGAAATATGGCATGAGGGAGAGGGTGAAAGGGAGATGGGGAGGATGAGTGTGTGAGAGATAGAGAGGGAGAGATAAAGAGAGAGAAGTGGAGAGAGAAAGAGGGAGATGGGGAGGGACGGAAAGAGAGGGAGTGAAATGAGAAGTGAGAGGGGCAAGGGGAGGGAGAGGTGAAGCGAGAGTGAGAGAGAAAGGAGGAAAGGGAGAGTGGGAAGGGAATGGAGAGAGGGAGAGATAGATAGAGAGAGAGAGAGAGAGAGAGAGACATAGGGAGAGAGAGGGAGAGAGATGGATGGAGAGGAGGAGGGAGAGGGAGAGAGGGAGTGAGTGAGAGAAAGGGAGTGAGACAAAGGGACCAAAAGAGAGGGAGTGATATAGGGGTAGGAAGAGGGGGAGTGAGAGAGATAGAGGGAGGGATGGAGAGGGAGAGGGAGAGAGAGAGAAAGAGAATGAGAGAGGGAGTGAGATATGGAGAGAGATGGGGGGTGGAGAGGGGGGTTGGAGAGGAAGAGGGAGAGAGATGGGGGGGAGAAAGAGTGGAGGGAGAGATATGGGAGGGAGAGAGTGGAGAGAGGGAGGGGAGTGAAAGTGGGAGAGAGAGGGGAAGGGGTAGGTTGAGGCGAAGGTAGTGTGAAGGGAAAGAGAGAAAGATGGATAGAGGAGGAGCTGGATGGAGAGGGAGATATTGAGAGAGAGAGAGAGGGAGTGGGAGACAGATAAACAGGGAGTGAAAGAGAGAGATACATGGGGAGAGAGAGAGAGAGTGAGGGGTAGGGAAAGAGAGACAGGCGATGGGAGAGAGAGGAAGAGACAAAGAGAAAGGGAGAGATAGGGGAGAAGGAGAGAGACATAGAGGGAAAGGGAGAGGGAGAGAGAGACAAAGAGTGAGAGTGAGGGGGGAAAGGAGGGCAAAGAGAAAGAGATGGGAGAGATGGGAGAGAGGGAGAGAAAGAGAGAGAGAGACCGAGAGGGGGGATGGATAGGGAGGGAGAGAGGGAGAGCAAGAGAGAGAGGGGGGGCATGGAGGTAGAGAGTTAGAGAGAGGGAGAGCGAGTGTGGGGAGGGAGAGATAAAGGGAGAGGATGAGTGAGAGGGAGAGGCTAAGGGGGAGGGGGGAGAGTGAGGGAGAGAGAGAGAGTGCGAGAGAGAGATGGGGGGGAGGGAGAGAGGGAGGGGGAGAGAAGGAGAGAGAGGGTGAGGGGGAGGGTGAGGGGGAATAATAGGGAGAGAGAGATGTGGGTGGGGAGAGAGGGGTAGCTAGATAGGTGTAGTCAGAGAAAGAGGGAGAGAGGAAGAGAGAGAGAAGGGGAGGGGTACAGAGAGAGAGAGAGAGGATTCAGAGGGAGAGAGGAAGAGAGAGAGAAGGGGAGGGGTACAAAGAGAGAGAGAGAGAGGATGCAGGGAGAGAGTGAGAGAGAGGGATAAAGAGGGAGAGGGAGTGAGCAATATAATTATAGGCAGAGAGAGTTAAAGGGAGAGGTGGAGGGAGATAGGCAGTGAGAGGGAGAATAAGAGGGAGGTAGATTTAGAGGGTGAGAGGGAGAGAGAGGGATACGATTAGATTAAGAGGGTGAATGGGAGAGAGAATAAAAGGTAGAGGGAGAGGGTTAGAGATATATATATATATATATATAGAGAGAGAGAGAGAGAGTGGGGGAGGAGTAAGGAGAGAGAGAGAGAGAGAGAGGGAGAGGAGCAAGGAGAGAGGAGAGAGGGAGAGAGAGAGTGGGGGTGCATATGAAGGGTAGAGGTGGGGAGAGGGGGGGGGATAAATATACATATAGAGAGAGAGGGAGAGATGGATATGGGGAAAGAAAGATAGGGTTAGGGGAGAGGGTAGGAGAGAGAGAGGAGGGGAGAGAGGGACATGGAGATAGAGGGATATGGAGGGAGAGGGCTATCGAGGGAAAGAGTGCAAGGAAGAGGGGAAGCGAGAGGGGGAGCGAGATGGATGTAGAGGGAGAGAGGGAGAGATGGATATGGGGAAAGAAAGATAGGGTTAGGGGAGAGGGTAGGAGAGAGAGAGGAGGGGAGAGAGGGACATGGAGATAGAGGGATATGGAGGGAGAGGGCTATCGAGGGAAAGAGTGCAAGGAAGAGGGGAAGCGAGAGGGGGAGCGAGATGGATGTAGAGGGAGAGTGGTAGGGTGGGGGAGGGACAGGGAGTGATGATTAGGGAGAGGGAGAGGGAGAGGGGGAGGGAAAGAGAAATATGGAGAGGGAGAGGTCGAGAGGGTGAGGAAAAATGAGAGAGAGAGAGAGGTGAAGCATGAGATAAATGGAGAGTATAAGTGAGAGGGGGAGTCAAAGGGGGAGGGAGAGATAAAGGGTGAGGTTGAGTGAGAGGGAGAGACTAAGGGGGAGGGCAGGTAGAGCGAGGGAGAGATAGGGGAGAGGGAGAGAGATTGGGGAGAGAGAGAGTGGGGAGAGAGAGAGTGGGGAGAGAGAGAGTGAGGGAGAGATATGGGGGGAGGGAGAGAGGGAGTGGAAGAGGGGGAGAGAGAGAGAGAGGGGGAGGGTGAGGGTGAAGGGGGATAATAGGGAGAGAGAGGGAGGGAAAAGAAGAGGTGGAGAGAGAGATGGGGGTGGGGAGAGAGCAGGAGGAAGATAGGCACAACCATAGAAAGAGGGAGAGAGGAAGAGAGAGAGAAGTGGAGCGGTATAGAGAGAGAGAGACTACAGGGAGAGAATGAGAGAGGGATAAAGAGGGAGAGGTAGCAAGCGATAGAATTATAGGCATAGAGAGATATAAAGGGAGAGGTGGAGGGAGATAGGCAGTGAGAGGGAGAATAAGAAGGAGGTAGATTCAGAGGGTGAGAGGAAGGGAGAGGGACAGGATTAGTGTGAGAGGGTGAATAGGAGAGAGAATAAAAGGTAGAGGGAGAGGGTTAGAGAGATATATAGTGGGAGAGAGAGAGAGAGAGAGAGAGAGTTGGGGAGGAGTGAGGAGAGAGGGAGAGAGAGAGAGAGTGGAGGTGCATATGGGGGTAGAGGTGGGGAGGGATAAATATATATATAGGGAGAGAGGGAGAGATGGATATGGGGAGAGAGAGATAGGGTTAGGGGAGAGGGGAGGAGAGGTAGAGGAGGGGAGAGAAGGACATGGGGATAGAGGGATATGGAGGGGGAGGAGGAGATGGAGAGTGGAGGGAGGATAAGGTGGGAGAGTGGGGTGGAGAGAGAGAGAGAGAGAGAGAGGTGGAGCAAGAGGGAGAGGGAGAGGGGGAGGAGGAGGGGGAGGGAGAGGGGGAGGAAAAAAAAGAGGGAGAGTGGGATGGAAAGAGAGAGAGATGGGGGGGGGGGGAGAGAGAGCGGGGAGGGGGAAAGAGAGAGAGGGGGGGGGGAGAGAGAGAGGGAGGTGGGGAGGGGGAGATATTAGGAGTGATAAAGAGGTGGAGAGAGAATGATAGGGGGAGAGAGATGGGGGGGAGAGGGGTTGAGAAAGAGAGGGGGAGAGAGAGAGAGAGAGAGGAGAGAGGAAGAGATTGACAGAGAGACATTTTGGGAGAGATGGAGGGAGAGATTTAGAGAGAGGGATAGAGAGGGATAGTGGGAAAGAGAGAGAATAGACAGGATTATGGGGAGGGATATGGGGGGGAGGGGCAGAGGGAGAAATATATAGAGAGAGAGAGATAAACAAATATATTGAGATGGAGAGAGAGAGAGAGAGAGAGAGAGAGATGGTGGGGGGGAGATAAGAGGAGAGAGAGAGAGAGAGAGAGAGAGTAGGGGAGAGGGGGAGAAGGAGGGAGAAGGATATTGAGGGAGAGAGTGTGAGGAAGAGGGGGAACAAGTTAGGGTGGGAGAGGCTGAGAGAAGGGGGAGGGGGAGGGGAATGATGAGACAGAGAGGGATAGAGAGAGAGAGAGGCTAAGCATGAGATAAATGCAGAGGGAGAATTAGAGTTCAATGGAGAGAGAGAGAGAGAGAGAGCATGAGTTAAATGGAGAGGAGGAGCGAGAGAGGGAGGTGGAGAGGGGGTGGTGGAGGGTGGGGGAAGGAGAGAGAGGTGGGGGGGAGGGAGAGAGAGGGAGAGAGATATGGGGGGAGAGGGAGAAAAATAGGTAGAGAGAGGGGGAGAGGGAGAGAGGTAAAGGGTTATAGGGAGAGGTAGAGAGAGTGTGTGGGTGGGAATAGGGGGGAGAGAGAGAGGATCAGGAATAATGGAGGACAGAGAGGGGTGGGGATAATGGTTTCAAGGTAGAAGTTGCTAGAGTTAGGGGAATGGTTGAAGAAAGAAGGTGAGGGAGAGTGGGAGAAGGGGAGAGAGACAGAGAGAGAGGGGGGTGGGAGAGAGAGGGGGGTGAAGAGAGGGAGCTTGGGAGAGAGGACAAAAGAAGGGTAGTGGTAGGGAGAGAGAGGGTCTGGGAGAGAGAAAGAGGAGGAGGAAGTTGGAGAGGGAGAGTTGGGGTGAGAGAGAGAGAGAGGGAGAGAGAGATATATATATATATAGGGGAATGGAGAGGGGGGAACAAATGGAGGGACTGGTTGAGAGGGAGGGATAGGGAGAGTTGGAGAGAGAGAGAGAGAGAGTTAGAGGGGGAGGGAGGGAGGGAGGGAGAGTTGGGAGGGGAGAGAGAGAGAGAGAGAGAGAGAGAGAGAGAGAGAGAGAGGAATATAGAGGGGGACATAGAGTGAGGGAGTTGTTGAGAGAGATGGATAGGGAGAGTTGGAGAGAGAGAGGGGGGGGAGAGCGAAAGGGGGAAATGGGAGGAGAGGGAGAGTGAGGGATCTAGTGAGAGAGAGATAAGGAGAAGGATAAGAGGAGGGAGTGAGAGAGAAAGTGAGAGGGAGAGAGGTGTAGGGGGAGGGGTTTGCTTGGGAGCGAGAGGTGTGGGGTTTAGGGTCGGGGAGAGAGAGAGAGGGAGAGATGAGTGGGTAAGGGAGAGGGGTAGGGAAGAACGTGGATAGAGATAAAGGTAGTGGGAGAGAGGGATGGAGGATAGAGAGTGGGGGCGAGTGGAGAGAGAGAGAAGGGGGGGGGAGAGAGAGGGAGGGGGGGAGTGAGAAGGCTTGAGTGGGAGGGGGAGTGAGAGTGTGATGGATGCAGAGGGATAGAAGGAGGGAGGGAGGGAGAGGGGTGTTTGTAGTGTAAGATAGAGGGAGAGGAAGAGAGGGAGAGAGAGAGGTATGGAGGCTGAGAGAGAGGGGTAGAGGGGGGGGGGAGTGAGGGGGAGAGAGTGAGAGCAGGAGGGGGATGGAGATAGGGAGGGTGAGTGTGAGCAAGAGGGAGAGAGAGGCGAGGAAGCATAAGGGAGAGGTTAAGAGAGAGAAAGAGAGAGAGAGAGGGTGGGGAGGAGAGAGAGAGGGTGGGGTGGAGGGAGAGGGAGAGAGAGAGGGTGGGGAGGAGGGAGAGAGGGTGGGGAGGAGGGAGAGAGGGAGAGAGAGAGGGTGGGGAGGAGAGAGAGAGGGTGGGGAGGAGGGAGAGGGAGAGAGAGAGGGTGGGGAGGAGGGAGAGAGGGTGGGGAGGAGGGAGAGAGGGAGAGAGAGAGGGTGGGGAGGAGGGAGAGAGAGAGAGAGAGAGAGAGAGAGTATCAACAAAGGGGTAAGGCATACTAGTTCCTAGGCTGCTTGTGTAGAGAAACAACAAAGGGGTGTCCCTCGTTAGACAACTTTAAAAACCTTGTGTATACACGGTCGACCACCCAACTTGGGCGTACTAGGAGGGCTTCTCTGGGAGTTACCTCCCTCCACCTATTACTAGCGCAATGGCGTCCCAGTTCCCGGTTACAACAAAGGCACATGTGTCAAGATACCGAGTTAGAAAATTGTTTCCAGGCAATTTTCCATAATGCTCCTTTGTGAACACTCTACACAAGACTTTAATTTATTTAATAGTCAATCTATAGGTGTAAGAAAAAATATATCCTAATAATACATGTATTCTTAAGAAAAAAATATTAACATATTATAAAAAAACAAATAAAATTTAACACACTATAACAACAAAAACATTATATCAACACACTATAGTATATTAAAGAAATTCCTAATGTTATACTAATTCCCAATTCTTAAAATTAAGGCTATGTTATTATATTGATTCTTGTTTTATGAGTGTTTCGCCATTTGTCTATGAGATCAATCAACAAGGCTATGTTATTATATTGATTCTTGTTTTATGAGTGTTTCGCCATTTGTCTATGAAATCAATCAACAACCAATTATCCAATGAGAATCCATATTTTATTTCACAATGACATGAGTGTTTGTTTTATCTATAGATTTGTTATCTATCCTAAATAATAAAACTCAATGAATTACTACTACTTTGTAAATCACTATTCTTATGGGTTGTCATGTAATGTTGCAAACTCTCATTTTAGATAATGCTATGCTACTCGTGGACAATCACTATAAAACAATGGTTCAACTATATAAAAATCAAAGAGTGATTAAAAGAGATAAGTGTTCTAAGCATATTTGACAAAGAATTAGATAAGTACTCAACATATATATATCAGAAAGAATAGAGAAGTTTGGCTCATAATCCTATTATCACATATTAAAATAGTGGTGCCGAGAATGCAAGGT
The DNA here is from genome assembly GCA_027924585.1 of Larix kaempferi. Classification (NCBI taxonomy): domain Eukaryota; kingdom Viridiplantae; phylum Streptophyta; class Pinopsida; order Pinales; family Pinaceae; genus Larix; species Larix kaempferi. The sequence goes on from BSBM01000061.1 coordinate 15,746,817, forward strand.
TAATTCAATCACTACTATCAATTTTTGGTTATTAGATGAAGTAAATGAACATAAATTTTTGGTTATTAGATGAAGTAAATAAACATAAATGAGAAGGGGATAAAATGCCACATTAATGCAATCACATGAAATTATTGAATTGTTGAAAAATGTAGAAAAATTAGTAAATAATAAAATAACAAAATAAGATAATTCAAAAATGAGAAGGAAATAAAATGCGACATTAATACAATCACATGAAATTATTGAAATATTGAGAAATGTAGAAAAATTAGTAAATAATAAAATAACAAAATAAGATAATTCATAAAGAGGATAGTCTTAACACAAAATAAAATAGTAACATAGTAATGAACAACCAACTCAATATATATGGTAATGAAATTTAGATTTAACAACTTTCAATAACCAAGATTAATAGTAACATATTAATGAACAACCAACTCAATATATATGGTAATGGAAATTAGATTTAACAATTTTCAATAACCAAAATTAATACAGGGTAATGGAAATTAGAATTAACAACTTTGAATAACCAATCATGAGATATGCCATGTATAGTCACAAATAAGCAAAGTCATTGTAACAATTTAGGAGAGCAAAATATGGTGTTTCTAAAATTTGGGCTTGAGGAGGCTTTGGTAGGCTGAGCTCTCTGCCCTAATTCAATAGACTTATATTTTTTAATGCAAAGGCTTATAATTTTGTATTTTAAGAAATTCAATCTCTAAAAATTAAAATAGATTTATATTAATTTTCACTAAAATAAATATTAATAAATAAAATAAAAGTACCAAATTTAACATCCTATAATATAATTATAAATATTGAAATTAAATAAAAATATTATTAATAAAAATTCGATTCTTACTGGGAAACTACATATTGGAAAATTGTATACAAACTTTCATTTATTTTGGATGACGGAAAAACAATACATGTAAATCTACTCTTCCATCCTTCAACATCCTGTCGGCGCTTTCTCAATTTTCTTAAAACCCCAACAAAGGTTTTCTCATTTTTCTTAAAACACTCTGGCGGAATTCGTTGATGAGACTTAGGCCTTTGTATTGAAAGGAATTTACAAAAGACCTTCCAATTGAATTTGCGGATGTATGTTTATAAGTCAAGTCAATTGAATTTGCGGATGTATGTTTATATGTAAGTCACTTGATGGGATGGCTAAGAAAGAGTGATTAAAATAGAGAAGCCTTAAAAAGGATTAAGGCAGAGAAGCCTTGCTCCGAATCAGTTAAGCGCTGTAGACATATTTGACAGATAATAGAGGTTTTGCTCATAATCTGATTACCAGATATTAAAATAGCGTTGCTAAGCATGCATGTTTTTTCTCAATCATATCATTCCAGGGTTAATTTTTTTTCAAATATTATAAGAATAGTTAGTATAAATTAATTTGTTTTCAAATATTATAATAATAGTTAGTATAAATTAGAATTTTGAGAAATGGTATACGGTGAAAATTAGAAATGTTAAAAAACTGTTTAATAGAAATAAGAAATGATATAAAAAAAAAGATAGAAATTTTATATAATTATTTTTATTGTAACTATGTGATAAATGGTATATTAATTTAATACAAAGGTAATTTAAGAAGAATTTTAGACCAGGGCTAAAACTCTAAAGGATATTGGAAAATGTAAATATGACTTAATTAACTAAAATACAGAACATAAATTTAACTGGAGACAAAAAAACTAATATGATATACTGGGAATAAATAAAACAATAAAATATTTTATTCTGAAAAATCTATTCAAGAAAATGAATAAATTTTTCAACATAAACAAAAAAAAGAGTATAAATCTAATTATAACAAAAAAAGATAATTGTAAAAAAAAATCCATAAAACTATGATCAAAATAAAGCTTAGAGGAGGTACCTACCTGATAACATTCTTCTTGGTATCTTGATCACGAAATTAAGTATCTATGTTCTTATCAATTTGTCTTTTTAAACTTTGCCTTTTGTTTCTCAAAGTTTTTACTGCAAATCAATATCAATACAAACTAACATTTTTAATAAAATTTTCGAATAGAAAATAAAAAAAATATGATATCATTTAGAAAAATTTTAGAAAAGTAGAATCTTATTAAAACTTAAACCTAATATAATAAATTAATTACAAATGTTAAAATGGTGCATATTGATATCATCCATTACTTAAAGAACTATTTAGTGCATATTAACTGAGATTAAAAATAACTCAAAGATAATAAAAAAATTCAAAATAGCACAGTACATTGTTTTTGCATTGTTTTTGCATAGGTAATATTTATATTTCAGATCAGTAATGAAATTTAACCAGTGAAACTATTACAAATATGGGGTATGATACTCTTAGGGAGATAGCTACGAATATTTATTCAAAGTTGGACCTGCATTACATATGGAAGTGCAGGAAAAAGTGATTCTTATTAAGAGCTAGGAGCTAAACCTAATGTAGTTAAGTTAATTACAAATGTTAAAATGGTGTTCAGCCATTACATATAGACCTATTTAATGCATATTAACTGAGATAAAAAAATTCAAATTAGCACAGTGTATTGTGCATATTGATCATTGAACTTTTTGCATAAGTAATATTTCCAAATCAGTAATGGAATTTAACCAGTGAAACTACTACAAATATGTTGTATAATACTCTTAAGGAGATAGCTACGAATATTCCCTAAAAGTCGGACCTGTACCTTCATTACATGTGCCGTACTGGGTTGGAAATTATGACGTATTTTCTCCATTCAAGTTATTTAATTACGTTGATACCGAGCCTTCGTTATCCATTATGCACTTCTTCTGATTGGAACCATGAGGATGGAGTGACAGGTAGACACTTACGCAGAATGGACAATGTATGCTTTCTTCGAACGGTTGAGCATAAGACAAGTACTCAATCAATAAGGGGACCATTCGATCAGACCCATTTCTCATCATTTCATGGAATACCTATAAGATCCATTCTTCTCCATTGTGTAATTTTATTTTCCTTCCCCCACATAAGTTTAAGTTTAATTTTATTTCCCCACTTAAGTTTATGTTTCTACCGGCGTCAAGATTTATCCTTCCAGTTGGTTGGCACAGTCATTCTTCTTACCGTTTGATGGCCATTGTTTCATGTAAATCAAGCGAGTAACTACAAAGCAAAGCAGTTTGAGGTTCACAAGCCTGAAGTATCGAGCTGAGGTGGTGGACGTGAATGTACTTCCAGCAACTTTAAATAACAAGTTTAAACATATATTTACCCATGTTTCGGGCCTTTCTGGATATATATATATATATATATATATATATATATAATTTACTTCCGGACGATGTTAAAATTATACTACCTTCCACATGTAACCCAGAAAAAAAAAAAAAAAAAAAACAATGGCCACTGTTTAACTTGCCGAGCTGATATTTGAACTCCCAGTGTTCTAGTACCTTCACAAATGTAGGTTAAAAAAGAAATTGATTGCTACTGTTTAAGTTGCACAACTGATATTGAATATTCATATACACCTAGAGGTTGCCATATGTAGAGTTGTAGAGTTATGACAGGTTAAATAAAAATAAAAAAACCAAATTGCATTTTTCAAACGAACTTAATTTGAAGGTATGTGACACATGGATTAACTAAGGAGAGTTTATTTTATATCAAAAGGAGGGAAGGCGTTTTGATATAATGTTATGGCGATCTGAATTTTTTAGACGGGAAAGGCCTTTGCGATAGAGAACTTGTCAAAGCAAAGATGCTATTAACTAACAGACTCAACATGAATTCGACTCATAAAAAAAAGCAACAAACTACTATGAAATGTTTCATTTTCAAAAGAAGATGAATAAAAATGTTAAACATAAACTAGTAATTATGAAAAACAGAGCGTGTAAAAGTAATTATAACAAAAAGGTCATTATGAAGAATAAAAACTTATAAAATTATGTCGAAAATGAAGCTTATAGGAGGTAGGTACCTGAGAACATTGATGACTTCATGAGAGTCCACGGAAAACTGAGTTCGATGAACAAAACAGAGCATCGTGGGGAGATAAAACGGAAGATATTCAGAAGCACTGTGCATGTTGTGGGGGTGCTTCGTCAGACTTTCCTTGGCGGCTTCGGCAGATACGACTCACAAGGAAAATGCAGCCGAGCCTGAGCATCAACAAGTGCAGTCCCAAAAGCTATTAGTGCACGACCTAATCTTAAAATAATTATTAACATAAACCGCTAATTTGATTTGATCAGTTTTTCTAATGTGAAAACACTGTTATTATTTGCACAGATAGCACATCCCAACTCTTAATGTGAAATCACTGTTATTGTTTGCACAGATGGCACATCCCAGCTCTTATTCGATAAAATTAAACACCTTCCTTACACACCTTTAATCTATTCCTATATTATAATCATATTCAAATAAAAATTCATAATACATATTTTTTTTCTATATCAAATATATTATAAACCTCAACCTCTAAACACATCCAAAATTAAAATTAATGCTATAAATCCAATCGTATAATATATTATATAAAAATAAAAATGACCTAAACCTAAACGAACGCAAGCATCTAAAACACATCCAAAACGCAGGCATCTAAACACATCCAAAATTGATACTATTGAAATAACTAAATTTTATACTTTAATATATTTAAAATTTAAAATTAATTTTCAATATACCTTGCTTTATACTTTAATATATTTAAAATTTAAAATTAGTTTTCAATATACCTTTTGTATCTCAATCATTATAATACAGCTTTTTAATGCTTTTTGCATGCACCATGTGATCGCCAATATTGTGAAATAATGCAATTTGAATGGATTCTTATTAATTATGAGGAAATTTGCTTTCAAATATGCGATGGGTGCAATGCCTTGGGAACATGACGACGTTTAAATCAATGAGATCGATTCCTCCCAAACAGACTTTCAGAAATTATATTAAATTCAATGAAATTATGAGGAAAATTAAATGTGGAGAAACAAATAATCATGAGGAAAAATAAATGTAGAGAAATAAATAATTATGAAAAAAACATAACACTATGACCCAAAAATAAAGGGGAGCATATAAAATTATCCATAAAATAATCGTAGAGTAGGTACTACCTGTTAATGAGACATTGCATTGGAAAACAGATTTTTTGTATTTCTCATTTTCGTTCTTCATAGATCACTTGCCATGAAAAACAACAAAATAAATTCAATTAAAAAATTTCAAGCTTCCTTTAAACCAAGAACAGAATTAAATATAACTTAACTAGGTAAACTGAGATTACTTCAATTCTTAAATAAAAAATAGAATGAAATATTGCAAATAAATTAAATTTTAAAATAAATAAATGCAAACAAAAAATAAATAGAAGAATTCAAGAAAGAATATAAATAAAAAACTAAAAATACTAAGAAAAACATGTAATTATGATTTAAAGGAAAACCAAAGCATAAAACAAATCTATGCTAATCCATCAAACAAGAGAACTAAAAACAAAAAAAAATTATGATAAACTTAAGAATAAGAAAAACATGTAATTATGATTAAAACTAAAATCAAAGCCTAAAACTAACACTAAAACAAATATACGCTATCTTTACACGAATCCATCAAGAGTGAGTAAAAACAATTATGATAAAACGGAAAAACGGGTAATTATGATTAAAACGAAAATAAAAGCAGAAAACAGAGGGAAAAAAAATATGATAAAAAGGAACCCGACAATAATTATGACAACCTTGACAACATAACACTTAATTAAAAAGGTGAAGAAAGTAACTTATAAAAGTAATTATGTGAAAAAGGTAACTTATAAAGAAGAAAATTAAGTGTGTAGAGTAAGTATCTTAATTTTTTTTTTAAGAAAAACAAATAATTATTAAAAAAAGAGCATTATGATTAAATTAAAGGATCATATAAAATTATAAAAAAATAATAGACTAGAAAACGTTTTTTTTTTTTTAATTTATTTCTTCATTCCAGATAAATCACTTGGCATGAAAAATAACAAAATAAATTAAATTAAAAAAAAAAACGAGAAGCTAATTAAATGTAGTAAACTAAAATGACTTCACCTTTAAAAAAAAAATATAATGAAATATTGCAAATAAATTAAAACTCTACACTAAAATGACTTCAACTTTAAAAAAAAATATAATGAAATATTGCAAATAAATTAAAACTTGAAACAAATGAATGCAAACAAATATACGATTTCCATAAGAATCCAGCAAAGAATATAAATAAAAAAGCAGTTAATTATGATTAAAAGGAAAATCAAACCATGAAACAAATCAAGAAAACGCAAATCCGATTTCCGATTTCCACCAGAATCCACCAAACAAGAGAAATACAAAAATAATAATAATTATGATAAAAACGAAGGTAAATGCATCATCTACATAATCACTTCTAGTTTTTGTTCTTAATGAATCATCCGTTATTGCCATGAAATATAACATCCTACGCCTGATAAACTCAAGTAAACTAATGACTTACAATTAAGAGAGAACGAATGACTTACAATTAGGTAGGCTCTCATGCCACTAATGGTAGATCCTTTTCGCCATAACTTCTCTCTCTCTCCCTTTACTCTGATGGCGAGACGATCCTCAAAGAATTGATCAAGAATGGCCTATTGCGGTGGTGTACGAATGATACCCTGCGGATCCAAAAACTAAAGAAAGGGAAAGAAGTCCCCAAAATTAGGAATTACATGAAGCTGCATCAGCTGGGAAATACTTCCTTTCAAATCCTGACAAGTTCGAGAATGACGATCCGACATGTCTGTACTGAAGATCAACGTTGCCCAACGGTGTTGAAGGCAAGGTGTCCAATAGATCTGATGAATAGATCAGCATGATATATATAGGGTTTGAGCTGCCAAACTTAGGAGGTTCGAATTCAGCTTTCCGGCTTGCATCAACTCCTAGAATAGTTTGAAGGCAGCCATGTAATTTGTAATTTCACAAAACTTTATCTCCATAAATTAATATGAAGAAAGGAAGCTTCCAGTACTTACATCATGCACAGATTCTTTGAGAGCCATCGATTGGTCTTCCGACACTGTCTTTACCACAGATTGATTTAATCAAAAGTATCAGATCACAGATTGATTTAATCAAAAGTATCAGATCACAGGGTGCACCAGATTGATTTGGTCCAAAAGAATCGAAATAGGGTACTAAGAGGATTAGAAAGAAATCAAATCACAAATCTATTAGAAGCCCTTCCATCACTGAACTATGTATCCATGAAAGCTTAACATATATTTTGTCTTAAACAAAAGCAGGATTAGCTCAATTTAACCTCAGTTAGGATCTATCACAAGTATCAAAAAGAAATCAAAACAGAATCCTAACCTGCTCAAAGGATAAAAACCTAACTTCTTCAGAGGATTAGAGACCCTTCTATAAATGAACTATGTATCCATGATAACGGCTGCGTACTATTGGAATGGATCTAACACTTCTACATCACATTTTGGGTGAAGCCTCAGAATCATCTATTCAAACCTCTGGTCATAAACTGACCTTGAATTTGAAAACTCAGGCAACGGTCGAAAAGGAACATCTTAGAAATCAGGTTTTTTTTCTTACATTTTCCGTACTTTATTTTGCGGATGGTGCCAACCTTGCCATCTCCATTGTTGCCCTTGGCCTTCCTCTCAGATGCAAGGTTTCATACGCTGAAATTCAAGGTTCCATACGCTGAAATGCTCAACTCCATTGTCACCCTCGGCCTTCCTCATCAGGTTTCATATGCTGAAAAGAAGAAATCCCCCAACTTCATTGTCACCCTCGGCCTCCCTCTCAGGTCTCAGGTTTCCCATGTAACGACCACAAATAAGAAAACATAACATAGCATAGGGAAGACGAGAAGAAGAAACCCTTCAAACCCTGAAAAACCAGACCACACAGCCTATGAAGCGACCAGAGTAGAAAGCATGCATACTAATTAATTGAGTTGAAAGAATGATAAGGAATTCACCGCCTTCCTAAAAATAGAATGTAAAATGTAAAATAAAATTTAAAATCCACCGCCATCATCCTACGAGGAGCCGTTGGAAACTACCGTTTGAGTTGAAAGAATGATAAGGTTCACCGCCTTCCTAAAAATAGAATGTAAAATGTAAAATAAAATTTAAAATCCACCGCCATCATCCTGCGAGGAGCCGTTGGAAACTACCGTTTGAGTTGAAAGAATGATAAGGAATTCACCGCCTTCCTAAATATAGAATGTAATATAAAAATTTAAAATCGTTGGAAACTAACGTTTGAGTTGAAAGAATGATAAGGAAATCACCGCCTTCCGAAATATAGAATGTAAAATAAAAATTTAAAATCCAAAGTACAACGGTAGCTTTAAAATTTTAATTTACATTGTTTTATAAAGGGTCAATAAATTTTTAATTTACATTGTTTTATAAAGTGTCAATAGTGCTTTGATTACACTTTAAAATGAAGCTTCAAAAAATTATAGTCTTAAAATATGGAGATGTAAGGTAAAAGAATTTAAAGTTAGTTTATTTTATTTTTTAAAGATATCCATATTGATATGGAGGATTTATTAGTATTTTTTCTATGGGCTACAAAGTTTTTTTCTTTACCACAACACAAAACTTTAATATTTCATATATTTTTATATTATTTAAGTATATTAATTATCTTATTATGTAAATTATCTTAGTAAAGCATTAATTTTTTTACTATTTAAATTTCCATCATGATTTTATTTTTATTAATACTTTATTAAAATCAAAATAAAGAAATATATTTATTTTATAAATAATATATAATGATAATAATTTTATTTTAAGATGAGGGTTTAGTTATACATCAAATTTTGCTATATAAAACTCCTTTTTTTGTAAATGTGATCTTTTTCAATCTTTTTCATTACACCAATTTGTATATAATATTATAAAAATAAATCATGTTTTTTAGAAGTTTGTTTATAGATATTAATTTACATCATGAAGACAAAGGAAAAAATGCCACTCATTTCTTAGAATATTAGATAATGAATTAAGGTAACCAATGGAAGAGCTCTTATATTTTTTTCTTAGAAAAAAGTCTCTTTTTATGCATGACGAGACTATATTAGAGTGTAGATTTTTAGGCCCTGCATTAATATGTTTAATTTTGCATTTTTAGAGTTAGAGCAAGGCTATGTATCACATTTCTATTAGAAAGTAAAAGAAGAATAGGTTCATGATAATTCCTTTGTCTAAAAGCCAAAATAAATTTTCTATGGGAAACAACATATGGACAATGATTATGAAGCATAAAATCAACTATGAAACTAAACACATTTTTTTACTCAAACAATTAATAAAGAAGTGCATGAGCTAATTCTAATATTTCACCTAACAATTCAGGATAGACATAAATGATTTGATTGATGAAATCCTATCAGTACCTAAAAACATGGGTTGGACAATTATAAATTTTTTAGTATAATTGGTTACAAATATGAGGAGAGCATTTTAAATTCCATTGAAGAATAGGTTGGTACCTAACAACTCTACATGGATTGGAAAATTATAAATTTTAGAGTATAATTGGTTACAAATATGAGGAGATCATTTTAAATTCCCTTCAAGAATAGGTTGGTACCTAACAACTCTCTGTATTTATGATTGGGTTGGGCAACTTGATGATCAAGGGAAATACAAACTATTAAGAGTGAATCCCTTCCAAAGTGAAAAAATCCCCTTCCCGCTAAGTGGGGTTGTAATAGTATTATAGATCAGGGATGCAATCAATGGAAGAGAAGGAATGCTTTGGTGAGTGTTAAGGAGAAAATTCACATTTGGATCAACTGCAAATAGAATACCATCGAATTCGACATTACTATTACATGAATGACTCAAGCAAGATGATTGATATAATCTCCTTTAGTGTTGCACCTCATGAAGGGATGGAAGATACCAATTAGCATTTAACCAACACCTTCATGCATCCCCAGAGACTCCCTCCAAACGTCAAATGCCACAAACAACAATTGATCTTTTCCCCCATTTCCAATTCTCCTTAGTTTGCATGCTTAGGAAAAATTGGTTTACAGTCTTCATTTTGATTGATTAAGAATTAAGAACCATGTGTCATTACACTAGTAGGGAGAATAACAACTCAAATGTTTTTACAAGTTTTTATTTATCTCAACAAAAACAAATGGATGGCTATTTTCTATAAATTTGGACCAATAGTAATAGCACAAACAAATCCACACCTCACTATGATAATAAGAGTGGTATAACAACTATTTGTGTTGTAGTCAAAGTTCACAAGAACCCACTTCTATGAGAAATATCATCAATATTGTCTATTTGCACATGCATAAATGACTATATCCACCCTAAGATCACATCTCCGAAACAATAACTAATAACCATAAAAAGAAACCCATATATGAATATAATAATAATCAATTGTTTAGTAAAACCAAATAAATAATCATACACATATAACACATATATGAAAAAACAAACACCACAAAAACTTATTAAGATAGAAAAATAGACCATAACAAAACTAGAATGAAGATAAAATTTAACTTGATTGGATTTTTAACAATATGCTTTTTGGCTTTTCTACATATTTAGGGTATTTTTAGATTTTCTACATATTTAGCATTTTTTTGTATCCATCTAACAAGTAATAGAATTATATTCAATTGGTGTTCCAATAGTGAGATTTTGAATATTCTTTTAAAATTAAATTAAAAGTTTAGTTTCCCTAAATTTTAATAGCATTATGGACGTGAATTGTTTTATATTTATAATACCCGTATTAAAGATGGAACTATTAAAGATGGAATAAATAAGATGAACATGTAAATAATGGTAATTTCCCTCATCAAGTTTATGACTTTGATGACTTTAAACAACAATGTAAATAAATAAGTATGTAATGATTTTAATTAAACCTTCTTATGGAAAATAGAGAAGAAAGTTTCGAGGCTCTAAAGTATTTGAGCTACCATGCTTAGAGATAAAGAAAACATTAGAGCTCTTGGGCTATGTCTTGTGAGCTTTCATATGCTAAAAAGAGGAATTAGAGCTTTTAGGCTATGTAATATTTCAGATTTCACGCTCTTTATAGTAACCATATCCGTACAATTTGGGGAGGTGGACTCGGGATTTACAACACTCAATACCATTATCTATTTAGACACGAGTCTTAATATTTATTTCAAGATTAAAATTGATTACATGTTCTTTAATATTTTAAGAGTAGTTCATCATTACTAAGGTATCATTAATACTTTTTTTTTCCGCGAAAAAAAGCTTTCTATTGTTATTCAATTAACTAAATCAAATTGTACAAAATATCGACAATGATAAACAGACAGTCCAAAAAAAACATAAAGTATGGTTATTGGTATCCCCCAAATACAACAATAGACTTATGACACTCTCCAAAACTCCAAAAAATAACATAAAGTCGGATGTCACTAGCCCAGAACATATAAAGAACCAGAGTCTAGAACCAAGTTCTCACAAATCTCTTCCCAGAATAAGACACCCTCTTCTCCCTCCAAAGCCTGCTTCGAAAGAAGATCAGCTTGAGTGTTTTGTTCTCTATAAATATGCTCAAGTGTCGTAGAACTGAAAATTCTTAACTCAGACTTAATCTTGTTGCACCAATTTGCCAAATGTAAGACCTTCGAGGCATAATCCCCCTTTTCCCACTTGATAGTCACCCTTGAGTCTCCAAAATATTTTACATGTGCTAGTCCAAAGTGATTTACTACCCATAGGACACACCAGAGAGCTAATAGCTCTGCCTTCATATTGGTCCCTTTCCCATAGTTCATACGAAGAGTGTAAAAGTGTTCTAGATTGAGAAAGATTACCCCACCTGCACCAAAATTCCCCAAGTTTCTAGCTCCATAAAAAAAAAACACTCGGTCGTCAATAGTAAGGTGGAACTGCCCTATATGGCGTCCAATAGGTTCAGCTTCGTGCATTTGAAATTTCAAATAATGATACAAGGCAGAGTTATAAACAGTATCTAGATGAGGACAAATGTTCTCAACAATTGCTTTGTTCCTCGGCCACCAAATGGCCCAGCAAATGAACACCGGTAGTGTAGAGTGGGATCTTTCAGTTCTGATCCAAGAATGTAAACATGCTTCAACATTGATGCCATTCCATTTCATAGAGAAGCAAAAGTTCAAAGAGAACTTCTCCCACAAGCTTTGTGAAAAAGTGCAATCAATAAAGGGGTATGAAATGGATTCAGAGCCATTCTTACAAAAGACACACTGAATTGGCCCAATCCAACCTTTTAATGAAATATTATCCCAGGTTTTAAGCCTGTCCTATAATACAAACCATAAGAAACATTTAAGTTCTAGTGGTATGTGCCAATACTAGATGACTTTGTACCACCAGTGAATGGGAAAGATACACCTCCACATAATCATATAATCATATGATGAGCTAACAGTGACCTTTCCAGTGGCCTCATTGCCTACCCATAGCACCGAGTCTTCCACACAGCCAAGTCGGATGCCATCCCTATTTAGTGCATGTGTATAACTTACCCATTTCAGAGCTAAATGTTCAGGAAGTTGGATATCGTCAGTATCAATCAAATAACTTTGAGTACTATTTTTAATGATAAAATTCAAAGTGAAATGACCAGCAGTTCTAAGTTTATGCAATAACTGGTCAAACAATTTATAATTATCATTCAAGCTAGCAATCGAGTCGACACCGACATTAACTTCAGACCCGTTGCCAACTTGCCAACAGAGTTTAGCTGCTAGCCAACAATACACCTTAGTAAATCCATTCCAGATTGGATATGCTCCCCTTACCACTTTCCTGGGCGTCCTCAGCCAATAAGAGATTTTGGATTTCACATACTTTTTATGGATAACTCTAGACCAAAGTGAATTCCCGAATAAAGCCCTCCAAAGACTCTTCAATCGCAATGCAGCACTGAAAATATATAAATCTTGTATCCCCCAACCATCAGCAGTAAATGGTAGGGAGATTTTATCCCGGGAAATCATAGATAAATACGAATTCTTCATACCACTTGTACAAAGGAAACTAAAAAGAAGTTTCCTCAGAGTGTTGAGCACCGAGCAAGGCACTGGAAGCAGTGAAAACCAGTAGACCGGTGTACCAAGCAGTACAAACTTTACCAAAGTAAGTTTGCCTCCAATTGATAAAAGGCAATAAGTCCAGTGAGAAATCCGAGCCTCGAACTTTTTGATCAGCCATTGCCAATCTTTGACAAGATATCCATTTGGCTTGAGCTCATAACCCAAATATGTAAACCCATCAACAATCTTGCAACATTTATATGGCAGCAAGGTTTTTAATAATCTCAATCTCTCATCGCCAACCAGATTTTCATATAAGCAAGACTTCTTTAGGCTTACCTTCATACCAGATGCTTTACAGAATAACGCAATGATATCCTGATATGCTTTCCACTCCTCCAATGTATCAATACCAGTCAATAAGACATCATCCACGAACAGTGCATGAGATATATACAAATCTTTTGAGATTTTCAGTCCTTTTATCTTACCTTCAAATATAGCCTGTTTGATCATTCTGCTCATACCATCAATTATCAACAAGAATAATAAGGGAGACATAGAGAAACCTTGGCAAAGCCCCCTGGAGCAACTGAAGAAAGATGTTGGAGCACCATTTACAAGAACAGAAAAATTCATCGAATTTACACAGGCCATGATCCACCGGATAGCAGGTGCTAGAACACCAATCTGTATCAAAACTAACCTAAGAAAATCCCAACTGACACGGTCATATGCCTTTTCGAGATCCATTTTAAGAATAAGAGCCCTCTATTTCTTGCATTTGATAGTATGAAGTAATTCTTGTGTGATTCCAACAACATTGTGGATTTGGCGGTCCTGCAAAAATCCAAATTACTTCGGAGTGATAAATTTTGAGAACACGGGCTTAAGACGCCTAGAGCAATAATCTTCAACACAACCTTGTAAACAATATTACATAAAGCAATTGGTCAAAAGTCTCCGAAGGATTTGGAATCAGCAACCTTGGGAATAAGAGTGATGAATGTTGCATTCAAGGCCCCAGAAACATAACCCTGCACCCTAGTAAAATTAGCCATCTGCAAAAGATCATTTCCCATAATATCAAAGAAATGTAAGAAAAGCTCCACAGTCCAGCCATCGGGCCCTGGACTCTTATCCTTGGCAAAGGATTTGAGAGTGCTTTCCACCTCCTCCAAAGATATTGCCTTGTATAAGTCTTCATCCTCCCTATCATCAAAGAATCTCGGGTAATATCCAGCCACCTGGAGCTGTGATATCAAGTCACAACCCTTCTCATCAGAATAAATGTTGCAAAAGTGTTCCTTCCCCATTGACTAAAGATTCTTTTCACTAGATATCTCATTCCCCTCCTCATCAATCATTTTCCAAATAGTATTATTATTGCATCTGGCCAAAGAAAAAGAGTGTAAAAATCGAGTGTTCTTATCTCCATAATTCACCCACAGAGCACGGCTTTTCAGTCACCATTCCATCTCTTCCTTCAAATAAATACCTTCTCTTTTTGCCTCCAATTTCTTCAGTAGATTAAAGCTAAAACAGTGCAACGGTGCCTCCAAATTATATGAATACAAGGCCTGTAACTGTGATTCCACCAAACGTAAACTCTGTCGATCCAACTGTTTCCTTATGTGTATCCAATGTGTAACTTTCCCTTTTAAATGCCTTAACTTCACACAAAATCGGTCCCTAGGATTCAACTCCGCATCAATCATTAAGTTGACCCAAACCTCTTGAACAAAAAGAACAAAATCCGCATCTTTAAGCCAAGAGTTATCAAATTTGAAAGGGTAGTTGCGGTGGCTTTCACAATCATCCAACTGCAAAAAAATAGGCCAATGATCTGAGATCTTAGCCTTGCCGACCCATGACCGATATCGCCTGAAAGCTTCAGGAAGAGGTCTTTTGATAAGAAATTTATCTAATCTTCTAAGAATGCAGTCCTGTCCACCTCTTCCATTTGACCAAGTAGGAGAAAAAGCCCGTGTACAAACATCAATGAGGTCATTTTTAATCAAAAACTCAGAGAAAAAATCAGCGAGTACGTCTCTCTTTGCAAATGTACCCCAGATTTCCTGCGATAACCTTGTGAAATTTAGGTCACCGGCCACAATAATGTTATCTCTACTTAGTAAACCAGTGGATTCTAACCCATTCCAAAACTGTTCTCGATTTTTGTAAGGGGCATAATAGTTTAAAATGGAGAAAAATAAGTCATCGGATCTACAGGTACCCTCCATCAGGATACCCCAGGCAAATTTGAACACCACGAAGGAATAAAATCTTGGATCCCAAGCCACCAGCAACCCACCCAACATCCTAGTTGAACTCGTAGCAGTGACTTCCCATCCCCAAAGAAGGCCCACAATTTTAGAGATCGCACATAAATCCTCACACATGGTTTCTTGCAAAAGAATGATCCCAGGACGAGTAGTAGTAATAAGGTCGGCAAGGGCCCTAACTTGCACAGCTCCTCCCAACCCCCGAATGTTTAGTGAACAGATAGACATTAGGCAACCCTATCCACGGGGGGTATAGCTCTAAGGCCCCCAATAAGAATAGTATTCTAGTGCTCACCCTCCACCATGTCAATCCTATTCAGGATACGAATATAACCAAGGTACCATTAATACTGCATGCAAATGTAAACTTAAAATGTATAATATGCATATTAAATTGTGAATATTTTATCTCTGATTATTAGTTGGAAAGATAGTTAATGGCTTGTGAATTTGTGAAATGAAGGATTACTAAGACGCATTCTATGTGTATTATGTCGATACTTAGTCCATAAATCCTAAACTCAAGCATAGCTTACAACATAGTAAAATTCAGTGTTGTTAACCCCACGGGACTACTGAAACCTTAGTTAAGTAAAACCTAAACCCTGTCTTTTATATCGAGGAATAGATGTTAAATGAAACCCTTAACCAGGGTCAAATCAAAGGTAATCCTATATAGCGTGTGTGTGAGAAATAGTTATGAGGAAGTAAAATATACATTGTTAACACGTACGTATAAAATTGCTACAATTACGAGGAATAAATGTTAAATGAAACCCCCACGTACTCAAGCATAGCTTACAACATAGTAAAATTCAGTGTTGTTAACCCCACGGGACTACCGAAACCTTAGTTAAGTAAAACCTAAACCCTGTCTTTTATATCGAGGAATAGATGTTAAATGAAACCCTTAACCAGGGTCAAATCAGAGGTAATCCTATATAGCATGTGTGTGAGAAATAGTTATGAGGAAGTAAAATATACATTGTTAACACGTACGTATAAAATTGGGGGGGCCTATGAGGCATATCCTCTCAATGGAATTAAGGACTCATCTCAGATCAAATGGATTTTGCACTCTGGCTCATGCGGCTGGGTAGTATAAGGATGGGCGGTCTCTTTGGATCTCGGCTCCACAACTGGGTTTAACTGGTACTTTGGGAAATGAATGGGAAGGATATATGAGGTCGTTTTATCATTCAAACTTACAATTATCAGATTCTGCGAATAGATTAGCCTGGTTGTGGGATGTGTCTTGTGGCAATGTATCAGCTAAATTGGCATATGATGCAATGTTTGCTGAGTCCCATCCTGAGGTTCGTTGGTGGGAAAAACTATCTGGGAGTTGGTCATTCCCCTCAAGATAAAGTGTTTTATCTGGCTAGCGTTGTGTAATAAGATACTTACTTGGGACAACTTATGTCGACGAGGCTTTAATGGTCCGAGATGGTGTCCCCTATGCTGCTCACAGGAGTAGTCTGTTGATCGCCTTCTTTCCTCCTGTTCTTTCATCAGGGATCTTTGGAAGCATATTGCATATAGATATGGTATTCAATTCCGCTGGGGATATCATGCTCTCTGTGAGTGTCTGGAGGCTTGGTCCCATCTTCCCACAGGTTGTACAAAGCTCCCATACTTTATGATCTCGGAGGTTTGGAAAGCTCGCACTTCTCAAATTTTTGAAAACTTGACACCTCACCGTGATGGGATATGCTATAGAACCATTGCTGCACACAAGGAATATATAACAACTTATGGAGCTGATGATGTCAGGAAGGCTCGGAATCTGAAATACCAGTTTGCTCCTCCGGTTCTGGTATTTCCATGTGGATTCTTTGATGGGGCTGCTGTGAGTCGGAATGGGTCGAGTGGGGCGGGTGCAACAATTCACTTATCCAACATTGTCTCTATCCATATTTGGCTTAATCTGGGTAATGGAACCAATACAAGGAGTGAGATATGTGCCCTATGGCTCTTACTATTTTGTGCCCGTAAGAGAAAGATATCATCCCTTGTAATATTTGGTGACTCGCTACCTATAATCTCTTGGGCTAGGGGCACTTCACCACTCAATGTTCTACTACTTAAGCACTGGATGGAAGCGGCCCAAAAGCTTATTCTTGAATTTGAACACATTCATTTTGATCATATCTTCAGAGAGGTGAATATGGAGGCAGATATGCTCTCAAAGCGGGCTCTTAACTCTCAGGCGGGGGACATCATGTGGCAGGAATGGCGGGAGGATATGCTTTTTACACATGGTTCTTATCAGTTACATTGGTCATGTTGATTATTGACATTGTTGTTTACACATTTTTGTTTTCTTTACAGCATTATGCGGCATTATTAATCTTATATGACTTATAGTTCTGTGTGCAGATCCTTAAAATATTCCGAGTCCAACTAATTGTTGGGCGATTATTCATCCTCACATAATTTTTGCGGCCTATATTAAGCCTCTTGCAGATGCTATTTGGTATTTTCAGATCGGATGTAATCTCATCTTTTCATTTTGATATATGTTGTTGTTTTATGAGTTGATTATCTAATACTCTTCTGATGGAGATACCATTGGTGATTGGTATTTGCGGATGACTATACTTTGGACTTATGTATATTTTTTGATATGTTCATATCTACTGATGTGGCATATGGTTACTGTTATGCTACAATATGTATTCCTGTTATGACTTATGGATGTTTTAGGGACATGTGGCCCTTTTTATATTGGTATTTTCTTAACTAGTTGCTGGCATATGCTGCTGTTGTGACCGGTTACTCCCTGGTCCTACTTTTGACAGGGTTTGTATGCCTTTGTTTGTATGGTCTGACAGTTGGATATATTTACTATTTCGTATATTAATAGTAAGTTGAATTTTTCTATGAAAAAAAAAATTGCTACAATTACTCTTTGTAAACTAAATAAAACTTACCGTGATTAAAAATCTATCTAATAGTAAAAGGAATCCCTACCGTCGATATCTTCAGTAATAAAAACAAATGTAAGCTTTGTCAAATTAGTTAAACAAATTATAGCCAACCACGAACTCAAAGTTTAATCTTTGAAGGATCTATAAACACCAGGTTACTGATTTACCGGAGCGTAGAATCTCGAATGAGCTACAAACCCTTACAACCCTCGAAAAACTAAAGAGCGTGTGCCAGTACAAAAGTGCTTCAATTCTGAAGAGATAAAATGTCGCAACCGGAGCTTAATGTGCTTTAAATTCTTAAATGACAGGAGTAAATTATAACCTTTTATCTATCCCAATACATTGGGACCATGGATAGGTCGACTAGGTTACCAAGTGAAAAAGTACAAAATCAACCTTGCTAGGTTGGGTTCTAAAACCAAAGTCTGAAAACAACAATATTCATTTATCCCTAAGTGTAAACTCTCACTTGCTAAGTGTGGCCCAAGTGTGGCCCAATAAGTAGTAAACCTCAGAGATGATAGACAATTGGTACGAAGTAAAAATTCACTAGGGTTTTGGCCACTAACGATAGTAAGAGTATTAAAGAAAAGAAGACTATCTAAATCCATGTAAGGTTTGTGTGATTAAAAAGTTCTCACCTTAAATGATCAACCCCCATAACCTGTAAGATCAAGCTTTATGAGAGTACCTGCATGAACAAAGTGGATCTGTTAGCTCAAAAATCTGCTAACAAAAATCTAAGTAAGCAGTATCGCCTAGGCTGAGCTTGATGCTCTTCCGAATTAATGAGTTGACTTTCAACTAAAAGAAAAATCTCCAAATAATGTTAAGTTGTGTAACTAGTAAGTTGGTTTCCAAAGTCATTTCAAATAATTATAGTTATGGTATTAACATGTAGAAAACAAAAAATTAAGTCCAGGGAGGGTTTTATAAAGAGGACATTACAAGATTGTATCCAACGAAAGAGGTGGAGTATGGAGAATAACACGTTTAATGTGTGGTCATAAAAAGTTTCAAATGTTACATTAAGCTTATAGGATATCTATATTGAGCTTAACAAGATATTAAGATCACAAGATATTTATATTAAGTTTATAAGATATTTAAATTATAATTTTTTATTAATTTATTTTATTTAATTAAAAAATTAAAATGTGATACATGATCGTTTATTTATTATCATATCTATAAATATAATTTATTATTTTTATAAATAGGCTAATAAATAATCATATGTGATAATTTATTAAAATTTTATAATATTGTATATTTTATTAATTTAATAATTTAAATATTTTTACTTAAAAATATTTATATCATGAATGAATTTAATAAATAAAATTATTATTATTTTTAAAATATAGGGATATTGGAGTTTTTAATTTTAGAAAGGTTTAAAGATATATTGAATATAGTTAATACATGTTTATTCTTTATATTATTTATTAAAAAATATAAAGAAAAAAAATTATAAACGTGTTTTATCATAATGTAACAAACTAACTAGGATGTTAAACAAAAATAATTGTTTATAAGTGTGTGTGTGGAAAATAGTTCAAAGAAGAAAAATAGTATAGCCAAGATTAGAAGAAACTCCCATGAGTTTCATAGCCAAATAGGGCGTCTATTCCCAAAACTCCGTGAGCGAAAAGGGTTTGCCATCTTTATGAGTCTATGAGGGTTGAGGATGAAAATCAGTTCCGTGCTTACACTCACATTAGATATGAGTTTCATAGTATTTGCTACAATACAAACCTTGCTAACCTCCTAACTTGCCAAAACTATAGTGAGCTTGGAAAGCTTCTTACCAAGCTTTTTGAGCATAGGGCGTGCGCACGAAGTTGGTTCCACTTTTTAGTGCCCCTTTAGAAATCGAAAACGCATTTCTGAAATATAAATCCATAACGCATATGCGTTATTGTGTCTAGGTTTGGACAAACACGAGCCCAAAACCGAGGATAAGCTTAGTTAGCCTATATCACATGTGCGATATATCGCACTTGCTTCTTGTAAGAGTTACAAATCGCAAGTGCAATTTGTAATACCAAAACTGTGTTACAACATCTACAAATTTTTTCATGAGAAGATTCGGTTTCAGTTAGAGTGCACTCTTAAGGAATTCCTTGCCACTTAGTAGGTTCAAGCATTGACTAAACTTATGTGTTGCAAGTGTTGCAGCTTGGGCATTCATGGAGGTTATAGTGGTAGCGGAATGGAACCTATGTCATTTGAGTATGAACAAGACCAAGTTGTTGATTGAGCCAAATTAAAAAAGAAATTATAACATTTATGTGATAATTTTTAGGTTATTTTAACTACTAAGTTCATTTTTATAATGGAAATAAAGGCCTTTTTTAAAAATTTAATTAGAGGATGTGGATGGAGATATATCCATTTGACACTGAATTGTGATCTTTTTTTTTGTAATTTAGTTAGTGCACAACAACTCAAAGCTCTAGGTTGATATAAGAATTTTTATTTATGATGAGAAGTAGTACATTCTCCCAAATAGGAAAACTCAAATTAGGAAAAAGGGATTACATAATCAATCTTATCTTAATAATATAAACAAATGCATAGTATAAAGTAACATGGAAAAAGTGAAAATGCTTTTAAGAAATAAAAAAAATAATAATTTCTTAAAATGAAATGTTAGATTTTATATTAAATACAATATGTTACAACATATGTTTCATTATATGCATGGGACACATCATGAAGGGATTGAGGTGTTGTTTCCCAACTATAACCATGATCAAGGCCATGCGACCTTTCCACAAGGCATTAAAAAAACTTTAATGACGTCAATATCCAAACCTTATGTCAAAGACACCCTAGTGGGGGCTTGCATTGCTATAGAGAATCCTCTACATTTTAGGTGTTATTCATGGTGCTTGAGCTCAAGAATATGCCATTAAGGTTTAACCACCTTTATTTCCCAGTCACCATAGTTTTTCCTTAAGGTCCATTTCCATTTCTCACAACCTACACATGGCCTTTGTATCCTACGAGGATGAAGAAAGGTGGTTTTGGCCTAGAGAATCATTCTCGGTCTTCTTCTCATACCTACTCATTTTAGAGATCAAGACCTACTCCAATCAGACCCCTCGACCATAAAGTGTTTGAGAAATTCTCACATGTTTTCTTAATGTTTTTGTTGATAGTTTGGGTCACTTTGTGAACTGTTGTAACAAGGATGTGGTGCACATTAATAATGAGCATGCATTTTTTGTTAAATGTAATTGAAAATTCAAGAAGCATAATCTTATTTCTTGCATTTATATGAGAGATTAAATGGCGTGTTCTATGATTTTACTTTATTTTATTCCTCTACTATAATGATTTTTAATATATTTCTCGACATATTATCATCCTAAATATGAGTCGACATTGTCCAAATAATAACTATTGGCATGGATCAGGTGGGACTAATACTAAACCCATTTGTTTGTTATGGAAACATGGTTCAAAAAATTTGCAAGTGATATATCGCATGTGCGATATATCGCATGTGCGATATATCGCATGTGCGATATATCGCATGTGCGATATATCGCACTTGTGTTTCTTAAGAGTTACAAATCACAAGTGCAATTTGTAAGACCCCCTCCCCCCCCCCCAAAAAAAAAAACAGAGGCCCGTGGCCTCATTTTCGCATGCACATAGTCAAGGCTGACGTTATCAGGAGGGCGATAAAACGCATTGTAGATTTGAGTTTGAGAGAAGGAGGAGGCGAATTAGAAAGAGACAATTCACAATTTGGATAAAATGGAAGGTAGGTGGCCCTTTCCTTCCAAATTAATTTCAATTTTCGTTCAAGTGTTTGTTAATTTAATATTTTTTGCTTTTTTAAACCATTTTAATAAAATTTGTTTCATATTAAACCAAACAACGAAATTTATTAATTAAATTTTGAATTTGTTGCTTTAATCTTAACAGAGAACACAAACCCAAACACAAACCCAAACCCAAACCCAAACACAAACCCAAACCCAAACCCAAATCCAGACACAAACCCAAACACCGAGGAGGAACACCACCAAAATTCAGAGATTCTGGCTTATCTAGGTGCATTGAGGTGCCTTAGCTCACTATTTAGAGGGGGGGCCATTTACGACAATCATTAGCCGAGGCATTAGATACCATAACAAACATAATTTCCAATGCCCATGGAACACTGTACAACATTAGCTCGTACAGAGATTCCCAGAGGCAATACTATTCCATTGGGTTGAGCTACAAAGACATGAAAAAACTAAAGATAACCAAATACCAATTGTTTTCATTATTCCAGGACCCTAGCACAGGATTGGTTCCACCCACCAGTCGACCACACATTTTTATAGACTAGTGCATGGAACCAAATGTGAAATCCAATTGGATGGATCGCTGGTACATAGTCTTCGATGAAGACCCTCACGGGAATAGAGACATCCCATTCTATCTCCCGAGGAAGCTGTATGCAGAATTTATCTTGGGAAAACATGTGAACTATTTTGATATTTTAGTGTTCCAGTGTGTAGGTCATGGGATTCCCCAAGATAGGGAAGGGGTTGGGACCGATCCTAACCATGTGAGACACCCTCCATGCACACCAAACCCCCCTTGGGTTTAGGGTTTTCTTTGTATTTGTTGGCATTGATATATGTTACTTTATGCAGGCATACCAAGGTAGTGGTTCCTGAAGAGCACCAAATCGAGGGTTTTGGTGACCCACCTATGCTCCCCCAGGTACGTGTATGTCTCACTTTCTTTCAAAAAGTCATTGTTCGTCCATGTAGTACATATATGTCTCGTTTTCTTTGTATTTGCTGAAATTGACATATATGTTACTTTATGCAGGCATCTACTAAGGCAGTGGTGCCTGAAGAGCACCAAATCGAGGGTTTTGGTGACCCACCTATGCCCCCCCACAGGTACATGTATGTCTCGCTTTCTTTGAAAAAAGTAATTTTCCATCCATGTAGTACATATATGTTTCATTTTCTTTGTATTTGCTAACATTGACATATGTTACTTTATGCAGGAATCTACCTAGGCAGTGGTTCATGAAGAGCACCAAATCGATGGTTTTGGTGACCCACCTCTGGGCCCCCCCAGGTACATGTATGTCTCGCTTTCTTTGAAAAAGTCATTGTCCGTCCATGTAGTACATATATGTCTCGTTTTCTTTGTATTTGTTGGCATTGACATATGTTACTTTATGCAGGCATCTACTGAGGCAGTGATGCCTGAAGCGCACCAAATCAAGGTTTTGGTGACCCACCTCTGCCCCCCCCCAGGTACATGTATGTCTCGCTTTCTTTGAAAAATTCATTGTCTATCTGTAGTACATATATGTGTCATTTTCTTTGTATTTTCTAACACTGACATATGTTACTTTATGTAGGAATCTACTGAGGAAGTGGTGCCTAAAGAGCACCAAATCAAGGGTTTTGCTGACCCACCTCTACCCCCCCCAGGTATGTGTATGTCTCGCTTTCTTTGAAAAAGTCATTGTTCGTCCATGTAGTACATATATGTCTCATTTTCTTTGTATTTGCTGACATTGACATATGTTACTTTATGTAGGAATCTACTGAGGTAGTGATGCCTGAAGAGCACCCAATTGGGGCCAGTAATGACCCTCCATGCCCCCCCACCCAAGTACATGCAGTTACACTGCCAAGGACCATGACTTACACATGCATAGTAAGTAAAAATGTTATATTTGATTGGAATTTGAACAAATGTACATAGAGTTGTATTTTTTTATAGCTTGGTAAACTAATTTACAAATTTTGGTTTGTGTGCAGTCTCCGCAGATGAGAATCGATCCTCCTATTCAGCGTTGGGGAATGCCATCGAGCAACCGAAAAAGAAAGATAGATTTCTCAAAATCCACTGACATTGGCAATGAAAAGGGGGATAAATATAATTCATGTATAGGGGGGGTAAATAGAATCCATGTATAGGGGGGATACATACATGTATCGTTTTTTTGTATGTACACACAGATGTACAATATGATCCACTATTTTGTATTATGGCCATGGCATGCCATTTTTGAAAACATTATATGTACATATAATATAAATCAATGTTCATATTTATATATATGGTTGACTTGATATGGGAACACGAAGTGCATTATATGCCTTGCACATATGCTTAACTATGTTTTTAGGTTTATGGCCTTGTAAAATGATGAGTTAACAAATTAGGCATCTAACTAAAAATTAGGCATACAACATATGGCCTTGTGTTTGTTTGATGTTGTTGTTGCGTTAAATGTTTAGAAAATTGAAAAAAACCCATCCCAAGAAAGCCTTGAAAATTAAAGGAGATGGTTGAAACAAGTCTGTAAAGATATGCTCAACATGATGACCAAAATTAGAATTATAAATGGATGCATATGGCTGCAAATTCTCTCTCATTTTTTGTTGTTCTAAAGACATCTAATTCATATTTTTAAGATGAACTAAATCTTACTAAACCCTCATCATCATGAGGAAAGCCCCTACCAAGACATCAAAACCAATCCCTTGCATTCCCCTACAAAATAGTTCAAACAAACTCAACAAACATCTTCACGAGCAACACCAAAATCTGACACACTGTCATCATCATCATATGTGACCCTATTTCATCAAATCAACATCACATTTGTCTTCACAATTATCACATCATATGTGACCCTAGCACTAGCATCTCAACATCAAACATTATCACATCAGCAGCATCATTATACTACTCATCATCACTGATCATTTCCTCGGTCTTTCTATGCATCATCTAATTGTCCATTATCTTCAGTACTCCCCACCAAATCAGTATCCTATTCATATTCAACATAAACATGTTTTCATCATTCTCATCAGCATTCATACACTGGACATCATGTTACCAATCACATACTGTCCAAAAAATGTTTCCATACTTGGTTGTATAATTGTTAAAGAATACTTTTAAGATCTCATTAAATATGCAATTTTTTTGGCAAAATGTTGTGCACATAAAATAAACTTGTATGCAATTATTATCAAAATCAACCCTTTTAGGATATTTAAGACCAAGTAACTTCACACAAAACAGATATACCAATGGTCTGCAACAACTATGATCTACTTTCATTAACTCCCAAATGACCACTTAACTTTGAAGGAAAGTGACAGCAGTTTTTATGTTCATGTAACAACTCACTTAAATACACTCACAATGATATATAATGATGCCTAGACACCTACAAGATTGCCACTTTTTTTTACTGTCCTAACCCTTTATTGCAGCCCTACTTCACATCATTTCACTCCCTAACATCCCTATCCTAACTTCCCTAAATTCTTCAACAACTTGGCCATCCAAAACATGCTACAAGAACATTTTAAGGACTCTCAAACAACAATTCTACCTTCATTCTCATCTTGAGATAGCATAAAACATCCAACTTTCTTAACACTTTTAGATCTTTAAGAAATGCAACAAGAATTTAAATCTTGAAAGAAAAACTAAAAGTAAACTAAGTGTAAATGTTGAGTTACAAGGAATTAGTATAACCAATAAATTATGAAATGGTTAGTTACAAGGAAATAGTGTAACCAATAAATTATTAAAATAAACTCATAACCATTCCCTCAATATAACATTTAAAAATCAGCACTAAAATATTGGCACCTGGAGTCAAAAGTGAGATGCAATCAATAGTGTACGTTTCAGTTGCAAAGGGACAAGTTTCCATCCACACTCTTGAGAAAGCAACAAACCAAGGTGTGAGCTGAATCAACAAATCACTAAAATAAGAGCATGACCATTTTTTTAAGTTAACTTGAAACTTTTTTAGAACGAAATTTTCCTCTTAACTTTTAACAAAATGAAAACTTTACAAGCAAGTATGTAGTTTATTTTTAAAGCAATGTTTTCATCAAGTGAGAACCGTGAATGTAAAAGAATTTTCGAGATTATGTACCTTGAATGTGCACAATGTAAAAGAATTTTCAAGATCATCATGTGAGAACCATGAATGTGCACAATGAAAATTTATAGATTATGTACCTTGCACATGTAAGTTCTAGAATTAACCAAGAGTGTGTAAAACACTTGGTTAGGGTGAATATGCTTTATTAAACTAAGAGATTAATGCCCAAGTGTCCGTGAACGACATTTTCATGTGACTTGCAACTCCACATAACTCGGCAACTGGAGGTCGGATTGAAAAACCATCTACTCTGTTGGTCTCCTGGCATGCGATTACCCCTAGGGGGCCCTCTCCCTCATTTTCTCATGGCCCAGTGACTTCATTGTGCATTCATTTCGTAAACTAGGGTTTTGCTCAGTTTCCTTCAATGCAACTCTCGCATTGGTGGGTCAACTCTGCAAAACCCTCCACCGAGCTAGTGTTGGTAGTGTGCCCACATCGGCATTGACCATACACACTTGCAGGAGCCAACACCATGCAATCTTCCTGCTCCATTTGCTTTTTCACTCCTGGACTGAAAATCACCAAGTGTCCCTAAACGACATTTTCATGCGACATGCAACTTGACATAAATCAGAAACTGGAGGTCAGATCGATGAACCATCGAATCCATTGGTCTCCTAGCATCTGATTACCTCTATGGGGCCCTCCCCCTCATTTTCTCATGTTCCAATGACTTCATTGTGCATTCATTTCGTAAACTAGGGTTTTGCTTAGTTTCCTTCAATGCAACTCTCGCATTGGTGGGTCAACTCTGCAAAACCCTCCACCGAGCTAGTGTTGGTAGTGTTCCCACTTCGGCATTTACCATACACACTTGTAGGAGCCAACGACACGCAATCTTTCTGCTTCCTTTGCTTTTTCTCTCCCGTACCAAAAGTCACCAAGTGTTTGTGAACAACATTTTCATTTGACTGGCAACTCGACATAACTCAGCAACCAGAGGTCGAATCGACGAACCGTCGTCTCCATTGGTCTCCTAGCATGCGATTACCTCTAGCGGGCCGTCTCCCTCGTGTTCTCATGGTCAAGTGACTTCATTGTGCATTCATTTTGTAAACTAGGGTTTTGCTCAGTTTCCTTCAATTCAACTCTTGCATTGGTTGTTTCAACAACTGCACATGGGTCTACTTCAAGTGACTTAATCATTCATTGTATATCAAACTCTACATATGCTACATTTGAACATGTTGCATCATTAAGAAAATACTATGTGCCTAGAGATCACGGGCTATATTATTCTTGTACTAAAGTATAACCCAACAACCATATGCCTAAGCTACACTTACAAATTACAAACCAACTAGGGTTTCATGAACTAGACACCGCATAATAAAACTAGGGTTCACAAATTGAGACATGTGGAACTACAAACTAGGGTTTTATGAACTCTTTAGGTTTAGATCATTAGATTGGTTAGTATCATTTAAGTAGAAACCAAAAGGCCATATACCTAGGCTATGCACATACATGAAACAAAATGAATAGGGTTGAACATGGATCACAAGTGGAAGTTCACATGCATGCATGACTTAGAAGTAGAAACACCTGTACATGAATTACAAGCAAAACCAACTAAGGTTTCATAAATGATAAGAAATCCATGAATATAGAGATCAGAGGCTATGTTATTTTCATTAAAGTAGAATCCAATAGCCCATATACCTAGGCTACACTTACAAATTGAAAACCAACTAGGGTTTCATGAACTACAAATTGCATACTATAACTAGGGTAATGAAAGTAATTGATAATATATTCTATATCTCTGTCAAACTCATAATTGTTTCCATCCAAGTAATGAAACGTTTTGCAATCCAAATATATTCTCAATCGATGCCAAGTGATAATAAAAGTCACATATGTATGGAAAACAAGCTATGGAGGCAAAACCAAGTTTCTAAGACAATTTCCAAAGTCAAATTTTACTTGCATACCACTGT